>BTPG01000004.1:149735794-150018294 GCA_036245525.1 Semisulcospira habei
CTTCAAGGTCTGTGCCGACAGCCAGTCCTTGTGGTGGTGTTTCCTGAACCCTACAGTGTCTTTGCAGGTTGAGTTCAGCGCCTCTCTAACTGCCTTCCACTGCTGCTCTGTGGTGACCGCCTCCTCTTCATTTACTAGCTCCTGTAGCGCTTGAAACCGGTTGGACAGCACCAGTTTGAACTCTTCTCTAACTCCAGTTTCTCTCAGGAGGCCTACATTATAGCGCTGTCTTCTTGTTGTCTCTGTGCGGCTTTTCTTTAGCTTGAGCTTCATTCTTAAGGTAAGCAGATGGTGGTCTGAGGCGACATCTGCTCCCCTCCTCACTCGAACATCTTGAAGGGATCTTCTAAATTTCTTGCTAATGCAGATATGGTCTATTTGGTTCTCTGTTGTATGGTCAGGTGAGACCCAAGTTGCTTTGTGTATTCTTCTGTGTGGGAAGATGCTGCCTCCAATGACAAGTCGGTTTAGAGCACAAAAGTCTACAAACCTCTCCCCGTTCTCACTCATCTCCGAGCCTAGTCCCTGTCTCCCCATCACCTCTTCGTATCCGGTGTTGTCCTCCCCTATTTTGGCATTAAAATCGCCCATGACGATGGTGATGTCTCGCTCCGCACATTTGTCCACGGCACTCTGGAGTCGGTCGTAGAACTCTTGTTTCTCTTCCTCGTCACTGTCATTGGTGGGCGCATAACACTGGATGACGTTCAGCTTGAGCTTTTTCTTGGTTCTAAAGGCTGCTGTTATAATTCTTGGCCCAAGAGGTTCCCAGCCCATCAGCGCTCTCTGTGCCACTGGTGACAGCATGAGTGCTACTCCTTCTGTATGGGGGGCATTCTCCTCTTCATGACCTGAATACAGAACCATCTCCCCACTTAACAGCCTTTTCTGGCCAGACTGCGTCCATCTGGCTTCACTGATGCCTAGCAGGGAAAGGTTGTACTTTTGCATTTCCGCTGCTATCTGGGCGGCCTTGCCGCTCTGGTACATGGTCTTGACGTTCCATGTGCCCATGGTTGTATCCCTGGATAGAGAGAGGCGGCTCGGTCCTGTGGCTTCCGAAGACTTCCGGCTTTCACCACAGGACGTCATAAGTCTTCTAGTAGAAGAACCTTCCTCCTCCAGGAAAGGAATTACTGTTAGTCTTTTCGTCGGCGTTTTTGTAGCTATTTCCTTTTTTGCAGGGTGGGGAAGCTACCCCCACGCCCAACCCCCTTACTAGGAGGACCAGGGGTTTTCTGTCGGGGTCACCTTCCCTTAGACCATGTTGGTTCACGGCACCTTATTTCATTCGGTGCACCCCTCTCACGAGGGACCCCCTATCCACCACCCAGGGGACGCGCCTCAACGCCGTATGGTCCCAGCGCGAGGAGTGCTGGCATTATCCTTGAATTATCATGGTCAATCAATCTCCCACACCAGGTAGATAGTGGCTAGGTGACAACTCCAAAATTTGAAAAATGCGACCATGGGGTTAAATGGGTTAACAGAAACTAATCAAAATCTAAGAAAGATGGACACACAATAAAACCAGCAAGAGGAATCGATATTCATGATAGCCCACAAGTGCAGGGGCTCATGAACATCAACGTCTCGCACAGCTGGAGGGCGTTCATTTTTCTTTGCAGAAGAGTGAGATATCAAGTCTGTAGACCACACGATGCACAAATGCCAGCCATGCGCAGGAAACAACAGATGGCATGCCTCCAGCCATGCAAAGACGATAAAACAAGGCGTGCCGCTGCAGATCATCATGCATCATTGCCGATGCCCGGACACCGACCTTTTCTCCTGCGGCAAACAGTTTCATGGCCATGGCCTGTTTCTCGAACAAGAGTCGATCCTGACGCGTGACTGTCTCCGTGTGTAACTGTTGTCGAATTGTGCGAAGGTCGCTCAAAAGGTCTTGCGTATCAGCCTGAAATGTGACCTTGTTGCTGTAATATGCGACCTTATGGTGCCATTACATGATGGAACTAGGAGTATGTAACTACCACTCGGCACTCAGGGATGCCAGCCATGCGCAGAGTACACGCAGGTCTATGGGAAACTAACTGATCCATGCCCACATGTATCACAGCAGGAGGGTATCAACAGAGAGATGCTTTCTTCAACATGAACATTCACACACATGACGTCAGTCTTACATACATCATTTTATTCACTCATTCAACCCTGATGATGAAAGAAATAAATTATGAAAGTTTGGCGATATGATCTGAGGTCTACAGCACAGTTGTGAAGACAGGTCGACCATGATATTACAAGGGTGGTGTCGGAATAGCTTGGTGCCTATGGGGCGCCAAGCTATTCACCCCCCCCCCACCCCCCCCCTTTGAAATATCATGGTCCATCCACATCCTGGCAGGGCTTTACGGGTCAACTCCTTTAACAAGGCATGTTTCAAATCAATATATACAACTTAATCTTGAGATACAAGCTTATCCTGACATTCTGACATGCAAAAATACAAGAAAACGTCGCAATGTCTTGTCTGATTGTCAGCCTCGCACACACATCCGTACATGCCAAGTGCCGTGCAGTGTGCGGCTCGACCAGCTTACGACTCACCATGCAATGACCATCAGGCTGTTATGCACGTACAGCAAGAAACTGGGGGTGAATGTCGATGCCAGACTGTCCCTAATCCCTCCCCCACCCCTACTAAAAAAACCAAAAAGATTGGAAACATCTATCTTGTCTTTGAAAGGTTGGCATCTGAATGAGAAGACGGAGAGACAAAAGGGAGATGCACTTGTACTGGGGTAGGTCGAGGCAGAATGATACACTGTTACAACAAATTTCTGAACTCCTTTAGCCGAAAACCTACAGCAGGAGATGGTCTGACCATTAGGAGCCTAGCTAATCTGGCACTACCCTTGAAATATCATGGTCAATCCATCTCATGCAAATGGTAGTCATTAACACTTCCAAAATGCCGCTGTGGGGTTAAGTAGGTTAACCCTCTTGTGCATTCAGCCATCGGTAATGAGCTGTACTACAGGCCACACACACACAAGGGGGTTAACCGCATTTCCAAACTTTTAAAGGTGCTGTCTAATGACTATGTACCAGTTGTAGGAGATGGATTGATCATGATAATTCAAGGGTAGTGCTAGATGAGCTTGGCGCCTTGCATGGTCCCGGGGCTACTAAAAAGATAAAGAAATAAGAGATAAAGGAGAGACCAAAAAAAAAAAAAAAAAAGCATTCACAGACTCAAACCACGATTCCATGCATATTTGCAGTGATAAACGCTGAACAAAAAGTCTAGATGCCATCAATGCACTCTGGATTTATCAACAGTAGTAACACTTTACTGTTCACTAATCCCGCCTGCCCTATCTTAACCTTTTGACAGCCAGTGGATGCAAAATGAAGTCTTTTAAAGTAGGGCAAACTCAATAACGGATCATCTCATGGATCCAACGAACACAGACATGAAAAGGTCAGGAAGAGGCAAAGGACCTCGTGAGCTCCCAAAGAGAAACTTCTTTGCCTTTCGCGGTTGGCTGGTGTTCAAATTTATGCAGCAGTTAAGGGGTCACAAGTACTTTTGACAAAAGTCCACCTGTACAAAAAGTCCGCCTTGTACAAAAGTCTGACTTGTACAAAGTCCGCCTTGTACAAAAAGTCTGCCTTGTACAAAACGTCCGCCTTGTACAAAAGTCCGCCTTGTACAAAAAGTTCACCTTGTACAAAAGTCCGCCTTGTACCAGAAGTACAGGTTGAATCGGTTAAAAGTACTTCTGACAAAAGTCTGCCTTGTACAAAAGTCCGCCTTGTTACAATAGTACAGGTTGAATTGGTTAAAAGTACTTCTGACAAAAGTCCGCCTTGTACCAGTAGTAAAGGTTGAATCGGTTACAAGTACATCTGACAAAAGTCCACCTTGTACAAAAAAGTCCGCCTTGTACCAGTAGAAAAGGTTCAATCGGTTAAGTACTTCTGACAAAAGTCCGCCTTGTACCAGTAGTAAATCGGTCCCAGACTGGATGAATAAGCAGCTGACAAGTTCATGCAGAGTCGAAAACAAACAGGGTTTGGAAGGAGAAAATACACACAAAACAACCAAGCTAGAGATGAATGCACAACTAGAGACGAATGCACACATTTCTATATAGAAGCAGACAAAAAAAAAACCAATTAAGTTTCGGGGGCCTGGCTTTATTTATTATTTTCTTTTTTTTAAGGTTTCAGGGGGTGTTGTAACAAAGAAAGAAGACAGTAGGCAGTAATTTTGAGGGTCAGCAAAGGGAGGTAATGGTGAGACAGGGGAGTGAAGCATGTGGTCACTACATGGTTGGCGTCCAGCTGTTCCAGCAGACACTGCTTGGCGTGGATCAAGTCCAGTCCCACCTGCTCCCGGCCCTGCACCACGCGGCTCTGCTCCTCCTCTAGCTCTGTAACACACCACACACGGGGCTGTTCACTTAACTGCACACACATCACATACACACACACGGGGCTGTTCACTTAACTGCACACACATCACACACGCACGGGGCTGTTCACTTAACTGCCAACATCTCACACACAAACACATGGGGGCTCTTCACTCAACTGCCTACACACACACACACACACGGGGCTCTTCACTCAACTGCCAACATTACATACACACACATGGGGCTCAAATGCGCCCTCAAACACACACACAGAACGAAAAGAACAGAACGTTTCATCAGGGAAAATGGCGGCACTGGCACTTCATTTATCAACTTTAGGAGGTCAGTTCAGGAGTAGTGCCTGATTATTTTGGCCCATGGAGAGTATATGAATCATCAGCTCTAGGTCCAATTTGACCCACTGCCTGTCAGTAGTGGTTTTTGTCAAGGTGATTCCTGAAGGAATCCTCACTACAAAAAGTGCTACTGACAGCCTAAGTGTTAATCAAACATTTTCACCCCTTTAGGCCCGACACCCAGCAGTAGGAGACGGATGGACCATGACAATTCAAGGGTAGTGCCAGATTACCTTGGCGCCTGCAGGCGCCAAGCTAATCTGGCACTACCCTTGAATTATCATGGTCCATCCATCTCGTGCAACTGGTACAAAGTCGTTTAGTGACACCTCTAAAATGTAGGAACTGTAACCTTGGGGCTAAATGGGTTAAACTTCACACTCAATTGCCTGAAGTACGTAGTTTGGGGGAAAGAACTTATTCCTAAACGAAAGATGATCAATGAAGTCAGCAATCAACACAGAAATCGACAGTGTCCTCACCTTCCAGTTGGCGTCGGAGTGTGGTGACTTGGTCAGCGTGTTGCTGCGACTGTTTGCGGAGGGCCGTGTCCAGTTCTGCGATTCTTACCAGGTGCTCCTCCCGCTGGGCCTGCAGCGTCTCCACCTCGGTCTGCAGCTCCTGCAGGACGCCCTCCATGTGGGACTTGGCCTGTGATACCTGCAGGACAAACATAGATCTTCAGAAATCGGTGAAGGACAAAAGACCCGTCAATGTCAGCTTTCTGAAAATCTACCTCTGAGAATGCACGTTTGTCCTCCCTCGTCATCCACTGACAAGTGTCAAATGTGTGCATCGTAACCCTTTGTCGGTAGCGCTTATTGCTGCGATGATTCCTGCAGGAGTCACTGCGACAACAATTGCCACCAACAGCCAAAGGATCAGTATCTGTTTTTGTCGCATTGATTCCTGCTGTAATCACCGTAACAAAGACCGCCAATGACAGCCAAAGCTGATTTGCAAAGACATCCACTGATGAGGTGAGATTAACTCTTTGCGCCCGAGGTATGAAATGCCCACATTTTGGAGTTACCCTCTGAAGACTGCATTACAACTCAGGAGACAGATCGACCATGATAGTTCAAGGGCGGTGGCAGAATAGCTTGGCGCCTATAGGCGCCAAGCTATTCTGCCACCACCCTTGAACTATTATGGTCGAGCCGTATCTTGCTGTGGCGTGTCGCGGGCAGAGCGAGTTGAGAAGTCTGATATGAAGGTGTCATGAAAGAGTGCAAGAAGAGCGAAGTGGGGACTGGGCACCAAGGCCGTCAAACTTGTTGTGGGGAAAATCCACCGGGCTTTAGCTCCATGTTTACCCACGTTTTTCTCCTCACCTTGTTATTTTCCTGCGTGAGTACCTCCACTTGCTGCTGAAGGCCGGCCAGCTGTGCCTGAAGGTCTGGGAAGGATCCATCCCCATCCATCCTGTCCGACTCGGGTAACACAGAGGCACTGTGCACGGTGCTGGAACTGTCTGTGTCACGCACTGAAAGTCGTTCAATACGCTCAAGGTGTGCCCAATAGATGTCTTTTTCAGTGGACACAGATTGTGTTTGTGGAATCTTTGCTAATTCAGACATTTCTAACCATCTAAGTAACGCAGACACAAAGTGGTGTCAGCAAGAGGCATAGATCCTCATCAGCCCCAGCAACTGCGGCGGCTCATGAGGATCTATGCCTCTTGCAACTGGGCAGTGTTCCATTCTTCTCAGCCATGAAAGTAGTAAATTATGCGTATCCGGATGCGTCACATCTCAAATGAGTAACATAAGTATGTAGATAACAGCTAACACAAACTCCAACCCAAAGGCACCTGCCAAGCCAGCTCACCCTTGGGGTGTCGGCAGCGAATCACCGCGACCAACTTCGCTACCAACATGCACAGGGTTAAGCACAAAGAAATGAACAACAACGAACGGACACGCAGGAAACAAGCAAGAACAAAAACAGTCATGTCCACGTTAATCCAAAGCCTGTCTTCTTCTAACCATGTAAACATCAATACTTAACCCTCTCGCTGCTACTGATGAAACCGCTCAGTGCAAAAGACATGACACATCTTTCCCACTGATCGTTATCATCCATAGAAGTCATGGGGTTAGCTCATTCACCCACTACCACATTTCCAACATTTTGAAGGCATCCCCTCACAACTATATACCAGTTGCAGGAGATGAATCGAACATGACAATTCAAGGGTAGTGCCAGATTGGCTTGGCACCTGATGGCGCCAAGCGAATCTGGCACTACCCTTGAATTATCATGGTCGACTCATCTCCTGCTGTGGTGCGTCAGGGCTGAATGGGTTAATAACGATAATAAAATAATAATCACGGTGCGCTTCACTATTTTGCAGCCTGACCTACCGTCTGCCAGCTGCTGCTCCAAGGCAGACAACTTTGCTTTGAGCTGAGTCGCCTCCTCCTTGTGGCGCTTCTTCAGGGTGGCCATCTTGTTTTGATGTACGTCCTGTAGAGAAGCCACCTCATGCTGTGCCTGCTCTCGACTCTCGGCGGCATGTTTCTCCAACTCCTGCAGTGGAAAAATAAATCCTGATGCAACTCGGTGAGGCCAAGCGGTATTTCAAGTTGAACAATTCAGCACGCCAGCAGCTGTCTTTACAGTTTATGGAAGATCCAAAATCACAACCAACACACAAGGGTCATGTAATGATGCTTTTACCCTTGACCCCAAAGAAACTTGTCAAATATGGCTATTTAAAATTTTTTTTTTTTTTTTTTTTAATGAAAAATCTGTGAATGCTTGTTTTAAACAGACCTTTACAAACGAAACCACTAGCACTGAGAATTAATTTCAAAGCGGGAATTTTATTCAGCTGGTATATGATCAAACAAATGCCCGTGGCCCGCTCACAAAAGGCGCTTTGTGCGTTGTTTGCTTACACACGCCAAGTGAAAGCAAAGAGGAAAGAAACGGGTCAAACCATTCAAAGTCCTCAAACATATTTCAGTCTTGATCACGAGGATCCGGAGACTGCTGTGAATGGGGACAGCAAGATACATAGATCCTCATGAGCCCCCGCAATTGCGGGGGCTCATGAGGATCTATGTGTCTTGCAGATGGAATGGGCTTTGTACCTACAGCTTACTATGGTGACTCATAAGGGGAAAATAAAGATTGTTTGAGAAGAGCGATATTTCCAAGTTTTACTGCCGTGAGCAAACCAAACTGCTTGCGGCTAGGATGCGATGCTCTCATGTCTCTCGTCAGTACCAGATTTGAGTGAATAAAATGTTAAAATGAATATTACATTAAAAACTGGTTAGCAGGGAGGCTCGTACCCTGCAACTATGGCAGAACTCTACTCAAAAAGCGGTTAGCAGGGAGCGGGCCTAGCACACTGCAACTATGGCAGAACTTTACTCAAAAAGCGGTTAGCAGGCAGAACTTTACTCAAAAGGCGGACAAATCACAGTTTTGCCTGCAACTGTTCAATCCGCACACATGCCCGCAACAGAACAAGACCGTCCCCAAGAAGAAAGCAGCAATTAACTACACCCACACCACCCTCAATAAACCTGACTGAAGATATACTTTATTGTCCGTCTGACACACGGGGCCCGGTCTACGTGCACGCCATGATGTCAACCTGACATGACGACAGCGATATTTGACTGAAATTGAGCCCCGTGCCTCCTCCTCAAATTAAATAACACAGATATAAATTCCACCGGCAAGAGACTCGAGATTCTTCACAACAGGAACCATATTTCATCAAGAAGGCTAGAATAAGCAAGAAGCCCAAACTCCTCAAGCATAAAAAGGCACAGATGTCGATAGGTGCAACTGCTGTGGCTCATGAGGATCTATGCCTCTTGCTGAAGTAAAAGGTTTCAAGCCTCATCAATACTCATGAGCCTGTGCAACCCTGCGGGGGCCCATGAAACTCTATGCCTGTGCAGACATCTAGCGGATGACTGGGGACATTAGGCTCTATGCCTGTGCAGACAGCTAGCGGGTGACTGGGGCCATTTGGCTCTATGCCGGTAGGAGACGGGCGGAGGATGATTGCGGCATGACCATATTGCGGTGGGGGCCTGAACAAACATGCTCATGTAGATAAGATAGGGCGGCGGGTTTGGCGTCGTGTGTTTTTGTCGACATGTCATGAACAGCAGTTTGCCGCATGGCGCAATCTTACACAGGCGTGTGACCATCAAAATGACCTTCGGCATGGACGCCATTTCATAATCGCTGTCCCCTTTTGCAAGAGGCACTGATCCTCATGAGCCCCCGCATCTGCAGGGGCTCATGAGGATCAATGCCTCTTGCTCCTCTTGCCAGGGCTCACGCGCATCTATTGCTCCTCACTCGTATTGCTGGCTCCACCAGCATCTGTGTTCTTGAAATGGAAGAAATGGTCCCACACTAAGTCCAGGCTGACAGTGACAAACCCACATTGATAAAGCACAAAATCTCCCCACGCGTATAGTAACGGTGCACCCCAAAATAACCTCAATCTTAAAACAGGGAATAATCAATATTCATTACAAGACGACAATCTGGTGGGTCGCAGCGGAGGTGAAGAATGGTGGCGGCGAGGCCGACGGAAAAAAAAACCAGTTTTCCATTTACAGTCGACTTCGAGACTAAAGCCCTGAAAGCTGACACGTTTCATGTTTGAATATGGCAAATCCAAACATCGACTAAAGCATTCAGTACAGAACCTTATTCTTAGTTACACATCCACAACTCATGGTGCGTCTCAGGTAAAATCCAAACATCGACTAAAGCATTCAGTACAGAACCTTATTCTCAGTTACATATCCACAACTCATGGTGGGTCTCAAGTCTGAAAGACATGACATATCTGTTTTCCATCAGGAAAACGAGGCTAGAGGCATGGCAAGGGAAAAGCGTGTACATGCGGTCAGATCAGTGTGAGTGAGAAATGATCAAGCAGAGGGCGAGCCAGATATATAAAGTAGAGGTCTGAATCTAAAATGGATTAGGTTCGAACCTCTACATCACGGCATGTCTTAACCGTTACGCTGTCGATAGTATTTTTTGTCACGATTCCTACAAAAAAGTGCTACTGACAGCCATAGGGTTAATAAGACCAACAGATGAACTTATGGGGTCAATAAGACCAAATAATGAACTTCCCTACTGACAGCCATAGGGTCAATAAGACCAACAGATGAACTTCCCTACTGACAGTCATAGGGTCAATAAGACCAACAGATGAACTTCCCTACTGACAGCCATAGGGTCAATAAGACCAACAGATGAACTTCCCTACTGACAGCCATAGGGTTAATCAGACCAACAGATGAACTTCCCTACTGACAGCCATAGGGTCAATAAGACCAACAGATGAACTTCCCTACTGACAGCCATAGGGTTAATCAGACCAACAGGGGACAAAAAGCGGCCACACACAATATTGCTAGCCCTGCTTGAGGCATCACGGTCAATTTATCCCCAAAGTACAGCAAGACAAGTGCCCTGCTTGAGGCATCATGGTCAATTTATCCCCAAAGTACAGCAAGACAAGTGGTCTTGCAAGCTGGTCTTAACCCATTACATTCTGAGGCTCAATTTTTACATTTTGCTTATTGTCTTATGAAGTCCCTATTGCAGACTGGGAGATAGATCCACCATTTTAGTTCAAGGGTGGTGCCAGAATAGCTTGGCGCCTCAGGCGCCAAGCTATTCTGGCACCACCCTTGAAATAATAAAAGAAATAATACTGGTATATATAGGCGCTTTTTCTCAATTTTTGGGCGAATCGACTCAAAGCGCCGCAAACTGAAACCCAACACGCACACTCACGTGACGGACACGAATTTACTCCGAAGACAAACACAGACAGACGAAGGGTCAGCTCAGCTACTGAAGTTACAGAAATTTTTGATCCCTTGTATTTGAAATTTATAAAGTGGCCTGAAACCGGTACCAAAGTTTGGGGGGTGAGGGGGGGGGAGGGTGGAGGTGGGGGGTGGGGGGTGGTTCAGGGGGGGTGGAAGAACCGGAGTACCCGGAGAAAGAACCCCCTGAACTATCAAAGTCACATTTATTTCAAGCAAAAGTGTATCAGGATGAAAAGGGTTAAAAGACCTGTCATTAAAGGCCATGATTTAGGTGGCCACAGCCACAGCCACCGCTACAGCCACAGCTACAGCCACTAAATGATGGCCATGAGTGACAGCCCAAATAGCTTCTGCTGTTAGTACATGAAAAGGTCCTGTCACTAATCCTTCTATTATAAAAGCTATTCTGGCACCACCATTGAACTAAAACGTGCTATTCTGGCACCACCCTTGAACTAAAACAGTTGATGTATCTCCTAATCTGTAATTTAGCCTTCACAGGACAATAGGCAAATTTTACAAAATCAACATCAGGATGTAATGGGATAGAGAAAAAAAAAAGAGAGGGGGTTGTATGTGTGTGTGTGTGTGTGTGGGGGGGGGGGGGGGGGGGGGGCGGGTGCGGGGCAATGATAGAAACTATTTCTTCAAACCTTGATCTTGGCTTTGAGGTCGAGGATTTCATGTTGAGCACTCTGATCGACTCCCTTGTCTCCACTCTGCAAAATAAGGAACAATCCAGTGAAAAACTACCACAAGAAAAAACACAGAACGACATCTGATTGAAATATCAGTTTCTGAAATGGTTCAAATATGACATTATTTCATATCAGCATTTTGGACCGTGAATTCATTAAACAGACACACAACTCATAAAGTACTTTGCTCCAAAGATCTAAACTTGAAAATTAAATCTAAATATTCAACCTTGCATACAAATCTAAATCCAAAGGTATCAATGGTTGTACATTGCTTAACGTCCCGACAGCAACAAGGCTTTCTCAGGACGTGCCTGCACTGCTTGTGAAAAAAAAAAACTAAACAGAATATTGAATGTATGTCGCCAGCCGGTCTAATACGCTACATAAAGCTAAGACCATTTAGACACACATCCAATATCAAGAGCTACAGGCAGTGCACACAGTAGGGAGAGTAGGAAAATACAGGTGAATGGACCAAGGGTAGACAGAAACACATGCCCCTGAATAGAGGGGAAAACCCACCCTGTGGGGCTGACCAGGGTGACCCTGGGAACTAAAAAGTAGTTAACCCCACCCAAGTCCGGGTAGGGGCCAAAGGTATCAAGCCCCACCATGAAAGAAACACAGCACACAATGCATCACATTCTAGCACTAAGGGAACAAAGTGTCCAGAAAATGAAAGTTCAGTCACCTTCAAGATTTTCCAGACCGGTTTCAACTGCCGTCAGCATAAATTATCTCCAGGTCACAGACACACTGCCGTTTCCTCTGGTGAAATAGTGCAAAAACACTAGAACACCTTCCACGACTCGCTGGAACTACGACCCAGACCTTCAGGAACTTCAATCCAACTCCAGAAAGCTCAAACTGAAGAGAAGAATGACAATAAAAGTTGTGGCCCAAGATGGCGTCGGTCTAGATCACGCCATCTGGACAAATGCTACACTCGGTCCCTCTGTTAGTCCTTCCACGAACACGAGACACAGATTCTCAAGTGCGAAATACACAAACCCTCATGAGCCCCCGCAGTTGCGGGGGCTCATGAGGGTTTATGTATCTTGTTAGTGCTGGGGCACACGAGAATCCACGCCTCTTGCCATCAACGCTTGGTGCCATTTTCATTCTGGGAGGACACCATCAGGGTTGAGATTTGTGACTGCACTGCCAACCAACCTTCCGCCAACTGACGCCGAACTGGGTATGAGAGTGTGCGTTTTACCGGCCGCCCTTCCCATGAGGCAACAGGGTGAGAGACACCAATGAAGTTTTGCCGATAACTGGACTCCAGGTTTGGAGCAGAATTCTTTCCAGCGATAGCAACGGGCTAGTTTGCGCAGATAAACAGCCCAAACCTCTGTGCACAACCACTCGCCCTTATCAGCAGAGGAGATTCCCTCCCCCCTTGGTCTCCTCTTTTATCTGCTGATAACGACGAGGCACAAGGAGACACACAAGCCTTATGTGACACAATCTTTCAAAACGACGGAAGTACAACTTTCAAGCCCCGAATGAATTTTGAAAAGTAATTTGATGTTACTGATCAGCGCGTTCACGACAAAACAAATGGTGACCTAGTAACAGATTCAACATTCTGTATAGGGTCACAACTACAGACAGAGGTCGTAAATCACAGGTCGTAAATCATCAAATGCAAGCTTAACCCATACAACCCTGACACACTACAACAGGAGATGAATCGACCATGATAGTTCAAGGGTGGTGCTAAAATCGCTTGGCAGGAAGTTATTATTCTGCAGATGAAGTGTCATCCCTCAAAATGTTTTGTAGGTAGACCATACAAGAACAGAACTAAACAGGTTCAAGTTTGGACACACCAACACCATCCTGTCCACTCCTCAACCATCCTGTCCACTCCTCAACCATCCTGTCCACTCCTCAACAATCCTGTCCACTCCTCAACCATCCTGTCCACTTCTCAACCATCCTGTCCACTCCTCAACCATCCTGTCCACTTCAACCATCCTGTCCACTTCTCAACCATCCTGTCCACTCCTCAACCATCCTGTCCATTCCTCAACCATCCTGTCCATTCCTCAACCATCCTGTCCACTTCTCAACCATCCTGTCCACTCCTCAAACTGTGGCGTGGGCAGAGTTCCTGTTGACCTCTCTTCTAGGAACACAGATGAACACTCGACTGACCCCTCTCAATAGAAGATACACATTCCTGAGAGCTGCAGCCACATTACACTCTATGCCTCTTACAGATCTGGATTGGTTTAACCCATTTAATCCCATTTCCAAATTTAGATGTCATGTAGCGACTATGTGCCAGATTCAGGCGATGGATCGACCATAATCATTCAAAGGTAGTGCCATATTAGCTTGGTGCTGTCAGACGCCAAGCTAATCTGGCACTACCTTTGAATTATAATGGTTGATCCACCTCCTGCTGTAGGGCGTCAGGGCTGAATAGGTTAATGCTGAACTCCATAGACAAAAACTGACAATAGTGTACACACTACCTATTACTTCACATGTATTGGCTCAGCAAACACCGACCTACAGAAGGGCATGGATCCACAGGAGCCCCGGCAGTCACTGGGGCTGACGATCTAGGCCCCTTTCTGGTGTCACTGGCATCTGTGTTCCCCACGACAGAAATGGTAACCAGGTGTTTGAACTATAAGTTACCAATTAAGGGACTAAAGGTCTGCACACTAATTACTTCATAAAGAAAAACATCCTCAATTCAAGCAACAGCTGGAGCTGAGCCTGGTCAGCAAAAGGCATAAATTCACATGGGCCCCTGCAATGCAGGGGCTGATGTAAATCCATGCCTCTTGCAGATGTCAGGGGGCTGAAGGAGGGACTGGAAACCTAGCTTTATCATTCTTATCAGGCGGGCCAGTAACTAAGCAACGTGAATGGTAACTAAGAATGCTTAACTGGGGGATTATAATAAAACTCTCTAGGTACGTTGGCAAACCTGACCATGCTACATTCTGTCATGAATACCTGTCTGACACGAATTTTATCATGAAACACCCAGTCCAGTCCTACGCTGACGAGAGAACCTGATTTGGGTGAAGGCTTCTAAACTACAAAGTGACAAACAGGGGATGGTGAGTATGAAACATTGCACATGCTGCCCACAATGCAAGTTCTGAAATAAAAAATTAGTCATCCATTTACCACAAGCATAACAAGTTACACTGATAATCAACAATTTGCTTGCACCACCAAAAATGTGCCAAAATCTTAAGGCGTTTGGCATATTTTCTGTGGTACCCAGCATTTGTGCAAGCAAATCTTCCTCTTCGAGCCTAAGTTATGTCTGGACTCCAATGGACGTAAAGCACTATGTCAATTCGTGAAGAAATACTCAAAAGATGTAGACCTTTGATGCGTAGACATGACTTTATGGCCTGTACTTAGAAGTACAGACTTTGCACAAAGTACACGTAAGAAATAAAATTAAAAAAAAATTATTCAACTTCCATCAGAAACATGACATAAATGAGACAAACCTGGCTCCAGCCTTTGCCCGAGTAAGGTGGGAAAAACACACTACCTGTCCCCTGGTGTGAGTATCTGATTGCCTCAACACCCTCTCTCCCGCCCAGTCATGTTTGCCATTTCACAATCGTTTGCTAGGCACTACGCACGCCACCTGCCATGGACGGGACCATCACAGCTCAACGATAGGGCCAAATTAGCTTGGTGTCTGGAGAGGTGCTTGGAGAGGTACGAAGCTAACTTGTCCCTACCCCTGAACTTTCGCGGTCAGTCCACTAACCCCTTAGTTGCCTGGGCGAAGCGAACGCCACCCATCCACAAGAGACATAAATCCTCATGAGCCCCCACAGTCGCGGGGGCTCATGAGGATTTATGTCTCTTGCTAAATCTGCGTATTTATTGCCTTTACTTTTGGCACCATCGACATCCGTGTTCTTCATGTGAATTTTTCTGTCATTGGCAGACAAGAAATGTGTGACCACTTGCAATGATGAGGTTACAGTGACACACGGACCTATCTTGGAGCCAGTGAGGCAGATCTACCCTTGACCCTGGTGCCAAGCTCAGTTGGCCCCATACAGGGTTAATCCATGGACCTGTGGCTCTACCCTAGAGCTGCCACAGTCTGTTCCTTCTCCCACAGCTGGCACTGGGAGGGAGAGAGACTTTATGACAGCAGTTTTTGTGAGTTACATCATGAACCCACACTCTAGCCCGGCAACAGGCTTTGTGGCCTGAACCTCTGTCAAACAAGAAAATTCAATAAATGAACAACAACGGCCGTAACCCAATCACCCTGATTCATACAGCAAACAAGAATAGCTCCCTCCCTGACTTACGCCCTCATCACTTCCTCCGTCTGCGATGCATAAATTGACGGTGATTTGAACCAGAAAGAAGCATAGATTTTCATGAGCCCCTGCATTTGTAAAAACATCAAAATCTATGCCTCTTGCAGATGGAAAAATTTCGTTGAAAATTTATCATTTACATCAAGATTTTTATGAATATGATGGATAATTATGAATTTATCGTGAAACTTTTAGCACAGGCAGACGATCCTATCAAAGTGCGTCTACTTCGCAAATAGTTTCAGGCGATATTTCACCAAACAAATAAAAAGCAAACAAGGCAATCAAGGTCAGACAGGTGTAAATATCGCAGTTTGTGTTTTCCATGTGACTGTGCAGTGCTGCTATCCATCAAAAGCCCGTTCAAGTGCAGACCTGTTATCAGTTAATACCTGTTTGCCCTTTTATCAGTCTTTCTTAGCGTCCCTCGTAAAAACGTGAGTGACTCATGCCCCAAAGAAATTATAAGATTAATATTTTCTCAACTTTCGTTTTGACTCATGCTTGAGAGAAATCATAATATCGATATTTTCTCAGGTTGCTGTTTTTAGCGAATGGGAAAGCAGAGAACGCTTGTTACTATGTGCCTGGCCAATAGGATTTGAACCCTTTGGCTGTTGGTAGCGGTTTCTGTCAAGGTGATTCCTCCAGGACCCTAACTCTAACCCTTCCTCCTTGACCCTAACTCTAATCCTTCCTCCAGGACCCTAACTCTAACCCTTCCTCCAGGACCCTAACTCTAACCCTTCCTCCTTCTTCTTCTTTTCGTTCGCAGTGGGCTATACGGTCAGTCCAGCACCGGCGATGAATGACGTCGTTTTCTCCAGGTCTTCTCGACTGCCGTAGAGTTTGGTCTGCAGTGGAGTTGGCGACGGCCACACTTCTTTTCTTTCATCGTCCAGTAGGGGGTATCTCTGGAGAATATGTTCCGCTGTTTGGTCTTCCTGACCACAGGCGCAGGTTGGTGATGGCGCCAGCTTGAGCTTTCTGTTCATGTGAGCGTTCAGTCTGTTGTGGCCGGTACGCAGTCTGATCAGGACGACTTGCTGCTCTCTGGTCATTGTGTGGTAGTAACCCTTCCTCCAGGAATCACCTTGACAAAAACCGCTACCAACAACCAAAGGGTTAAGGCAAAGAGACCCAAGAGACAAAAAAAGTTTATTTGGATTTCTTTTTGCATTTTACACACATGGCAGACACTGGTTACCTGTCTAGTAAACTAGACCAATATTGCTACAGTGTCACAAGGAACTCTGATGGATGTAGTAACTGTGGCCGCTAGGGTTTCATGTGAAAGAAAAAACAGAAGATAGTGGTAGAAAACCCTTTAAAATAGAAACAAGGAGGGACGTTTCAGATCAAAGATCCTTCTTCGGGTGACACGAAAACAAACAAATGTGATGGATGTGGCGGAGTGTTTATGGGCCTCTCCGAGTCCAGGGATCCCATCTTGACCAAACAGAACTGAACTTTCTGGTTTGGACTTTGTTGGGCGGTCCATTAAGCCCTGATATTACAGGAAGATGTAGAACCACCAGAATAGTCTTTAACAGAATGACCATCATAATTATTTCAAGAGTGCTTGCTTGCCCCCTCCCCCCACCCCCACCCCCCCCCCCAACCCCACCCCCCCCCCCCCCAATTTTTTTTTCTTCATGGCCAGGAGATGAAGCTGCGTGCTGACAGGGTTTACGCATCTCCCCATCTGAATCCCTTTCTGCAGCTTTGGGTTTTAAACCCCAGTTCCTGGTGTGAATTGAGTTCTGCCGCTTTCAGGGCCATATCCCTCCATCTCCATGCTCCAGGGCCCCAGCTAATGATGCCTATCACAGGTGTATCACCGCAGTGTGGCACTAGTGTGGCGTGGTGCGATCTCAGAGATTAGCATCTTTGTGGAACCACTCAATGAAGGGCAGATCCTGTCATCCGTGCTTGGGGACAACTAACTCCTTTAGTGCTGAACACAACCAGCAGCACCCAACTGCAAGAGGCACAGATCCTCATGAGCCCCCACAACTGCGGGGGCTCATGAGGATCTATGCCTCTTGCTGAGCTCATTTGTATGATCTTTATACCCCAAGATGACCAGATTATCCCGCACGCATGGTTTCACACAGATCTGTCAATAGGACCCCGGGGAGGCGGGCCCATATGCACAGAGGCATTATGAAGGGTTCATGAACATCTGTGCTTGGGACCAACTTCACCCTCTGTCTGTTGCGCATATTCTTGTTGTGATTTCTGCCGAAATCGCGTCAACAAAAACACACTACCGATAGCTAAAGGGTTCATTTACTGACCTCTGTCTCGCGCAAATTCAGCTTCATTTCCAACCCTCTTCTGGTACAGAAAAATAAAGGAATACAACAGATATACACTACACACACAAGTGTTCCTGGCCATATGAATGACGCCTCCCTCGTAGGCAGAAGCTGAGAATCACTTCGGTCACCTAGTTACGGGTGTGCCAACATTTATAAATACTCACCAGTTGCCCGGCAACGGAGCGCCAGTGCTGGCTGTCAGCACGGAGGCGTGTGACTTCCTGTCGCAGATGGTTGATCTCCCTTTGTAGCCGTAGGCTGTCGTCAAAATCACCCCAGCCCTCAGTCGACCAGCCCTCAAACTCTGCAACCAGATCAAAGACGCACTTATTAAAATGTTGAGTCAACAGCAATACACATACAATGTGATCATAAAGAGAGCAGAAAAAGAAGTTATTTCAAGAATGATGGCACACTGTGAACGCTAAACAAACTGGTCAAAATGATCGTATTTGAGAGTCGTTTACTGAAGACCAGAAAACAATACGCTGAAGTGTACATTACAGTTGATGAGATAGACAGACCATGACCATGATGCCAAGCTAGTCTACAACCCCTATTGAATTAACTTTCAAGGCCAATCCTTGGCCTATTTAACCTATTTAACCTATTTGGAAGGGTCACCTGACGACTGAGTAGGATGCATCAAGCATGGCAACTCAACAGTAGTGCCATCAACCAAGCATCACGTGTAGCAGATCAAAGGAGGTAACCAGTTTGGGCTGAGCCATCTCTCATGAATTAGGGCCTTCCTAGTATGCAAAAGGCCAATGAGCTGATGTCAACCTGATGGCCTTTTGCTTGCTGGTTCGGGAGGACTTCAACATGAGCTCCCCAGAAATCGTCCAATGAAAACTCCACACGGTGCGCCAGACACACAGCCTGCAGCGAAATGCAAACATGTCTCTCGAGTAGGAGTGTTGGTTGTGTGATAAATCATTTCAAAATCAAGGGTTTACACAAATACTGCACAATGACAAAGGGAGACAACAGCATCACCACCCTGTGTCTTCTCACACTATACAACTTTGTGAGCACCTCATGTGACCGGCAATAGTACTGTATTCTGTGAGCACCTCATGTGACCAGCAATAGTACTGTATTCTGTAAGCACCTCGTGTGGCCAGCAATAGTACTGTATTCTGTGAGCACCTCGTGGCCGGCAATAGTACTGTATTCTATGAGCACCTCGTGTGGCCGGCAATAGTACTGTATTCTGTGAGGACCTCGTGTAGCCGGCAATAGTACTGTATTCTGTGAGCACCTCGTGTGGCCGGCAATAGTACAATATTCTGTGAGCACCTCGTGTGGCTGGCAATAGTACTGTATTCTGTGAGCACCTCGTGTGGCTGGCAATAGTACTGTATTCTGTGAGCACCTGGTGTGGCCGGCAATAGTACTGTATTCTGTGAGCACCTCATGTGGCCGGCAAGAGTACTGTACTGTATTCTGTGAGCACCTCGTGTGGCCGGCAATAGTACTGTATTCTGAGCACCTCGTGTGGCTGGCAATAGTACTGTATTCTGTGAGCGCATCATGTGGCTCTCAATAGTACTGTATTCTGTGAGCACCTCGTGTGGTCAGCAATAGTACTGTATTCTTTGACTCCACCTCTAAGAAAGTTGGAGGCGGTGAAATACAGCCATGACTGGAAAAGCAGTATTTTTCTGTGTATCGAACAGACAATGTTTTCATCTCCCACAGATTGAACTGGCTAAGATGTGACATGAATACAAATCTTTTCAACCTAGCACTTCGTTCAGCTATTCCAAAACACTGAGAACTAAGATCAAATCACAAAATTGTTTGTTGTCCTCTCATAAACATCAGGAGATGAAAGGACCCTGACAGTTCAAGGGTGGTGTCAGAATAGTCTGGCACCTTGAGGCGCCAAGCTATTCAGACACAACCCTTGAAATATGATGGTCGACCTAGCACGGTCGACCTACAGGGTTGGGATCTGTGAACCAGCTGTTCCTCACAGAACTGCTTTTTGACCAGAACAAGCATGAACAAAACCTAGGAAACAACACCGAGAAAACAATACAATGAATTATTGATCAGAACAATGCAAATATCCGAATAAACTTTTCACATCCAATGCATGAATCAATACCTTGAGGTACATAAAAGCGATCAGTTCCCCTACCTCAGCCAAGGGCATGTAGATTTAACATGCCTGTGCCACAATCAAGTCCTAATGAAGTAATACATGTACACTAGTATTTTTCTGATAACGGCCGGTGGTCTCAGTTATTGTGACTATGGAGGCACACAATAGGCCATTTTCACCTCCACTGGAAGAATATGTGAAGATGTTTCAAGACACAATCACGTCTCAGGACAGGCAGATTTCAATACATGTACAATAGCTTAGCAAAACTAATGAGTTCACAATATTGTGTACTACACTACAATCACCCCCTTTAAAAACGGGACAAAAACAACTATGAATTCAAAGCATAACAACTCCAGCCGGCCGTCCAACGAACATGGATACACAATAAGGCAGGCAAGAGGCATAGAACCTCATGAGCCCCCACGAATGCGGGGGCTCATGAGGTTCTACGCCTCTTGCAGGCGGAAGGATGTACAAAGCAAACTTTTCCAAAATGTATATACCGTGGCAGATAAAACTGATGCGAGCTGTGAGGTTTTTAAATTGTAAAAAAAAACTTGCATGATAATCCTCAGGAGACTACCGGTGTTCCCACTACTGTAACCTTGGGGTGCACCCAGGCAGTACTCGCATCAAAAAATGTACACGCGCGACCTACAAGTCCTCATGAGCAAACCAATTTCACATGCGCGCTAGTAGTGTGTAAGACCAAGACCTCCGGCGTCCTAACCTTGTATGCACTGCGCACCGAGAATATTCCCCACCTAAAAACTGTGATCGATCAGCAAGGAGCAGTCACAGAAAAGAAATCGATAAGCCCGCGAATATGATCCACCCGCTCTATTTCTCATTACCTCACCTGGTTATTCACATGCAAGACGCTCCGGGTGCCCGCGCGCGACCCTTTACGACTTTTCCCCATGTTGGCGGGCCATTCAGACGCGCACACGTACGCTTGGGCGTCACAGGGCATTCAGACAATGAAGTGTTGGGACTGAGTTTCGGTTCATTTTGCAAGGGTACATGGCCTGTCTGACTGCCTACCCGTGATACCAAGGCCCTGCTTGTGTCTGGGATGAAGGGTGGCTAGAACAGTCACACGCTGAGACCATGACGACTCCCTCCTGGGACGTAGTTTCACACCCTGCCGGCAAGAGACACGGCTCCTCGCGAGTCCTGGCGGCTGCCATGGGATCATCGTGATCTGTGTCCCTTGCACGTACACACTGAAGGGTGGCTCTCAGCAGTCACACGACGATAACACCCGCCCTGTCATAATATATTATAAGGTGGAGTCAAGCGTTCGGGATAGATTCCTACCCTGCCCAGCAAGAGGCATAGATCCTAATGAGCCCCTGCGGCGCAGGGGCTCATTAGGCTCTATGTCTCTTGCGTGTTGAGAAGCGGTGGCTGAGAGTGGCCTGTGGAGTGGCGTGTATTGCGGCCCCTCCACGCGGCATAAATCAGCAGCGATAAGGAGGGCCGAGTGGTCTCACTGCTGGGCCGGCCTGACGAACTGTGCACACAAACCCTGCTGCACGAGGCCAAGATCCTCACGAGCCCTGCCTTGACTTGGCACACACTCCTCTGGCAAACCACGTCCATCTCAAATAGGCATAGATCCTCATGAGGCCTCGGAGGATCCACACCCTGATGATTTCTTGATAACGAGGTGGCTCCAGCAGTCGATGAGTTTCTGTATTTAAAAACGGACCAGCAGTCTACACCATATCGGTGTACCTCGCACAGAGGAGATCGAGCCATGCGGGGATTGTCATTATGAATGGTTTTCCAATCAACGTCAACAACACAGTCCTACCAAAGCCTGCACAAGGGACACTCTCCAATATCACCGGGACCAGCGGTGAGAACCCTCTGGTATCTGGCAGTCATGGCGCTCTCCTGCCTACATCGGGCGTAGGAGGGCCACGGGTATCTTTTTTAATGGAGGACACAAGTCCCTGGAAGGCCTGACATAACGACAACGGGGCTTGATCTAATATCACACTTCCTGCTCATTCACCTGCCCGCTCTCACACCACAGGCCAAGCGGCCCCCTCTCTCTCCCCACCAGCACGCTACATACACGTGGCCATGCATCATACCCAGATTTAAAAGTTCCTCTGCAAGCCGTGTTCACCTATAAGAAGCATGTATTCTCATGAGCATCTGTGGCCGCGGGGGCTCATGGGCATTCACGTTCCTTTTAGGGAAAATGTTGATCTGATCCATGTCTGTCACTGGCACACCCCGGCCTCCTGGCCGCCCAACATGCACCATACACGGCCTACACGTGGCCACTATATCCGGGTTTAACCCATCAAGTCCGTCCTGACACCAAGCAACAGGAGGTGGATTGACCATGATAGTTCAATTGATTGATTGTACATCGCTTAACATCCCGACAGCAACAAGACTTTCTCAGGACGTGCCTGCACTGCTTGTGAAAAAAAAAACTAAAGTTGAAAGAATATTGAATGTATGTCACCAGCCGGTCCAATACATTAAATAAACCTACGCCATGGGGACTAAATAAAGCTAAGACTATTTAGCAACACACATCCAATATCAAGAGCTACAGGCAGTGCAGACAGCAGGGAGAGTTTAAAAAAGGAAAATACAGGGTGGAATGGGATCAACGGGGTAGACAGCAAAAACACATGGCCCGCAGTAATAGAAAAGGTAAAATCCACACCCCTGTGGGGCTGACCAGGGTGACCCTGGGAACTAAAAAGTAGTTAACCCCACCCAAGTCCCCCAGGGCAGACCCGGGTGGGGGACATGATAGTTCAAGGGTTGTGTCGGAATAGCTTGGTGCCTCTAGGCACCAAGCTATTCCGAAACCACTCTTGAACTATAATGGTTGATCTTTCTCCAGAACTATGAAGACCTCGGAGGACATCTCCAAACTAATAATGATAGTTGTTACGATTGTGGTTGTGTTGTTTTGTGAGAGCGTGCGTGCATAAATCGTAGGTAACGATCCGACGTTTTATTTGAGCTATCACGATTTTTAATCACGTACCTTTTTAGAGAATTTCACTTTCGTTTATGAATAGTGCGGTGTGGATTATCTGTTGCCGCACGGAGTTGAGTCACGAAAGGTCTAGAAGCCTCACGAGGATTCATTTGTTTACTACGAGCGTGTCGCTTGGCTTTCGGTGCTGATGCACTGTTCGCATGTTTACCAGTTAGAGTGGGCGGGGTCGTGACCTGTCTGGCCTACTTTTGTGTGACGTCATCGCGCGCCGCGGATTTTCTCTCGGTGCTGTGGACGTTAAACCCGAACGAACTAACTAAGCACCTTGGTACATTGTTCAGTCGTAGGATTGCGATGTAACAGAGTCTGTACATTGTTCAGTTGTAGAATTGCAATGTAACAGAGAGAGGTACATTGTTCAGTTGTAGAATTGTGATGTAACAGCGTCGGTACAGTGTTCAGTTGTATAATTGCATTGTATCGTAAAACGCTTTGATATTGAGAGAACGTTACGCAAGATATCGTGCTTCATTGTCAGTAACGGAGATCTGCAGTGAAGGCTGATGTACATTGTATGAGAGACGCCTTGTGTTAGAGTTGAGAAGATTTTGTACTATTGTTGGTGCAATTGTGAACGCATTTCGTGGAGATCGCATCGCTGTAATAAAATATTGTTGGAACTGTTACTCCAGTATTGTCTACATCCTTAAGCCACGTGTGACGGATTGCAGCTGAACGGCGGTTTATCTAAAAGAACTCTACGTGTGTGTGTCTGGTGTAGTATCATTCTACGACCATGATTCAACCACGTAACAATAGTTTTGTCATCGGACTTCGTGAAGGATTAAGTCCTACCGTTTGCCAGAGGCATGACTGTTATGGGCCCCTGAAGCCACAGCGGGTGGTGAGAATCCCTACATCTGGCTGGCCTATCTGGTGCTGGCCTATCAGGACATCTTTCTCATCATGCACACCACATCCACACATGCCCGCGGCCAGACTGAAAGTTTTCTGCCAGCCCAGAGCCACCTATACAGGTCTGGAACCTCATGCGCCCCTCATGCTGACATACTATCAACATCCTCAACACATGGTGTGGATCTACAACTGTTTACTGAATTGTCACCATCCAAAGTGTTGTCCACACGCTGGCATGAACACAAGAACAGACGACAGCCTTCCCTGCCAGTGGAATTTGGTCAGTTCAACGTCAAGGAGCCGTCAGCAAGAGGCAGAGATCCGCATCAGCCCCAACAACTGCGGGGGCTCATGAGGGTCTATGTCTCTTGCAACTGGACTGTGTTCAGTTCTCATGTCAGTCAAGAGGTTAAAGGCGCCCCCATACGTTTCACTGCCTTGTTACTGCGCTGGCCATTTCAAACACTACACCCATGCATAATAACAACGCGGGACCTGTGTTGTCTGCAAGAGGCATAGATCCTCATGAGCAACCCGCAGTTGCGGGGGCTGATGAGGATCTATGCCTCTTGCTGTGACCAGTCACCACCCATGCACATAACAAGGTACCTGTCAAAGTAGATTAATCTCAAGCCAGGGCGGTGTCTGCAGGGAAATACTCCTTTCCCAGAAAGCGATCCACACAAACTGAGCCAATCTCACCGGCACATCCACACTGAAACCATGTAGCCTAGCAATCCCACCCTGCCCTCACCATGGGCAGATCATCCGTTAGATCTGCTGGTAAAACTTTAAACAGACGGTGAGTCACCACAATGTACAGCCACTGCACTGACCTGGTGCTCCAGCAATTCAAATGATGTTGGCGCACACTACACACTATGCACCGCAGTCACTGCCAATTCCCGGCACTGTCATGCAAATGACGCGCCTGTAGTAGGGGTGTTGACATCCGGCAATCCGCCCCTACACTCCATTTCACACAATCCACCCATACACTCCATTTCACACAATCCGCACCTACACTCCATTTAACACAATCTGCCCCTACACTCCATTTCACACAATCTGCCCCTACGCTCCATTTAACACAATCCGTCCCTACACTCCATTCACACAATCCGCACCTACACTCCATTTCACACATACGCAAGCAAGTGCCGGGTATATACGCAAGCAAGTGCCGGGTATATACACAAGCAAATGCCGGGTATATACGCAAGCAAGTGCCGGGTATATACGAAATAATAATAATAATAATAATACCGTTATTATATAGGCGCTTTTTCTCAATTTTTGGGAAATCGACTCAAAGCGCCGCGCTTGAAACCCAACACACACACTCACGAAACAGACACGGATTTACGCCATTTAAGACAAACACAGTACAAACACAGTACAAGACAAACGAAGGGCCAGTCAGCTACTGAAATTACAGAGATTTTTGATCGCTTGTATTTGAAATTTGTTAAGTGGCCTGAGACCGGTACCAAAGTGTGGGGGGGTGGGGGGGTGGGGGGGGGGTGGAAGAACCGGAGTACCCGGAGAAAGAACCCCCGACGGTCCGCCCGAATTAACGGTGCCACTTACCAGAGGAGAAAAGTCCAACGCCGGAACCCGGTATCGAACCTTGCACCTTTGGCATTGGTGGCAGGCGCCTTAACCACTGCGCCACGGACCGCCCCGAAAGCAAGTGCCGGGTATATACGCAAGCAAGTGCCGGGTATATACGCAAGCAAGTGCCGGGTATATACGCAAGCAAGTGCCGGGTACGTACGCAAGCAAGTGCCAGGTATATACGCAAGCAAGTGATGGGTATATACGCAAGCAAGTGCCGGGTATATACGCAAGCAAGTACCGAGTACATACGCCAGCGTCAATACATTCTACACTCTCTGCCCACAATCCATTTGTTTGTTGTTGTTGCCCACAAAGGTGTCGGCAAAGGAATAAAAGAGGTTGGTGGTATAAGGCAGGTCACGTGCACATGGCATAGATCCTCATCTTCTTGTACATGTGGCAGGAGCTTCTGACTAGCTACAGTTCTGCCTGACAGCCTGTGCCCTTCCATGCTTCCTGTAGTTGTGAAACGTCACCGCCATCCTGCCAAGCAAGGCAGAGCCCCGATACCATGTTCTCATTAACCCTTTTCACCCCGATACACTATCGCTTGAAATAAACTGCACTATAATAGTTCAAGGGTGGTGCCAGAATAGCTTGACCAGAAGCTATTTAGGCACCACCCTTGAATTAAAATGGTTGACCTATCTCCTAATCTGAAATGTAGCCTTGACAGGACAATAAGCAAATGAAAAACATTCAGCCTCAGGATTTAATGGATTAACCCATTGAACCCCATGTACATATTTCTGAATAATAGGCGTTAACGACTATGCACCAGGCGCAGGAGATGCACTGACCGCGCGTGATAATTCAAGGTAGTGCCAGATTAGCTTGGCACCAACAGTTCCAGTTCACTTTTTCTCAGCAGTCAAGGAGTTGAGGTTTGAAAGGTCGCTGTACATTTTGTGAGAAATTAACACACCCACCCCCCCCCCCCCCAAAAAAAAAAAGAAAAAAAAAAAAAAAAAAAGGGGGGGGGGGAAGTTTTTTTTTTGTTTTTTGGTGTGTGTGTTAATTAAAAAAAAAACACATCCTGTTTAGAAAGCTGAGACTGCTGTATTTCAGTGAGATCTTTTGATCTATCCCTACTTGATAACATTTTGCAACCATAGTCCTTTTAACAAATACGAGTACTGTGCCAATTTAATACTGTATATTGAGGACACAGCTCTATTTGGACTGTCACATCTGTCACACTCTGGAAAGCAAACTGAATGAGGGTGTCAGCTGCGGAACAGTTACACTACACTAACTTATTCAAGCTGGACGAGATCCATAACCTCATTCATGACCCCTGCAGTCTACCACCAATGCCTTTGTCGGTCACATTTACATCTGTGTTCCTGATGTGGAGGTGGTCATCTGGCGTTGCGTCAACAGTGGCTTGGAGGCTCTTCCTGCTCAATAACAGGACACAATCCAGCCGACAATAAGACGGCCATGTTCCATGTAAATTAACGCGCCTATTCTCTCCTATTATTTTCTACCTAAAGAAGACCCTTTGTCAGAGCCCAGTACGGCATAGCTCACTTCAGTTCTATTACCTATTAACCCTCTGGATGTCAACTGTGCTTTCTCTTTAAGGTGATCCCAATGATCACAAAAAGTGCTACCTGCTGCTAAAGGTAAACCCCTCTGTGCATGCGGTCACTGCTACCTTAACCACTATCATACTGAGGCTAAAAGCTTCAAATGTGTACACTGCCATGTGCAAGCTGCATTACAGTACTTACGGATAAGGATATAGACCAATGGCTTTAGTTCAAAGGTGGTGCCAGAATAGCTTGGCGCCTCTAGGCGCCAAGCTATTCTGGCACTACCCTTGAACTATTTCAGTCAAACTTGTTGCACACACTGGTGTATTGCGAATGATAAGGGGTAAACTGTACCCATGTCCGCACACTGGCAGTGTCACCTAAGGACTTTGTAGCAGATACAGGAGATGGACGGGACCAAGATAATTCAAGGGCGCCAAGCTACTCCGGCACCACCCTTGAATTTATCCTGGTCATTCCATCTCCTGCTGTCGGGCCCTGGGGTAAAATGGGGTTAAACCCTTCATTGCCAGTGTCCGTGAGTTGTGCCTTTGCGCGTCCTAAAATGAGCATGATGTCAAAGCAGCACGAGAGAGGCCCAGATCCTCATGAGCCGCCTCCTCCTCCTAAGCCCCTAAACCTGAGGGCGCTAAGAAGCATCTATGACCCTTGCAGCTGAAGAAAAGCTGGCAGCCAAGAGGTTAAAGTCAATGACCCCTGTACACACACGGGGCGGGTTTAAATGGGGACACATTCAAATTGCACTCTTCTCAAATTACCCCCCGAAGGTGGAGATTCCCAAACGGTGCATGCATTGTCCTCGTAAGACTAGTACCGTTCAGGAGACAGATGATAGTTCAAGGGTGGCGCCGGAACTGCTTGGCGCCCTAGGCACCAAGCTGTTCCGGCGCCACCCTTGAATGATCATGGTCGATCCAACTTCTATTTCCAGTGTGCTAGGGTTACATTCAAACCTAGGAGACATTTGCATACACGAGTAGTTACCGGGAAACAGAGACTTGACTTGGCTGTGATCACCACCTCCATTTAACACAATTCCGTTTCTGAGAAAACAACATGTTTCTTGAGCCTAGCACAATTTAAAATTAAAAAAAAAAAATTCACCCGCTTTTCCTTTGGTATATGTGAAAGGTTCTCGCTAGCTACTTTCAACATTTTTGAATGATCATGTGTGTTACATCTGCATATGAATAAAGTGAGCTCTAATGATATGATCGGTTCTCAACATGCTCACTAAACAAAGCACCAACCCACTCGCTGTATCGAGAATTTCCATTGTCATTTACAATCCTCGTCATACAATGACCACTTTTTTTTTTATCCGAAAATTAAACAGCAAATGTGTAATTTCTCATCAAACATGAACTAAATTAATCCACAAACATTAACACACTACCGCAGGACTTGGATTGAAGCTATCAATGCCCACCTTTTCAAACATTCAACAGCAAATGTGCTCATCAAACATGAACCAAATTATTCCATGAACCTTAACACACTACATCAGGACTTTGATCGAGCATGTAGTTCCAGGGTGGTGCCTGACCATGACAGTTCCAGGATGGTGCCTGAATAGCTTGGCGCCTTCAGGTGCCAAGCTATTCAGGCACCACCCTGGAACTATCATGGTCAATCCATCTCCATAGCAATAATTTACTTCAGACAACAGCTCCCAAACTTTGAAATGTCAACCTTCGAGCTTAATTAGTTAAAAGGCCCAACTAACAGCCACTGCAATGCAGTCACGGCTGTAACAGGATTTAAAAAACCAAAAAAACCCACATAGGCCACAGTCGGCCACTGTCAGTTACAAATATCTACACGGTTTTTTCCCCCTTCTTTTTCACCTTCGCATTTATCTTCAAGAAACCACTTGTTACCTGACAGTATCTTCGCAAAGCAAACATACAGCACTGGAGGACTGCACCCAGTGACACACGCCACGTCTGAATGGACCCTCTTGCTCGCTAGCTACCTTTCAGTGTTGTATGCAGAACCGTCAGTAACACCCTCAATGGAGGGACACCTTGGCGAGCAAGAGACGTACATTGTCACGAGCACCTGCTGACGCTGGGGCCCATGAGAATGTGTCTCTTGCAGAAGGGGGAGGTTAGAGGAAGGTCAGATCAATAAGGTAAGGCGTGAACAGTTAATAGTGCGACTTTTAGATCACTGGCCGGTACACACATCCTGCTTTGTAATGCTGGGTGGGGCACCGTGTCCACATTGCGCTGGGTGAGGTGACGTGTCAAAGAAAACTGTTCTAAACTGTTCTAACTTTCATTTCAACTTTCAAATGAGAAATGCACAGTTGGCAATTTAGTTTCCTTGAAACTGCGAGCCCAGCCCCTTATTTCAACACACGCGTGTTGGTCTGTGATTTACAGCCCGAAGTGACCAAAAATCAAAAACGAGCACACATGTGCATATATCACACCATCTTTATACCCTTCGACTGTCGTTGGCGGTTTTTGTGGTGATGATTCCGGCAGAAATCATCACCACATAAACCGCCAACAACAGCCAACGGTTTAAACCCATGCACACAAATCTCATCACACATCACACAAATCTCATCTCTACATCACACAAATCTCATCTCTACATCACACAAATGTAAGTTTTAAAACTATCTGCTTGCGGACTGATCAGAACTTTTTATGCAAACCTAGAAAGAATGAAATGATTAATTACAGTTGTATGATCAAATTGTTTTCCCATACCTTTTCAATCTTTCTCAATGCAAAAACAATCGCATTAAAAAGCCAACTTTGAGCAAATTCGCTGTCCACCCCTTTAAGCACCCATGGAATCCACCCCCACCCCCCAACCCCAGAGAGCTCATGAACATGAACTTCTGCCTGCATCTAACAGCCACATTTATATCCATGGCCCTCGAAAGTCACAAAGATTTCAGCAGAAGCCCGGGTATGCCAAAGCTGGTGAGTGTTTGCCCAAAATGCCTAATTGATAGCGAGTCAACACAGGCCAGGAAGAGCGGAAACCAAAGTCCTATCATCTTGCAGTGCTTTCCGCTACACCCTCAGTTCGACCCTGTGTCACTTGCTGACTCACTCACCACCAACTAGAAATCACAGTTAACCCATCACATCCTGAGGCTGATATTAAACAACAAAATGTTTATTGTCCAATGAAGGCTACATTACAGATCAGGAGATAGATCAAACATTTTAGTTCAAGGATTGTGCCAGAATAGCTCAGCGCCTCAGGTGCCAAGCCATTCTGGCACCACCCTTGAACTATCATGGTCAAATGTATTTCTAGCAACAGTGTTTCAGGATGAAAAGGGTTAACCCTTTTAGCCCCAATGCCCTACAGCAGGAGATGACGGACCCTGATGATTCAAGGGTAGTGCCAGATTAGTGTGGCACCTTCAGGCACCAAGCTAATCTGACACTACCCTTGAATTACCATGATAATTCAAGGGTAGTGCCAGATTAGTTTGGCGCCTTCCGTCTCCTGCACCTGGTGTATGATGGATATAATGGACAAGTGACACCGCCTAACCTCGCGCTGGGACCATATTATGGCGTTGAGGCGCGTCCCCTGGGTGGTGGATAGGGGGTCCCTCGCGAGAGGGGTGCACCGAATGAAATAAGGTGCCGTAAACCAACATGGTCTAAGGGAAGGTGACCCCGACAGAAAACCCCTGGTCCTCCTAGTAAGGGGGTTGGGCGTGGGGGTAGCTTCCCCACCCTGCAAAAAAGGAAATAGCTACAAAAATGCCGACGAAAAGACTAACAGTAATTCCTTTCCTGGAGGAGGAAGGTTCTTCTACCAGAAGACTTATGACGTCCTGTGGTGAAAGCCGGAAGTCTTCGGAAGCCACAGGACTGAGCCGCCTCTCTCTATCCAGGGATACAACCATGGGCACATGGAACGTCAAGACCATGTACCAGAGCGGCAAGGCCGCCCAGATAGCAGCGGAAATGCAAAAGTACAACCTTTCCCTGCTAGGTATCAGTGAAGCCAGATGGACGCAGTCTGGCCAGAAAAGGCTGTTAAGTGGGGAGATGATTCTGTATTCAGGTCATGAAGAGGAGAATGCCCCCCATACAGAAGGTGTAGCATTCATGCTGTCACCAGTGGCACAGAGAGCGCTGATGGGCTGGGAACCTCTTGGGCCAAGAATTATCACAGCAGCCTTTAGAACCAAGAAAAAGCTCAAGCTGAACGTCATCCAGTGTTATGCGCCCACTAATGACAGTGACGAGGAAGAGAAACAAGAGTTCTACGACCGACTCCAGAGTGCCTTGGACAAATGTGCGGAGCGAGACATCACCATCGTCATGGGCGATTTTAATGCCAAAATAGGGGAGGACAACACCAGATACGAAGAGGTGATGGGGAGACAGGGACTAGGCTCGGAGATGAGTGAGAACGGGGAGAGGTTTGTAGACTTTTGTGCTCTAAACCGACTTGTCATTGGAGGCAGCATCTTCCCACACAGAAGAATACACAAAGCAACTTGGGTCTCACCTGACCATACAACAGAGAACCAAATAGACCATATCTGCATTAGCAAGAAATTTAGAAGATCCCTTCAAGATGTTCGAGTGAGGAGGGGAGCAGATGTCGCCTCCGACCACCATCTGCTTACCTTAAGAATGAAGCTCAAGCTAAAGAAAAGCCGCACAGAGACAACAAGAAGACAGCGCTATAATGTAGGCCTCCTGAGAGAAACTGGAGTTAGAGAAGAGTTCAAACTGGTGCTGTCCAACCGGTTTCAAGTGCTACAGGAGCTAGTAAATGAAGAGGAGGCGGTCACCACAGAGCAGCAGTGGAAGGCAGTTAGAGAGGCGCTGAACTCAACCTGCAAAGACACTGTAGGGTTCAGGAAACACCATCACAAGGACTGGCTGTCGGCACAGACCTTGAAGAAGATCTTGACCTTGAGGAAGAAGAAGAAAGCAGTTGTCAACAACAGTCGCACGAGAGCAGCCAAAGTAAGGGCACAGGGGGAATACTTGGAAGCCAACCACGAGGTGAAGAGGAGTATCAGGGCAGACAAGAGACAGACACAGACAGCCTGGCAGCAGAGGCAGAAAAGGCAGCAGCAACATGAAACAGCTCTACGACATTACCAGAAGATTGTCAGGCAAGTATGGCCATACAGAAAGACCAGCAAAAGACAAAGAAGGCAAGCCTATTGCAGACAGAGCAGACCAACTCGACAGATGGGCTGAGTATTTTGAAGAGTTACTGAACAGACCTAGCCCACCCGACCCCCCAGACATCCAGCCGGCAGAGACCGACCTACCCATCAGCTGTGACAGACCCAGCCGGGAAGAGATCAGAAGAGCAGTGGCATTTTTGAAGAACAGCAAAGCAGCAGGGCCAGATGGCATCCCAGCGGAGGCTCTGAAAGCAGACCTAGAAACAACAGTAGAGATGCTGTACCCACTGTCTGAAAGATCTGGGAAGAGGAGGTGATGCCGGCTGACTGGAAGGAGGGGTACCTAATCAAGCTTCCCAAGAAAGGTGACCTCAGCAAGTGTTCCAACTACAGAGGAATCACCTTGCTGTCAGTACCAGGAAAGGTCTTCAACAGGATCATCCTGGAGAGAATGAAGAGCTCCGTTGACCCCCAGCTGAGAGACCAGCAAGCAGGATTCAGGAAGAACCGATCATGTACAGACCAGATCGCCACTCTCCGCATTATCGTGGAACAGTCTCTGGAGTCGAGCACCCCGCTGTACGTCAACTTTGTGGATTATGAGAAAGCATTTGACAGTGTGGACCGAGAGACTGTGGAAACTCCTACGACACTACGGTGTACCCACAAAGCTCGTCCGCCTGATCAAGAGCAGCTACGATGGCATGACATGTCGCGTGATCCACGAAGGGCAGTTCACCAGGGAGCTCCAGGTCAGAACTGGTGTCAGGCAGGGGTGTCTGCTGTCTCCGTTCCTCTTCCTACTGGCCATAGACTGGGTCATGAAGATGACCACAGAGCACAGATGAAGTGGAATACAGTGGACACTGTGGACACAGCTTGACGACCTCGATTTTGCAGACGACTTGGCATTACTGTCCCACACTCATCAACAAATGCAGGACAAGACCACGAGGCTTACTGACATCTCGTCCCAAGTGGGCCTCACCATTCACAAACAGAAAACAAAGACAATGAGGCTGAACGCAACCAGGGAAGAACCGGTCTTGCTTGCTGGCACCCCGTTGGAGGAGGTGGAGTCCTTCACCTATCTCGGGAGCATCATAGACAAAAAAGGCGGCACTGATGCAGATGTCAGAGCACGAATCGGTAAAGCCAGAGCAGCCTTTCTCCAGTTGAAAAAAGTGTGGAGTTCCAGAGAGCTGTCACAACACACCAAAGTCCGGATTTTCAACTCCAATGTAAAAGCAGTTCTCCTATATGGAGCAGAGACTTGGAGATTGACAAAATCCACAGTCAACAGAGTACAGACCTTCATGAACAGTTGCCTTAGAAGAATTTTGAAAATCCACTGGCCAGAGAAGATCAGCAACGTCAGACTCTGGGAGAGAACAGAGCAGATAACAGCAGAGAATGAAATTGGGCGAAGAAGATGGGGATGGATCGGTCACAGTCTGAGAAAGCCAGCTTCCAGTATCACTAGGCAGGCATTGTCATGGGAACCCCAGGGAAAGAGGAAAAGAGGTAGGCCAAGAAACTCCTGGCGTCGAGACCTCCAAGCAGACATCAAGAGACTGGGAACCACCTGGAGTAGAATCGAAGGAGATGCACAGGACAGGAGTTGCTGGAGGTCTCTCGTCGACGGCCTATACCCGGGTAGGGGTGACAGGTGTAAGTAAGTAAGTAAGACACCGCCTAATGAGGCCGTGGGGTTCCATGTGCATGGAGTCACTAAACTGTTCACAGCACGGGTGGATGCAAGCACAAAAGGGTTAAAATCTTTACAACACACCATGAACATTTTTCGAGGACACGCTGCATACTGGGCCTCAAAGTCTGAGAGACAAACTACCCAATAAAGCTGTGTCTGAGAGACAACTACCCAATAAAGCTGTATCTGAGAGACAAACTACCCAATAAAGCTGTGTCTGAGACAAACTACCCAATAAAGCTGTGTCTGAGATACAAACTACCCAATAAAGCTATGTCTGAGAGACACCCAATAAAGCTGTGTCTGAGACAAACTACCCAATAAAGCTGTGTCTGAGAGACAAACTACCCAATAATGCTGTCTGTGAGACAAACTACCCAATAAAGCTGTGTCTACGAGACAAACTACCCAGTAATGCTGTGTCTGTGAGACAAACTACCCAATAAAGCTGTGTCTGTGAGACAAACTACCCAATGATGCTGTGCCTGAGACAAACTACCCAATAAAGCTGTGTCTGAGAGACAAACTACCCAATAATGTTGTGTCTGAGAGACAAACTACCCAATAATGCTGTGTCTGAGAGACAAACTACCCAAAAATGCTGTGTCTGAGACAAACTACCCAATAAAGCTGTGTCTGAGAGACAAACTACCCAATAATGCTGTGTCTGAGACAAACTACCCAATAATGCTGTGTCTGAGACAAACTACCCAATAAAGCTGTGTCTGAGAGACAAACTACCCAATAAAGCTGTGTCTGAGACAAACTACCCAATAAAGCTATGCCTGAGAGACAAACTACCCAATAAAGCTGTCTGAGAGACAAACTACCCAATAATGCTGTCTGAGAGACAAACTACCCAATAATGCTGTATCTGAGACAAACTACCCAATAATGCTGTGTCTGAGAGACAAACTACCCAATAAAGCTGTGTCTGAGAGACAAACTACCCAATAATGCTGTGTCTGAGAGACAAACTACACAATAATGCTGTGTCTGAGAGATAAACTACCCAATAATGCTTTGTCTGAGACAAACTACCCAATAATGCTGTGTCTGAGACAAACTACCCAATAAAGCTGTGTCTGAGAAACTACCAAATAATGCTGTGTCTGAGAGACAAACTACCCAATAATGCTGTGTCTAAGAGACAAACTACCCAATAATGCTCTGTGTCTGTGTCAAATTATGCCAAAAATGTTCATCATTCCATCAGGTCATTGTATCACATTGCACAAATTATTTTCTGTCCATTTCTGATTGTCTTGTATCAAACTGTACAAAAGTTATTTCATTCATTTTAGAAGACAGTCGTGTTGAGGTCGGTCAGGTAATGGGTGATGCAGCTCCTGTCACAGTGCACCTAGGCTGAACAGGGTTAAAGCTGTATACAAGATACACGTGTCATATTCTGTCCAATGTCCCTGTAGTCTGCAATCTCAATGACTATATGCTCAAGTTTGAGGAACAAAAGGAGGGCAATTAAAATCTTTACAACACACCATGAACATTTTTCGAGGACACGCTGCATACTGGGCCTCAAAGTCTGAGAGACAAACTACCCTAGGCTGAACAGGGTTAAAGCTGTATACAAGATACACCTGTCATATTCTGTCCAATGTCCCTGTAGTCTGTAATCTCAATGACTATCGAATATACTCATTTTGAGGAACAAAAGGAGGGCAATTCTAGGCAGCAAAAGGCAAAGATGCTCATGAGCCCTTGCAGTCGCAGGGGCAGATGAGCATCTATGCCTCTTGAGGAAGCAAGGGGTGCACTGGTGGGGGTTGGGGGGGGGACTGATACAATGTACTGTAGAGTGCTTTAAAACCTTAACCCCACGGCCGCCTTTCCAAACTGTTGGAGGCGTTGTCTAGCGACTATGTACCAGTTGTAGGAGATGGATTGATCATGATAATTCAAGGATAGTGCCAGATGAGCTTGGCGCCTGCAATCCATCTCCTGCTGCAGGGACCAGGGGCAAAATGGGTTAAGTCTGCAGAGTGTCCACTTTAGTACACTGTCCAGTAACATAAGAAGTGGGGGATAACTTGTGCTAGGGTGAGGTAACTCCTACAAGCCTTCCAGTTCTAGGGCCAAAATGGCTTGCATCGTTGAATCTGCTAAGCACTGCACACAATACGCTTTAAATGAATCGACCATGACAGCTCACAGGTACTGACTGATTAGCTTGGCGACTTTCCAGGTGTCCAACTAATCATACAGGCACTGCCCTGTTGAGGTCCTCCAAACACCAAATGCTGGCAATGAAAGTGAAAGAAATGGCAGCTGTAAATCTAGCCATGGTTCCCAGTGTCCATGCATGCACACAGCTTATATACCTGATTTTCAGACAGAAAAAAAACAATCTTCTTATAGTCTTACTGATGCCTTCAGTTTGATAAATAATCTTGTTCAGTTGTGACAGATCACATTTTGAAATCCTTCAAGATAAACGTTAAAAGTTATTTTCCCCAGGATCAAGCATCTCAACACAGTCAGAAAACTGTCTGCAACAGATACTGCTGACAGTATGTGTATGGGTCTTTTGTGAACTATCTTAGAGCTTAATGATGTAAGAACAATGCCAAATGTCGAAATTCATTGTTTGAATGTGTATTGTTTTTGTACCCAAGTCGCGGATTTATTGAATGCATCGGCCTTGTTTTGAAATAAAATGCATATTTAGGCAGAACCCGGTCGACTATCAGTGTATAGCAATACTGCAGGTCAATAGCAATACTGCAGGTCAGTGTACACGTCTACTGATGTTCTCCAGCATCCATTTGATGTAATTTTTCATGAGAAAGTAGAATAAACCTGCCATACTTGCTATGCTGTCAAAATCACAATGCGGGTTCCGCTCGACCTGCTAGTATTTACTAGTAACGATCGAGAGTACAGTAGTGCACCGAGGGCACCGTCTTTCCATCATTGAAACAGAACATTGGTATTTATAGTCTCTTGGCTTGACTTCGCGAACGAAGATTTTATAGGAGTTGCCCACGACGTCTGCAGGCGTGTTCGTGGCTGCGGAGGCCAATCCGAGACAGGCAGGTTCGACCGCAGTGGCTGCAGGGGAAGGTATGGCCAGGGTTCTGAGCTGCGGCATCTCTGTTTTTTCTCCTGAGCCGCTTGTCCTTAAGGCTAGCTCTGTGAGAGTCCTCAAAGGAGACAGCTGCCTTGTAAATGGTGGAGCGCCAGGTGTCACGGTCCGCAGCAAGCGAAGACCACTGGTGGTGGTCGATTTGGCAGGCACTAAGTGACTTCTTGAGACAGTCTTTGTATCTCTTCTTTGGTGCCCCTCTGTCACGGTGTCCAGTAGCAAGCTCGCCGAACAGGGTGATCTTTGGTAGGCGATGATCCTCCATCCTGGAGACATGCCCCGCCCAGCGGAGCTGTGTCCGCAGCAGCAAAGCCTCGATGCTCACAGTTTCAGCCTGTTCAAGGACCTCGACGTTGGTGACATAGTCACTCCAGTGAATGCCCAGGATGGTACGCAGGCAGCGCTGGTGGAAGCGTTCGAGGAGTCGTAGTTGGCTGCGGTAGAGGGCCCAGGACTCGGAACCATACAGCAGGGTGGTGAGGACCACAGCTCTGTACACGCTGATCTTGGTGCCTGTTTTCAGCTGTTGATTGTGCCACACCCGCTTGAAAAGTCGCCCGAAAGCGCTGTTCGCTTTTGCCAGCCTGCTGTCAAGCTCCTTGTCCAGCTTGGCGTCCGACGTGATAATGCAGCCAAGGTAAGTAAACTGGTGCACTGACTTTAGTTCAGACTCGCCAATGGTGATGTGAGGAGGGTGATACACTGTCTTGGGTGCCGGCTGATGGAGGACCTCTGTCTTTTTCAGACTGACCTCGAGTCCAAAGAGCTGGGCAGCATCTGCGAAGCAAGACGTGATGCGCTCAGGGCTCTCTCTGTGTGTGCAACGAGGGCAGCATCATCAGCAAAAAGCAGCTCACGAATCAGTTGGTCTAGGGTTTTCGTGTGGGCCTGCAGTCGTCTGAGGTTGAACAGGCTGCCATCGAGACGATACCTGATGTACACTGCATCGTCATCATCGAGGTCCACTGTGGCCTGCTTCAACATCATGCTAAAAAAGATGGTGAAGAGGGTCGGTGCCAGCACGCAGCCCTGCTTTACGCCGTTGAGAATAGGGAATGGTTCTGAGAGGTCATTGTTGAGTCTGACCTGGCCTTGCTGGTCCTCGTGTAGCTGGACAATCATGTTGAGGAACTTTGGGGGACAGCCAAGTCGCTCCAGGATCTGCCACATGCCTTGCCTGCTCACAGTGTCGAACGCTTTTGTTAGGTCGACAAATGTTACGTACAGCCCTTTGTTCTGCTCGCGGCACTTCTCCTGTAGCTGTCTCAGCACAAAGACCATATCGGTGGTGCTCCTGTTTGCTCTGAAGCCACACTGGCCCTCTGGGAGTTGGTCTTCAGCGATGGCAGGTACCAGCTGATTCAGGAGCAGCCTTGCAAGGATTTTCCCAGCAATGGACAGCAGGGTAATTCCCCGATAGTTGGAACAGTCAGACTTCTCGCCTTTGTTCTTGTACAGGGTGATAACGACTGCATCACGGAGATCTTTTGGTAGTGTTCCTTCCTCCCAGCAGCAGAGAAAGAGGTCATGGAGCTTGTTGTGCAGTGCTGTGCCTCCATGTTTCCAGATCTCTAGATTTATTTATAGTATATACCCACTTTCTGCACTGCAGTCAATTTCACATCTCACACATCAAAGTCTACTTAACTGAAAGCATCATGGTAAAGGACAAATGCACCATTGCAGCAGAAACACTACCTCTCTGAATCGAGTGAATGAGAGCCCGCACAGACATTAACATGTTAGGACCAGCGATGTGCAACTTTGATGCACACCATAGTTTTCAGATCTCTGCAGCATAAAATGTGATAAATATCTCGTAAATATATGATAAAAGAGGTTTAAAATCTTGCGAAAGCAGTAAGAGATAAATTCTACTGAAGATCATGAATTCTGAAAATCACTAGCACTCACGGAACTTTAGGAAGATCGACAAAGACCACAGATTGCTTACTGATTCAGCAGGAAAGCGTCAAATTCCGCCGATTCGTCGGTCAAGCCAAGCTCTTGCTTTTACGCGTTGCCATATGTCCATATTCCCTTGTTCGGTGTCAATTCTACTTAGGGGTATCTTGTCTCTCTCTTTATTCTCTTCAATTCTGAGTCTGTCATTGTCGGTGCGAGTCGATGATACTTTCTATTTTTCTATGCTGGTTCATCCACCATTTTGTCTCTGATTGGTTATAATTAAGCAGATGACCGAAGGTCGCATAGAATAGTTATGACGTCAGCTACCATCGCCTATTAGAAGCAATTTTGTTACGTGTCCCGTCAGAAAATTCTGGTGGGCCTCTCTTTGCTTGAACAGATGAAAAAAAGCATTTTGGTGGGACAATAGGGTGTGGTCACTGTCTAAGTGGGTGTGTATACTGAAGCCCAGTAAAAGCTTTTTGCGAACTGAAGCCTTAAAAAAGATGGGGCGTGTCCCTTTAAGCCAATTATATTATCAATATCCGATGTTCTAAAATAAGAACACAATAAGCATAAAACAGCATGCTCAGGCTTGAAATGTCACACAACCAAGTGGTAACAAACAGAAATGTCACACAACCAAGCAGTAACAAACAGAAATGTCAAACCACATCTAGATATATTTTAACTCCTTCAATGCCCAGATAAAAATGAATACAATTCAACTGCAAGAGGCATAGATCCTCATGAGCCCCCGCACCTAAGGCTCGTGCTGACACCACTGTGTAGTTGTATCCATGTTCCTTGGATGGTCGGGGCTCACAGAATTAACCCTTATCATACAGAGGCTAAAAGATTCAAATTATTTTGTACACAGCCACATGCAAGCTACATTATCGTACTCACAGGTAAGGATATAGACCAATGGCTTTAGTTCAAGGGTGGTGCCAGAATAGCTTGGCGCCTAGAGGCGCCAAGCTATTCTGGCACTACCCTTGAACTATTTTAGTCAAACTTTTTTCACACACTGGTGGATTCCGACTGATAAGGGTTAAGCAAGTTTTCAGAAAGGCAATCTGGGTCCGCTTGCAATTCTCCTGGCTGCTGAAATTACAGCAAACTCTTTCACTCTGAGAGCCAAACGTGCACCACAGATTAGCATTAACAGCTGAAGACGACAGCCTGATTGGCTTGGCATCACTTCAAGCACTACCCATATGGAGCATATCATAATCGATCCACCTCACACATCATTTGTACAGTGTTCCCTGGACCCTTCATGTCTGCCAGTCATTACTAATATTAGCTATGCTGTAACTCAATCTTACACTCAAATAGGTTCCATTGTGCAGAAGTTGTTTCATGTGTTATGTGCTATGGCTTTGAAAGTGAAACAGGTCATTTTTGGTTGGTTCTAATTTCCAAGACTGTCTGCTGTTTGACTCTGGATGTGACTTAATAAAACTCAAATGTTTTATGATTCGCAAACTGCGCAACAGAAGTGAAACTGTAAATCTCTGGGGTTTGCCAACCCCCAAATTTGCAATCGACCAATATCTGATTGTACAGGAATCGCGTAACGTGATGGCTTTAGAAGTGAAACGCTTAATCTTGGGTTTGCTCACGAGGAAAACCCAATTTCAAACTGGCCGGGAACGCTGGAAAAGGATCAGGACTGTCACTTAACCAAGTTTGAAATTTCAAATCTCAAGGATCTGGGCCCGGGCTTAAGTACCCCTGTCTGATAGTTGCCAAGGAAGGAAACCATCCGGCCGATCAGTACAACGCCAAACTGCAATGGCGCGGTCTAAGCTCAGACGATTTCAATCCATCTGCAAGAGGCATAGATCCTCAAGACACTGAGGCTCTATGCGTGTTGCCGGCCCACTGATGTCTGTAGTGATTGCATGTGCCAGTGTTCGTGAAGATGTAAGTCTATTGCTGGCCTTATTCAAGTCTGGTCTTCATCTATGTCTGTTGCCGGCCCCAATGATCTCTGTAGTGCTTGCATGTGCCAGTGATGATGTAAGTCTATCGCTGGCCTTATTCTAGTCTGGTCTTCCGTGTTCAGGATCTATGTCTGTTGCCGGCCCACTGATCTCTGTAGTGCTTGCATGTGCCAGTGTTCGTGAAGATGCAAGTCTATTGCTGGCCTTATTCAAGTCTGGTCTTCGTGTTCAGGATCTATGTCTGTTGCCGGCCCACTGATTTCTTGTTCTTTGCGTATGTCGAGGTTCATGAGGATCTATGTCTGCTGGCCCCACTGATTTCTGTGTTCTTTGCGTATGTCAAGGTTCATGAGGCTCTATGTCTCCTGCTGGCCCACTGATTTCTGTGTTCCTCCTATGCGGCAGCTCTGCAGTATCCACGCTTCTTCCTGGCCCCCTTCAAGTCTGTGTTCTTCCTGTGGTCATGAGAACATTATTTTGTCTGCTGCTGGTGGACTTCATGTCTGCACGCTCCATATGAAGGGGCTCTGAAGGATCTATGCTTCATGCTGACTCATTTATGTCTGCGCTTTTCCTCCATAAATAGAGGTTGTGGGTAAAGTTTGATCGTTTAATCAAAAGTTTGCCAAGACAGGTAGGGCTGACAGAGCGGGTGGAATGACAAGTTTGAGGCATGAGGGTGCCTGCCCTTGCTTGGCTACTGATTGGCTCTCCCTTCAGTTAAGGTTTTAAGTCTATCTACCACCTCCCCCACCTTTGTAAACGCTACAAATACAAACATTACTCATATGATCACATGTATCACGCACACATGCACTCACTCACACAAAACACACACACACACTCTCTCTACATGCACTCACTCACACACACACACACACACACACACACACACACACACACACACTCTCTCTCTCTCTCTACTAGACATGCACTCACTCACACACACACACACACACACACTCTCTCTCTCTCTCTCTCACACACACACACACACACACACACACTCTCTCTCTCTACATGCACTCACACACACACACACTCTCTCTCTCTCTACTAGACATGCACTCACTCACACACACACGTGACTCTCTCTCTCTCTCTCTCTCACACACACACACACACTCGCTGAAAATCCCCATACCTCTATCAACATACTGACACACCAATATATGCAAAACATCTCCAAAGCCAAAACTTCATAACAAAGTTCAAGCTCTCCTTAATTATTCCATTCTGTATAACTATTTTTTTAAAAATATCTAATCCTTGATCTGAAAATGCACTGGTAAATTCACGAAAATCTGATGATCACACTTCCTGCTGATCCCCTCTTGCTCCTTACATGGAGGACACCATCAGGCTTCAGTGCACAGTGATCAGTAAGGCAGGAGGGTGGGTGGGGGATGGGGGGTGGGGGTTGGTGTGTGGGCAACTAGAACAGCGTGGGTCTGATAACAATGTGTGCTGATCTGTGATATTAGACCTTATGGTCGTCAGGTCGAAGGACCAATAACACCGAGCACCCCACTATGTGGACTTTGTCCTGCAGGTTTATCAGCTGATAAGAGTTTGAATTCAAACTTGACTGACTGGGCCAGCTGGGTGGGGGTGGGTGAAAATCAGCCCCACACAGGAGGGCAATAAGGCTGTACGCTGCGGAAAACCCAAACAACCTCCTCTGTGTGAGGGACGGTTGTAGTCGATCATGGCCAACCAGGCAGTACAGATTCACACGAGTCCCTGTGCCTGCCAGGGATCATGTACACCCAAGCCTCTTGCAGAGAGATGGGGCTGGGTGTGGGACCACAGGGAGATCTGACACGTTGCCACCGATCAAATACAAACCTTCAAAATGAACCGGCAAACTATGCACTGCCTAAAAAGTGCAGTAAAGTCCATGTGGTAGATAATCGCCAAACAGGTCGACATTATAGGTGCATTGTGACAGACCCAAAGACACCCAAGGACTTCTTAACCCCTGTAGCCCTGGGACCCTGCAGCAGGAGATGGGAATGATCATGATAATTCAAAAGTAGTGCCAGATGAGCTTGGCGCCTGCAGGTGCCAAGCTCATCTGGCACTACCCTTGAATTATCATGATCAATCCATCTCCTACAACTGGTACATAGTCATTAGACAACGCTGTGGAGTTCAGAGGGTTAACCTATTTCATCAATCCTGAATAGAACATTTCCCAAACCCTCCTGTTATATCTATACACGCAAGTCCCCACACTGTTTTAAAACACCTACTGCTGCGCCAGCCCAGCATAATTACTTTTTATCTGTGAAATAAATTGACTCGATATATATAAAAAAAATCCTTGACATCAAGAACTTGAAAAATATAATATCATTTATACTAATTCTCATATATATCCATTTCAACTGATTTGTCTTCACACATCAGAAGAGTCATCAGCCTTCTGTACTGTGAAATAAGATGTGTTGTTTGAGTATCATTTAGCTGTATCAATAAATTGAGATGATGATGAATGATGAATCTTTATTTATTCAGGATAAAGCTATTAGGCAACTCAATGCCTGTCTTACAAGCTGTCCTGTAAACAAACAACATAACAGGAAAATAAACATAGCATGCAAATAATAACAATAATAATAATAATAAGAAGAAAAACTACGGAAAAAAACAAACACAATAGGTGAATCAATGAAAGGGGGAGAAAAAAAAATTTGTATTGGAGAAGTAGTAACTGCCACCAACACAAAAAGTAAGGGAAATAAATGAGTGCATAGCATTAATATTATACTCAGCTAAGACAGTGTCAAAGAATCAGCAGCATCAAGAGCATATAGCGACACCGACAAAACCAAGGATTATCAGTTTACAAATGTAAGGAAAAAGAGAAAATACTTGACTTTCACGTGTTATCTACAACAATACTCTGATATGGCAAACTGTGAAGTCAGGCTGAATGGAAGTGCGTTCGCAAAGCTCGTTTAAAATGGGTTTTACCTGAACATGATTTAATGTTCAATGGCAATGAGTTCCAGACAAAACTGCCCGAAAATAGAAGGCTCGACTTGTAGAGATCTATCCTGGGTCGGGGTAAATGAAGCAAGCCATGTCTCGTGTGTAGCTGATGCCTAGGGCTGAAGTTAAATAGCGCGCACAGATACTCGGGGACTTGATAATGAAATATTTTGTGCATGAGGACGCATTTGTTAAATGAGAGATCAATCGACCAACCTACAAGTACGGTCCTGCTTACAGGGGTCAAGCTGCTGTTGTCAGTTTTGAGCGTAGGTAAGCACATGATCAGTAAACATACACAGAAATGGGGGACACTACAACAAACGGTTATGAGAATACACCATAGCGTATTATAACTGGTGTGAAAAGTTACAAAACTCACTTGTTCACCCTTTCCATCCTGATACACCCATTGCTTGACATAAATTTGACCGATAGTTCAAGGGCCATGCCAGAATAGCCTGAGGCGCCAAGCTATTCTAGCCCGAGACGGGAGAGGGGGGGGGGAAGGGGTGTCGTCTGAAAGATGTGTGCCTGCATGCACATAAAAGCAGCCTCCATAAAATTCACAATTTACTCAAAAGAAGCAAGAGTTGCGACCTCTGTACTTACCTTCATCATCATATCCCTGTGAATGGTCAGTCCCATGGCCAGCTGGAGTGGTTTCCCTTGGAGAGTGAGAAGCGGTCTTGGCAGCGTGTTCCAGCAGCTCGTGGTGATGCTGCTTCAAGGAGTTGACCTCTTTCTGCACACACACACACAGACGAGCAACTTCATTTGCTAACACACGCAACATTAGCTAACATACGGAGCGCCGAGGTCAAACCGCATACATTTGGCTGGTGTGCTGCTGCAACAGTTCTGGAGAAAGACTGACCATGACAGAATAGCATAGCGCCAGAATAGCGAGGGGCCACTAGGCGCCAAACTATCCTGGCACCTCCCTTAACCATTTTAGCCCCGGATCCCTACAGCAGAAAATGGCTTGACCATGATAATTCAAGGGTAGTGCCAGATTAGCTTGGTGCCTTCAGGCACCAAGCTATTCTGGCACTACCCGTGAATTATCTGATTAAGCCATTTCCTGCAACTGGTCATCATCATCATCATCAGTCCCTTGCCCGAACTGGGCGTTGGGGGGACTGAAAGGCAGCAGCAACAGACAGTGCTCTCCACTGAGTTCTATTTGGGCGGTGGCAAGCAAGTCTGGCATCTCGAGTTCGGTCCATTCTTTAGTTTGCGACCCACTTTCTCTGACGACCTCGCGACGACTTCCTTCGAGAGTGCCTGGAGGATAGTCTGGACAGGTGTTGTGTCGGGTCACGTGGCCAAACCAAGCAAGCTTGCGCCGTTTCACGGTACTGGGGTAGAATGAAACTGCAACTGGTACATAGTCATTAGGCAACACCTCCACAGTTTGAGAAATGGGACCATGGGGGTGGCTTTTCAGGACTGAATAGATTCTATTATATAATTTTAGTCAACAATTCAAACTCAAACACTCAGCCCTGTGACTCCACAACCTGGGCACAGCTACATCCCATTCTGGATGTGCAAGAAGCACAGATTCTCATGACCCTTGCACCTCAAGGAGACGATGAACGTCTAGTCCATTACTCTGTGCCACTTGCAGATGGAATGAATGGCTATGGGACAGAGTCTGCAGACCTACTTTACAAACACTTGCACATGCACATTCTTAACACAGACAATCCTTATTTTGAGAGACAGATCAAATCTCTGTCCACAAGACAGATTCTCACGGACCTCCGCCACTGCAGGGCTTCAGAAGAAACAGGTATGCTTCTTGCAGAAGGTAGGGCTGGAGTGGGCCACTGCATTCAACGATGTGTTCACGTGTACTAACATCCTGACCTGGGCGTGTTTACTAGTGCTGCTCAGATTTCAAACTGAAGACGCAAGTGTGCTTTATGAGCATCCTCACAGGTTGGTTTTACACTGTACATAGCAAACACGCACATACAGCCACACCAAAAACACAACTGCACATTTTCATTTCTAAACCCATTTAACTCATTCTACCCCAGACACACCACAGCAAGATAAGGATCGACCATGATAGTTCAAGGGTGATGCCAGAATAGCTTGGCGCCTATGGGCGCCAAGCTATTCTGGCATCACCCTTGAACTATCATGGTCGATCTGTGTCCTGCACTGCAAGGCAGTCTTCAGAAAACAACGGCAAAATTTAGGGATTTCGGTGTTGGGGTAGGATGAGTTAACCCCATAAGCACGGTTCCCAAATTTCGGAGGTGTCACCGAAAGACTGTGTACCAGTTGCAGGATATGACTTGACCATGATAATTCAAGGGTAGTGCCCGATTAGCTTGGCGCCATCAGGCGTCAAGCTAATCGAGCACTACCCTTGAATTACTTGATGATCCATAAAAAACTAGACCGAAAGGGTTGACTGCCAGTGCTTGTAATTTAGAAAAAACTACCAAGTGAGTAGGAAAAGCACTGTCAAGGGAGAGAAGTGTGCATGATAGACCAATGATCATAGATCTACTTTGGTCCAAGCACACACAAAAAAAAAAAAAAAAAAGATAGGAAAGAGGGGGCCGCTAAATAAGAGACTGAAAGCAATGCATATGGAAGCCCCCCCGAAGGGGGGCATATCACATATCCCACTGTTCCAGCCCCTAGGTGCATGGAAATTTAAATTTTTTTTGGGTGTGTGCTTGGACCAAAGTAGATCTATGATCATTGGTCTATCATGCACACTTCTCTCCCTTGACAGTGCTTTTCCTACTCACTTGGTAGTTTTTTCTAAATTACAAGCACTGGCAGTCAACCCTTTCGGTCTAGTTTTTTACTACAATTTCGACTGCAACCCCTTCCCCCTTTTTAGTAGGTTTTCTCTTAGGGTGCATGGAAATTTGGCTCTAGGTGGAGGCATGGAATGTATGCCCCTGCAGAAACCACAGTAAAATGTGGTCTTCTTTGCAGGTAAGCAGAAGTTCCTTCTCTTCCTTCAGTATTGCCGATGGTGTGCTGAAGAGGTCGCCACGACCGAAACAGCTGTCCACACCGGCTCAATATCTGGACCCCCACTTGGGGGACCTAGATTTAAATTTCCATGCACCTAGGGGCTGGAACAGTGGGATATGTGATATGCCCCCCTTCGGGGGGGGGGGGGGGGGGGGCTTCCATATATGCATTGCTTTCAGTCTCTTATTTAGCGGCCCCCTCTTTCCTATCTTTTTTTTTTTTTTTTTTGTGTGCTTGGACCAAAGTAGATCTATGATCATTGGTCTATCATGCACACTTCTCTCCCTTGACAGTGCTTTTCCTACTCACTTGGTAGTTTTTTCTTGATGATCCATGCCCTGTCGTAGTGCCTTAGAGGTAAACGGGTTAACTTGATGGCAGAAAATGTGAAAAACGGGTACGCCTCAGGCTTAAAATGGCAAGCACTTTAGATTTGAAAATACAAAGTATAAAACTACCGACCTACAAACTTACAGCCGCAAACAGAACCCACTTAGCCCACGCGGGCCGACGTCAGCTGTCATTGGCCTGCGCTTTGCATGGACCAATGACAGCCAAGTGTTGGAACAAGGACTTTCTGCTTACTTGGAAGAAGGGTTTCACTGCTGAGTATTTCAGTAATTTACTGCTGAGCACTGACGGCTCTTTATGTCCCCACACAGTCAGAACGAAAACTATACCGGTGTGTGTTAATATTTGCTCTGTTACCAGAGTAAACCAGAAGGCAAAGAGTGAATACACTAGTGCTGACAGTAATGAAACAAACGTGGTTTATGCTGACAACTTGTGTGGAAGGGGCCAACCTCCGCCTGTACAGGGGCGGTCCGTGGCGCAGTGGTTAAGGCGCCTACCACCAATGCTAAAGGTGCGAGGTTTGAATACGGGTTCTGGCGTCGGATTTTTCTCCTCTAGTAAGTGTCACCGTTAATTCGGGCGGACCGTCGGGTGTTCTTTCTCCGGGTACTCCGGCTCTTCCTCCCCCACGACTTTGGTATCAGTTTCAGCCCACTTAATCAAATTTCAAATACAAAATGATTTTGAATTTCCAAAAACTACAGTACTCGCTTGAGCTTGCCCTTAGCACCACGTGAATGTTCTGTGTTTATGTACAGTGTGTGAGTGAATGCGCGTGATTCACGTGAGCGTGCTTGTTGGGTTCAGTTTGCGGCGGCGCTTTGAGCCGATTTTCAATTGGGATAAAGCACCTATTTAATGCGCTTATTATTATTATTATTACAGCGCATTATCAGCATGGCAGAAGGCAAGCAAGGTGCATCAAGTCCAACTCTTCATTTCACCCATATCATTCTGATGGTAAAAGCTTCAAATTTGTACACTGTCATGTGCAAGCTACATTATAGTACTTACAGATAAGGATGTAGACCAATGGCGTTTAGTTTAAGGGTGGTGCCCAAAATAGCTTGGCGCCTAGTGGCGCCAAGCTATTCTGGCACCACCCTTGAAACTATTTTAGTCAAACTTATTTCACACACTGGTGTATCCCGAATCAAAAATCTCTGTAACTTCAGTAGCTGAACTGGCCGTTCGTCTGTCTTGTTCTGTGTTTGTCTTAAATGGCGTAAATCCGTGTCTGTTACGTGAGTGTGCGTGTTGGGTTTCAGTTCGCGGCGCTTTGAGTCGATTCGCCCAAAAATCGAGAAAAAGCGCCTATATAATAACTGTATTATTATTATTATTAAGAGCTAATGGCTGGCATCCAGAATACAAAACGTCCCTTTTCAGCAGACGTGTGCTTTCAGCCGCAAGGTCCAAACTCACAGACCAGCACACACAGGAACTCTGCTTAACTCTGGTGATCAAGAATTGCGCAGCGTGTCAATTGACTGCACACTGACCGCCGTTCGCGTGAAGAAGACAGCGTAAATGGGACAAGAACTGGCGTGAAAAACACAGGACTGACCAGAGGCATGGATCCTCATCGACTGCGGGGGCTCATGGGGGTTTGTGTCTCTTGCAGCTGAGCAGCGTTCACCTTGTCCCCGCGGTTAATCCGGTTAGTGGTTACACGTGACTCTGTTTAGGCCACATCCCCCCCCCCCCCCCCCCCCCACCCCGAATGCAGAAGTCACAGGTGACCAAATATTCTGGCACCACCCATGATTTTGAACTATCCAAGGTCCATTCATAGTTGATTGCAAGTCTTTCAGGGCTAGAACATGGGGCTAATGCCAGCGAAGAGGTCAATGCTGAAGCAGTTCTGTGTCTGTGCACATGTGCGCTGAGAAACATATGGTGATTTTGCTGTACCTGTCTATGTGTAAGAATGCTTTCAGCCGGGTTGTAAGAAATATGTGCACTTTGATTTAGTAACATCATTATTGTTACACTTAACCCAAATCATACTGAGGCTAAAAGCTTCACATTTGTACACTGCCATATGCAAGCTGCATTATAGTACTTACAGATAAGGATATAGACCAATGACTTTAGTTCAAGGGTGGTGCCAGAATCGCTTGGCGCCTAGAGGCGTTGTCTTAACCCATATCATACTGAGGCTAAACACTTCAAATGTGTACACTGCCATATGCAAGCTACATTATAGTACTTACAGATAAGGATATAGACCAATGACTTTAGTTCAAGGGTGGTGCCAGAATAGCTTGGCGCCTAGAGGCACCAAGCTATTCTGGCACTACCCTTGAACTATTTTAGTCAAACTTATTTCACACACTGGTGTATTCCGAATGATAAAGGCTAAGTTAGGGACAGTCTGCCATAGACGATACTAATTACTACCCATCAAGTTCAATGCCAGTACACAGGAACTAAAATGAAAAACTCAAGATGGCCGGCCCACTGGTTGGTCCTTTGCCAGCCAGGCGGTACATACAGCACAAACTTTCCAACCAAGCAGATGTGCGTGTTTGCTTAAGCTGATTACAGATCAAACATGATTGATTGTGGCTTGGTTTAGCCATCTCCACTCTGAAATGCTCACCCCATGTTTACTTTGTTTTCATCAATGTTTGCCCGCCTTAACCATTTTGGCTGTGGGTAGAGCTCTTTGTCCTGGTGATTCCTGCAGGAATAATCAGTACTACCGTCAGCCAAAGGGTTAAACTCTCCCCCTCTCAGGCACATACTGCCACACTTTCCCTATGCTGAGAGCAGTTTGTCAACCAAAGGTTTTAAATCAAGGTTTCTATGACACTGACAGGGTGAAATCCTCCCCAACACTCTAAACATGAGAACCTTGTGACTTTGTGTAAAGTCGTCAAAATTTCTGTACCAGGAAAATCACTTCTGCAGTTCTAACACTTGAGACTTAAAGCCTGTTCTTATTTGAACAAACCTTTGATCGGCAAACCTAGATCGGAGAAGATCGTGATTCTTTAAGTTTGTTTCTTAACTGAGGTTGAATGAACCTGAACGAACATAGGTGAACTTGAGCAAACTAGGTTCGCCATGGTTCTCTTTCTTAATTGAAGTGCTTGGTTCGGCGGAAATAAGTCTGCGAAGGTGTTCAAAATGGCTGTCGCAATGCCGCTTCGTGATTTGGAAGATTTTGTTTTTGTACTCTTTGCAGGAGGGATCCCACACACAGTGTTGCGCCTCACACAAATAAATAAAATAGGTCTTGTTCTTCGCACAAAAGTGAAATATCGCCGTCCGCCATGGTTGTTGGATCAGTGACAATCTTCTTATCTCCAACGCAGAAGAGGGTAAACGTTTTGACCAATCAGAGAAAAGGTTCGCCTTGGATCGCTTGACATGTCGAGCGATCTTTTTCCGACAGCGAACTATGGTTTGCCGAGGTTCGCCCACTACTTCAAACTAGGTTCGCCATATCTTTGGATCGTCCAATTAAGAACCAACCTGGTTCGCCCGAGATCGCAAACTCTAGATCGTCGGAGTTGGCAAACAAATGTACGGGTAGGTTCGTCCAATTAAGAACGGTCTTAAGGCCAATCTTTCAAGACTTCGTAGATATCATCTGAGTTCAGGAGACAGACTGACCATGATAGTTCAAGGGTGGTTCCAAAATGGCGGCTGTGCCACCATCCCTGAACTATCATGGTCCATCCATACTTGTTGTAGTGTGTCACAGCTGAGTGTTTAACCCTTTTACCCCCACGGCCGCATTGTGGGGCCGTCACCTAACAACTATGTAACATTTGCACAAGATGGATCGACCATGATAATTCAAGGGTAGTACCAGATCAGCTTGGCGCCATTAGGCGCCAAGCTGATCAGGCACTACCCTTGAATTATCATGGTTGATCCATCTCCTGCTGTCGTGCGTGGGGCTAAACGGATTAACAATAACATATATACACATATCGATGTACATTCTGTGGTGGGCTCTCCTGTAAGCGTGCGAACTAGCCAACTGCTAATGGTACTCCGGAACACACATTTTACAAACGCAATAATCACCAGCACAACATTCGCACTGACGCACCAACTGGCACTTTTCCGCACACTCATGAGCAGTAAAGCGCATGTACACAATGAGTAATAACTTCTTGAAGGTGACCATAAATACTGGCCAATAACTACAAAGGACAAAAGCCTGAGCAGACAACTCCAGCCATTTTAAAAGGGGAGATAATTTAAACTAGACAACTGTGTGAAAAAAAAATATCATGCTCAAAGCTCTAGATGGGTAATAGCAAAGAATATAAACTGAGCAAACGAACACTTCAAAAAACATAAAGGAAAAATGAACAAAAAAAGAAAAAAGTTGATTTCGGGACAACATAGCCCAAAACCAACTATTATGGCTTCATCATGAATTAACCTTTTTAGCCTCGACGCCCTAGAGCAGGAGATGGACTGACCATGATAATTCGAGGGTAGTGCCAGATTAGCTTGGTGTCTTCAGGCGCCAAGCTAATCTGGCACTATCCTTGAATTATCATGGTCAATCCATCCCCTTGCAACTGGTACCTAGTTGGACAAGACCTCCATAATTTGTGAAATGTGCCCGTGGGGTTAAATGGGTTAACTCCTCTATTATTCTGAGGATGAAGTTATCAGATTCTGGAGATATCCTCTGAAGAGAGAGTCTGTCACCGTTCTGGATATAGATTGACTATGCTAGTTCAAGGGCAGTGTCAGAATAGCTTAGCACCTACAGGCGCCTAGCTATTTTGACACCACCCTTAAACTATCAAGGTTGATCCACATCCTGTGAAGCACGTCAGGGCTTTGTGGGTTAATCAATTCTCGCTTCAATTATCAACTGAAATGTGAATCAAATCAATAACCAACTCAGCCCTGACACACTACAACAAGACCTACAAACAACACAACAATTCAAGGGTGGTGCCAGAATGCCTTGATGCTACAGACACCAAGCTGTTCTGACACCACCCTGGACCATCATGGTCGATCTGTCTCTTGATCTCTAATGTAGGCTTCACGTGAAGGCCAAGATCTGGAAATTTCGACAAATGGATCCAAAGGTTTTGATAATACAAGGAAAACAACAATATGCAGGTACTGCACACATACACACAAACACTAACTTGCTATATCTACCTGCGGGCCAGGGGTGATATTGGGGGGAAAAAAGCTACAGTGATAATGCCTGCCAGTACAGCCCCTCACCTCTTTTTCCTCCAGCAAGGCGCGATATTCACGGGAGATGCTGTTGATCTGCAGTTCTGCAGACTCCGCCTTCTCCTCCAGTTCACGGTTGACACGCTTGAGTCGATCATTCTGCGATAGGTGAGGAAAATAAATGATTAACCCTATCCCTGCCAGGTCGCAGCAAATATAGACAACTGCAAGAGGCAAAGATTTTAATGAGCCTTCGCAGTTGCACTAACTTACCGCAGTCGCACTAACTTACCGCAGTTGCACTAACTGCAGTTGCACTAACTTACTGCAGTTGCGGGGGGCTCATGAGGATCTTTGCCTCCTGCTGGCTCCATACATTTGTTTCTCACACAGAAAGATCATCGCGGGTCTCATGCAGATCTTGGCTCCATTTATACCCGTGATTCTCACGCAGAACAGTTATATATCGGCTTAGTCATGGGTTATCTCAAGCCCTTACAGCAGAATCAAAATTCGCAATTGTAATACCTGTGCAACAACAGAAAGACAAACACCATGCTCAAACCCTTGTCAACCAACAAGAACACGTACGTGTGTGTTTCATGTACAGCTATACAATCAATATTCATTTCAAAGTGCAAATAGGAGTGTAGTTTCAAAGTAAACTTTCACCTTTTCCCTATTCAAAGACACACGGCCAACATTTAGGAATTCTCTGTCAAGCACTGTGTGGACAACTGATGACTTTTATAGTGTGAAGAGAGACCCATTGGACCAGCCCTGTGCATCTTTAAGTGCCAAGCTAAACAGGTCACTACCTTTCAACTTTCACTGTCCACAAACCTACAGTGAATTTCCCACTGTTTTCCACTGATGACTCTAAAGTATCCCGTTTGACCCTGAACGTGGAAGAGCCTAACCATGTGCCTGTATGACGGCTCGATCGATATCTAGTTTCATTTTAAATACGAGTATAAAGTTTAAAAGTAAACTCTGTGTCTGCTGTTAAAATCATACTTTTCAGTGGTTTTCAAACTAAATTAGTCCTGGGTGAAATGTACGGCGCATAAAATGAACATGAAAAATATGACGTAAAGCCCGTAAACTGAAATTTATTTTACGAGCAACTTGTAAATGAGACCACTAACCCCTTCACTACCAGTGACCACAAACTGCGCGCCTGACACCACTGCACACTGGCCGACACTCGCAAGACCAACACGCATGTAAATGGGAGAAAAACAGGCACACAGAACACGGGACTAACCACAGACATAGATCCTCATCAGCCCCTGTAGCGGGGGCTCATGAGGATTTATGTCTCTTGCAGCTGGGTGGGGTTTGCCTTGTCCCCGCACTTAACCCATATCATGCTGAGGCTAAAAGCTTCAAATGTGTACACTGCCATAGGCAAGCTACATAGTCATTATAGGACTTACGGATAACGATATAGATCAATGGCTTTAGTTCAAGGGTGGTGCCAGAAATGGCACTACCCTTGAACTATTTCAAGTCAAACTTATTTCACACACTGGTGTATTCCGAATGACAAGGGTTAAGGGGGGGGGTTAACATCATGTACTGTACTTCTGGACTGCAGTATGTCTAATTATGAGATCCTCTGCTGTGAGTTACTGTTCAGACGTACTGCAGTGCACCTTCAGTATTATGAGATCCTCTGCTGTGAGTTACTCTTCAGACGTACTGCAGCGCACCTTCAGTATTATGAGATCCTCTGCTGTGAGCTGCTGTGAGTTACTGTTCAGACGTACTGCAGTGCACCTTCCGTATTATGAGATCCTCTGCTGTGAGTTACTGTCTGCTGTGAGTTACTGTTCAGACGTACTGCAGTGCACCTTCAGTATTATGAGATCCTCTGCTGTGAGTTACTCTTCAGATGTACTGCAGTGCACCTTCAGTATTATGAGATCCTCTGCTGTGACTGTGAGTTACTGTTCAGACATACTGCAGTGCACCTTCAGTATTATGAGATCCTCTGTTGTGAGTTACTCTTCAGACGTACTGCAGTGCACCTTCAGTATTATGAGATCCTCTGTTGTGAGTTACTCTTCAGACGTACTGCAGTGCACCTTCAGTCTCTCGACTACTTCCAGTGATACTGCTCAGCGTAAACTATGCAAACTATGTCTCATGTCGTCTGCTGAGTCCAAGGGTGGCACTGAGAACAATTGAAATGACTGACAATGGTCCACAGACTATGTCCTACAATCCACAATGACCAGCTAGAGACATAACTTCTCATGAGCCCCTGCGGATGCACCGGTACAGTACTGCGAATGCAGGTGGGGGAGTGGGGGAGGGGGTGGGGGCTCACAAGAATTGATGTCTCTTGCAAATGGAACAGATTGGCTGAATGTTTGGAATGACTGACTTCAAGACTATCATCCATGGCTGAACCATATCATCAGTAGCACTCAAGGTGTTCAACAGTCCTCTAGGGTCACCATCATTGCATTTCTTTGCATAAATGGTTCATTTTTTGGGGAGGCCTTGTGCATTTTTGCGAGGTGCCCACGTACGCTCATGCATTTTTTTTTAGATGACCATCAGATCGCCTGCTTTTTCATTCATCTCCCCAGTGATGGCAAGGTCCAGGTCTGAAAGGCTCACGCATGCCTATTCCCCTCCCCCTCCCCCCCCCCCCCCCCCCCCATACACTTTTTGATTCTGCACGGCAAGTGTTATGCCTTTCTCGTGACAACCACATCTCTGTGCGTACACACACACACAACACCTGCATCCTAGTACCTGTTGACTACAAGTACATATGGGAGGAGAGAGGGAACGCGGTCACTTCAGATGTCACCTTTCCAGCTCTGCTATCCCACAGTAAGCAGCTCTGCTATCCCACAGTAAGCAGCTCTGCTATCCCACAGTAAGCAGCTCTGCTATCCCACAGTAAGCAGCTCTGCTTTCTCACAGTAAGCAGCTCTGCTATCTCACAGTAAGCAGCTCTGCTATCCCACAGTAAGCAAAGGTCCTCGTGCCCCTGACGGCCACAGTGGGCCCACGCATGGCTGTGTGCGGACTCACTGCAGCCGTTGTGGGCCCGGTGACATTTTGCTACTGTGTCTGGTCAGCAGGAGACAGGACGTGGACATCTTGGACATACATCTAAACTATAAAGGTGCATACACCATACCTTAGAACGTTTAACCCCATTAATCCCACGGCCGCTCTAGGAGGTGTCATCTAACAACGATGTACCAATTGCAGGGGACCAATCGACCATAACTCAAGGGCTGTGCCAGATTAGTGTGGCATTAAGGGCAGTGCCAGATTAGTTGTGGCATAATTACGATGGCGCCAAGCTAATCTGGCACCACCCGGCTGATCCTTCTCCTGCCCTAGGACATTGGGGTTGAATGGGCGAACCAGACTGTAACACCATACCTAGCAAAACTTAACCCATTCAACCACAAGACCGCAGTTCCCAAATTTTTGAGGAGCTAGTTAAGGAATATGTACCTGTTGCAGGAGATGGATGGACCATGATAATTCAAGGACAGTGCCTGATGAGCTTGGCGCCTTCAGGCGCCAAGCTCATCTGGCACTACCCTTGAATTATCATGGTCCATCCATCTCCTGCTGTAGGGATGTGTGGCTAAATGGGTTACGCAAACTATAATAACCTCAAAAATCTGCTGTACATGCTATTGCTAATGATGGTCACCTACTAGTTAGACTTGGCAAAGTCCTCACCTCAGCTCTTTGTGCAGCGTAGACACTTTCCAGCTGCTGGATCTTCTCCTTGGCCAGACTCAGCTCCGTGGCATGATCTGCAAGCATGAACAGACGCCATCAACCGCACGTTTCCACACAAACATCACCCACACCCCAAACTGCAACCTACAGCTATGGCTTAGACTCGCATAGCACCTTCAGCTGAGGAAGTCCCCCGCGTCTACAAGAAAATAACCTAGAAAGAAAGAAACAAGCTTCAGAATAATGAGGACAAAACAGTAGAACTATTCTGTCCTTGATATTCTAAGCCAGTTGTTTTCTTTCTTGGTCATTTCCCGTGTAGTCAGTCACCAGGCAGTCACTCTTTTCTGGTCTGCCTTGGTGGAAGTATGTGACTGCGGCAGTAGCAATGAAACTGTGTGACGTCACTATCGCTGTGAAAAACTACCATAGTTGCACTCACTGTGTACTAAAGAGACAATCAGGCAGAAGAGTAAAGCAATGGCTACAACAGGGTCAGTCGGAACGAAATCACGGCAAAATATTTGCGGCGATTGAGCGGGAAACAGATGGCGTCTGCAGGCAGCGTCCCCAACCTGACCGCTGGAGACCCAAAACAAGCTCTCGTAGCCACGTTTAACCTCAAACAGCACAGAAACTCATGAATCCTTGCAGCTCCTTTTCCTGCTCATGGGACTGTAAACACCAATAAGCTGCAAGAGGCATAGATCCTCATGAGCCCCCGCATTCGCGGGGGCTCATGAGGATCTATGCCTCTTGCTGGCTACTGTCATACAGATGTGCCATTCTCAGTTACCTGTTTATCAGCGTGCAAGACAGGAACATCAGAATCAGAATCTATAGCTGAGCAGTAGGGAAGGGAGTTGTCGATGGTGGCCCATACCCAATGGTGAAGCTCGGCCCTGCCCGGCGTTGCCACCCTCATCCTCAAGAGGTGATAAGCCATATTTGGAAGGACGTAATAAATTAATATGGGATAGGCCACTCGCTCGGGGTGGTCTGATTGGCTGAACCGTACGTCGAAGCACTCAAACCGGCTGCCTTTTCCGCCTTCAAGTGGCCTGAAGTCTCCACTTGTCTGATATCCTCGGTACTTTAACCCAGAAGTGAAACATGCGCCCTAAAATGGTCGCCCTGCAGCTCCTCAAGATTTTAAAGGAATAAAAGTGGAACTACAAAAGTACATAGTAATCGAATGTGGACCGACAGTATGAAAGTCTCTCAATAACAATCAACTTTTAACAAATGTTTCTGACTAAAATCATTGAATGACATGGAGTCCTGCAATATTGGTCCCAAAAGATACATGGTTTCACGTGAATTACAGCAAAGCTTTTAACCCATTTAACCCCTTGGCTGCAGTGGTGTCACCTCATGACTACTTACCCGCTGCAGGAGATGGACACACCCTGATAAATCATGGGTAGTGGAAGATTAGCTTGGGCCTTTGGGCGCCACTATCCTTGATTTATCAGGGTCCATACATCTCCTGCTACAGTGTTACGGCTAAATGGCTTTATGCATCCATGTTACACCATTACTGAGTTACCTGTCCACTATGCATTTGACACTGCCTGATCAGGGCCCATGGTTACCACGAACAAACACTGGGACATTTTAATTTAAACAGATTATCTCCTATGTCACTCATATAGTCACACTTTAGACAGAGCTGATAAAACCTTGTAGCCAGGAACAATCTGCAAGGCATGTGTAGTCACTGTCCTTCGCAGCCCTCTGCATATGAAAGATGTCAACAGAGCTAGATGAGACCACTTGACTGGCCGACGATCTGACAAGGATCAATCTCATTTATGCCTCGTCTTTCTCAAAGAGGGGACCTCAATGGCATCTCACTCTGCTGATGACCCTGGCCTAGTCGATGTGGTAAGCGTCCACAAAGGAAGTCCCCTGTCCCCGAGATAGACCAGTCGTCTTTCAAGACGCACAGACGCTCATGAGCTGTGCCTGTACATACTATAACCACACCCCATCATGTTGTGAATCGTGTCTCAAGTTGCTTATCTGTGCACCTTTGTGAGAGGACGTCACTGGGTTTCAAGCAGAGGCTGCACCAGCAATGTGTCTGCCTTCTGCAAGCATCGGCAACCCTTGTTTGCAGCCGCAAGTCTAAGCCTCAGTAACTTCCCCTGTCCAACGACCAGAGAGGCAAGTGAAGAGTGTCCAGCCTTTACCACCACTAGAGCTATGTATTCTCCTGTATAGCCGACAGCAAGGGGCATGCATTTTCCTGCAGTTAGCATCAGCAGGCAAGAGGAATGGATCCTCATGAGCCCCTGCGTCCGCAGAGGCTCATGAGGACCCATTCCTCTTGCAACCGAAGGGAAAGGGCTGGCCGCTGGGCTGTTTGGGCACCAAACAGGTACAGGATGCCTCGGCTGTAGGGGTCAGGGAATTAGCGTTGGCTTAATACTCGAACAAATGTCACTCTGTCGCTGGTGTTTGTCCGCAGACAATGGATGACCGTCTCACAATCAAAGTCAGTCTTCCCCCTTCCTTCCCCTTCCCGCCAGATACACACCGACCAACACACATGCGCGCACACCAGCTCAGGTATGAAATGCGAGTGTGCGCTGTCCCTTTTACACAACCCGAACACCTGTCCTAAAGGTGGGACATTTTCTCATGGGCAAACCTGTAGTGGTCAGCGGGCCTGTCAATTCTGAGTGGTCAGCACAATTTAGTGCCTAACTCTACATCACATTGTACTAGGCTACCTGAGATAAACTCTACACGATGCCTACCAGCTTGTTTCAATCTAAAAGTATCTGGTTTGCCGTGCGTGACCTAATATGCGTACACTTTCTATAGATCCATTTCCTCTCTGAACTTGTGTGTGTAGTCTGTCAATCTAAACGTTTTAAAAGACTGAATATTTCTAGCTGGTGCTCATGAATGACACGTGCAATTTGAAAACCTTAAATGAGACCAAATTTAATATTTTGTGACAGCGGCGGGTAAGGGTATGACACGTAGATCCTGAACATAACAACGTTTGCCATCTGCAAGAGGCAGAAACTGTCATGGGCCCCTGCGGCAGCTTATGCGTCTTGCTAACACAGATCAGGTCCACGACACCCTACATTAGACACAGATGGCCATCTGCAAGTGGCAGAAACTGTCATGGGCCCCTGCGGCAGCTTATGCGTCTTGCTAACACAGATCAGGTCCACGACACCCTACATTAGACACAGATGGCCATCTGCAAGTGGCAGAAACTCTCATGGGCCCCTGCGGCAGCTTATGCGTCTTGCTAACACAGATCAGGTCCACGACACCCTACATTAGACACAGTTTGCCATTTGCAAGTGGCAGAAACTATCATGAGCCCCTGCGGCAGCTTATGCGTCTTGCTAACACAGATCAGGTCCACGACACCCTACATTAGACACAGATGGCCATCTGCAAGTGGCAGAAACTATCATGGGCCCCTGCGGCAGCACCAGTACAGAACTGTGGCAGCAGGGACTCATGAGATTTTATGCGTCTTGCTAACCATGAGGTTTAGGTGTATAACATTAAGTCCCCCAGCGTTATGAAGGCTGCTGCCAACAAAACCCACCCACCCAAATACCCCAGTCTCCGTGGACAGAACCGTCCTGTGCAAACACCCCGTATCAGCAGGGTGGCGGCCGCATAAACCGCCAAATCAAGGCTAGAACACACGGGCTGCCACAGCCGGTTATAAATGCCATGATATTGGGACTGGGCAACGCACCACAGCTTGCTCTCACCTCCCCGGATGTACTGATAAGGGCCCAGGCGTGCGTGCAACACGGGCACAAACGGATGGAGGGAAATACGTGTGTGTGTGTGTGTGTGTGTGTGTGTGTGTGTGTGTGTGTGTGTGTGTGCGAGTCATATGTGTGCTAGCATGCATAACATGTTCAGCCCTCCATTTGCAAGGTTTTTTAAAGACTATGTGTGCATGGCATAATTATGTGTATATGGCATAACATGTCAAGTCCTAAATTTGCAAGGTTTTTAAAGACTATGTGTGCATGGCATAATTATGTGTATATGGCATAACATGTCAAGTCCTAAATTTGCAAGGTTTTTAAAGACTATGTGTGCATGGCATAATTATGTGTATATGGCATAACGTGTCAAGTCCCAAATTTGCAAATTTTCTGTATTTTCTCTGAAGACTACTTATACAGTAGTTGGAGGTGCCATGCTATTCTGGCACCACAATTCAACTATCGAGGACGATCAATGGCCGGTCAATATCTTTTTGCTTCTGGTTGAATAGGTTCGGCTGATAACACGAACAGCATGCATACACTTGCACATGATCAGCAATCACACTGACATGCAAAGCCCTTATACTGTAAAATAAATCAATACCACAATCGGTTTTTAAAAAAAAAAACCATAGTTCCAAGTCACTGAAAATAAAAGCTTACAAAAACCATCCACCCCTTTGCTACTGGAGTATTTGACTAACCCTTGTTTTCGCCGCACGTGCATTAACCCATGTAGCTTCAATGTACTACAGCAGGAGATGATAATTTCAGGGTAGTGGAAGATTAGCTTGGCGCCATCAGGCGCCAAGCTAATCTGCCACTACCCTTGAATTATCATGGTCGACCCACCGCCAGTAACTTGGGTGGCAACTCCAAAACTGGAGAAAAGTGGTCTAGGGTTTAAATGGGTTAAATAAGAACAAAACAACTGAAAGTAAACCCCAGCACTCCTTGCTAAAGATAGGCGCAGGGGCATGCTGGGAAACGCGCAAACTATGACTCAGCTGCGTTATCACATCCATCAGCTTGGAGAGTGTCATGACACTCTGGCACAAGATATCCCAGTCAATATCTGGCCCTCCAGGTCAATAAAGAACTCACTCTTACAACTTGACCCCCTTGTGGCGTGTGCCGACACCAGTTCTGTGATCAGTACTGCAGGCTGCACACACAAGGGGTTAACGCAAGAAATGATTATGCCTGCAGGCCAGCGTTTTGCAGATCATTTTCAGACAAGCTTTGGGTCAGAACCCCTAAATGTTGCCTTGAGGAAATCTGCTTTGTTCTGCCACAATTACTACGCGGTCATCAGGGGCAGGTCGGCTCCATTTTGATCCCTTCACTGCCAGTCAACGCAGACTGTGTTCGGAAATCGACGTTGATTAAATGACAAAGAGCCGCAACCCTCCGAAGAACGTGGATACGAAGTGGGGTCAGCAAGAGGCACAGATCCTCATGAGCCCCCGCGACTGCGGGGGCTCATGAGGATCTGTGCCTCTTACAGTTGGATTGCGTTCACCTCTTCTCGCCAGTCAACAGGTTAATGGGGGGGGGGGGGGGGGGGGAGGGGGAATTGCAACTTTTTATTTGGGGCACTTTGACTGGAACACAACGTGCTGAAATATGAGATCACAGTTTCCAGCCCGACAGTACAGAGGACACGGGGTCGCTCATTTTGTGTCCATCATGTTTACACCCTTCACTGCCCGTGGGCGGAGAGCGCGCGTCTGAAATCAGCGTACATCACATGTCAAAGATCCCTAACCCATTACATCCTGAGGCTGATTTTGTAAAACGGACTCAATGAGTCATTCTCCTGTGAAGGCTACATTACAGACTAGGAGATAGATCAACTGTTTTAGTTCAAGGGTGGTGCCAGAATAGCTTGGCGCCTCAGGCGCCATGCTATTCTAGCACCACCCTTGAACTATCAGTAAAATGAATTTCACGCAATGGGTGTATAAGGATCAATACACTTTGCAGTTGGGTGGTGTTAAGTTTTTCTCAACACTGAAAGGGTTAACCGCTTGACTGTCCATATATAAACGTATGCAGTAGCTGCTGCCACTTGACTGTCCGTATATAAACGTATGCAGTAGCTGCTGCCGCTTAACTGTCCGTATATAAACGTATGCAGTATCCGCTGCCGCTTGACTGTCCGTATATAAACGTATGCAGTAGCCGCTGCCGCTTGACTGTCCATATATAAACGTATGCAGTAGCCACTGCCGCTTGACTGTCCTTATATAAATGTATGCAGTAGTCGCTGCCGCTTGACTGTCCGTATATAAACGTATGCAGTAGCCGCTATATAAACGTATGCAGTAGCCGCTGCCGCTTGACTGTCGTATATAAACGTATGCAGTAGCTGCTGCCGCTTGACTGTCCATATATAAACGTATGCAGTAGCCGCTGCCGCTTGACTGTCCGTATAAAAAACGTATGCAGTAGCCGCTGCCGCTTGACTGTCCGTATATAAACGTATGCAGTAGTCGCTGCCGCTTGACTGTCCGTATATAAACGTATGCAGTAGTCGCTGCCGCTTGCTGTCCGTATATAAACGTATGCAGTAGCCGCTATATAAACACGTATGCAGTAGCCGCTGCCGCTTGACTGTCGTATATAAACGTATGCAGTAGTTGCTGCCGCTTGACTGTCCGTATATAAACGTATGCAGTAGCCGCTGCCGCTTGACTGTCCGTATATAAACGTATGCAGTAGCCGCTGCCGCTTGACTGTTCGTATATAAACGTATGCAGTAGCCGCTGCCGCTTGACTATCCGTATATAAACATATGCAGTAGCCGCTGCCGCTTGACTGTCTGTATATAAACGTATGCAGTAACTGCTGCCGCTTGACTGTCCGTATATAAATGTATGCAGTAACCGCTCCTGCTTGACTGTCCGTATATAAACGTATGCAGTAGCCGCTGCCGCTTGACTGTCTGTATATAAATGTATGCAATAGCCGCTGCCGCTTAACTGTCCATATATAAACGTATGCAGTAGCCGCTGCCGCTTGACTGTCTGTATATAAACGTATGCAGTAGCCGCTGCCGCTTGACTGTCCGTATATAAACGTATGCAGCAGCCGCTGCCGCTTGACTGTCTGTATATAAACGTATGCAGTAGCCGCTGCCGCTTGACTGTCTGTATATAAACATATGCAGTAGCCGCTGCCGCTTGACTGTCCGTATATAAACGTATGCAGTAGCCACTGCCGCTTGACTGTCCTTATATAAATGTATGCAGTAGTCGCTGCCGCTTGACTGTCCGTATATAAACGTATGCAGTAGCCGCTATATAAACGTATGCAGTAGCCGCTGCCGCTTGACTGTCGTATATAAACGTATGCAGTAGCTGCTGCCGCTTGACTGTCCATATATAAACGTATGCAGTAGCCGCTGCCGCTTGACTGTCCGTATAAAAAACGTATGCAGTAGCCGCTGCCGCTTGACTGTCCGTATATAAACATATGCAGTAGTCGCTGCCGCTTGACTGTCCGTATATAAACGTATGCAGTAGTCGCTGCCGCTTGCTGTCCGTATATAAACGTATGCAGTAGCCGCTATATAAACACGTATGCAGTAGCCGCTGCCGCTTGACTGTCGTATATAAACGTATGCAGTAGCTGCTGCCGCTTGACTGTCCGTATATAAACGTATGCAGTAGCCGCTGCCGCTTGACTGTCCGTATATAAACGTATGCAGTAGCCGCTGCCGCTTGACTGTTCGTATATAAACGTATGCAGTAGCCGCTGCCGCTTGACTGTCCGTATATAAACGTATGCAGTAGCCGCTGCCGCTTGACTGTCTGTATATAAACGTATGCAGTAACCGCTGCCGCTTGACTGTCCGTATATAAATGTATGCAGTAATCGCTCCTGCTTGACTGTCCGTATATAAACGTATGCAGTAGCCGCTGCCGCTTGACTGTCTGTATATAAATGTATGCAGTAGCCGCTGCCGCTTAACTGTCCGTATATAAACGTATGCAGTAGCCGCTGCCGCTTGACTGTCTGTATATAAACGTATGCAGTAGCCGCTGCCGCTTGACTGTCCGTATATAAACGTATGCAGCAGCCGCTGCCGCTTGACTGTCTGTATATAAACGTATGCAGTAGCCGCTGCCGCTTGACTGTCTGTATATAAACATATGCAGTAGCCGCTGCCGCTTGACTGTCCGTATATAAACGTATGCAGTAGCCGCTGCCGCTTGACTGTCCGTATATAAACGTATGCAGTAGCCGCTGCCGCTTGACTGTCCGTATAAAAACGTATGCAGTAGCCGCTGCCGCTTGACTGTCCGTACATAAACGTATGCAGTAGCCGCTGCCGCTTGACTGTCCGTATATAAACGTATGCAGTAGCCGCTGCCGCTTGACTGTCCATATATAAATGTATGCAGTAGTCGCTGCCGCTTGACTGTCCGTATATAAACGTATGCAGTAGCCGCTATATAAACGTATGCAGTAGCTGCTGCCGCTTGACTGTCCGTATATAAACGTATGCAGTAGCCGCTGCCGCTTGACTGTCCGTATATAAACGTATGCAGTAGCCGCTGCCACTTGACTGTCTGTATATAAACGTATGCAGTAGCCACTGCCGCTTGACTGTCCGTATATAAACGTATGCAGTAGCCGCTGCCGCTTGACTGTCTGTATATAAACGTATGCAGTAGCCGCTACCGCTTGACTGTCCATATATAAACGTATGCAGTAGCCGCTGCCGCTTGACTGTCCGTATATAATCGTATGCAGTAGCCGCTGCCGCTTGATTGTCCGTATATAAACGTATGCAGTAGCTGCTGCCGCTTGACTGTCCATATATAAATGTATGCAGTAGTCGCTGCCGCTTGACTGTCCGTATATAAACGTATGCAATAGCCGCTAGATAAACGTATGCAGTATCCGCTGCCGCTTGACTGTCATATATAAACGTATGCAGTAGCTGCCGCTTGACTGTCCGTATATAAATGTATGCAGTAGCCGCTGCCGCTTGATTGTCCGTATATAAACGTATGCAGTAGCTACTGCCGCTTGACTGTCCGTACATAAACGTATGCAGTAGCCGCTGCAGCTTGACTGTCCGTATTAAACGTATCCAGTAGCTACTGCCTCTTGACTGTCCGTATATAAACGTATGCAGTAGCCGCTGCCGCTTGACTGTCCGTATATAAACGTATGCAGTAGCTGCTTGCCAGTACATGTCCAATGCTAACATACATCAAATAAGTTGCTACTACTAAATGCTACCACTACAGCATTCTTGTTGATTAACGATTGCTGGCAAAAGAGTTGCATGCTAATTTATATTTGGCAACGACGCCCACTCTAATACACAATTCAGTGACTGGACACAGCGCACACATCAGGTAATATTAAAATAAACAAAAACACTGTAACCACAGCAGAAAGACTATGAAATGTACCATTAACACGTCATTGCCATCATGATACCTTCATTTTTACAAGGAAAATGTCTGACAGTGTGAATTTGAGTACTTGAGAACACTCTCCCTCCGTCAGAAACACTCTCTCTCCTCCTTCCAGTCCGCCCTCAAAACTCACCTCTTTCAACAGTTCTAGCTATCACCACACTCCCCACCCCAAGCTGACTGTCGTAATGTATTTCACTATTTGTGGTACGCGAGTCGTTGTCTAAAGCATGTGCATGCGTGCGCGAGTTGTGAGTGTGGGCTTAGAGTTATAATTATTATAAGATAAGCGCATTATAAATACCGTAATTATTAATTATTATTATTACTTCTTGTTTAAATCAGTTGTTGCACAAATCTCTCAAACATACAAGCGCATGCACAAATATCTCAAACATAAAATAAGTTTCCACAAATGGGCATGTATAAATATGCTAGAAAAAGGTCCACTAAGGTCACGCTGATAATATTAATACACAACCCTTGTAAATTTGCTGTGCACCAAATGAAGCAATATTAAATATAGTCAAATAGTCTAAGGGAAGCAACTCCAGCATGTGATGGTCAACTTGCCGACAGGCAACAAAACTTATTCCTCCTAACCCTGGCGAACAGTGGTGACGAATTGTGTAACCACTGCATGTTGACCGACATTTGCATCAACAAACAGATGTAAATGAAAAAAAGTGGTGTGGGGAACACAGGACTAACATGAGACATAAAGCCTCATGAGCCCCCGCAACTGCGGTGGTCCACGAGGATTTCTGTCTCTTGCAGATGGGAAGCATTCACCTTGCCTCAGCAGTTAAGGGGTTAATAACAGTTTTCAGGTGGGCAACACGTGTACCGAGTATGTGGGTTTATTTTCTCAAAGTGTAAGAACCAGAGGAAAAAGTTGTCTTCTTATTATACAATAATTTTTGAAAAAAATAATCTAGAATCTTGAAGAGGCCAATGGATGATCAGCACTGTTCTGGTCAGTGGAAAACAGAAACGGGATTCATTACATCATCTCTTTTGGTTATCATTGCTTTCTTCTGACCCCACAAATCACAGAAATTACATTTAACCCATTTAGTCCCAACACCCCACAGCAGGAGATGGACTGACCATCATAATTCAAGGGTAGTGCCAGATTAGCTTGGCACCGTCAGACGCCAAGCTAATCTGGCACTACCTTGAATTAACATGGTCAGTCCATCTCCTGCAACTGGTACACAGGCTTTAAGTGACGCCTCCAAAATTTGGGAAATGTGGCCATGGGGTTAAATGGGTTAACTGAACTGAAAAAAAAAAATTCTCGGCTAAAACAATTGACCGAACGAGTGGTTCAACAATTGTCATTAATTGTATACAGCACAACTCAACAGCTAATTCTAACACAGACAAAGTCAAAATATCAGTGCAAAACATGTTTAGAAGACCTTGTTGTAAAATCCACCTTGATATCTTTGTTTTATTTTGCAATATTGTAGTTAAATAATCAAGGATTGCAGCGAACATTATAAGATCTATGAAAACAGTAAGCATTGGGCGATTATCACAATTACAATTCTTTCATTCTCAAACTTGAGTGTCTCACAGGTCAGACATGTCCTACAACTACTGCATCAGCTGCTGAGCTGATGAGGTAGAGCTTAGTGGATTCACTCATAAACATACCCAATGCACTTGCCCATGGTAACCTATTTGTATTCGGGGAGTTAGTTCTGATAGAACTGGCAACAATGTGTGCAATGAAGTCAAGTTTCTATAGCAACAGCCGGGGACTTGAGGGAGCCAGAGCACCCAGATTTTACTGAATTATCCCTTTTGCTTTTAGCCCCACGGGTGCATTTCCCAAATTTTGGAAGTGTTACGACTATGTAGTTGAAGGAAGTGGATAGACCATGATAATTCAAGGGTAGTGCCAGATTAGCTTGGTGCCTGAAGGCACCAAGCTAATCTGGAACTACCCTTGAATTATCATGGTCAATCAATCACCCTCTGTAGGGTGTTGGGGATAAAAGGGTTCAAACACACTGCATGGAGGTGTATGTACATGTATACATATTATAAAGAAGGTTATTGAGTGTCTAGAATCACTTGATTACTGCGTAAGACCGGTGCAAACTCTTTACCGGTGAGGCCTTAATACAAAAAGATACAGAAAGCAACTTGCTGGGTACAATACACTGGGTGCAGTTAGCCCAGTAAATGCACTATGCACACCTTCAAGTGAAACCATTCAACACTACCCCATTAGTGTTGGTGGAAATGGATTGACCATTATAATTAACAGTAACATGTAGTGCAAGATTAAACTATCTATTAGCACCTACCCAAGCATCATGCTAATCTGGCACTACCCTTAAAGAACATGTTTATCCTTAATTATCGACCCATAACACTCTGCAATGGAATGCTTGAACAGCCGGACTTTAAAAAGTGTGGTAAACAGGTATATGCTGACCTAGTAGACTATGTAACCATGCCCTCGTAAGGACTCAGTGTGATCTCCTTAATCAAGCTCATGCAGAAGAACTACTTCTTAATCCCACTAGAAATCTATGCATTACTTATACTTAGTTAAATGAGAACAGTATTTGTTTCTTCAAATTACCGATGACATGACTGAATGGAACGGCTCTAGCCTATGGACTTTGGTTTTTCGACCGGTTCTCTGGTTTCGGACTTGCTGTTGGAATGAAGAGCGGGAGATAGGATCGTTTCGTCGGCCCTGCCTGTGCTGCTGCGTGGCTTTCTTGTCCCCACTGATTAGCGCCTACGCTTCAACCTCTGGTGAGCTGTCCAGTGAGCTTCACCGGTCGTGCCAGGCGGGTTTTGGACGTCTCCACCCGTTCCCCTTCGGCGGAGAGGTAAGGTAGCGGGGTTGACCCTCGGCCGGTTCCCGGGCTGGGCACTGGTTTGTGCAGGTACAAAGTTTTTCATCTTCTTCTCACTGTAATTGCGCGCCCACTCACCTTCGGTGAATCGTAGCGAAGTTTCCTACGCATCTGTACCTTGGGTGTGGAGAATTCTTTTACTCCATGGCCTGATTAGCTGAGTGGCACAGCTTGGGTCACGCCTTGTCATCGCGTAGTTTGTTCGGTACCAGCGCCTGTTCTGGCCCCTTTTCTGTTTTTGCTTGCGGGATGGTTGTATAGATACGGGTGATGAATTTAAGCGCACACTCGCTTACGCAGGCATACGCTGTGGACAAGTGCTCACGTACCTTAGAGAGTGGATATACGTTCCGGCGGGCAGCTTGGGGGTTTACGCTCCTTGGCTGGGAGGGCCCCTCATGACATGTCCACATAAAGTGGTGATTTACTGCCCCAGATGTTTTCTTGTCTTGGTTGTCATTGCGTATTGAGTTGTACAGCATGCGGCCGGTGTTGTTTTTTCCACACACGGTCACCCTTAGTAATAATGTTTGGGGCCTGCCTCCTTTTATGACAGGGGTTGGTACCTATGTTGTTGCTCACCTTAGCGCTTGACGGCGGTGAATCTACCTCGTTATTGCACTGCTAGATTGCAGACGTGCAGTTTGGTACCTCGCTTCCGTCATGACGTATTCGTCTTTTGTGTACATATGTTGTTCCCCCGCCTTAGTGCTTGGCGGCAGTGGGCCTACTTGCTTACTGCACGGCTATTTGTAGGCGTGCAGTTTGGTACCTCGCTTCTGTCATGACATGTTTGACTTTTGCCACGCAGCAGCACAGGCAGGGCCGACGAAACGATCCTATCTCCCGCTCTTCATTCCAACAGCAAGTCCGAAACCAGAGAACCGGTCGAAAAACCAAAGTCCGTAGGCTAGAGCCGTTCCATTCAGTCATGTCATCGGTAAGTATTTTTCGAAAAAATACCTTTTAAAGAAAAATGAATTTTGTTCACACGGTGTGCGTTTCAAAATCACTTACACAAATCCACACAAAAAGCTTTCAGACAGCCTAATCAAAAATACATTGTGATTGAATATATTTCTGTGTTACTGACGGGTCGTGTCGTAAAATGTGGGACAAGTGACAGTTTATTAGTATATTACCCACCGCTAACTTCTTCCGTCCCCTCCGTCAGAATGTCTTTAGTTAGGCTGGACAGCTGCCCTGTAAGGGAAGAAACGCTGTCGCCAAGGCTTCGGCTCAGCCACGCCATTGCCTCATCTGTCTTCAGCAGCTTCTCTTATCTTCCTTGGACATGTGTGCACACAAAACTGACCATAATTTCAGCCCTGCTTGGTTACTAGGGACGAATTATGGCTGTCTAGTATCGTTTTCTATTGACTGCCAACACGACGACTGCCATCTTGGTTTACGACGTGTCTTGCGCATGCGCACTGGTATAAGGGAGCCAACTCTTGAAACGATTGTGCAGAAATCGAAAGTAGCTCGAACGAAATCGATTTAATTTGGACAATTTCTCAGGTACATTTCTTTGTTTTTGTTGTTCAATTTTACACACATTGCCGAAAATGTAATCACCATTGCTAGGAATGCATTTGAAATTTTTTGTTTTTGTTGTTTAATTTTACACACATTGCCGTAAATGTAAGCACCATTGCTAGCTAGGAATGCATTCCTAATGAATTCCTAATGAGTTTTTACCTGAATTTACCTGAGTGGCCACTGAGCGCGGCCGACGGGGTAGGAAGTTTGAGAACTTATTTTAACCCCCTTAACTGTCTCTTTATCATGGCGGTTCTTGAACTGGTTGCCACATTCCTTCTGCGAATGAAGATAAGTAGCGGCTAATCTCTCGATCTGTTTGTCCATTTTGACAAAGGGTATTTACCCGAAATATTAATAAATTGTGTTGTACCCATCTTTTCTAAGCGTGTTTCTTTCTCCATTGGGTACTTCTTTGCATTTTACACGCTTGGCAGTCACCTTTTTGGTCTGGATTGATTAGGAATGCATTTGCTTGCCAATGTCAGTCATGAAACTCCCGGTTATCCTTGTACTGTTTGGGTCTTCAGATAGCACATTTAGCCCTGACACACTACAGCAGGAGATGGATCGACCATGATAATTCAAGGGTTGGCACCACGCTAATCTGCCACTTTTCTTAAATTATCTCCTGCATCTGGTAACATGGTCGTTAGATGCCACCTCAAAATTTGGAAATGCAGCCTCGAGGTTAATTAACTTTATACGCTGAAAAATTGTGCTTTTATGTTTGCATGCAGTGACACTTGACACAGAAGAATGAAATATAAGAATTGTTCATGGGAATACAAAAAAAGAGACAATAGTCAGATCCATGAATTTTATTGTCAACATCCAACATGAAAAACTCATGAAATGCTCATGTACAACTGCTACAACCATAATAATTCAAGGGTAGGGTCAGATTAGCTTGGCACCAAGCTAATCTGGCACTACCCTTGAATTATCATGGTCGATCTAAGTACTGCAAATGGTAATAGTCATTACGTGATGCCTCCAACTAAACGGGTTAATGTCTTGAGATTATATGGGTTGACCTTTGCAGGCACCGGTGCCGTAAATTTGAGAAAATCTCATGGAAATCGATGTACTTTTGTGAGTACACTGATGCTGTCTACACAATGTAATTTGACATGCAGTATGCATCATGTGGTTAAACACCCACACCCACAAGAGAGTGAACTGACGTGACACGATGACACAACATTACAGATGGGTCGATGAACGAGATTCCATATTTGAGATCTTAACCTGATACAGCCATGCATGCCCACAAATATTACTGCCACCATCACATCAATATCATAACACAAAATCAATACAAGCGTTGTATTCTTGAACAAAAACTAGCATGAACCACTTACATAGAATGCCCACTTGAAATGCAATATGTACAGGCAGCATGGTGACAGGAAAATAGAAAGACATTTAATGACAGGTCTGCAGCTGTTACCCCATATCCTACTGAGGCTAAAAGCTTCAAATCTGTACACTGCCATAGGCAAGCTACATTATAGTACTTACAGATAAGGATATAGACCAATGGCTTTAGTTCAAGGGTGGTGCCAGAATAGCTTGGCGCCTAGAGGCGTTGTCTTAACCCACATCATACTGAGGCTAAAAGCTTCAAATTTGTACACTGCCATATGCAAGTTACATTATAGTACTTACAGATAAGCATATAGACCAATGGCTTTAGTTCAAGGGTGGTGCCAGAATAGCTTGGCGCCTAGAGGCGCCAAGCTATTTTGGCACTACCCTTGAACTATTTTAGTCAAACTTATTTCACACACTGGTGTATTCCGAATGATAAGGGTTAAGCAAGGCACCTTGAATGAGTTCACCCATTTAACCCCACAGGTGCATTTCGAAGTATCAACCAACGTCTTCATTTCCAGTCAGAGAGGATAGATCGACCATGATAATTCAAGGGCCGTGCCAGATTGGCTTGGCGCCTGATGGTGCCACGCTAATCTAGCACTTCACTTGAATTATCATGGTCTAGCCATTTCCTGCAGTAGTGCTTTGGGGCTAAATGGGTTAACCACCTTATGCATGCAGCCTACTGCAAAAGATACCAGTGGGTGCACACACAGGGGGGGTTAAGAGTGCAAAGAATCTAATTTCTTTTATCATTAACCACTTGAATTTGATAATGATACTATGAATGATTGCAAATAAATATGCACAACGTATAACACAAGATAACATCATTTTAAAAAAGGTCTTTATCAATCCTCCATACTGTCAACAAATCCCCAGAAGTACACAATGTGGAGATTACATGAACTATTCTGACGGAGACATTGACAAAACCAAACAGAACAAACTGCGGAATTCGTGTAACACAGCAGAACAGTTTAAATACTGCTTAAAAATATGTTAAAAAAATATTTTATCACATTCTATTATTTAACCACAAACACTTGTGTATTCTCATTTATCACAAGCAGCGTTGCATTTCATCATTCTCAAAAACATCCAACTCCGTTGTGCATCCAGCCACCAGTACGGCCGACAGTACCAGCAGCTGCCACCAGTACGGCCGACAGTACCAGCAGCTGCAGGAGCATGGGGTTAACCCCTTAGGTGTCAGTAGCGATTTTGGTCAAGGTGATTCCTGCAGGATGTCAGGGTGTTGTTATTCCTGCAGGATGTCAGGGTGTTGTTATTCCTGCAGGATGTCAGGGTGTTGTTATTCCTGCGGGATGTCAGGGTGTTGTTATTCCTGCGGGATGTCAGGGTGTTGTTATTCCTGCAGGATGTCAGGGTGTTGTTATTCCTGCAGGATGTCAGGGTGTTGTTATTCCTGCAGAATGTCAGGGTGTTGTTATTCCTGCAGGATGTCAGGGTGTTGTTATTCCTGCAGGATGTCATTATTCCTGCAGGATGTCAGGGTGTTGTTATTCCTGCAGGATGTCAGGGTGTTGTTCTTCCTGCAGGATGTCAGGGTGTTGTTATTCCTGCAGGATGTCAGGGTGTTGTTATTCCTGCGGGATGTCAGGGTGTTGTTATTTTTGCGGGATGTCAGGGTGTTGTTATTCCTGCAGGATGTCAGGGTGTTGTTATTCCTGCAGGATGTCATTCCTGCAGGATGTCAGGGTGTTGTTATTCCTGCAGGATGTCAGGGTGTTGTTATTCCTGCAGGATGTCAGGGTGTTGTTATTCCTGCAGGATGTCATGGTGTTGTTATTCCTGCAGGATGTCAGGGTGTTGTTATTTCTGCAGGATGTCAGGGTGTTGTTATTCCTGCAGGATGTCAGGGTGTTGTTATTCCTGCAGGATGTCAGGGTGTTGTTATTCCTGCAGGATGTCAGAGCGTTGTTATTCCTGCAGGATGTCAGGGTGTTGTTATTCGTGCAGGATGTCAGGGTGTTGTTATTCCTGCAGGATGTCAGGGTTTTGTTATTCCTGTAGGAATCACCTCGACCAAAATCACTACAGACACCCAAAGGGTTAATTCTTGATGCAAATCGCAGGAGATTTGTTAACTCATTGGAGACGTGCCACCTCTGGATATATACGCTTATGCTGTGTATCCGGAGGTGGCATATCTCCAATGAGTTCACAATGACAGCTGAAGAGTAACAGCAGTTTAGCTTGTTACAGTTCCTGGTCGTTCCGTGATTAAGTACTGCTCTTGGGCTATCACGGAATGCCATCTTTGATGTGACAGATGACAGACAAAGCAGGCACTATACTTCAGATATCATGGACAAACCATTTCTCAGTGCCAGTGAAGCGAAGAACTCAGGAGTATACCATGGTAACATTATTCACAATACTCTGTTAAAAAATACTTTAAAATTTATGATTTAATCGCAAATTCATAAAACTTGTTTATTAGAGCGATCTGCCCCACGGCAGGCTTTGATTACTGAAATTCACCAATACAGCCGGTTATCAATATTCTTAACTAAGAATTTTTTAACCTTTTTTTTCACAATCCATGTTAGAAGGCAAACACCCCACAGGTTTTCGACTACCTTTTGAGCATAATGGGGAAAAAAACTCTCCGGTGTAAAAAGAAGAAAACTTCATAATTTAACCCATTTAGCCCTGGGACCCTGCAGCAGGAGATGGATTGATCATAATTCAAGGGTAGTGCCAGATGAGCTTATCATGATCAACCCATCGCCTACAACTGGTACATAGTCGTTAGACGGCGCTTCCATATGTTTAGAAATGCGGCCATGGGTGTAAGGGGATTAAGTTGTGCTGTTTGGTCCTGCAATATGTAAGACATACTGAGCACATTGGTAAAGGCATTGTGAAGTGTTAACCCTTCGCTGTCTGGAGCAGGTTGCTTAAATCTTTGCTTGGTCTGGGATTTTGGACCTCTTTGCACCCAAGACATAAGGTCCAAACTCACAGACCAGCAGAAGGCCAAATTATCCATTGTACCCCTCAGGCCTTTGGGGCGCAATGGTTAATCTGACGTCCCTCAGGCCTACAAGGGTCTGTGTAGCAAACCCCTGCTACCAGTAACTTAAATTATCTGCTAGTGTTGGGTCTTCATGCCCTGAAAAAGCAAGACAGCAAGTCCATTTTGTGAAAAGCCATATTTACACTGTATTACAACAATATTGCGTTTTCACAAAAAAGACTTATCGTCTTTTGCCTTCACACAGCAGGTCCATGCTTGCTTCATCTACGATCTGCAACATCATCAAGACAGAGTCATAGATGTTGCGGCGCCCGTTGGCGTAAACATCTCGACCACTTTTTTTTTAATCTCCTGGTAGTGCTCAGGTGGCAGCTGAGAATCTGCTATGATGGCATCCGTTGAATCTTCCGTCAGCAAATGGTACCCGTCTTCCTCTGGTTGGAGAGAATGAACAGATCAGCATATTAGAAACTGAAATGGTTAACGTTTTCATCCCGGAGGGAAGGTCTGAACAAAACTGTTCCTAAAGATTACCACAGACAGCGGCCATTTTGTAAACACAGTTCTACCCAGACTTTTGCCACCAGAATCACTCTCAAGACTTTAACTCCACGTGCCCGGAGCCACGCATACTGTAAACAATAGTGGTGAAGCTTTACAGCACCCGTGACTGCATGCGCTAGTTGTATCAAAACTGCGTAGCTCGCGCAATATCCAAATTTCTCCATCTTTCTGTATCTGTGGAGGAGCAGGACAGGAGGGCGAGGGTCTGTATTTTTTATTTTCCATCACTTTCTGTAGGACAGGAGTGCAGGGTGAGGGTGTGTATTTGTATTTTCCATCACTTTCTGTGAGAGTATCTGTGGAAGAGCAGGACAGGAGTGGAGGGTGAGGGTCCGTATTTGTATTTTCCATCACTTTCTGTAGGACTGGAGTGCAGGGTGAGGGTGTGTATTTGTATTTTTCATCACTTTCTGTAGGACAGGAGTGCAGGGTTAGGGTGTGTATTTGTATTTTTCATCACTTTCTGTAGGACAGGAGTGCAGGGTGAGGGTGTGTATTTGTATTTTCCATCACTTTCTGTAGGCAGGGTGAGGGTCTGTATTTGTATTTTCCATCACTTTCTGTAGGACAGGAGTGCAAGGTGAGGGCGTGTATTTGTATTTTCCATCACTTTCTGTAAGAGTATCTGTTGAAGAGCAGGACAGGAGTGCAGGGTGAGGGTCTGTATTTGTATTTTCCATCACTTTCTGTATGAGTATCTGTGGAAAAGCAGGAAAGGAGTGCAGGGTGAGGGTGTGTATTTGTATTTTCCATCACTTTCTGTAAGAGTATCTGTTGAAGAGCAGGACAGGAGTGCAGGGTGAGGGTCTGTATTTGTATTTTCCATCACTTTCTGTAAGAGTATCTGTTGAACAGCAGGACAGGAGTGCAGGGTGAGGGTCTGTATTTTTATTTTCCATCACTTTCTGTAAGAGTATCTGTTGAACAGCAGGACAGGAGTGCAGGGTGAGGGTGTGTATTTTTATTTTCCATCACTTGTTTTTAATCCTTTCAGCCCCACATTTGCATTTCCCAAATTCTGCAGGTGTTACCTAATGACTGTACAAGTTGCAGGAGATGGCTTGACCATGATAATTCAAGGGTAGTGCCAGATTAGCTTGGCGCCTGAAGGTGCCAAGCTAATCTGGCATTACCCTTGAATTATCATGGTCAATCCATCTCGTGCTGTAGGGCAATGAAGCTAAATGGATGAACTTGAAGACCAAAGCTCTGACTTAGGTGGTGTCATACTTTGAAAGCTTCATGTTTGTAAAACAGTGACAGATTAAATGTTCTGCGAAGCTGAGCCCTTAAAATTCTCATGCTGACTCATATAATTCATATTTATTTAAGTCAGTTCTTCACTAACCTCTAATAGGCAAGTGACCACCGAGCTCTATAGACGCCACATTAAACTCCTCCGCAGACTTTGTTCCTGGAGGAATAGACAACGCACGTCAGGCAGGTAATAATGAAACAAAAAGTACAAACCTTTAAGAACTATCTGACCAGACATCTCTACCACCGCAACATTGAACAGGTCTGAACACTCAGTGTTCTTCGTTCCTGGCCAGACACAGAACAGACGTGTGAAAGGATCAGAACATATACTGTACATTAACTGGAAATATGGTCGTTTGTTACTGGAAAAATTCTCCATAGTTGACAGATAAATTTTAACAGGGATGGAAAAAAACAGCAGTATTGTCATGACGACAGTACTACCTGGTAAGGGATCAAAAGCTCATGAAATCCGCAACTGCCTGAGGCGGACTGTGAAGTGAAGCTGGAAGCTCATAAAGCCAACAACAGAGTATGCTAGTGTTTAACCCCTTTGCTGCAAGTGATATGGATGAGTCTAGTGTGTGTGTGTGTGTGTGTTGGGGGGGGGGGAGGAGTTATGTGCGTGTGCGAGTGCATGAATGTGTAGTTTGAGTTGTGCATGCTGTGTTTTACTATTATGATATACCTATTGTTTTCATTTTAAACTTCATGTCTACATTATCATAATTATAACGATTGATTTTATCAGATGTGCTGTTAACCCTTATCATTCGGAATACACCAGTGCGTGAAATAAGTTTGACTAAAATAGTTTAAGGGTAGTACCAGAATAGCTTGGCGCCTAGAGGTGCCAAGCTAAACTGGCACCACCCTTGAACTAAAGCCATTGGTCTATATCTTTATCTGTAAGTACTATAATGTAGCTTGCATATGGCAGTGTACAAACTTGAAGCTTTTAGCCTCAGTATGATAGGGGTTAAAGACAAATTTCCCAGAAAGCGGGACAAATAAAATCTATTTAACTTGAGCCCCCGCAGTTACCACAGCCCGTGAGGATCTACGCTTCCTGCAGACACCACCATCTATCCATGTTGTTACCGCGGCCCGCGAGGATCTATGCTTCCTGCCAACACCACCATCTATCCATGTTGTTACCACAGGCCGTGAGGATCTACGCTTCCTGCAGACACCACCATCTATCCATGTTGTTACCACAGCCCGTGAGGATCTACGCTTCCTGCCAACACCACCATCTATCCATGTTGTTACCACAGCCCGTGAGGATCTACGCTTCCTGCCGACACCACCATCTATCCATGTTGTTACCACAGCCCGCGAGGATCTACGCTTCCTGCCGACACCACCATCTATCCATGTTGTTACCGCGGCCCGTGAGGATCTACGCTTCCTGCAGACACCACCATCTATCCATGTTGTTACCACAGCCCGTGAGGATCTACGCTTCCTGCTGACACCACCATCTATCCATGTTGTTACCGCGGCCCGTGAGGATCTACGCTTCCTGCTGACACCACCATCTATCCATGTTGTTACCACAGGCCGTGAGGATCTACGCTTCCTGCTGACACCACCATCTATCCATGTTGTTACCGCGGCCCGTGAGGATCTACGCTTCCTGCTGACACCACCATCTATCCATGTTGTTACTGCGGCCCGCGAGGATCTACGCTTCCTGCCGACACCACCATCTATCCATGTTGTTACTGCGGCCCGCGAGGATCTACGCTTCCTGCTGACACCACCATCTATCCATGTTGTTACCACAGCCCGTGAGGATCTACGCTTCCTGCTGACACCACCATCTATCCATGTTGTTACTGCGGCCCGTGAGGATCTACGCTTCCTGCTGACACCACCATCTATCCATGTTGTTACTGAGGCTCATGAGGATCTACGCTTCCTGCTGACACCACCATCTATCCATGTTGTTACCGCGGCCCGTGAGGATCTACACTTCCTGCTGACACCACCATCTATCCATGTTGTTACCACAGCCCGTGAGGATCTACGCTTCCTGCTGACACCACCATCTATCCATGTTGTTACCGCGGCCCGCGAGGATCTACGCTTCCTGCCGACACCACCATCTATCCATGTTGTTACCACAGCCCGTGAGGATCTACACTTCCTGCTGACACCACCATCTATCCATGTTGTTACCGCGGCCCGTGAGGATCTACGCTTCCTGCCGACACCACCATCTATCCATGTTGTTACCACAGCCCGTGAGGATCTACGCTTCCTGCTGACACCACCATCTATCCATGTTGTTACCACAGCCCGCGAGGATCTACGCTTCCTGCAGACACCACCATCTATCCATGTTGTTACCACAGCCCGTGAGGATCTACGCTTCCTGCTGACACCACCATCTATCCATGTTGTTACCACAGCCCGTGAGGATCTACGCTTCCTGCAGACACCACCATCTATCCATGTTGTTACCACAGCCCGCGAGGATCTATGCTTCCTGCAGACACCACCATCTATCCATGTTGTTACCACAGGCCGTGAGGATCTACACTTCCTGCCAACACCACCATCTATCCATGTTGTTACCGCAGCCCGTGAGGATCTACACTTCCTGCTGACACCACCATCTATCCATGTTGTTACCACAGCCCGTGAGGATCTACGCTTCCTGCTGACACCACCATCTATCCATGTTGTTACCACAGCCCGCGAGGATCTACGCTTCCTGCCGACACCACCATCTATCCATGTTGTTACTGAGGCTCATGAGGATCTACGCTTCCTGCAGACACCACCATCTATCCATGTTGTTACCACAGCCCGTGAGGATCTACGCTTCCTGCCGACACCACCATCTATCCATGTTGTTACCACAGCCCGTGAGGATCTACGCTTCCTGCCGACACCACCATCTATCCATGTTGTTACCACGGCCCGTGACGATCTACGCTTCCTGCTGACACCACCATCTATCCATGTTGTTACCACAGCCCGTGAGGATCTACGCTTCCTGCCAACACCACCATCTATCCATGTTGTTACCACAGCCCGTGAGGATCTACGCTTCCTGCAGACACCACCATCTATCCATGTTGTTACCGCGGCCCGCGAGGATCTATGCTTCCTGCCAACACCACCATCTATCCATGTTGTTACCACAGCCCGTGAGGATCTACGCTTCCTGCTGACACCACCATCTATCCATGTTGTTACCACAGCCCGCGAGGATCTACGCTTCCTGCTGACACCACCATCTATCCATGTTGTTACTGAGGCTCATGAGGATCTACGCTTCCTGCAGACACCACCATCTATCCATGTTGTTACCACAGCCCGTGAGGATCTACGCTTCCTGCCAACACCACCATCTATCCATGTTGTTACCGCGGCCCGTGAGGATCTACACTTCCTGCTGACACCACCATCTATCCATGTTGTTACCACAGCCCGTGAGGATCTACGCTTCCTGCTGACACCACCATCTATCCATGTTGTTACCGCGGCCCGTGAGGATCTACGCTTCCTGCTGACACCACCATCTATCCATGTTGTTACCGCGGCCCGTGACGATCTACGCTTCCTGCAGACACCACCATCTATCCATGTTGTTACCGCGGCCCGTGAGGATCTACGCTTCCTGCTGACACCACCATCTATCCATGTTGTTACCGCGGCCCGTGAGGATCTACGCTTCCTGCAGACACCACCATCTATCCATGTTGTTACCGCAGCCCGTGACGATCTACGCTTCCTGCCAACACCACCATCTATCCATGTTGTTACCACGGCCCATGAGGATCTACGCTTCCTGCTGACACCACCATCTATCCATGTTGTTACCACAGCCCGTGAGGATCTACGCTTCCTGCCAACACCACCATCTATCCATGTTGTTACCACGGCCCGTGACGATCTACGCTTCCTGCTGACACCACCATCTATCCATGTTGTTACCACGGCCCGTGAGGATCTACGCTTCCTGCAGACACCACCATCTATCCATGTTGTTACCGCAGCCCGTGAGGATCTACGCTTCCTGCTGACACCACCATCTATCCATGTTGTTACCACAGCCCGTGAGGATCTACGCTTCCTGCCGACACCACCATCTATCCATGTTGTTACCGCGGCCCGCGAGGATCTACGCTTCCTGCCGACACCACCATCTATCCATGTTGTTACCACAGGCCGTGAGGATCTACGCTTCCTGCTGACACCACCATCTATCCATGTTGTTACCACAGCCCGTGAGGATCTACGCTTCCTGCTGACACCACCATCTATCCATGTTGTTACCGCGGCCCGCGAGGATCTACGCTTCCTGCCGACACCACCATCTATCCATGTTGTTACCACAGGCCGTGAGGATCTACGCTTCCTGCCGACACCACCATCTATCCATGTTGTTACTGAGGCTCATGAGGATCTACGCTTCCTGCTGACACCACCATCTATCCATGTTGTTACCACAGCCCGTGAGGATCTACGCTTCCTGCCGACACCACCATCTATCCATGTTGTTACCACAGCCCGTGAGGATCTACGCTTCCTGCTGACACCACCATCTATCCATGTTGTTACCACAGCCCGTGAGGATCTACGCTTCCTGCTGACACCACCATCTATCCATGTTGTTACTGAGGCTCATGAGGATCTACGCTTCCTGCTGACACCACCATCTATCCATGTTGTTACCACAGCCCGTGAGGATCTACGCTTCCTGCCGACACCACCATCTATCCATGTTGTTACCGCGGCTCATGAGGATCTACGCTTCCTGCTGAAACCACCATCTATCCATGTTGTTACCGCGGCTCATGAGGATCTACGCTTCCTGCCGAAACCACCATCTATCCATGTTACCGCGGCTCATGAGGATCTACGCTTCCTGCCGAAACCACCATCTATCCATGTTGTTACCGCGGCTCATGAGGATCTATGCTTCCTGCTGACACTACTATCTATCCACGTTGCTTGGACCGCTAGGGCTCTGTGGCGTTGAATGAATCAAGGTTTCAGACACATGCACTGCATCCACTGGCATCAAAAGGGTTAACAGCACAAACAGGAAACTACCTCTATGGTTCTTTGCCTACAGATGTTGCCATTAAACCATTTAGCCCCAACGCACCACAGCAGGAGACGGATCGACCATGATGATTCAAGGGCAGTGCCAGATTAGCTTGGCGCCATCAGGGCGCCAAGCTAATCTGGCACTGCCCTTGAATCACCATGGTCCATCCATCTCCGACAAGTGGTGCATAGTCCTGAGGCGACACCAAAATTCGGGAAACGTGGCCTTGGGGTTAAATGGGTTAATTCATAGGGTACACTCAGCAGTTAGGATACTGCAGATGCTGCAGACTGCGCCTAACTAAACAGAGAAGGTGACAGAAGACGTTTCAAGGGAAAAAAGACTTCGCAAAGTAATAAAGTTTGACCGAATACACACGACGACTGCATACCTACGAACTTGCGGCGAGGCCAGATAAAAATTCGGACCGTGGTTTTCTCAGACCCTCTCTCCTCACCGAAGACAGTTCCGCGGCAGATAAACGCGTTGTGGGCAATGTCTGCCTCCTGGAAGTAGCTGCTGACTTTGTGAACATCCCTGCAACACACAAGCACTACTGTTTTCACACATCAATCACTGACACGCTACAAGATAGGGACTGACCATGCTAGCTCAAGGGTGGAACCAGACGCTATTCAGGCACCACCCTTGCACTATTAAAATCAGTACGTGTCACATGAACTTATGGGTAACAGTCTTCAGTCCTGGTGACTGATTCAGCTTTTTCAAAGTCACAGACAGCTGAGTTTCAGCTTTTTGTTTCAGACAGCACTGCCCTTCAGCCAGCCTGTTCCATCTGCAAGAGGCCTGAATTCTCCAGAGCCCCTGCGTCCACAGTCACAGTTACATCCTGCATCCACGGGGGCACATGAGAATTGATGTCTCTTGCTGGCCATGTATCATAGTCCGTGGACAGTTTTCAGCCATTTAAATTTTTCGGACTGTCAACCATGTGGACTGTAGGCTTTAGAAGACAACACTCAAATTTGCAAATTCCAAGGGCTCATAGCGTTAAATTTGATCAAAAGACTCAAATTGTTGCACACACCCTCAGCTATCATGGTCAATCTGTTTGCCGAACAGCAATGTAGTCTTAATAGGACAGCTGTCACACTGGACATTTCTGATGTATCTCCAGACAGACTTCAAATCCACAATGCTACTGACTACAGTATACCCAGTCTCATACTGTAAGATCTCCTTTGTGCATCATTTATCTATTTATTTATATTTTGTGTATATCATCAACAAGTTCCGGTTATTTACTTGCTGACTTGTTGAACAGTGGAGCCATGAAGCTGAAAACCAAAACCAGGTACTGGCATGGTGGTGATCTCGTATACACTGCCTGCAAGGTGATGTACTGGCTGCACACACACACACACACACATGAATGTACACATGCACACCCATTCATGCACACACACACACACCCACACGTGAATGTACACATGCACACCCATTCATGCACACACAAACACACCCACACACACACGTGAATGTACACATGCACACCCATTCATGCACACACACACACACACAACCACACACACACATTCATAAACACGTCATAAAATGCACATCTTGCCAGTTTCTGAAACACATGCTGGGTGTGCCATATCATCGTCACAAATTTCTCTTTTCGAGATAATAAAGTACTCTTATTCTTATTCTTACAATGCCCCTGGTTGTCTCCGGCCGATGTCAACTGAGTTGTATGGCTACATCATAGTTTGCATGGAACTGCCAAAAACGCAAATACACGGTCTCTGGGAAAGGCTAAACTGGAGTTCACAAAGTTATTCCACTAAATCGCAACATTTCTGGTGATCATGCTGCTTCAACTGAACAGTGCACAAGTTGTTCAGGTCCCAGGCAACACACTGCGCTTGCTTTGATAGTCCAAAGTGTAGTTCTACACAGTGCTAGTTCAAAGAGGATTTCTAAACTATTATTATTAATGACTTGTACGACTTTGGCGGACCTCAATAAACCCTGTGCAGAATTCCAAACCACCAGATGATATCAGGTGAGTCTTAACTCTTTTAGCCCCGGGGCCCTGCAGCAGGAGATGAATTGATCATGATAATTCAAGGGTAGTGCCAGATGAGCTTGGTGCCAGGCGCCAAGCTCAACTGGCACTACCCTTGAATTATCATGATCAATCCATCTCCAACAACTGGTACATAGTCGTCAGGTAATGCCTCCAAGATTTGAGAAATGGGACCTTGGGGTTAAAAGGGTTAAGAATGACAAGTACATGTACTCACGCAGTATTCCACGATCAACTCATGCTCCAGATAGTAGGCGTGAAGGTGAAGGTGATTGACGGAGGCAAAGGCGCACAGACTGTTGAAGCCCATCCTGAACCCCCTGGAACAGGCAGTCATACTCTCGTGCAAAAGCCGACAAACCAAGCACGCATGACTGGGGGGCCGCAGGGAGGAGGCAGAACACAGCACTTCACATTGTCATTCCGCCCCGACACACCACAGCAAGACATGAATTGAGCAGGATAGTTCAAGGGTGGTGCCAGAACAGCTTGGCGCCCTCAGGCGCCAAGCTATTCTGGCACCACGCTTGAAATATAATGCTCGATCTTTCTCTAGAATTGTAATGCAGTCCTTCAGAGGGCAACTTCACAATTTGTGGATTTCAGTCCTGGGGCAGAATTGGTTGACTCTTAAACTCCCTGAACAAAATGACTTCTATTCTATAGAATGGAAGTCATCGAGTTCTGGGAGTTTAAGATTTAAATATGCAATCAACTTTGCTTATTAGAAGTTTGAGTATAGCAAATGTTAAAAATGTCAGTTTCAGACGTGACAGCATTTTAGAGGTCCTGATCACACTTTTCTATGTAAATTACTCGCTTATAGCAAACTTCACATAATACAACTGAAAAGATTCAAACAAAAACGACTCAAGCATTATTTTACACGCAAAGTCAGTGTATTAAAGAAAGCCCTTATTTCTGGTTAGTCTTTTCGTCGGCGTTTTTGTAGCTATTTCCTTTTTTGCAGGGTGGGGAAGCTACCCCCACGCCCAACCCCCTTACTAGGAGGACCAGGGGTTTTCTGTCGGGGTCACCTTCCCTTAGACCATGTTGGTTCACGGCACCTTATTTCATTCTGTGCACCCCTCTCATGAGGGACCCCCTATCCACCACCCAGGGAAAGAGAAAAAGAGGTAGGCCGAGAAACTCCTGGCGTCGAGACCTCCAAGCAGACATCAAGAGACTGGGAACCACCTGGAGTAGAATCGAAGGAGAAGCACAGGACAGGAGTTGCTGGAGGTCTCTCGTCGACGGCCTATACCCGGGTAGGGGTGACAGGCGTAAGTAAGTTATTTCTGGTCTTGATAGTGATGAAAAATGGAACTTAAAAGTACACTGAATATACTACAAGTACAAAATCAACTTTGAATCAAACCAACCTCCATTTCCCACTGTGTATAAACGTAATGAGGTGTGGCCACGAAATATGTTGGACATTTGCAACGAGGAGTTAGGTACCTTAGCTAACATGGGACAGTGGGGGTCATTTAAAGGTCATTCTAAGTCAACTCTGCAGTACATTTGTCATGCTTTAACCCATTTAGCCCCAAGACCTGACCGCAGGAGATGGATGGACCGTGATAATTCAAGGGTAGTGCCAGATGAGCTTGGCACCTGAAGGCGCCAAGCTCATCTGGCACTACCCTTGAATTGTCAGGGTCCATCCATCTCCTGCAACTGGTACATGGTTGTCAGGAGACAACTCCAAAATTTGGGAAATGGGGCCTTGGGGTTCAGAGGGTTAACTGGCCAAGGCTACTTCCATGACATTCCATTTCAGTCTTCGGTCAAATATCTTGGTGTCAAGCTCGGTAAGATTTTGAGTATGCAGGATCATGTCGGTGAAATGTGTCGTGGTGCTTCATACTCTCCGAGACGCATCGCCTCTGTCCGACACAGTCTTTCTGAATCTGCCACTGCAATTCTCTGCTTTTTGGTCTTTCATCTGAGCAGATTAACCGCCTTCAGTGAGTTCAAAATAATGCCGCAAGGCTTGCGAAGTGCAGGCGAAAGCGAGACCACGTAACCCCTATACTGAAAGACCTTCACTGGCATCCAATCCAAACCTGCGTACAGTTTAAGATTGCGACCCTTGCATACCGCCACTTTGATGGCAGTCTTCCGTCATACCTTTCCTCCAGTCTGATCACTTACCAGCCCTCTCGCTCACTGCGTTCATCGGGAGAGAAACTTCTCAAAGTTCCATCTCAAATCTGCCGGTGAACGCTCTTTCAGATGTACTGCTCCTTTAATTTGAAATTCCTTACCAACCGAGCTGAGAAATGCTTCACCCCTTATGCAGTTCAAAACAAAGTTAAGAACTCACCTTTTCTCGCAGACTTTCGTGTGATCTCTACGGTTTTCTGTACCCCCCCCCCCCCCCCCCCCCCCCCATGCAGACTCTGTGTGTGTGTGTGCGCGAGTGTGTGTCATTTTCGCCTGCACATTGAGTTATATTATAAATATGAAAAATGCACCATGTAAATACTATGTATTATTATTTATTATTACTTGTTCTAACCTGTGTTTGCTGAGAAGAATCGTTTCCAAAGCAACAGAAATGCATGTCTCTGTCAGAATCTGAAAAAAAAAACATTCAGGAAATACAAATCGTCTCATGAGTAAAACATTCAGGAAATACAAATCGTCTCATGAGTGACAGTGTGAAAAATGAAAACAGTCCACGGACTAACTGTGCCCCAAAATCCATGGCCTGCCAGACATAAATTCTTATGAGCCCCTGCGGATTCGCGAGAATTTCTGCTGCTTGCAGACGGAACAGGCAGGGTGGAAGGCTGTTCCGTTTGACCCAAAAAGCGGAAATTCAGCTTTCTAGGATTTTGAAAAAGCAGAATCAGTCTCTGTGACTGAAGACTGTCTCCCAAGTGCTATGTTCTACCGCCACTTTAGTCTGTACACAAATGAGTGTCATAGCTCTGTTACGTCAAGCCAGGAGATGAACGGATCACGCCACTAGCATTCAACTTCAGTCTTCAGGGCTATAACAGTAATTTTAACCAGGAGATGAACGGATCACGCCACTAGCATTCAACTTCAGTCTTCATGGCTATAACAGTAATTTTAACACATTCTACCCCAGGACCGAAATCCCCAAATTTTGAAGTTCCCCTCTGAAGGACTGTATTACAGTTTTAGAGTCAGATCGAGCATGATTTATTGATAGTTCAAGGGTGGTGCCAGAATAGCTTGGCGCCTGTGGGAGCCAAGCTATTCTGGCACCACCCTTGAACTAGACGAGATCCATGTCTTGCTGTGGTGCCTTGGGGCTGAATGAGTTAATGTACAGAAACTACCGCAGTACAACCCTCGCATTAGCACCATCTACTGCAGTACAACCCTCGCATTAGCATCATCTACTGCGGTACAACCCTCGCATTAGCACCATCTACTGCGGTACAACCTTCGCATTAGCACCATCTACTGCAGTACAACCCTCGCATTAGCACCATCTACTTTGCTAGTGAAAGTGTAGTACCACAGTAGTTTGACGCCTGCCTAGAACTATCGATGGTCGAACTATTTCACGAACACTACAGACACGTCTGCAGTCTTCAGATGACAGCAGCCAATTTCACAGACTTTGGTCTTACCACTCAATGAGTTAACCCATGAACCCCGATGTGCTGCAGCTGGAGATGGATCGACCATGACAGCTGAAGGGTATTACCTTATTAGCTTGGTGCCATCAGGCGCCAAGCTAATCTGGCACTACCCTTAAATTATCTGATGATGCATTATACCGTAACACGTACCTGTGGTAAACACTGGTCTATCTGAGGCACCAGCAGCGTGTGGCCGTACTCCATAGGACTGACATTGATCACTATGGCATGGCGCACGGGTTTTTCTGGCTCTGCCTTCTGGTAAGCACACGCACATGAAGAAATGATAAAGACACAAACACAGTCACATACTCAATGGTCCTGACGAAGGACTGCACAATATGGCACCATCACTGGACTAGTACGGTCCTTTTGCATCCCAAAGTCAACCTCAATGTTACCACTCAAATATACTACGCCATGGACAAAACATGCACAGGTCTAAGCTCCCACTGGCACGCCTGCTGAGCAAAAGGTCCACGGGCTGTCAGCTTTAGCTGGCTGGCGCAGTCGTGCGCAGGCCAGCAAAGGCTGATGTCAGCCCACAGACGTTTTGCTTATCAAGTGGTTTTTCTTCACAAGTCTAAGTAAATGAAACTTGAAAAGAGAAACTTCTCAAAGTTCCAAAGTACCATCTCAAATCTGCCGGTGAACGCTCCTTCAGATCAGAGATCTCTCTGGATATCTCTGGTCTAACATGCTGCACATGTACAAACTAATTTGGGCATAATAATAATAATAAAAATACATGGCATGTATATGGCGCATTTATCATATTTATAATATAACTCAATGTGCAGGTGAAAACGACACACACACACATAATTATACTGAGTCTGCAGGGGGTGTGTACAGAAATACCGTAGAGATTACATGAAAGTCTGCGAGAAAAAGTAAGTTTTTAACTTTGCTTTGAACTGCGTAAGGGTGGAGGCATTTCTTAGCTCAGTCGGTAAGGAATTTCAAATTAAAGGAGCAGTACATCTGAAAGAGCGTTCACCTGCAGATTTGAGATGGAACTTTGAGAAATTTCTCTCCCGATGAACGCAGTGAGCGAAAGGGCTGGTAAGTGGAAGACTGCCATCAAAGTGGCGGTATGCAAGGGTCACTATCTTAAACTTTATGCTGGATTGGATTGGAAGCCAGTGAAGGTCTTTCAGTATAGGGGTTACATGGTCTCATTTTCACCTTTGCTTCACAAGCCTTGCGGCATTATTTTGAACTCGCTGACAGCGGTTAATCTGCTCAGATGGAAGACCAAAAAGCAGAGAATTGCAGGGGTCAAGACGGCTTGTCACTAAAGCATTCACTAACTTTGCAGTGGCAGATTCAGGAAGACTGTGTCGGACAGAGGCGATGCGTCTCAGGGAGTATGAAGCACCACGACAGATTTCACTGACATGATCCTGCATGCTCAAAGTCTAATCGAGCTTGAGACCAAGATATCTGACCGAAGACTGAAATGGAATATCAGTGTCATGCATGCGTAAAGACTCAGTGTGAATTTGTTGAAGTCGGGATGCTGGGCCAACGGGCAGTAACTCTGTTTGTTCTGCGTTTAACATAAGTTTGTTACTGTCCATGCATGTCGTGACATTGTCAACACAAGACTTGATACCAGTTTTAACAGACTAAAATTCCTCAGACCAGTTTCTTGTTGATTACTTCACTTACATAACAAACTTTGGATATAGCAACAAACCATGCACGTCCCCCTGGCACCAACTTAGATGTGTAGTGTACTGTAATCACAGAATGTGTGGGCGCCCTTCTGGCACATTGCTATATGCATATTACCATATCCAGTTTACTGTAATCACAGAATGTGTGGGCGCCCTCCTGGCACATTTGCCATATCCGGTGTCCAGTGGCGAGCTCACCAAACAGAGTGATCTTGGGTAGGCGATGATCCTCCATCCTGGAGACGTGCCCCGCCCAGCGAAGCTGTGTCCGCAGCAGCAAAGCCTCGATGCTCACAGTTTCCGCCTGTTCAAGGACCTCGACGTTGGTGATATAGTCACTCCAGTGAATGCTGAGGATGGTACGCAGGCAGCGCTGGTGAAAGCGTTCGAGGAGTCGTCGTTGGCTGCGGTAGAGGGCCCAGGACTCGGAACCATACAGCAGGGTGGCGTGGACGACAGCTCTGTACACGCTGATCTTCATGCCTTTTTTCAGCTGTTGATTGTGCCACACCCACTTGGATAGTCGCCCAAAAGCTCTGTTCGCTTTTGCCAGCCTGTTGTCCAGCTCCTTGTCCAGCTTGGCGTCTGATGTGATGATGCAGCCAAGGTAGGTAAATTGGTGTACAGACTTCAGTTTGGACTGACCTATGGTGATGTGGGGAGGGCGATGCTCTTCCTTGGGTGCCAGCTGATGAAGGACCTGTCTTTTTCAGACTGACCTCGAGTCCAAAGAGCTGGGCAGCATCTGCGAAGCAGGACATGATGTGCTGCAAGGCTCTGTGTGTGTGTGCAACGAGGGCAGCGTCATCAGCAAAGAGCAGCTCACGAATCAGTCGGTTTAAGGTTTTGGTGTGGGCCTGCAGTTGTCTGAGGTTGAACAGGCTGCCATCGAGACGATACCTGATGTACACTGCGTTGTCATCGTCGAGGTCCACTGTGGACTGCTTCAACATCATGCTAAAGAAGATGTTCAAGAGGGTCGGTGCCAGCACGCAGCCCTGCTTCACGCCATTGAGAATGGGGAATGCTTCTGAGAGGTCACTGTTGAGTCTGACCTGGCTTTGCTGGTCCTCGTGGAGCTGGAAGATCATGCTGAGGAACTTTGGGGGACAGCCAAGTCGCTCCAGGATCTGCCACATGCCTTGCCTGCTCACAGTGTTGAACGCTTTTGTTAGGTTGACAAATGTTACATACAGCCCTTTGTTCTGCTGCGGCACTTCTCCTGAAGCTGTCTCAGCACAAAGACCATGTCGGTGGTACTCCTGTTGGCTCTGAAGCCACACTGGCCCTCTGGGAGGTGGTCTTCAGCGATGGCAGGTACCAGCCGATTCAGGAGCAGCCTTGCGAGAATTTTCCCGGCAATGGACAGCAGGGTAATTCCACGATAATTAGAGCAGGCAGACTTGTCTCCTTTGTTCTTGTACAGGGTGATGATGACTGCATCACGGAGATTCTTTGGTAGTGCTCCTTTCTCCCAGCAGCAGAGAAAGAGGTCGTGGAGCTTGTTGTGCAGTGCTGGGCCTCCATGTTTCCAGATCTCTGGTGGGATTCCGTCAATGCCTGCTGTTTTGCCACTCTTGAGCTGGTGGATGGCTGTGAGGGTCTCTTCGGCGGCGGGCGGTTCGTCCAATTCAACCTTTAGTGGTAGGTGTGGGATTTGGAGGATGATTGCTTCTTGAACAGTGTGCTTAGCACTGAAGAGGTCCTGAAAGTATTCCGACCAGCGGTTCAAGATGGAGGCATTTTCTGTGAGGAGTGCCTGTCCATCAGCGCTTCGCAGGGGACTTTGTACCAGGTGCCTGGGGCCATACACTGCTTTCAGTGCTTTGTAGAAGCCCCTGTAGTCACCATCGTCAGCGCAAAGCTGGGTCCTCTGTGCGAGTCTGGACCACCACTCGTTCTGGAGCTCTCTAAACTTGCGCTGGAGACTGCTGCAGACTCCTGGCACATCGTTATATGCAGTTTACTGTAATCACAGAATGTGTGGGCGCCCTGCTGGCACATTGCCATATCGAGTTTACTGTAATCACAGAATGTGTGGGCACCCTCCTGGCACATTGCCATATCCAGTTTACTGTAATCACAGAATGTGTGGGCACCCTCCTAGCACATTGCCATATCCAGTTTACTGTAATCACAGAATGTGTGGGCGCACTCCTGGCACATTGCTATATTCAGTTTACTGTAATCACAGAAGTATGGGCGCACTCCTGGCACATTGCTATATCCAGTTTACTGCACGTATCACGGTACCTACCTGGATTTCTGTGGTTCCGTTGATGACCACAGTTGCTGTGGGTGTGTGGTGAACCTCACCATTTACATTGTCGCTACCATCGTCCCCGTTCTCTTCATCTGTTGTTCCTTTCTCCATCTCCACTGTACTGTTCCCCTACAGAAACGCCACAATGCACTGTTATGGTAGGCTATTCAGACCTGACACAATACTGACAATGAATCTTTATTGGCAATGAATCTTTATTTTCCAAGGATAAAAAGATTTAGGTCTGAAGACCTTTCTTACATCTTGTTATTGAGACCTGTACGGGCTGTGCTAGTTCAAGAGTGGTGCTAGAATCACTTGGCACCGACAGATGCTTGAACTAATTTGGCTGTGGGTAGCACTTTTTTGTCATGCAGGAATCATTGTGACAAAAACTGCTACTGACAACCAAAGTATTAACTCCTGAATAGAATTGCCAAGCTATTCTGACACCAGCCATTGCCAAGCTATTCTGACACCAGCCATTGCCAAGCTATTCTGACAACACCCACGAACTAATATAGTCATTGTATCTCCTGAAATGTTCTTTATTTTGCCTCGAAGCACAATGTGCAAATAAACACCCAAAAAACAACAACCAAAAAACCCACATTGTTTATTAGTTTTTAAATTATCTTAATTCCTTCACTGGATGCACATTTTGTTTGTGAAATATTTGTTCATTCAACAACCAAAAGCCACAGTCACTCAAGGGACACGGATGAGCCACAGTCACTCAAGGGACACGGATGAGCCACAGTCACTCAAGGGACACGGATGAGCCACAGTCACTCAAGGGACACGGATGAGCCACAGTCACTCAAAGGACACGAATGAGCCACAGTCACTCAAGGGACACGGATGAGCCACAGTCACTCAAGGGACACGGATGAGCCACAGTCACTCAAGGGACACGGATGCAAATTAGTCTCAGCAAGACATAAATCCTCATGAGCCTGCACAACTGCGCGGGCTCATGAGGATAATAATAATAATAATAATAATAAAGGAGATTTGTTAAGCGCTTATTCTAAAAGTAGCTCTAAGCACTGATACAATGAAAGGGCTAACAGCTAACATGCACACACGCACACACACACACACAACATATGCACACACACACACACATACACACGTGACAGTGGTGATGAATTGTGCATGGCTGGGGAAATGAACTAGTAAAAGGCAGCGTTGTGGAGGTGGGTTTTGAGAAGTGATTTGAATGAGGGATCTATGTCTCTTGCAGTTGTTCAAATTTACTCAGCAGTGAAGGGTTGCCACATCAGAGTTGTGTACCATTTTATCTCTCATCTTTCTTTCACAGCAAAGGTATGTCCACAAACCCCAGTGGGGAAAGAGATGGGGGTGGTAGGGGTAGTGGTGTTGGGAATGTGCAAAATGCTTTTAGTTAACCCCCTTGAGCATGAACCCAGCATTACAGTAAAAAGCACCAGTATCAGTGGCTGCATGCACAAGGGCATGAACCCAGCATTACAGTAAAAAGCACCAGTATCAGTGGCTGCATGCACAAGGGCATGAACCCAGCATTACAGTAAAAAGCACCAGTATCAGTGGCTGCATGCACAAGGGGGTTAACCTAAGCATCTGGGAATCCCATTTCATTTGAAATGTGCCATGCCATTTTATCCCAAAGAAATTAAGTCATTTCCTGTTATTGTTTCGGACCCCGCTACTTCTCCGTCTACGGTCCATCCACCTGGAACACTCTCCCACTCTCTCTCCATCAGAAACACTCTCTCTCCTCCTTCCAGTCCACCCTCAAAACTCCCCTCTTTCAACAGTTCTAGCACTATAACACCATCACGGTCCCCATCCCAAGCTGCCTGTCGTAATGTATTTGTGGTACGTGAGTCATTGTCAAAAGCGTGCGCATGCATGCACGAGTTGTGAGTGCGTGCTTAGAGTAATAATTATTATAAGATAAGCGCATTATAAATACCGTAATTATTATTATTATTATTAACTCTCAAAAGCATTTCTGGAGAAACATAAGAGAACCTTTGTGGGTAACTTTGGCGACTGTATATGGCGCAGATTAAAGACCAGCTCTTGCTGCCCGACCCATGTAAAGTTGAACTGCTTTTCGTTGAACGGCTGGTTGATGCTGCGTATATCCTGTGGTTTCCGACGTTCTTTGGCTCGTAACAGATTCAGCTGGTAATTGGAAACAAAAAGGATTTTTCTTAACACCAAGACATATATTATAGTCCTATGAGAATAAACCAATACTACCACTTTAATGTTATATATATGCTTCTCAAAATGTACATATTGTATAACCCCATTGCACATGCAGCCAGCAGTACAGTTGACAATACCGGTGGCTGTAAGCACATGGGGCTAAATACTGAGGCTGATTTTTAAAATGTTCTTAATGTCGGAAGATTACAAAGTAAAGTAGGTAAAAGCACTGTCAGGGGAGAGAAATGTGCATGATTGACCAGTGATATGATCACTGGTCGATCATGCACACTTCTCTCCCCTGGCAGTGCTTTTACCTACTTTACTTTGTAATCTTCCTAAAATATTAGTACTGGCAGTCTCCCCTTTTATTTTCATTTGTTCTTAATGTCCTCTGAAGGCTGAATTACAGATTAGGAGATAGATCAACCGTTTTAGTTCAAGGGTGGTGCCAGAATAGCTTGGCACCTCAGGCGCCAAGCTATTCTGGCACCACCCTTGAACTATCATGGTCTATTTCAAGGAATGGGGAGTATCAGGATGGAAAAGGTTAACAGAACGACAAAACAAAACTCACAAGCAAATAAGCAAGCACTAGTTCGACCCATTCGCTCATTCGAGACGTGCCACCTCTGGATACGCGGCTTATGCCTGCTCCATGTGTACACCCGGCTCATGCCGTGTATCCGGAGGCAGCACGTCTTGAATGAGTTAACGCACTTAGCTATAATAACCCCGTTAACATAATATGGACCCTGATAGACATTGACAGATTGATCGATGTCGTATCGCCATTTTTTTCAGTTTCTGTTTTCACAGGTGTGAACATAATAATAATAAATAACAATTACAGTATTTATAATGCGCTTATCTTATAATAATTATAACTGTAAGCGCGCACTCACAATTCGCGCACGCTTTTGACAATGACTCACGTACCACAAATACATTACGACAGTCAGCTTGGGGTGGGGAGTGTGGTGATGTTATAGTGCTAGAACTGTTGAAAGAGGGGAGTTTTGAGGGCGGACTGGAAGGAGGAGAGAAAGGGTTTCTGACGGAGAGACAGTGCGAGAGTGTTCCAGGTGGATGAACCGTTGACGGAGAAGGAGCTGGGGCCGAAAGTGCTGAGTTTGGTGCGGGGGATGTGGAGGTGGAGAGGGTCGGAGGCGGAGCGGAGGGAGTAGGAAGGAGTGTAGGAGTGAAGTCAGTTGGAGAGATAGGCAGCCTCTGTCATACTGCAGAATAGTACATTATCCCCTAGCCCTCTTGCTCTGGCGCAGTGATGAGGCCAGCTAAGCTTACTTACTTACTTACGCCTGTCACCCCTACCCGGGTATAGGCCGTCGACGAGAGACCTCCAGCGACTCCTGTCCTGTGGTTCTCCTTCGATTTTACTCCAGGTGGTTCCCATTCTCTTGATGTCTGCTTGGATTTCTCGATGCCAGGAGTTTCTCGGCCTACCTCTTTTCCTCTTTCCCTGGGGATTCCATGACAATGCCTGCCTAGTGATACTGGAAGCTGGCTTTCTCATCCCCATCTTCTTCGCCCAATTTCATTCTCTGCTGTTATCTGCTCTGTTCTCTCCCAGAGTCTGATGTTGCTCGTCTTCTCTGGCCAGTGGATTTTCAAAATTCTTCTAAGGCAACTGTTTATGAAGATCTGTACTCTGTTGACAGTGGTTTTTGTCAATCTCCATCTCTGCTCCATATAGGAGAACTGCTTTTATGTTGGAGTTGAAAATCCGGACTTTGGTGTTTTGTGACAGCTCTCTGGAACTCCACACTTTTTTCAACTGGAGAAAGGCTGCTCTGGCTTTACCGATTCGTGCTCTGACATCTGCATCAGTGCCGCCTTTTTTGTCTATGATGCTCCCGAGATAGGTGAAGGACTCCACCTCCTCCAATGGGGTGCCAGCAAGCAAGACTGGTTCTTCCCTGGTTGCGTTCAGCCTCATTGTCTTTGTTTTCTGTTTGTGGATGGTGAGGCCCACTTGGGACGAGATGTCAGCAAGCCTCGTGGTCTTGTCCTGCATTTGTTGATGCGTGTGGGACAGTAATGCCAAGTCATCTGCAAAATCGAGGTCGTCAAGCTGTGTCCACAGTGTCCACTGTATTCCGCTTCTTCTCTGCTCTGTGGTCCTCTTCATGACCCAGTCTATGGCCAGTAGGAAGAGGAACGGAGACAGCAGACACCCCTGCCTGACACCGGTTCTGACCTGGAGCTCCCTGGTGAACTGCCGTTCGTGGATCACGCGACATGTCATGCCATCATAGCTGCTCTTGATCAGGCGGACGAGCTTTGTGGGTACACCGTAGTGTCGTAGGAGTTTCCACAGTCTCTCGGTCCACGCTGTCAAATGCTTTCTCGTAATCCACAAAGTTGACGTACAGCAGGGAGCTCCACTCCAGAGACTGTTCCACGATGATGCGGAGAGTGGCGATCTGGTCTGTACATGATCGGTTTTTCCTGAATCCTGCTTGCTGGTCTCTCAGCTGGGGGTCAACGGAGCTCTTCATTCTCTCCAGGATGATCCTGTTGAAGACCTTTCCTGGTACTGACAGCAAGGTGATTCCTCTGTAGTTGAAACACTTGCTGAGGTCACCTTTCTTGGGAAGCTTGATTAGGTACCCCTCCTTCCAGTCAGCCGGCATCACCTCCTCTTCCCAGATCTTTCCAAACAGTGGGTACAGCATCTCTACTGTTGTCTCTAGGTCTGCTTTCAGAGACTCCGCTGGGATGCCATCTGGCCCTGCTGCTTTGCTGTTCTTCAAAAATGCCACTGCTCTTCTGATCTCTTCCCGGCTGGGTCTGTCACAGCTGATGGGTAGGTCGGTCTCTGCTGGCTGGATGTCTGGGGGGTCGGGTGGGCTGGGTCTGTTCAGCAACTCTTCAAAATACTCGGCCCATCTGTCGAGTTGGTCTGCTCTGTCTGCAATAGGCTTGCGTTCCTTGTCTTTTACTGGTCTTTCTGTATGGCCATACTTGCCTGACAATCTTCTGGTAATGTCGTAGAGCAATTTCATGTTGCCGCTGCCTGCTGCCTTTTCTGCCTCTGCTGCCAGGCTGTCTGTGTAGGCCCTCTTGTCTGCCCTGATACTCCTCTTCACCTCGCGGTTGGCTTCCGAGTATTCCTCCTGTGCCCTTGCTTTGGCTGCTCTCGTGCGACTGTTGTTGACAACTGCTTTCTTCTGCTTCCTCACTTCTATCTTCTTCAAGGTCTGTGCTGACAGCCAGTCCTTGTGATGGTGTTTCCTGAACCCTACAGTGTCTTTGCAGGTTGAGTTCAGCGCCTCTCTAACTGCCTTCCACTGCTGCTCTGTGGTGACCACCTCCTCTTCATTTACTAGCTCCTGTAGCGCTTGAAACCGGTTGGACAGCACCAGTTTGAACTCTTCTCTAACTCCAGTCTCTCTCAGGAGGCCTACATTATAGCGCTGTCTTCTTGTTGTCTCTGTGCGGCTTTTCTTTAGCTTGAGCTTTATTCTTAAGGTGAGCAGATGGTGGTCAGAGGCAAAATCTGCTCCCCTCCTCACTCGAACATCTTGAAGGGATCTTCTAAATTTCTTGCTAATGCAGATATGGTCTATTTGGTTCTCTGTAGTATGGTCAGGTGAGACCCACATTGCTTTGTGTATTCTTTTGTGTGGGAAGATGCTGCCTCCAATGACAAGTCTGTTTAGAGCACAAAAGTCTACAAACCTCTCCCCGTTCTCACTCATCTCCCCTAGACCCTGTCTCCCCATCACCTCTTCGTATCCGGTGTTGTCCTCCCCTATTTTGGCATTAAAATCGCCCATGACGATGGTGATGTCTCGCTCCGCACATTTGTCCAAGGCACTCTGTAGTCGGTCGTAGAACTCTTGTTTCTCTTCCTCGTCACTGTCATTAGTGGGCGCATAACACTGGATGACATTCAGCTTGAGCTTTTTCTTGGCCCAAGAGGTTCCCAGCCCATCAGCGCTCTCTGTGCCACTGGTGACAGCATGAATGCTACTCCTTCTGTATGGGGGGGCATTCTCCTCTTCATGACCTGAATACAGAATCATCTCCCCACTTAACAGCCTTTTCTGGCCAGGCTGCGTCCATCTGGCTTCACTGATACCTAGCAGGGAAAGGTTGTACTTTTGCATTTCCGCTGCTATCTGGGCGGCCTTGCCGCTCTGGTACATGGTCTTGACGTTCCATGTGCCCATGGTTGTGTTCCTGGATAGAGAGAGGCGACTCGGTCCTGTGGCTTCCGGCTTTCACCACAGGACGTCATAAGTCTTCTGGTAGAAGAACCTTCCTCCTCCAGGAAAGGAATTACTGTTTGTCTTTTCGTCGGCGTTTTTGTAGCTATTTCCTTTTTTGTAGGGTGGGGAAGCTACCCCCACGCCCAACCCCCTTACTAGGAGGACCAGGGGTTTTCTGTCAGGGTCACCTTCCCTTAGACCATGTTGGTTCACGGCACCTTATTTCATTCGGTGCACCCCTCTCGCGAGGGACCCCCTATCCACCACCCAGAGGACGCGCCTCAACGCCATATGGTCCCAACGCGAGGAGGCCAGCTAAGACTACAGTCTAATGACCTTTAGCTAACTGGGTATGTTATATAACCATTTTCAAATTTCAGTACATTAACATGCCCTTTCAGTCTCTCTAAAAGTAAAAGCAACAAATCAAGGAAACTCACGACATGTGAATCACAACGTTGTGCTGCGTGTCACATTTTCCCTTTTAATCCACTTATCCTCACAGCAGGAGATGGATCGACCATGATCATTCAAGGGTAGTGCCAGATTAGCTTGGCACCATCAGGCACCAAGCTAATCTGGCACTACCCTTGAATGATCATGGTCGATCCATCTCTTGCAACTGGCACATAGTCGTTAGGTGATGCCTCCCAAATTTGGGAAATGTTGCACTATCGTTTAACTTCTCACCTGGGCAACATAATGCTTGGGGCCAGGTATGATGCGCGTGGTGATGTGGTCAATGTCGTAGCGGAAGGCTCCCTCACTCATGGCCTTGTCCCATCTCTTCCGCAATTCCTGGTCGAACTGTCGACAACATACCAAAACACACAGAATGCATGTAGTTAACTTTATATGTTGTTGGTTTCATATATTGAACCTAAAATTGAAATTCTCAGGTTCCGGAGTTGTTTTAGGTATAACTCTCATTGCTTATCTGTATCTTGACCTGTAATGTACCATGTAGTTTTTATTGACACATTACACACAGAGGCTGATTTGCTTATTGTCCTATGAAGGCTACATTACAGATTAGGAGAGAGACTGTAGCAGAGGAGCCCTCTGCTATCGCTAGTTACTACCTGTGAGTCAGAGTTTAGTGGTTCAGTGCACGCTTGGCACACTGTGTGCGAATATTTTTGCTGACTCAGCTAGTCGGTGTGTAGCAGACTATACGCGTGAAGCTTAGTGACATAGTTTCCGGTTTCAGAGGCTGGGAGCCTATATAAAGCGGCCGATTCTCAGTCTCTGGGTGATTGTGAATAATGATCACCACCCACCTCCCCCCGTGAGTGATTGTGAAAAATGATTTCTCACACTCCCCCCGTGAGCGATTGGGAATAATGACTTCTCACGCTCCCCGGCCCTACCCCACGAAGCGATTGTGAATAATGATTTTCTCAACCACCCCAGCCCTACCCCATAGGGACGGTAGCATTTCGGTTTAGTTCTAGTTTACCTAAATAAGATTTAGGATGCATTAGGACATGGCATAGGTAACTTGACTTTTGAACACAACGCGATGCAAATACTGAAACACGGATTTTGTGAGCATGCGAGACTAGGGTAGACTTATCTAAATAATTTACTCTCCACGGAAATCTCCAGCCCTTCCTTAGACCACAAAAGGGATGCGGACTAAACTGGGCACTTGAGTACTGTATTAGATGGGCAGTTCTTGACTATCTAATAACTAAGTCGCCTACACCCAGTCCGTTTGAACCATTTTTGTTCAAGGGTGGTGCCAGAATAGCTTGGAGCCTCAGGTGCCAAGCTATTCTGGCACCACCTTTGAACTATCATAGTCAAGTTAATTTCAAGCAGTAGTGTATCAGAATGAAAAGTTTGTACGTGTAATTTAACCCGTTCAGTGCCGAGAAAATGTGAACACCACCCCACTACAAGAGGTATAGATCCTCATGAGCCCCTGCAGTTGTAGGGGTTCATGAGGATCTATGCCTCTTGCTGACACCACTTTGAGTCTGTGTTTCTGGGACATCAGAGTTTTTTTGACTTGTGTGAACGAAGATTGCAGAATCGCCGTCTGCATGAGCTGGCTCTGAGCGGGTTAAAGTGAATGTTCTCTCTACGTTATTGTTCAGGAGGCAGAGGGACAACGACGATGACAGGGACGCACACAGCTACTCTGGCACCACTATCGAGTGAATGTTCTCTCTACGTTATCGTTCAGGAGGCAGAGGGAAAACGACGGTGACAGGGACGCACACAGCTACTCTGGCACCACTATCGAGTGAATGTTCTCTCTACGTTATCGTTCAGAAGGCAGAGGGACGACGACGGTGACAGAGACGCACACAGCTACTCTGGCACCACTATCGAGTGAATGTTCTCTCTACGTTATCGTTCAGGAGGCAGAGGGACAACGACGGTGACAGGGACGCACACAGCTACTCTGGCACCACTATCGAGTGAATGTTCCCTCTACGTTATCGTTCAGGAGGCAGAGGGACAACAACGGTTACAGGGACGCACACAGCTACTCTGGCACCACTATCAAGCTTTCGTCCGTCCCAAATTTCCCTACAGGGCTCGGGAAGCTGACGTCATCACGCTAGTTGTGGCGGCCATCTTGAGAGGATTAGTGATAAGGCCCTCATAGGGAAATTGCTGTCAGGACAATGTCAGGAAAGTCCTGACGTGCTATAGGCAATAACAGCAAGTCTTGCCATCACCGTAGGAAACCGCTAACCAGAATCTGTTTTTTTTTGTTTCCAAAGAGGAAAAAACATGAAGAAAAACATGTTGAAACACTACTTCGCTACTATCTGAAGATTATGCTATCCTCCTAAGATGGCGGTCGACGCGCCAACGCTGCTAGGCAACGCAGGGAACTTCCCGAGCCCTATTGCATCCAGATCACAGTTGGAAGGCCCATGTACACCTTGGTTCAAAAGATCATTATCATTAATTTGTATCAAACTCACATGAGTTTCAGTGTTAACCCATTTAACCCCAAGGCCACATTTCATTTTCCAAATTTTGGAGGTGTCACCAAAAGACATGTACCACCAATTTGCAAGAGATAAACTGACCATGATAATTGAAGGGTAGTGCCAGATGAGCCTGGCACCTTCAGGTGCCAAACTCTTCTGGCACTACCCTTGAATTATCATGGTCAATCCATTTCCTGCTGTAGGGTGTTGGGCTACATGGGTTAAATGTCATCTAAGCAAGTAGTGCTGTATGTTCATGAATCTAAGCGCATGCTTAAATGTGTACAGTTTTCAAACACCGACTACGGGGAAAGTGGATAACGCTTAATTATCAGGGCAGCAAAATGAAACGTAGAAATTCAATGACAGTTATACCTTGCTCAGTTCAAAGGCAGAACCTGGGGCCCATGTGTTTGTGGTGAAACTGAAATCCTCACTGGTGTAGTCAAACATGGCAATGCTCTGAAATGGCAGAATGTTGAACACAACTGAATACGTAAAGTATATTATATCAGTGTAAATCATGTTCAGCCTGCAAAATGAATAACTGTAAGACAGCATGAACTCACATGCGTAGCAACACCAATAATAACAATCATCATAGCAACTGCAATTCTAATATTATAACAATGATAATAATGAACAATATGTGCGTACAGATCGCTTTAATACACCTTCACATCTGAGAATAAAGACAAAATAACCATTTTTAAAACTGCTATATTTCATATAACATAAATCCGCATTTCTCGTTGCCTGATGCCTTATTTTAAAAACAAAAACACAGCATGCATCTAACCAAGTCAACAAATGCGCTTACTTCCGGTCTCTGCATCTCGTTGCACACAGAGAGAGGTCCTTATCGGAGGAGGTGCTTGCCTCGTTGGAATCAGAAGCAGAAGGCTGGTGTAGTAAACGAATGAGCTATCGAACAAAGGTGAGATATGAACGCGCCAACAATCGTCAGCCTATTTGCCACGTGTTTTTTGTCTGCGCGCACAACGAATGGGTTTTAGCTGACAACGGACGGACAAACAAATACATAACCATGTCGCGGCGAGTAGCTTTGTGTTGGAGTGGAAAACTAGGTGGACCAGTCACTCTTCGTGTTTCAGACTAAAGTATACCAACGGGTCCTGATTAATCATCCGTAACTATACAGATGCTATTACCCAATGATGTCAAACATTTCGGTCAATACGTGTACCGCTGGTGAGAACCACCTCACTTGACGAGTCTAGATTTGTTTCCCTTTGAGTCCACAAAATACGGGGTTACCTCCCATTGACTGTTACTAAAACCAGGTATCTGTACAGTTCCGAGGGCTTTTGCTTACTGGGTTGTTGTGAGAACACATGAACCATAAGCAACGTTATTTATGATTCTGCATGGTAACGTGCATCATTGGGAGAACATTGGGGGGGGGGGGGTGGGGGGGGGGGGGGGGTAGGTAGCCTTACTGAAGATTGGTGTTACTGGTTCATGCCCCCATATTACCCACCCATTGACGCTCAGTGTCGCATGTAGGTCATCAGACCACAGGTCACTCAAAGAAAAAGATCCCGCACTTCTGTGACCTACTTTGATTATAATCAGTCATGGGACACATTTTAAATCATGAGTGAGATGCACTTTAAAACGTAGAACTAATGTGGGAATCAGATGCGTTCACACAGTAGACAGTAGAGACTTTTTCAGCAGGTATGTGAATGTGTGTGTCGGTCTACCTGTGTGCAAACATGATTTAACATATCGTTGTAGATTCAGTAGGTCGTTCTTTTCCATTCTACAATATGTGCACATTGCTGAATCATATTTTCTACATATATGTGCACATTGCTGAATCATATTTTCTACACTGATACATGTGCGCATTGCTGAATCATATTTTACCAGTCCTCGTGAATTGCACTTTGGCTACCGGTATGGTTTTTAGTCGCAGTAATTCCTGCAGGAAATCATCACAATGAAAGGCACTGCCAACAGCCAAAGGGTTAATTTAATCAGGCACTACTATTGAACTTGTATGGCTGCTCCTTCGTGTGTGAAATTGCAATTAGTCATTCCAGTTGCCAAATTGTAGTGCATATTATAGACTGTCTACCTTCTGAAGTGAAAGAGACAATGTTGTTATGCTATCTCGGCCTGGATTTCCAAGGCATATGTCTGCCCGGCCTAATGAAGGACTGGCCTACCGTTTGACCCATTGTGTCCCCAGGTTGAAATTCCCCAATTTTGTTGTTGTCCTCGGAGATTGTATTACAATTCAGGTGGTAGGTCGATCATGATAGTTCAAGACTGGTGCTAGAGTAGCTTGGCGCCCATAGGCTACTCTGGCACCAGCCTTGAACTATCATGTTTAATCCATATCTTGTGGTTTGTGTGGGCTAAATGGGTAATAACATGCTGGCCTGGTCTAACTAAAAAGTAATGTAATTTTTTTTTTTAAATTTCTAGTGTACTTACTTACTTACTTACGCCCATCACCCCCTCTGGGGCATAGGCCGCCGACAAGGTCCCTCCAGCCGTCTCTGTCCTGGGCGAGTCTCTCCAGCTGTCCCCAGGTGTGGCCCATCTTCTTGGCATCTGAAATTTCTAGTGTGCCTTCATGTATTGGAAGCCTGTTATTAACACATTATAGATGTACTGCATCTGGATACACAGCTTTATGCTGGCTTTGTGCCATGTTTCTGGATGCAGCGTATCTCACATGAGTTAATTTTTCTGCCTGCAGGATTGACAGAGAATGGCGTCGGGATGGATGAATCGCCTGCAGGACGCAGGTACGGAGGGGACTCTGGCTTTATCACTGGCCCTTGGTCATGAGCTGGGCATTTTTAATGTCATCATGGCATCACCGGAGCCCATGACATCTGTGGAAATCGCCGAGAAAGGAAAACTGAAAGAAAGGTGAGCAAGAGACATTTGTAAAGTGAACTTTGGATAATTATGAACGTTAGGGCGCCCAACTTTGTTAATATTATAGTTGCAAGTAAAGCAGAATAGCCAAGACTCTGGAAACGCGTTATTTTAGCTGATCTGTGTGACTTATCTGATCCGGTTATTGAAGTTATAGTTGAATTCCTGAAGGTATTTATTATCATCTGCTGTTCAGGCACCACACTAACCAACCACTGCCCAAGAGCTGTCCTGGCTGAACCACTGAACTCCTGTGATTAACTTTGCAAATAATGTCAGACTATCATAACACATTTACCCATATGACACCACAGCAGGAGATGCATCAGCCATGGCAGCTCAATGTATCTTAGTGCCTGGAAATGAATTTGCCATGATATTTCATGGGTAGTGCCAGATTTGCTTGGCGCCTGTCCAGGCGCCAAGCTAACGTGGCACGACCCATCAACTGCCATGGCCAGTTCATCTCCTACTGTCCTCAGTTTGAATGTGTCAATTTTGCAGTGCGCATTTGTCCCCGTAACCTATATAATACTATCTCCCTTTGTGTCCATGTGTTTATTATCTAGATTTCTTTCTGTCACTTTTACTACCAGTGTATTGAGCTTGCCAGCACAGGCCTGCTGCATGCTCAAGCAGTGAAGGGCACAATCCTAGACCACTTCTCTTGCGCAACGGTCTTGTAACCCCTTCGGCACACTCCCACTCCCAGGCCACTTCTCTTCCCCAACGGTCTTGTAACCACCATCGCTGCCAGCGGGCGCAGATTGTGTTTGTGAAATCATTAGCCCATTGTCTGAGGAACACGCATGCAAAGCAAAGTTAGCAAGAGGCGCAGATCCTCATGAGCCCCCGCAATTGCGGGGGCTCATGAGGATCTACGCCTCTTGCAGATGGATTCGGATCACTTTTTCTCAGGACTGAAGGGGGTTAAACTGTTCAGAAATATCTTCTTTTTTTTCTTTTTTTATTATTATTTTTTCTTTATTTTTTTTATTTTTTATTTTTTATTTTTTTTCTGTTCAGAAATATATCATTGTGTTTTGAAGTATGTCATGTCCTGCCTTGAATTGCAATTATGTACACATCGGAAACCCGCTTTCTGAAGTGTTGAAAATACAAGCCGGCCGCAAGGCTGATTAAAGTGGACCCAGTCTCACAATCCTGCTGCGATGATTGTTCACCGCACGTTTGAATTTGATCAAGGGTAGTGCTCAAGCTAGGCACTGTGACTGTGCGTCGTAAGTGACACAACGTTGTGTTGTAATGTGCGTCATAAGTGACAAGACGTTGTGTTGTAATGTGCGTCATAAGTGACACAACGTTGTGTTGTAATGTGCGTCATAAGTGACACAACGTTGTGTTGTAATGTGCGTCATATGTGACACACGTTTTTGTAATGTGCGTCATAAGTGACACAACGTTGTGTTGTAATGTGCGTCATATGTGACACACGTTTTTGCAATGTGCGTCATAAGTGACACGACGTTGTAAAAGGGTTTAGCCCCAACGCCCCACAACACGAGATGGATTGACCATGATAATTCAGCCGCCAAGCTCATCTGGCACTACCCTTGAATTATCATGGTCGATCCATCTCCTGCAGCTGGTGCATAGTCGTCAGGCAACACCTCCAATATTTGGGAGATGTGCCCGTGGGGTTAAATGGGTTAATTAAAGGCACATCACGGACACACAAGCGGTGTTACATGAGAAATAGTCGGCCTGGAATTTCAGTCAAGAAGTTAAAACCTTGTGGACAATGACAGTTAGGGTTATTGTGAATTGAGAACCCACAAATACGCGGGGTGCTGTCTTTAAATGTTAAACTGAGGTTAAATTTACTTCGTTGTTTGGCTTCTTACCCGTGACTCACCCAAGTGTCTCGCATCTCACGTTTAAAGTGATTTATCTTTGCCGAACTTGAAATCCGTCCCCGGCTGTCAGCGGATACGTGCATGGAAAAACTGACAGGAGAGTGACTTACGCGTGCACGCGTGTTGAACTTATGTTCTCGGCTATGGATGATCGTAGTGCAAGTTGGTCACAGTAAGCAACAGGTCGTCAGAACGACATCAACCGAAGTTGGCGAGTGCACGTTCGTGTACATTTCCCAACGTTTGGAGGCGTCACTGCGGGAGATGGATCGACCATGATAATTCAAGGGTAGTGCCTGATTAGCTTGGCGCCTGACGGCGCCAAGCTAACCTGGCACTACCCTTGAATTATTGTGGTCGATCCATCTCCTGCTGCAGTGCGTCAGGGCTGTGCGGGAGAAGACGTACCGGTCGTATATTTGTTATGCATTTTATTTATGCTTAGTTGCGCTAATCATATGTCCTTAACCCTTTTAGCCCCAAGGTCCCATTTCTCAAAATGTTGGAGGTGTTGCCTAACGACTATGTACCAGTTGCAGGAGATGGATTGACCATGATAATTCAAGGGTAGTGAAAATTTGCTTGGCGCCTTTCAGGCGCCAAACTAATCTGGCACTACCCTTGAATTATCATGGTCAAGCCATCTCCTGCTGTAGGGATCCGGGGCTAAAAAGGGATAGTCGCGCCGTTTTTGCCTGACATCGCAATCCTAACCCGGCACTTCCCCCACGCCCCGGCCTGGCCAAAATTGAAGAGACATTACGTCACACTCTGACGTACATGCAGATTGGAGACATTACGTCACACTCTGACGTACACGCAGATTGGAGAGACATTACGTCACACTCTGACGTACATGCAGGGCAATACGAGTGAGTGTATGATCTTGCGAATTACTCATTCAAAACAAAGATTATGTATATAATCTTTGTTTTGAATGAGTAATTATATATATATATTATTTTTATTTTTTATAATTTTTTTTACCGTCAGTCACTTTTCGTGGAGGGGTGGGGTGAGTTGGATGCTGGTGGTGGTTGGCCGGGCTTGCGTGCGGGCTTAGCAGTGCGAGTGAGTGTGCATGATCTTACGATTACTCATTCATGAAACTATATTTATAATCTATTTACCGTTGCGTCATTCACTTTATTTTGGAGGGGTGGGGAGGATTTGTGTGGAGATAGGTGTGGTGTTTGGTGGAGTTTGGACCTACTCAGTGGAGGTGTGTGTGTGGTGGGGGGGGGGGGGGGGATGCTTACGCAAGACACGTGGAGTGACGTTATTTATCCACTCGTTTCGTCACCGGCATTTTTCCATCCCCACACACCACCCCACCCGACCCGGTCGCGAAACAGTGACCTGCTGAAAATATACCTGTACCCGCCCTGCTGTATGCCAGTGACTCGACAGTCCGACCTTTGAAGATCTTTTCCCGTGGTCAGTCCCACACCAAGCCCTCCACCCCCCCCCCCACCCCCAACCTCTCTACGGGACATAGATTTACATCGGCCTCTACCCTCGCAAGGGATCCGATGAAAATGTATGTTTCTGCCTGACCAACATCGTCTGCGGTTGTCCCCGGCAGTGACGTCGCGAGTAGTTTTAGTTTTTGTACGGGCCAGGTGTATGCAGGTGTGTGCGGTCTTGAAGCTTTAACCCATTCAGCCCCAAAAGCACTGCAGCAGGAGATGGATCGACTACGATAATTCAAAGGTAGTGCCAGATTAGCTTGGCGCCTTTAGGCGCCAAGCTAATCTGGCACTACCCTTGAATTATCGTGGTCGATCCATCTCCAGCAACTCGGTACGTAATTTAGTGTTAGGTGACATCGCTAAAATGCGGCCTTGGGATTAAATGGGTTAAAGTAGGGATTGCATCGACGTCGGGCAGAGGCCGGTGGGTTTTGCGCACTAAGATGTGGGAGCGATTGTTTGTCGATCGCCACTTGGATGACTGTGTAGAAATGCACCCTTTGTGTATAGTCACACAGTATCACCCAGTACCCTCCGCCCGTTCCCCGGGGTGCACCCGTCTGCTGACGACTGACGAAAAGGGCCAAGCACAGACGCCAAAATCCGTTCAGAATCACATAACACACCACGGGAGTTCTCTGACCAGCACGCGCCTGTGTGATTGCGTGTGTGTATGTAGCTGGTAATGTAAAGGCATCACTGAAACGTAGAGAGGTGGTCGGTCTATGAAGTACCCATTTATGTAGAGAGGTGGTCGGTCTATAAAGTACCCATTTATGTAGAAAGGTGGTCGGTCTATGAAGTACCCATTTATGTAGAGAGGTGGTCGGTCTATGAAGTACCCATTTATGTAGAGAGGTGGTCGGTCTATGACGTACCCATTTATGTAGAGAGGTGGTCGGTCTATGACGTACCCATTTATGTAGAGAGGTGGTCGGTCTATGAAGTACCCATTTATGTAGAGAGGTGGTCGGTCTATGAAGTACCCATTTATGTAGAGAGGTGGTCGGTCTATGAAGTACCCATTTATGTAGAGAGGTGGTCGGTCTATGAAGTACCCATTTATGTAGAGAGGTGGTCGGTCTATGAAGTACCCATTTATCCGGCGGACTTTAGTGTAGATATTCACCCGCGTGTGTCAGCGCCACGCAGACCTGGCGCACATGACGACAATATTACAAGATACTGATTGATCATGATAGATCCTGGATAATTCGGGGAAGAGCTTGGCGCATGTTGGCGCCAAGGTTTTCCCGGCACCACCCAGAAGCTGCTGGATCATGGTCGCACTGCAGACGACAGCTTACAAATTTCAAAAACCGATCTGATAGTTGAATGTGTTTACCCTTTAACTGCCGGTAGCGACTTTGGTCGAGGTGATTCCTGCAGGATGTCGGGGTGTTGTTATTCCTGCGGGATGTCGGGGTGTTGTTATTCCTGCAGGATGTCGGGGTGTTGTTATTCCTGCAGGATGTCGGGGTGTTGTTATTCCTGCAGGATGTCAGGGTGTCGTTATTCCTGCGGGATGTCAGGGTGTTGTTATTCCTGCAGGATGTCGGGGTGTTGTTATTCCTGCAGGATGTCAGGGTGTTGTTATTCCTGCAGGATGTCAGGGTGTTGTTATTCCTGCAGGATGTCGGGGTGTTGTTATTCCTGCAGGATGTTGGGGTGTTGTTATTCCTGCAGGATGTCGGGGTGTTATTATTCCTGAAGGATGTCGGGGTGTTGTTATTCCTGCAGGATGTCAGGGTGTTGTTATTCCTGCAGGATGTCAGGGTGTTGTTATTCCTGCAGGATGTCGGGGTGTTGTTATTCCTGCAGGATGTCAGGGTGTTGTTATTCCTGCGGGATGTCGGGGTGTTGTTATTCCTGCGGGATGTTGGGGTGTTGTTATTCCTGCGGGATGTCGGGGTGTTGTTATTCCTGCAGGATGTTGGGGTGTTGTTATTCCTGCAGGATGTCAGGGTGTTGTTATTCCTGAAGGATGTCAGGGTGTTGTTATTCCTGCAGGATGTTGGGGTGTTGTTATTCCTGCAGGATGTCAGGGTGTTGTTATTCCTGCAGGATGTTGGGGTGTTGTTATTCCTGCAGGATGTCAGGGTGTTGTTATTCCTGCAGGAGTTCAGGGTGTTGTTATTCCTGCAGGACGTCGGGGTGTTGTTATTCCTGCAGGATGTCGGGGTGTTGTTATTCCTGCAGGATGTCAGGGTGTTGTTATTCCTGCGGGATGTCGGGGTGTTGTTATTCCTGCGGGATGTTGGGGTGTTGTTATTCCTGCGGGATGTCGGGGTGTTGTTATTCCTGCAGGATGTCGGGGTGTTGTTATTCCTGCAGGATGTCGGGGTGTTGTTATTCCTGAAGGATGTCAGGGTGTTGTTATTCCTGCAGGATGTCGGGGTGTTGTTATTCCTGCAGGATGTCAGGGTGTTGTTATTCCTGCAGGATGTCAGGGTGTCGTTATTCCTGCAGGATGTCAGGGTGTTGTTATTCCTGCAGGATGTCGGGGTGTTGTTATTCCTGCAGGATGTCAGGGTGTTGTTATTCCTGCAGGAGTTCATGGTGTTGTTATTCCTGCAGGATGTCAGGGTGTTGTTATTACTGCAGGATGTCAGGGTGTTGTTATTCCTGCAGGATGTCAGGGTGTTGTTATTCCAGCAGGATGTCGGGGTGTTGTTATTCCTGCAGGACGTCAGGGTGTCGTTATTCCTGCAGGATGTCAGGGTGTTGTTATTCCTGCAGGATGTCGGGGGTGTTGTTATTCCTGCAGGATGTCAGGGTGTTGTTATTCCAGCAGGATGTCGGGGTGTTGTTATTCCTGCAGGATGTCGGGGTGTTGTTATTCCTGCAGGATGTCAGGGTGTTGTTATTCCTGCAGGATGTCGGGGTGTTGTTATTCCTGCAGGATGTCAGGGTGTTGTTATTCCTGTAGGATAGAGTGTTGTTATTCCTGCAGGCTGTCAGGGTGTTGTTGTTCCTGCAGGCTGTCAGGGTGTTGTTATTCCTGCGGGATGTCAGGGCGTTGTTATTCCTGCAGGATGTCGGGGTGTTGTTATTCCTGCAGGATGTCGGGGTGTTGTTATTCCTGCAGGATGTCAGGGTGTTGTTATTCCTGCAGGATGTCGGGGTGTTGTTATTTCTGCAGGATGTCAGGGTGTTGTTATTCCTGCAGGATGTCAGGTGTTGTTATTCCTGCGGGATGTCAGGGTGTTGTTATTCCTGAAGGATAGAGTGTTGTTATTCCTGCAGGCTGTCAGGGTGTTGTTGTTCCTGCAGGCTGTCAGGGTGTTGTTGTTCCTGCAGGGTGTTGTTATTCTGCAGGACATCAGAGTGTTGTTATTCCTGCAGGGTGTTGTTATTCCTGCAGGCTGTCAGGGTGTTGTTATTCCTGCAGGACGTCAGGGTGTTGTTATTCCTTCAGGATGTCAGGGTGTTGTTATTCCTGCAGGACGTCAGGGTGTTGTTATTCCTGCAGGATGTCAGGGTGTTATTATTCCTGCAGGACGTCAGGGTGTTGTTATTCCTGCAGGATGTCAGGGTGTTGTTATTCCTGCAAGACGTCAGGGTGTTGTTATTCCTGCAGGATGTCAGGGTGTTGTTATTCCAGCAGGATGTCAGGGTGTTGTTATTCTTGCAGGATGTCAGGGTGTTGTTATTCCTGCAGGAGTTCAGGGTGTTGTTATTCCTGCAGGATGTCCGGGTGTTGTTATTCCTGCAGGATGTCAGGGTGTCGTTATTCCTGCAGGATGTCAGGGTGTCGTTATTCCTGCAGGATATCAGAGTGTTGGTATTCCTGCAGGATGTCAGGGTGTCGTTATTCCTGCAGGATGTCAGGGTGTTGTTATTCCTGCAGGACATCAGGGTGTCGTTATTCCTGCAGGACGTCAGGGTGTCGTTATACATGCAGGACGTCAGGGTGTCGTTATTCCTGCAGGACGTCAGGGTGTCGTTATTCCTGCAGGACGTCAGGGTGTCGTTATTCCTGCAGGATGTCAGGGTGTTGTTATTCCTGCAGGATGTCAGGGTGTCGTTATTCCTGCAGGATGTCAGGGTGTCATTATTCCTGCAGGATGTCAGGGTGTCGTTATTCCTGCAGGATGTCAGGGTGTCATTCATGCAGGATGTCAGGGTGTCGTTATTCCTGCAGGATGTCAGGGTGTCATTATTCCTGCAGGATGTCAGGGTATTGTTATTCCTGCAGGATGTCAGGTTGTTGTTATTCCTGCAGGATGTCAGGGTGTCGTTATTCCTGCAGGATGACAGGATGTCAGGTTGTTGTTATTCCTGCAGGATGTCAGGGTGTCGTTATTCCTGCAGGATGTCAGGGTGTCGTTATTCCTGCAGGATGTCAGGTTGTTGTTATTCCTGCAGGATGTCAGGGTGTTGTTATTCCTGCAGGATGTCAGGGTGTCGTTATTCCTGCAGGAATCATCGCGACAAAAGCCGTAACCGACAGCCAAAGAAAGTAAAGTGTTGACGGAGTTGGAAGTTCGCTGTGAGGAAAACTGAAATAATTTCCAATTATTGGAGTTTTTGTAAGAATTGTCCAGTCTGTTGCTAAGAACATTTACGGTTGCATAAGCTGTTACCCAATGCTCCACATCGCGCGCTCGCACCCACCCACTCACTAACTCACCCACTCACTCTCATTTTAGCGTTTACTGGCAAGCTCAGTGCACAGGTAGTGATGACGTAACTGCTTCTGATCACGCGCTTGCTTATATCAGCATTGATTATCAGCGTATCCCGATAAGCTTTTTTTAGGACTGCACACACACACACACACGCACATACGTACGCACGCACGTGTCAGGAGTTTATTGCTGCAGGTGTGCGGGGTAGCAAAGTGCATTACCGGGTACATGGCCCGCTTTATAGACTAAATCCGGCAGTGCGGGTATTTTTGTTCGCTCATATATATAGATATAGACATACTACACTGTGTATACATGTAGATTTAATTCCTGTAACCCTTTTACTTTCGGTGACAAGTACGAAGGTAGGGTCTTCGTAATAGCTCAGTGGTAGTGCCAGATTCGCTTCAAGCGCTGCACGTGAAGACTGATTCGCCACTTGATTCCGCCCATCAGACACTAGCTACTTCTCAGCTATCATGGTCCTTTCATCTCCCGTGGTTTTTTTTTTTTTTTTTTTTTTTTTTTTTTTTTTTTTTTTTTTGTTAAACCTTTGGGTGTCGTTAGCGGGTTTAGTCGCGATCCTGCAGGACTGGCTGGATGACTGGATTCCTGCAGGAATCACCGCTACCGACGACACCCTAAGGGTTAACACTTTCAGTGACAAGTCGAGAAGGTCGTGTCGTTCATAATAGCTCAGTGGCAGTTCCGGATTCGCTTCAACCGTTGGCACGTGAACTGAAGACTGAGACGCCACTTGAATCCGATTATCTGACACTATCTCTCAGCGATGGTCGCCACATGTCCCGTAATGTGTACACTGCTCATGTTTGACTTGCACACACCCCCCCCCCCCCACCCCTCCTACACACACACACCCAATCTCTTGCCTTGTTTCTCAGGGTAGCAGCAGTACACCTTGAGGAGACAGGATTGACCTTTTGTATTATTTTGTTAATGATCAAGACGGAGACGCCACTTGATCCCGCTCATCAGACACTATCTCTCAGCTATCACGGTCGCTACATCTCCCGTAACGTGTCATGCACTGCACTGGTGCACCCTTTTGGACATCACCCCCCCCCCCCCCTCTAGTTTCTCAGTGCAGCAGAAGTACACCTTGAAGTGATAGGATTGTCCGTTTGTAGTATTTTGTTACTGATGAAGTGAGTCTGATTTCAGGCTCAGTGAGCAACAGGTCCTTGGGACGACGTCGGCCAAAGATGGCCCGCGCACAGATGACTGTACAGATGTACAGATGTACGCGGGCTATCTTTGGCCGACGTCGCCTTGAGGGCGTGAGGACCTTTGCTTACTGGAAAGTCAGCATTGGAGGTTTTTCCCCCTCATGGCTGCAGTCGTCAGCCTACTGGAAAGTCAGCATTGGAGGTTTTTCCCCCTCATGGCTGCAGTCGTCAGCCTACTGGAAAGTCAGCATTGGAGGTTTTTCCCCCTCATGGCTGCAGTCGTCAGCCTACTGGAAAGTCAGCATTGGAGGTTTTTCCCCCTCATGGCTGCAGTCGTCAGCCTACTGGAAAGTCAGCATTGGAGGTTTTTCCCCCTCATGGCTGCAGTCGTCAGCGTGGGACGCAATTTTTCTGTACGAGTCTGATCGTACTAATACCAGAAAGCAAAATGTTTTCGCAGGGGCGGATCAGTTAGCTCCAGGGGGGGGGGGGAGGGTCCAACTTTTTTGGGGGGACCTTCAACCTGATACAAAAGGCCTCCACGACCACCTTGCTTCCGGGGGCCCAAAAATCTAACAGTGGGGAGTGGGGGTGGGGGGGGGGGGGGTAAGCCCCAAGACCTTGATTCCAAGGGCTGAAAAATATAAAAAAAACAGGGGGGGGGGGCCTTGCTTCCAAAAGTGTGTGGGGGGGGGGAGGGGTTCGTGCATCTTAACCGTTCGTCGAAATATCAACCAAAGGGGGGGGGGGGGGGAGGGTCCAAACACACCCAAAAAAGGACTTTGTTATAGCATTTTAAGGAATTTGGGTTCGAGTGGGGGGGGGGGCAGAACCCCTAATGCCCCCCCCCCAGATCCACCTCTGTTTCGGGTCAATGGCCGGCCATCTGCGACATCGACCCGGATACCTTTTGCTTACTGACTGTCTAGCCAGGATCAGCATTTTATAGGGGCTTCCTTATTCGCACTGGGTTGCAGGAAAACGGTCTATTTTCGTGAGCTTGTCTTGAAGGAAGCGCTGCCTGAAATACCCTACATGTCACGTGCTCGTCCGGTCTGTGATTTCCGAACCTTGCGGCTTCGAGCCGTGCTGTCAGAGTCACAGAATGCTGCACAGATGCCCATATACGGTAATTTACTATAATCGGTCAACATGCATGGATGACGTGGCGAGACACTTCCATGTTGACTTTGCGCCGAGAGACCGCGGTATCTGGGGAATTGATAGCAGGGGGTAGTAACTTTCCGTAGAGGTCCCGCAGAACATTAACCCCTGAACTGCCGGGGGCAAGGCGAACGCCAACCAGCTGCAAGAGACATAAATCCTCATGAGCCGCCTCTTGTTGGTCCCGAGTTGTCATGGCAGCGTTTAGTTCGTGATCTTCACGCGAATGTGGGTGAGCGTGCAGTGGTTTTCTGACGCGAAATCACTGACAGCCAAGGGGTTAACACGGTGAACGCACGGGCGGTAATACCTTGACACCTTCACTGCCGGGACTCAGATGCGGCACCCTGCTGCAAAAGACCTTGATCTTGATGGGCCCCCGCAGATTACAGGGAGCTCGTGAAGATCTATGTCCGGTCTTGCTGGCACCTTGTTAAGGCCTCGTGCGGACGGGGTTTATCCGGCAGTTGATCTGCGATGGATGTCGGTGGTTTTAAGGGATTCTTTTTTTTTTATCCGCTTGCCAGGAAGGGGTTAAGTAGTCCGATAGAGTCTAACCCCTTGCGCTGCCGAAAAAAAAAAACACACAAAAAAAACGTGCATCAAGAATCAAGAAAACACTGTCTGTTTTCAAAGCAAATAAATCAGAAAATTGTCGTTATGTTCCATGTGCACTGACTTTCGTCTCCAACAACCACCCCACTGCAAGAGATACCGAGCCTCGTGAGCCCCCACAATTCCGAAAACGTGGATCCATACAAATTGGTTTCAGCAAGAGGCGTAGATCCTCATGAGCCCCCGCACCAAGCTAATCTGGCACTACCTTTGAATTATCAAAAGCGCCAAGCTAATCTGGCACTGCCCTTGAATTGTCAAAGGCGCCAAGCTAATCTGGCACTACCCTTGAATTGTCAAAGGCGCCAAGCTAATCTGGCACTACCCTTGAATTATCAAAGGCGCCAAGCTAATCTGGCACTACCCTTGAATTATCAAAGGCGCCAAGCTAATCTGGCACTACCCTTGAATTATCAAAGGCGCCAAGCTAATCTGGCACTTCCCTTGAATTATCAAAGGCGCCAAGCTAATCTGGCACTACCCTTGAATTATCAAAGGCGCCAAGCTAATCTGGCACTACCCTTGAATTATCAAAGGCGCCAAGCTAATCTGGCACTACCCTTGAATTGTCAACGGCGCCAAGCTAATCTGGCACTACCCTTGAATTGTCAACGGCGCCAAGCTAATCTGGCACTACCCTTGAATTATCAAAGGCGCCAAGCTAATCTGGCACTTCTCTTGAATTATCATGGTAAAACCATCTGCTGCTGTAGGGATCCATCTCCTGCTGTAGGGATCCATCTGCTTAGGGATCCATCTCCTGCTGTAGGGATCCATCTCCTGCTGTAGGGATCCATCTCCTGCTAAAAGGGGTACACGGACATGGTACAAATCTAGATTGAGATACAGATTTATGACAGGTAAGATAAGTAACGACAGGCACGCAGGAACTTCCCAGATTCGATAGTATAAACATGACCACCGCCGGGTACCCCAGGACAAATAAAGTTAATACCTGTACACTTATGTAAATACCTACACAAGGAACTTTCCTGTGACATATACGGGTTTGTATAGTACCCGATAACATAATCTTTTGAAGGGCACTGTACCGCGACGTCAAGCAGGAACAAGCAGAAAAACAGACCAAAGAAGGGACTTCCCCTGCCGTGTTCGCAGAATCTAATGTAAACTTCAGGTAAACACTTAGCAAGAGACCTCTTTCAACACGGGTTGCCTCCAGCGGGTCGATGGAGGTAACCAGAGTGCGGAGGCAACAAGTGTGCTCTTTTGCTACCTGCACGATGACCTGTAATGACAGGGGACACTTTCTTCTGTCCTTCAAGACTTCGCTTGAGAGAACACTTGTCTTTTAACACCATTATTTTTGTTCTTGAAGAAAAGGTTGCTAAAACAGGTACTGCAGAGAGAGAGAGAGAGAGAGGGAGGGAGTGAGAGAGAGAGAGAGAGAGGGAGGAGAGAGAGGGCGAGCGAGAGAGAGGGAGAGGGAGTGAGAGAGAGAGGGAGAGAGAGGGAGAGTGAGAGAGAGTGAGAGATGGAGAGAGTGAGAGAGAGAGAGAGGGAGAGAATCAATGAATCGATGAATCTTTATTTTACAACGGTGAAGATATTAACAGTCAGTGACTATATCATTTTTCGTACCTGCCGTTGCTAAAACTACGACTAAGTACAAAATATACATACAGAGAGAGAGAGAGAGGGAGAGAGAGACAGAGAGGGACTCAGACTCAGACTCAGACAGTTTATTGTTCAGACAAATTGTCCATACAATGGAGTGAGACATTACATAATTTATAATTCAGGTGTATATAAAGGCCATAAGGCGATGTTTATATCAACACACACACACACACACACACACACACACACACACACACACACACACACACACACACACACACACACACATTTCCATTCGATCTACGCCAGCACATAATAGCCACTTTTGACCTACATGTAAAATGCGGTATCCAAATCCAGGCCACAGCCGTGTACTACACAGACCAGGTCGGAGTAAGAACCACAGTTTGCACGTGGAATCATACAAGCATGCTGCTACGGAGTTTAAAAGCATGACATACAAATCTTGCTAAATCGGCAATAGACTGCGGGTTGGTAGTGTCTAGGATACACAATTCTTTCTTTCTGAGTTCCACAAGGTCAAACTTACATAGGTATTTGGCTCGCAGTTCATCATAGAATGGACAATAAAACATAAAGTGAACTTCATCTTCCACAGCCTTGGCACACAATGGACACACTTTCGTTACAGCATTGGGAGTACTATATCTTTGTTTGTTACTTTGCAATTCGGTTATGCCAAGTCTAAATTTAATGTATAGATTTTTGACATAGGTTGGCTTAACCAGTTCAAAATAATTTTCTTGGACAAGTGTATGTTTAAAACTACGATACACAGTAAAACGTTCACTCTCAGAAAGCTTTGATGACCAGTTTTGTTTGGCACAATCAACCATCCTTTGTTTAAACTTGTTTATAAAAGCATTCCTGTTTCCAACACCTTGTGAAATCCATACATGACCAAACCCATTTCGGAAAAGCAAATTCTTTATCTTTGACACCCATGTTTCTTTCCCTTTATCGTCTAAATCCTTAAGCATATGATAAGCCATATTTGCAAATCTAGTAACAGGTAAAGCGCAGAGTCGAAGCCAGTAGGAAACACATCTTACTGACGTTAATACTGACAGGGGATATCGACCAAGTTCACCATAAACCATCAGGTTCGGTGTGCGGAAGTTGACATTAAGAAAACGTTTACATGCAAATGTATGGACTCTTTCAATTTCGGCACACTCGTTTATACCCCAAATTTCTGAGGCATACAACAAGATTGGGACAACCTGCGCATCAAACAGCTTGAAAAAAACATCAGGACTAGCGCAGTTAATTTTCTTCAACATACAGAAAATATCGATTACACATTTGTTTGCCTTAGTCACTAAGTCATCAACGGATGTGTTTAAACTCAAACGTGTGGTAAAGTTTAACCCAAGGTACTTATACATATTGACAACTTCTACCCTCGTTCCCCCGTAAATCCATTTCTCATATTTTGACAAATACCCACCATTTCGAAACACAATTATTTTTGTCTTGTCTAGGTTAACAGACAAACCAAGCTTAGATGCTTCTTTGTATAAATTGTTCAGCTGAGTCTGAAGGCCATTGGGGGTTGATGAAAACAAAGCAATGTCATCTGCAAACATCAACAAAAACAGTTCTGCTGCATCGGCTTTTAGTTGGAAACCATGTTTACCATTTTCAATAATGTACACAGCAAGCTCGTTAATCAAAAAGGAGAACAATGTCGGCGATGCTAAACATCCTTGTTTTAAACCTTGGAAACACTCAAAAAACGCTGTACAATTCAGGCTGTCTCTAACACAAAATTTCACCGAGTCATACATTGCCTTCATAGCTGAAAGCATTTTGCCGCGCACTCCAGCCTTCAATAAAATATTCCAAAGCACACCTCTTTTAACAGTATCGAAAGCTTTGCGGAAGTCAACAAAAGCCACATAAACCTTCTTATTTTGTAGAAGTTGTTTTTGAACAATAGCATAAAGTGTAAATATATGGTCCACAGTAGAGTAGGATTTCCTAAACCCGGCTTGTGTTTCAGACAGAATATTATGTTCCTCAGCCCAGTCTGTTAACCTTCTGTTCAAAATGTAGGTATACAGTTTACTAACACAGCTAATGAGAGCAATACCACGATAATTATCTGGATTATTTACATCTCCTTTCTTGTGGAGTGGGAAAATAATAGCTTTAGACCATTCGCTGGGGAACAACCCTTTGTTGAATAGAGCATTAAAATACTTAGTGAGAAAGGAGATGATAGCTGGGTTGGAGACTTTAAGAACTTCATTTATAATTCCATCAGGCCCGGGGGCCTTTCCTGCTTTGGCATGTTTTATAGCAGCAATAACTTCTGCTTCTTCTATGTTGATATCTAGGTCATGAAATAAGGCTTCATCAGACTCAGAGTCTTCTGAAAAATATACATCATCATTATTCTCTTGCTGTGCTATGTTTTCATTTAGAATGCTAGAGAAGTGATCAAACCACTGCTTCTTTGTTATATTGTTTCTTAAACGACGTTTTCTTTTCCATTTCTTTATTTCCTTCCAAAATGCCTGAGAGTTATGTCTATACTCAAGAATTTTGTCAACAGCTTCCCTCTTAAAATTAACTTCTTTAGCTCTAAGTAATCTCTTGTATTGTTTTCTCTCATTAACAAACGATGCTTTATTTTCCATGGTTTTATTTTTTGTGTATGTACGTAAGGCTTTACGCGTTCGCATTTTTGCATTTCTGCATTCCTGGTCAAACCAGGGGTGACTAGCGGTGTTTGTTTTGTGTGTATTGCCAGTGGAGGAATGAAATTGTTTTGTCATGCAACTAGCAGCGTCTTTGATAGCACATGTGAAAATGTCTAATGCACTATTAATATCATCATCGATCTCAGCAGTAGCAGCTACTAGAGCATCCTGGAATGCAGGAGTAGTTAAACTGTCGCTGAGCGTTTGGGCCTTAGCAGGTTCCCAGATAATCTTATCAAATGAAAAACACTGCGTATCATCATCAGAAACATCGTTGTGGGGTGATACACGTACACAAGACACAGTAAGGACCAGTGGCATGTGTACAGACTCTATCCTCTCGCCAACTTCAAGTTTGTCACACAAACAAATAAAGTCAGGAGATGCAACAAAATAATCATTAATACTACAACCAGTGGGAGAAATAAATGTCAGGTGCTTTGACAGATCAGGGCTACAGAACCCATTCAGAATCATCAGTTCAAAACATGCACACAAATCTAATAGTTTTCTTCCAAATGTATTTACAGTCATATCTTCAGTAAATCGTGAAGGTTCAAATAGAGCGGTATTAGTTAGTAGTGTTTCATCAGGATCAAGCTGAAACAAATATGGATTAGGCTGCAAATCCCCAGTTCTACCATTAAAATCACCACACATTAGGAAATGAATGTCTCCAAATTGCTCGAGGGCACTAGCAAGACACTGTTCTAATTCTTCCAACAGGCAGTCGTACGGTAATTGTCTATAAAATGGTGAATCCTTGGGCGGAACATAGCACGCGACCAAAAGCACATCGCATTCAGTACCAAACAATGATCTGTCAAGTTTGAGAAAGACACTTTGAGCGCATGTCATGTTCACTTGGAAAACAAACTTGGCATACACATTTTTTACTAACACAACAACACCTCCCGAGCTTCTTCCTTGACGTGACAGTTTGACTGCAGGTAGGGAAAAACACGTGAAATCAGACCAGCAGTCAGGCGGGACGAAAGCATTGTCTAAAAATGTTTCAAACAAACACACAATGTCATAATTACTTACATATTGTAGAAAGTCTGGGTCAGATAGCTTGCTCCACAGTCCATCAACATTCCATGACAGAAAGGTAAGTGTATGCAACACATTATCTACTGGCTGCTCTACAACACACGCGCGCATCGGTGACACATCCCGTGCAATTGAGGTGGGAGACGCGGCTTGGCCGACATATCACGGGTCACTGGATTCGTCCCCGACCTCAATTGTAGGGGAACTGTGTGGCCGGCGCCGTTTCGCTGGTTTAGGTGAAGGCTGTAACGGGGACACCAAGTGTGGCGCACGTGCCGGTGTTGCGTTGACCTGCTGACCAGTAGCTGCGGCGGCACCGAGTCCTTGGATACGGTTGTCCGGTCTTCTGTCAACGCTGTTGTCTGTCGCATGACGGCGGCCGAAGTTGTCGGTGTCGTGGTTCCGTTGAACTAGGGGTCCAGCGACGACCAGCTTGTTTCCCTTGTAGTACGCCCGCATTCCTTTCTCCCGGTGCAGTCTGATCTGTTCATGTTGCCGGTTGGTTAAGTCACCAGCAACATTAACCCCCTTTTGCTTGAGTGCAGCACGACCCTTGGTCAGGACGTCCATCTTGTCCCTCCATCTCGCGAACTTCACGATCATGGGGCGGGGCTTGTTGTTGGCTCTGGCACGGTTGGCTGCTACAGATGCAAAGTCCGGTTTGTTCCCCACCCGGTGTGCGCGTACCAAATCGTCCTCAGTCCAGGTTTTATTTGGCACTGTGCCCTGCAGACATTCCAGTACTTTAGTGGCACAGGAATCGAAGGTCTCGCCTGGCGTTTCCACGATTCCAAAGAGTCGCAGATTGTCCCTACGTGAGAACGCCTCTAGCTTGTCTAGTTCTTCCTCGTAGCGTTTCCGCAGATCTTCCATGTCCTCCTGCAAGTCTTCTACAGACTCGGAAACCTCCTCCTGCTTCTCAGTCAGTTCCTTGCAGGTGTCCTCCAGGCTGCGAGCGCGTTGCTTCAAGTCAGCAATGTCGGTGCCAATCGCCTGTATAGAGGTCAGCACATCACAGAGGTCAGCACGAAGAGACCCCAGTTTCTCGTCAATCACCTGTGTCTGCTTGTCGATTATACGCTGAATGTCACTGACAGTAACTAAAGGTGGTGTAGTTCCAGAGACCTCGAGTGGATATGCGGATAGAGCTTCTTTGTCTGCCATCTTAGCACAGTTCGATTGACACAACAGTGCTACACAGTAATACACAGTACTACACAGTGCACGTAGCTGGCAGTGTTGTACTAACAGTCACACCGACGATTGTCGTACTCAGTTCAATGGCGATACAGGAAAACCAGTCAGATGGCAGAAGTCTGTGGTCGCACAAAGTCCAAATTTACACCGTTATGATCAGCGTAGATAGGCCAAGACACTGGTAGTAAAATCCAAACAGTAGAACTTTGATTAGTGACGAAATCGCCTAATTTTGCATCGCTAATTGACTCTGAACTTTTTTTGGTCACAGAGAGGGAGAGAGAGGGAGAGAGAAAGATGATGATGATGAAACGTTTTATTCAGGATAAAAAGTTTTAGGCATAGCAATGCCTATCTTCCAAACTGTCCTGCTACTCTACACATATAAAAATACATCAGACGATACAGCAAAAGATAAAACACATATAAGTAAAAAGACCCCCCCCCCCCCCCACCCCCATCAGTGAAAAAAAAAAAGAAAAAAAGAAGAAGAAATTAAACCAATATATATATATATATATATATATATATATATATATATATATATATATATATATATATATATATATATATATATATATATATATATATATATATATATATACACACTCGTATGAACCTGACATGTTAATGTAGACAGTCGAACTATTACATAACCTGCAGCAATCTTCTGTGCTGGAGCAAAATACTAAGCAGAAAGATAGAACATTCACAACGACAGCAAATATTTTTGGACGCGAGCTCTGAAGATAGATACCTTTGAAATAGACTTTAAATGAGAGGGCAAATTATTCCATGACTTAGCACCGGAAAATGATATGCTAGATTTGAAGATGTCGATTCTCGGTTTTGGGAGATGGAGTAAGCTGTTCCTCATGTTCTCTCTATTCGTGTGGAAAAACAGCTCGCGGAGATAGGGAGGGGCGGCATCGTTTAGAATGTTTTTGAACAAGTAAGCATCTATTAAGTTCCAATTGTTTACTAAGTGGTAGGATATTAAGGGCCTTCAGTCTTTCATCAGTAGGGGACGAACCAGGAAGAATAAGCTTAATACCTCGCCGGTAAAGGGAATTGATTTTTTTCAAATGAATGTCTCCACAGCCGTCCCAGATATTGGAAGCATAATTATAATGTGTCTTGATGTGTGCGTTAAAGAATAGTTTTCGAGCATCAATGTCAACTATAGGACTTAATTTGGATAATAAAAAGAGATTCTTCGAAATAGTTTTACAGGCAGTTTTTATATGAGGCTCCCAGCTGAGCTGTTCGTCGACTGTCACTCCTAACAAACGATGTTTTGACACTTGCTCTATGGGCTGAGAGTGAAGGGACAGTTCAAGGGGTTGCAAACCACGTTGATGCTTTTGGCGTGTCGTCACCAACATACTTTTCGTTTTAGGAATACTAATAATCATATGATTTTCTTCACACCAAGTTGACACTTCATCTAAACTATGTTGGAGGACAGCGCTCACAGTTGAAACATTTTTATCAGATACATGTAATGATGTATCATCAGCAAATAGTTCACAGTTTGTGTCGGGGTGTGATGTTGACAGTGGAAGGTCATTTATAAAGATGTTGAATAATAACGGTCCTAGGGTGGATCCCTGAGGAACACCATGGGTCACCAGTCCTTCCGCTGAGTATTTACCATTCAAGAAAACTTTCTGCCTTCTGTCTAAGAGATAGGACGAGAGAAAAGCGACTGCATTTGAGTCAATGTGATATAAAGGTAACTTCTTTAGTAAGATTGAGTGGTTAATGAGATCGAAGGCTTTTTTAAGATCTAGAAATACTACACCTGAAAGTTTGGACTCATTTATGGCAGTAAGCCATTTGTGGGTTATGAGAGTTAAGGCTGTCTGACACGAATGTTTAGGCCGAAAAGCTGATTGTGCTGTACTAATAAAGCGGTTTTCCTCCAGGAATTGAAGTAAATGATTATGTATATGCTTTTCAAGTGGTTTGGACACTGCTGATAAGATTGAAATAGGTCTGTACTCACTTAGGTCGCTCAGATCTTTGCTTTTTGGTAGAGGAGTAACTTTTGCTATTTTCAATTCATCGGGAAACATGTTCTTTTGAATCGAAAGGTTATATATAAAGGTCAACGATTCAACAATATAAGGGAGCGCAATTTTCAGGATTTTACTGCTAATACCGTCTACACCACAAGATGTTTTACTTTTCATGTTGGTTATCGATTTTCCTACATCAAGGGCGGTCATTAGGGGAACTAAGAAAGTATTGCAAGCATTTATCTGACTGCTGTTTCAATTGTTCTGAACATACGTATTCACCTGGATCATTGGTGTTCGCCTGTGACAGGGTTTTAGCAATGTTAAGAAAGTGTTCATTAAATACATCAGCTGTAAGGTGCGGGGGGACACTCGTTGATTTGCTAGATTGTCCTTTAGTAAATGTGTTAATCACCTGCCACACGCTGCGTATGTCTTTGCCGCCCGCAATAATCTTTTCAGCATACTGCCTCTGTGCTTTACGTACTAATGATTTAACTATGTTTCGCTGTTTTTTGTACTCGTTAAATTTCTTTTGTTGTTTCAATAGATCTCTTAGTTCCATCGCACTTTTAATCTCATCCGTCAGCCACTCAGGCACAGTGGGGTGTTTAACACGCTTAGTGCGCCTCGGGGCATGTCTGTCAAGAACACCAAGGAACAACTTATACCAGTGGGACAGCGCTACATTGGGATCGTTATAGTTGTACACATCGGAAAATGGTCATTGGGAAAGGTCATGCAAAAAATCATCTTGGTTAAATTTTTTGAATGATCTGTAGAGGATGGTTATATGCTCCTTTTGAGGTTTATTTGGCAACTTCGCAGATAATGAAAAACAAATAGGAAAATGATCACTGACAGAGATGCTGGGTACATAGACATTGCTAAGGGCTCTGTCGTTGGTTGTATAAACATGGTCAATTAATGTGGATGAAGTAGCAGTGACCCTGGTGGGTGACTGAACTACTTGTGTAAGGCCTAAGAACGTTATCATGGATCTCCATGACGTGTTGCCAGGTTTCAATTAGTCAACATTAAAATCACCGAGTATATGTATATCACCCTTGGAGTTTTGTACTTTGTCAACCATTACAACAAAATCATCTTGCCAGCTGCGGAGTTTCTGTAAATAAAACATACGAAGGTCAGGGTTGACTTGGCGGTTGCTTTTATCTCAAGCCACAGGCTTTCCACATGGGTGGATTCCAGGTCACATCGTCGTGTCACGTTGTTAGCAATATTATTATGAACATAAGCACAAATGCCAGTATGACCAGGCGCTGAAGCATCTCGCCTATGAACGGAGAAATTTTGTATGGTGATAGCTTGGTCACTTATATTCTCTGTCAACCTACTTTCCGTAAAGCCAAATATGATATGGGGAGGGTTGGTTGAGTAGTACTGTAACGTCTGATACTTTACTGCAAAGGTGATATACATTGAGGTGGCCTATACTAAGCAAATGATCGCTGACACTAGAAATCATGTTAGGTAACTTCGCAACCAAATGCTAGTTTCAAATATACTAACAAACTAAATGACACTTTAAACAACAATAAAAGTGTCACTATGTGGCATGCAGATCAGTGGTCAAAACACAGCACTGAAACATGCGCGAAAGATTAAAAAAAGGGAAGAAAAAAATAGCGGATCGTAGATGTAAGTGAAAAAAAGTCTGCAGATATAGGTCTCTGCGTGCGCAACGTACCGTTGCTAAAAACAAAACGCGATGAAGCGTACCAGAGTAATCTTATTCTATTTGCTACCGTCACAGTCAATGATAACAATCACTTTAATAGCGACTAAGTTGTGCACTCCTGTTCAATACACAGGCTAACACAGTTTGTAAAGTCACAGAGCGCTGCAAAGAGAGAGAGAGAGAGAGAGAGAGAGAGAGAGAGAGAGAGAGAGAGAGAGAGAGAGAGCAGGTATCAGAAATTGATTTAACCAATTCAGCCCGGCGCACGTATTTCCCAAATTTTGAAGGTATATCTAACGACTATGCACCTGTTGCAGGAGATGCATCGACCATGATAATTCGAGGGTAGTGCCAGATTAGCTTGGCGCCTGTCGGCGCCAAGCTAATCTGGCACTACCCTCGAATTGTCATGGTCGATCCATCTCCTGCTGTAGTGCGTCAGGGCTGAATGGGTTAATCCCACACCTGACACCATGCTGATCAGGCACATCTCTTGAGCTATCACATCTGACCCATCTCCAAGATTGGTTCAGGCATTGTGCAGTTGAGACTGGAAGAGACATTATTGTCTGTCTCAACGATTTAGCTCTCAGCACAGGCCAGGTTAGCGAAACGCGTTGTTATCAAGGACAGTTTAGACTTCTTCTAGTCGATGTGAAACAGCACTTGTTTTAAACTGTCAGTGACCAGGAGAAATAATACCAAAACATACTGCGCGTCGATAGACAACATCAACAAGTATCTTTAGTCTACCCCAGACTGTGGTACCCGTATCTTTAGTCTACCCGGCCCCAGACTGTGGTACCCGTATCTTTAGTCTACCCCAGACTGTGGTACCCGTATCTTTAGTCTACCCCAGACGGTGGTACCCGTATCTTTAGTCTACCCCAGACTGTGGTACCCGTATCTTTAGTCTACCCCAGACTGTGGTACCCGTATCTGTAGTCTACTGGCCTCGGCCTGTGGCACCCGTATCTGTAGTCTACCTCAGCCTGTGGTACCCGTATCTTTAGTCTACCCCAGCCTGTGGTACCCGTATCTTTAGTCTACCTCAGCCTGTGGTACCCGTATCTTTAGTCTACCCCAGCCTGTGGTACCCCTGTGGTACCCGTATCTTTAGTCTACCCCAGCCTGTGGTACCCCTGTGGTACCCGTATCTTTAGTCTACCCATCCTGTGGTACTCAGCGCTTGAATCAGGAGGTGTGGGATTCAGTTGAGCCATGTCTGGCTGCGGAGGTGACAGGATTACGGACATAGGGTGCAGGATTTGAGCCATGTCTGGCTGCGGAGGTGACAGGATTACGGACATAGGGTGCAGGATTTGAGCCATGTCTGGCTGCGGAGGTGACAGGATTACGGACATAGGGTGCAGGATTTGAGCCATGTCTGGCTGCGGAGGTGACAGGATTACGGACATAGGGTGCAGGATTTGAGCCATGTCTGGCTGCGGAGGTGACAGGATTACGGACATAGGGTGCAGGATTTGAGCCATGTCTGGCTGCGGAGGTGACAGGATTACGGACATAGGGTGCAGGATTTGAGCCATGTCTGGCTGCGGAGGTGACAGGATTACGGACATAGGGTGCAGGATTTGAGCCATGTCTGGCTGCGGAGGTGACAGGATTACGGACATAGGGTGCAGGATTTGAGCCATGTCTGGCTGCGGAGGTGACAGGATTACGGACATAGGGTGCAGGATTTGAGCCATGTCTGGCTGAGGAGGTGACAGGATTACGGACATAGGGTGCAGGATTTGAGCCATGTCTGGCTGAGGAGGTGACAGGATTACGGACATAGGGTGCAGGATTTGAGCCATGTCTGGCTGAGGAGGTGACAGGATTACGGACATAGGGTGCAGGATTTGAGCCATGTCTGGCTGCGGAGGTGACAGGATTACGGACATAGGGTGCAGGATTTGAGCCATGTCTGGCTGCGGAGGTGACAGGATTACGGACATAGGGTGCAGGATTTGAGCCATGTCTGGCTGCGGAGGTGACAGGATTACGGACATAGGGTGCAGGATTTGAGCCATGTCTGGCTGCGGAGGTGACAGGATTACGGACATAGGGTGCAGGATTTGAGCCATGTCTGGCTGCGGAGGTGACAGGATTACGGACATAGGCCTAGTTGTTCACCCCTTCACTGCCGAGAAAAACCAAACACTACCCTACTACAAGAGGCATAGAGCCTCATGAACCCCCGCAATTGTTGACCGTTTAGCACCATAGTGGTGGCCTTGATCTTAGATCTTCCCTCTGTTGACCGTGTAGCACCATCGTGGTGGCGCATCAGCATCATCAAAATGCGTTTAACTTGTGATTGTGAATGGCTTTGTTATGTGTGTTTCAGTTGTATGTGTGTGCGTAGATTAACATTTTTGTAAAGGTATTGTGATTCTGCATACATAACGCGCTTAAAGCCCACGGCTCCTGGGGATTTAGCGCGATAGAAATGCTCTGTATTATTATTATTATTATTATTATTATTAATTGCGGGGGCTCATGCGGGTCTACACCTCTTGCTGAAATTGCAATGTGCCCATGTTCAATGTGCCCATGTTCAATGTGCCCATGTTCAATGTGCCCATGTTCAATGTGCCCATGTTCAATGTGCCCATGTTCAATGTGCCCATGTTCAATGTGCCCATGTTCAATGTGCCCATGTTCTCTCGACGGCTGATGATGTTTGAAGTTCAGTTCAAAATCACCCCCCCCCCCGGGTCTGCCCTGAGGGACTTGGGTGGGGTTAGGTACTTTTTAGTTCCCAGGGTCGCCCTGGTCAGCCCCACAGGGTAGGTTTTTCCTCTCTATTCTGGGGCATGTGTTTCTGTCTACCCTTTGTCCATTCACCTGTATTTGCCTTTTTAACACTCTCCCTACTGTCTGCACTGCCTGTAGCTCTTGATATTGGATGTGTGTTGCTAAATGGTCTTAGCTTTATTTAGGCCCCATGTGTTAGGTTTATTTAATGTATTTGACCGGCTGGCGACATACATTCAATGTTCTGTTTAGTTGTTTTTTTTCACAAGCAGTGCAGGCACGTCCTGAGAAAGCCTTGTTGCTGTCGGGACGTTAAGCAATGTACAATCAATCAAAATCACCATCTACGTCAGCCGGCAGTCAGTGGGTTAATGGAGACCATCAGCATGATTGAGTTTAAATTCTGCGCCAGCCACTAAGCAAGGTGCCCCGCTTTAGCGGAGTATCGCTTAGTGGCTGGCGCAGGACTAATCTGATGCATGCAGCTGGCCCCCACGTTCTGTCGTCTCCGAACCGGACTGTTTTTGACTCGCAGTCTAAAAAAAAAAAAAAGGACGTTGCACGCACTCGAGTTACCTCCCCTCGATCCGCTACACGCGTAGCGGATCGAGGGGAGGTAACGCGAGTGCGTTGAAAAAGTTTTCCTGGTGCGGGTTTCCTTATCTAGTGCATGCCGGTATTGATAACTGCTATGCCTTGATCACCGTTGTAAGTTAATCGATTATGACTCAGTTGGGATGTCGGACAAGTCAACCAGGACAGGAATTAGAAGGGGCGCGTGCAGGGGGTAGAGTTTGCTGACGTGGCAAAGTAAGACGGAATAAGAGAGAATTACATGCACCCTTTCACCCCCGGGCACACCGCTCTGCGTGTTGATTACGTCACAGTCTTGATTTACAAAGTCTGTCAAAGCAAACCACGCTGTATAGACGTAGACGCAGACTTTCGCCGCGTATCCGTATATGGCGCATCTCCAATGAGTTAAATTTGAAACCTGTTGAATAGCGTTATCACCTTCCCATTACGAAGACGATGTATAGCAGGCAACATAATAGCCATAGGAACCACGATCATAAACAGTTCAGTTAAAGTTCTAATTGTACATTAAAAGACATGGTTACGGTTGTGCTCGGGTGTGGGTGTGGGATCTCGAAAGAAATTTCAGATTTCTCCGAGAAGCGTACGCAAGCGACTGCCGACCTTATAACAGTACGTACACCTTACTTTTGACAGCTGAATGGTTTGGAAAACTTTCACGGCATTAGTGTTTATTTTGGTTATCCTGGCCGAGGGGTTCACCCCTTGGGCCCACAGTGAGTCAGTTGCCCCTCGACCGCCGGCGCAGCGGTCAATTAAAACAAAAACAAAAAAACTTTCATGCATGAGAAACTCAGCTGTCATCGTCCCGACACAGGTGCAAATTCCACACCGTGTTTGGGTTTGACTGTACTGGACTTCTCAGCACGCATTCCTTGCGTTTGTCTCCAGTGACACATCCTTGCATATTTGTAATCCGTGCACACCCTGACACTTTGCACCACGATGTGGATCGCCCATGATAGTTCAAGGGTGGTGCCAGAATAACTTGGCGCCAACAGGCGCCAAGCTATTCTGGCACCACCCTCGAACTATCATGGTCGAGCTGTCTCCTGAACTGTAATGTATTCTCCAAAGAACAGCTCCCAAATGTGGGGATGGCAGCCGGCATTAGGGGACAGTGCGCTAACCCCTCAGAAATCCTTTCATTTAAAAAAAAAAGCCACAACTCACCAAGGGTTATGGGTACATGTTCTCAGCAAGAGGCATAGATCCTCATGAGCCTGCAGGGGCTCATGACGATCTACGTCTCATGCAGCTGAATCGTGTTGACTTTTTGAGCGGGCTCATGTAGCGATGGTCGCGACGTGTCCTTCAAAGTGCAGGTTTTTTTTTTTTTTTTTTTTTTTTTTTTGCTACTCCAAGTTTTCCTTGTCGACCTCAGAGATCTTCCTCCCACGCCGCTCGTCCCTGTCAACCCCAGTGTGCTCACCCAGGCTCGCTAGCTGTTCCAGCCAGACTCCCGGCCCTCCCGCTATATATATGTCAGGTAGTAGGGGACTCCCTCCGGAGGAAACTCCGCACTACTGCCGAGTCACTTCGGTGGTGTTCAGTGTAGCCTACAGGTGACCACACCTACTGTTCCCCCTACGTTCGACATTGCTAGTCGCGGAGTCGACGAGTGGGAGCTCCCCCCAGAGTGGCGAGTCAACCACTACGTCCTTCCACGCACAGCAGCAGGTCTGGCCGAAGACAACCGCGCACCTAGGGCTCCTGGAGGACCGGGACGAGGTCACCATGAGACGGAGACTTGAGGGATCAGAAACCCGGAACAGCGTTTATTCCATTTTGCATGATGATGAGGATGAGGGTGATTATATGATGATGCCATGGTGGTCCATGTGGTTGGGGACTGCGTGACAGGGACGCATTGCACGCTTCCTGTTATAAATATCCTGGTGTTAACCAGGCCCGGGAACTGCGGACACCTGCGGTGCCAGCCGTGTAATCATTCACACCTTACGATGTGTCATAACCCGGGTAGCACCCCAAAAGTCGCACCCGTGAAGTGGGTGAGTCTCGGCTGCGTGGCATCAGCCTTCCCATTGGGTCATAGCACACCCGCTCTGGGTAGGAGCCGACACAGGTAGGAAAAATCCCGCTTGACTCGGCTGGGATTCGAACCCGGATCTCCCGGCCGCCAGTCCGACACGCTAACCACTGCGCTACGGAGGCCGGTTCAAAGTGCATGTTAGTTGTGTGAAGTAACTCTCCTGCGTCAAACAACCACGTGACTGCATTATGCACAGAACCTCGTGGCCGAGGCCAAGCTGTCTGCTGGGGGGACACGGCGTGAGCATCTTCTTCTTCTTGCTGAGGGACGTAGTTAGCTGTCCGCGGAGGTTCCCGCCAGTCCGATTAGCAACCGTCATGCACAAAACGTCTGGCGAAGAGCACCCCAGTATGCAAAGTGCTTTACTTTCAAGACGATCACATACATCCCTTAATGATAGTCTTGTTCTTTACCTGTGTATTTTTTTCTGTGGGCTGGCGATTGCAGGGGATCTAACACTGTGTATGTCCAGCGCTGAGTAATAGGGCTCGGGAAGTTCCCCGCGTTGCCTAGCAGCGTCAGCCGCCATCTTAAGAAGATACCAAAGTCATCGTATAGTAGCGAAATAGCTTTTCAGCACGTTTTTCTGCATGTTTCTTCCTCTTTGGAAACCAACAAAAACAGATTCTGGTGAGCGGTTTCCTACAGTGATGGCAAGGCTTGCTGTTATTGCTTACCTGACATTACAGAAACAGCGATTTCCCTATGAGCGCTTAGTCCCGTATCCTCACAAGATGGCCGCCACGACTGGCGTGATGACGTCAGCTTCCCGAGCCCTATTGCCCTTGGTATGTGTAGGTCACATTACATGTCAAATTTGGCCAGTTCAAGGACCGGTGTTTTTAAAAATAAATTTTGCCTTGTTTGAAAATTTGTAGCAGGGCTGAATGTTAGAATTTGCTGGAAATTTCTGGTTAGATGAGAGGAGACATGTTTGGTGCTTTGATTCATACCATCCTGAGCTTATCCAGTGGACAATTGTGGGCCTATGTTGAGTTGCCGTTGACGTAGTGATTTGAGGGGCACGCTGATTTCAGCTGTGCTTGGGTATGGGGTTGGTAAGGAATCAGGTTCATAGCCAAAAAATGAGACTGTCAATGTGCTGTTTTTATTGTTATTTTGTGCATGGCAAATGTGCAGCTGGTGGGCAGTAGTGTTTTTTAGGGGATTGAAATATTAGGGGATGCCTGGGACTGACTATGGCTAAGAGACTGTACAGTACGGAAACGGCACTGTGTTCCGTGGCCTGTACTGTTCTACCTGCGCTAGCCTCCCCTGTCTGGTTTGTGAGTTTACTTTTCAAGCCACAGCCATGGGATTGGCGTTGGCAACTGGTCACCTCGTAGCCCATTACAGCCTGAGGATGAATTATCGTACCATTACGCATAACTCTCAAGACACATTTCAGCTCCATTTGTGTTCATTATGCCTTGTCGACACACCTAATGAACTTCAACAGCAGTTTGGACACGCAGCAAAAGCACATGCGTAATCGCACTTGTTTATTCTGCGCGGCCGTTAGCCTGTCAATCTATTTTTAGCTGTTTCTCGTACTGATAGCGTTGTATTTATAGAACGGAGTGGAGTCATTGTCAGGTTACTTGATATACAGACGACGTGTGCTGAACTGGATTGCCCTGTGTCCAAATGAACCATAACTAGACCTGTGTGTAGAGTTTCGTTACCATCTGTTACAGAAGTGTATCTTTGAACAGTTACGGCGGTAGTGAGCCTTTAAAAAAAAAAAAAAATCCTTATATTCCTATGAAGGCTACATTACAAATTAGGAAATCGATCAACCATTTCAGTTCATGAGTGGTGCCAGAATAGTTTGGCGCCTCAGGCGCCAAGCTATTCTGGCACCACCATGAACTATCAGTCACATTGATTTCAAGCAGTAGTGTATCAGGAAGGGAGAGGGTTACCGCCAGTGGTAGTAAATATATGCTAATTAAATAGATGCTAATGACTACTGCCGGTGTGAAGAAGTGACCAACTACGCAACCATCCTCCCATAGATGCTAATGACTACTGCCGGTGTGAAGAAGTGACCAACTACGCAACCATCCTCCCATAGATGCTAATGACTACTGCCGGTGTGAAGAAGTGACCAACTACGCAACCATCCTCCCATAGATGCTAATGACTACTGCCGGTGTGAAGAAGTGACCAACTACGCAACCATCCTCCCATAGATGCTAATGACTACTGCCGGTGTGAAGAAGTGACCAACTACGCAACCATCCTCCCATAGATGCTAATGACTACTGCCGGTGTGAAGAAGTGACCAACTACGCAACCATCCTCCCATAGATGCTAATGACTACTGCCGGTGTGAAGAAATGACCAACTACGCAACCATCCTCCCGTGTCTGGTTTCAACCCGTTATTGTGGCAACAACAATAGGGCGCTAATGTCAAGTCATTTCGAGCAAACCAGTCCATCACCCTGCAGTATAAACAGCATGCAGCTTGTATAACAGCTTGTAGGTAAGGCATTTTGTTTGTTTCCTTAATAAATCGCCCGTGTCGCCAGGGCCCTCCTAGCATCTGGCTGGCCCATCCTGGTGAAACTGCGTGCGGTTACTAAAGAGGGAGGCTGTCGTTTTAATGATGGCCGTTTTCCTGATGCGGTGCACGGCTCGTTTCCTTGAGACAAGGCCGCCTGTAATCTCTTTTGTGTTGTTGCCGACACGTTGGTTACCTCACTCGATCTGACAGACACTGGTTACCTCCCTCGATCCTTTCCGCTTCGCCTGGTCTGCAGTTTCGCCTATGACCTCACGACCGCTTTTCCAAAATCAGTTGTGGAGGTGTCGCATAACAACTCTGTACCAGTTTGCTGGAGATGGATCGTGACGGCGCCAAGCTAATCTGGCACTGCCCTTGAATCATCATGGTCGATCCATCTCCTGCTGAAGTGCGTGGGGGCTAGGTGGGTAAAAGTAACATTACGCGTAAATGTAAAGGCCAGTGTCAGCGCCATTTGCGTTTGCTGTGCCTTGTCGACACACCTAATGAGCTTCTGCGGCAGTTGGGACACGCGACGAAGACACACGCGTAATCGCACTTGTTTATTGTGCGCAGCGCGTCAGTCTATTTTAAGCTGTTGCTCGTACGGATAATAATAATAATAATAACAAAGGAGATTTGTTAAGCGCGTTTTCTAATATTAGCTCTAAGCGCGTATACAATGAAAAGGCGAACAGCTAACACGCACTTACACACACACACACACACACACACACACACACACACACACACACACACACACACACACACACACACACACACTTACACACACGGTACACACACACACACACACACACGCACACACACACACACACGTGACAGTGGTGGTGAATTGTGCACGACTGGGGAAATGAACTAGTGAAAGGCAGCGTTGTAGATAGCATTGTATGTATTGAACAGGGAGAATTGACTACCAAATTACTGGATAAAATTAAAAAGATGACGCGTGTTGAACAGAGTTCTCTTGTGTCTAAATGAACCACCGCTAGACCTTCTGTATGGGTCGTTTGACATCGGCGCGCACAACGTGTATCGCAATGATATCTCCGCCAAGAAGCACTTTTCTATACCAACCTTAGAACAAACAGCATTCAGTGACACTGAGTCGACCTAATATGATCTACTTTTAAGTAACTCGAACAATGTCTCAGTTTTGCTGTATGGTCGTCAGAATTTGGATTTTTGTCATGAAATGACTGATTTTACATCCCTAAATGTGGCCCGGATATCCAGTATTGAGCCCAGCATTAGAAAGATCCATTTTCACGTGAATTGGCCAAGTTTTCAATCCTGAAACAGCCCAGGCGTACATGAAGTCTGCCTGCTTGACCTCGATATTGAATTCTGCTGGGGGCTCTGTTTAGGGTATTGACGATGTCTTGTTCTTGTAATTTCACAATTTGTTTTACGAATGTACAGCAAAGTGGACAAATCATAGGAGTTCGGTAAAAAAAATAACTCATAGCAGGTCAATTGGCACTATAGGATATTTTGTTCTTAAAATGCTACAGAAAAAGTGTCTCTTTGCGCAGATATTGGGGAAAAACTTGTGTGCTCCAATGTCATCTGTAGCTTTTCCATAACCTTCTGTTGATGATGCGTTTCTTTCAACAGTTACGGCGGTAGTGGACTTTTAATGATTGTTAATCGCATTTCGGACTTGTTGACTGTGTTGTTGTGTATGCACCTCCCTCAGTGCGCCATTTTAAACTGGTTACCTCGCTCGATCCGCGCCGTAAGACCTCACTATCTGCCTCACACACTGGTTATGTCCTCTCCGCATGATCGTCTCCATCAATCCGCCAACACACACTGGTTACTTCCCTCGATCCGCTCCGCATGCGGAGCGGATCGAGGGAAGTAACCAGTGTGCGTTGGCGGATCGAGGAGGGTAACAAGTGCTGTGTGTGTTGAGGTGTATGAACTTACTGATTCCTGTCTTCCTGGTTGCGAGTCTCGTCGCAAAGAAACGCTCGGCCATCCTTCCTGTGACCGTACACTGCTGCTGGAAATAAAATTGACTGTGTTAGTTCAAGGGTGGTGCCAGAATAGCCTGGCGCCTCAGGCGCCAAGCTATTCTGACACCACCCTTGAACTAAAATGGTTGCTTTATTTCCTAATTAGTTGGGTTTTTTGCCCACCGTGGCCGTGACCCACTTGATAGGCCGCTGGTGTTGTCACCGTGACCGTGAAGCACTTGATAGGCCGCTGGTGTTGTCACCGTGACCGTGAAGCACTGGCCGATTGTTTTTTTTTTTTTTTTTTTTTTTCCCCACCGTGGCCGTGACGCACTAAGTTAATTAACAGGCCGATGCTATTGTCACCGCGACTGGGAGCACTTTTCCGAAGACGGAGATTTCTCTGTGTGCGCTAATTACCTGTTGGTCGATTTACCGACATTTACTGAGGATTCCTATGCCCGGAGCGTCAATTGCCCTCATTCCTTAATTCTTCCCTGCACACCTCCTTCCCAGTAAGCAGCCGGGTCTGCTCGCGCACAGCGGACATAGGCCCGATTTTCTTTTGCGTACCCCACTCCCCAAAATGCCAGACTCCACCCGCTGTGGCCGTAGAATAGATACAGAGTTGTAGCGGGAACCGTATGCAGGCCTAATACTGTACTGGGGCCGCCTTTGTGTAAAACTGAAGGAAAAACAAACGAGACTGAGAAAAAACAGAATTAAGGAAGGTGTGTTTTACTGCGCTGTATCGGCTTTGGAGTGTGTATGATGTACATGTTTGTGTGTGCAAGTAGGCGTGTCTGCTCCTGCGCTCTCTGGTGCGTGCATCGACGCACTCAAGGAGTTCCAAAGGTTGGGCAGCCGTGCGCCTAACGCTGAGCTTTTCACTTCCAAATCCGCCAAGTGTTCAGCAGTTAACACTTTGGATGTCGGTAGCGGTTTTTGTCACGATGATTTCCGCAGGACCTTCACCCTAACCCTTTCCTGCAGGACCCTCACCCTAACCCTTTCCTGCAGGACCCTCACCCTAACCCTTTCCTGCAGGACCCTCACCCTAACCCTTCCTGCAGGACCCTCACCCTAACCCTTTCCTGCAGGACCCTCACCCTAACCCTTTCCTGCAGGACCCTCACCCTAACCCTTCCTGCAGGACCCTCACCCTAACCCTTCCTGCAGGACCCTCACCCTAAACCTTTCCTGCAGGACCCTCACCCTAACCCTTTCCTGCAGGACCCTCACCCTAACCCTTCCTGCAGGACCCTCACCCTAACCCTTCCTGCAGGACCCTCACCCTAACCCTTTCCTGCAGGACCCTCACCCTAACCTTTTCCTGCAGGACCCTCACCCTAACCCTTTCCTGCAGGACCCTAACCCTTCCTGCAGGACCCTCACCCTAACCCTTCCTGCAGGACCCTCACCCTTCCTGCAGGACCCTCACCCTAACCCTTCCCTGCAGGAGTCATCGCGACTGACAAGAAGCACTACCGACAGCTGAAGGGGTTAACTCGCGCTAATGATAGCTAGACTGCAAGACCTCACTACGTCAGTGTCAGTCGATTATTGACTGTTAACCCTATCGATGCCGCGTGTCAGGATGCAGCTGGAATGAGTTACAGACAGATGAGACTGCGGAGGTTTGGGGCGCGCAGTTATTTGAAGGAATACGAGGCAGAAAGCGAAGTGAACTCCGGATGCCAAGTGTGGTCAGCCTTGTGTGTGCGACACTGAGTGAGAGATAGTCTGATCCATTGTCACCACTCACTCACTCACTCACTCACTCACTCACTCAAACGTGTTGCCTGAGCACAGGCTTGGTATCTGTCTGGTAAGTGTCTCGCCTGTCAGCCTGATTAGTTTGACGTCAGTGAAAGGCAGTGCCTTACAGAGCGGATCTGTGTTGTGGGGGTGGGTGTTCCAAGGATTCCGCCCCCCCCCTCCCCCTCTCTTCCCCCCAAAAAAACCCAACAACAACAACAACAAAAAAAGTTCTACATGAAAGTAGCGTACGTATAGTACCTCGTTGAAAATTGTGTAAGGCCTAAGTGTTAAGCGACACACAGACATCCCCCCCCCCCCCCGCTCACCCCTGCCCCTCTCTCCCTCCGCTTTTCCGCCGGTGAAAAGGTGCAAGAGGTCCGCCCCCCCCCCCTTTCCGCGCGTTTTGTTTTTTAATTATTTTTTCGGCGCCATCTTTCTGGGGTTAAAAGTCAGTCTCCACAACAAAAAGTTGGACCCCCCCCCTCTCCCCCAACCACGTTACCCCCCTCCCTCGCCAAGCTAACCAGGCACTGCCCTGGAGTTCCGCCGGTCGATCCATCTCCCACAGCTGGCGCGGCAATAAAAGGAAAGATCAGCCCAATTCCAGCTGATCAAAGCACGCGGCCTCACCTTATGGCGGGATTACCGTCATGGCGCGGGCAGACACGTGTAAAGTTGGGTGTGAAACCAACCCTGCCTTCCTACGCAAACACGTCGTAGCTGGTTTAACCCTTTCAGTACCTGCTGACGTAGGCTGTATCTCTGCGGTCTTCCTTAACTCATTCGAGACGTGCCGCGCCGTGGCACGTCTCGAATGAGTTAATTGAAGACAAAAACAAACACACAAAACCCTAGGTGGCCGTTCAGAGTTGTATCAGCTAGAGACACAGGGCATCATCACCCCCCGCAACTGCAGCTAGAGACACAGGGCATCATCACCCCCCGCAACTGCAGCTAGAGACACAGGGCATCATCACCCCCCGCACCTGCAGCTAGAGACACAGGTCATCATCACCCCCCGCAACTGCAGCTAGAGACACAGGTCATCATCACCCCCCGCAACTGCAGCTAGAGACACAGGTCATCATCACCCCCCGCAACTGCAGCTAGAGACACAGGTCATCATCACCCCCCGCACCTGCAGCTAGAGACACAGGTCATCATCACCCCCCGCAACTGCAGCTAGAGACACAGGGCATCATCACCCCCCGCACCTGCAGCTAGAGACACAGGTCATCATCACCCCCCGCAACTGCAGCTAGAGACACAGGGCATCATCACCCCCCGCAACTGCAGAGTTGTATCAGCTAGAGACACAGGTCATCATCACCCCCCGCAACTGCAGAGTTGTATCAGCTAGAGACACAGGTCATCATCACCCCCCGCAACTGCAGCTAGAGACACAGGTCATCATCACCCCCCGCAACTGCAGCTAGAGACACAGGTCATCATCACCCCCCGCACCTGCAGCTAGAGACACAGGTCATCATCACCCCCCACAACTGCAGCTAGAGACACAGGGCATCATCACCCCCCGCACCTGCAGCTAGAGACACAGGTCATCATCACCCCCCGCACCTGCAGCTAGAGACACAGGTCATCATCACCCCCCGCACCTGCAGCTAGAGACACAGGTCATCATCACCCCCCACAACTGCAGCTAGAGACACAGGTCATCATCACCCCCCACAACTGCAGAGAGTTGTATCAGCTAGAGACACAGGTCATCATCACCCCCCCGCAACTGCAGCTAGAGACACAGGTCATCATCACCCCCCACAACTGCAGCTAGAGACACAGGTCATCATCACCCCCCACAACTGCAGAGAGTTGTATCAGCTAGAGACACAGGTCATCATCACCCCCCGCAACTGCAGCTAGAGACACAGGTCATCATCACCCCCCGCACCTGCAGCTAGAGACACAGGTCATCATCACCCCCCGCAACTGCAGCTAGAGACACAGGTCATCATCACCCCCCGCACCTGCAGCTAGAGACACAGGTCATCATCACCCCCCGCACCTGCAGCTAGAGACACAGGTCATCATCACCCCCCACAACTGCAGCTAGAGACACAGGTCATCATCACCCCCCACAACTGCAGCTAGAGACACAGGTCATCATCACCCCCCACAACTGCAGCTAGAGACACAGGTCATCATCACCCCCCACAACTGCAGCTAGAGACACAGGTCATCATCACCCCCCACAACTGCAGCTAGAGACACAGGTCATCATCACCCCCCACAACTGCAGCTAGAGACACAGGTCATCATCACCCCCCACAACTGCAGCTAGAGACACAGGTCATCATCACCCCCCACAACTGCAGCTAGAGACACAGGTCATCATCACCCCCCACAACTGCAGCTAGAGACACAGGTCATCATCACCCCCCGCACCTGCAGCTAGAGACACAGGTCATCATCACCCCCCACAACTGCAGCTAGAGACACAGGTCATCATCACCCCCCACAACTGCAGCTAGAGACACAGGTCATCATCACCCCCCACAACTGCAGCTAGAGACACAGGGCATCATCACCCCCCGCACCTGCAGCTAGAGACACAGGGCATCATCACCCCCCACAACTGCAGCTAGAGACACAGGTCATCATCACCCCCCACAACTGCAGCTAGAGACACAGGTCATCATCACCCCCCGCACCTGCAGCTAGAGACACAGGTCATCATCACCCCCCACAACTGCAGCTAGAGACACAGGGCATCATCACCCCCCACAACTGCAGCTAGAGACACAGGTCATCATCACCCCCCACAACTGCAGCTAGAGACACAGGTCATCATCACCCCCCACAACTGCAGAGACTCATGACGATCTATGCCTCTTGCAGTTGGATGGGGTTCCAATTTCTTGGCACTGAACGGGTTAATCACATTCAAGCCTGACGCGCTTCAGCAGGAGATGGATCGACCAGGATAGTCAATATCTGCTACCTTTGAGCCTTTGCGTGTCGAGGGTAGAGGTAGACCCCCGCTTTACTTAACAACAACCCAAAAAAAAAAAAGCTGAAGAAACAAACTCGGTCACAACAACACGCCAACAACACACGACAACAACAACAATGAGAACGAGTTTGACGTGGGAAAGTCCGTATCGAAGGAAAATGTTAAACTGCCGTGTAAACAATGAATACAAATCCGCATTCCGCATTAGTATGGTATGATTAACGAACGCCCTTACGCAGCAGTTGAGCGTTGGTCGGTGTGTCACGTGTTACGATTCACGTTATTACAAGGTCTCTCGAATTCTTGGCGGGGGGGTGTCGTTTTATATTTTCTTCATCTGTTGAAGTCGAAATTCTACACTTTTTGTTCCCCCACCCGGGTCTGCCCTGGGGGACTCGGGTGGGGTTAACTACTTTTTAGTTCCCAGGGTCACCCTGGTCAGCCCCACAGGGTGGGTTTTCTGCTCTATTCTGGGGCATGTGTTGCTGTCTACCATTGGTCCATTCACCTGTATCTGCCTTTTTAAAACTCTCCCAACTGTCTGCGCTGCCTGTAGCTCTTGATATTAGATGTGTGTTGCTAAATGGTCTTAGCTTTATTTAGGCCAGATGTCGTAGGTTTATTTAGCGTATTAGACCGGCTGGCGACATACATTCAATGTTGTGTTTAGGGTTTTTTTCACAAGTAGTGCAGGCACGTCCTGAGAAAGTCTTGTTGCTGTCGGGACGTTGAGCAATGTACAATCAATCAATCAATCCACTTTTTGTTAAAGTCTAAGTGGTTTGCTGCATTGACTTGAACTGTTCAACTCTTTTGACAGTCACTGGCTGGAAAATCAAATCCATTACCTAAATGTTTAACCCACTTGCCGCCACGGCCGCATTTCTCAAAATTCTGGAGGCGTCACCTAACGACTGTGTAGCAGTTGCAGGAGATGGGCTGACCATGATAATTCTAGGGTAGTGCCAGATTAGCTTGGCGCCTTCAGGCGCCAAGCTAATCTGGCTCTACCCTTGAATTATCATGATCAAGCCATCTCCTGTTGTTGTTCAGCCGTTGTGGCAAAGAGTTACTAACAATCGCCGAAAAAGCAGAGTGCAGTTGGACATGAGCTAAACACTACATTATTGTATCGACCACGAGAGATGGACGACCACGACAGCTCAATGGGCAGTGCCTGATCAGCACTGCCTCTGCACTGCAATGGCTGATCCATCATCTCACAGTTCAAACTGTCACACTGAACCATCAGATCGGATTCCCAAATTTTGGAGTTGCCTTCTGAAGACTGATTTGGTTCAGTTTAGGAGAGAGATCGAACTGGACAGTTCAAGGGTGGTGTCAGAATAGCTCGGCGCCTGAAAGCGCCAAGCTATTCAGACAGCAACCTTGAACTGTCAAATCGATCCATACTTCAGTGATGTGTGTCAGAAGTGAATGAATAAGCTTTCCGCTCTGCACGGCGGTCTAAACTTGGCCACGTAATGTTGCCACTGAGCGTGTTGTTTCACAACGCGCGGTCTATTTACACGGGCTGTGGAAAGGGATTTCCCAACAAAACGCCTACACGTCGTTCTCGGCAAAGAAAAAAATGTCCGTTTGGTCCGTAGGAAGGAGATATCATTCGTTGTCCGTCATTAGGGGAGACGCCCTTATTTTTCTTGCATTAACTGAAAAGTGTTGTAAATCCCGCAAAATGATAGTCCTACACGGTCTTTGTATCGCAAGGTGAGTCGATTGCCCGCTACTGGCTAGGACGAAAAACCGGCTTGCCGCCTCTGCAGCATGATTGTGTTATGATAGAGGGACGTTTTGAAGAGTAGATACTTGGCTGTCGACTGCCTTTTTTTTTTTTTTTTTTTTTTTTTTTTTTTGCATTCGAAAAGTAGTAGTGAGGGGAGGGGGGGGGGGGTATAAGGGGTGTGTGGGGAGGGGGGGGGGATGTTAAGGGAAGTAACTGCCACGAAATGTTCCTGTTGCACTAAAATCCTAGAACATTAGGCTTCAGCCATGATCGGCGATTGTGCGATTAAACTTTTTTCACGAACCGCGACAGCACAAACAAGCAAACCAGCAAACAAACAAAGGGACAAGCAAGAACAGCAGTCCTCTGCACTTCCATCACGATTAGAACTAAACCATTCACATGTCTCTAACCCTTTTAGCCCCAAGGTCCCATTTCTCAAATTCTGGAGGTGTTGCCTAACGACTATGTACCAGTTGCAGGAGATGGCTAGACCATGATAATTCAAGGGTAGTGCCAGATTAGCTTGGCGCCTTCAGGCGCCAAGCTAATCTGGCACTACCCTTGAATTATCATGGCCAAGCTGTCCCCTGCTGTAGGGATCCGGAACTAAAAGTTTTAAACTTATTATCGAATTCGTTGTGTGAAATTGAAATATTCAAAAATTCAGTAAACTTCGGTTAAAACAAATCGTTTAGGGACCCCTTTTTTCTTGTTGTTTTATGCAACGGTTTTTTTTTTTTTTTTTTTTGGGGGGGGGGGGCGGGAGGGGGGGGGGAAAGGGGGATCGGGGTTGTTTTTGTTTTTGATAAGGCTAGAAAATGTATCATCGGGGCCTGACAGGAAGTGTTGTTACATCAGACCTTTGTGATATCCCACCCATTCTTATCAGCCAAGTCCACTGCATTTTCATCACCTTTTAAATTATGATTATTATTACGGATTATGATTATTATTACGGATTATGATTATTATTATGGATTATGATTATTATTACGGATTATGATTATTATTACGGATTATGATTATTATTATGGATTATGATTATTATTACAGATTATGATTATTATTACGGATTATGATTATTATTACGGATTATGATTATTATTACGAATTATGATTATTATTACGGATTGGCCAAAAGGTACGGATATGCAGACAAAAGGTCAGTTGCATGAGTGAGCTTAGTCCTGCGCCAACCTTCAGGCCAAATGTTCCGCTGTACAAGGGGCCAGCTGCTAGAGTGCGCCTAGTCCTTGGTTGGTTCATTCGGGGTTTAACGTCCACGGCACCGAAGTGATCATGGACGGCCCTGACGGACGGGTTATGGGGGACAGGGAAATCTATTGGCTGTGGAGTACGACCTGAATACTGATCAATTCAGGCGCACTGCAACTGTGCCACTTTGATTTACCAGGACCTTTTAACGGACATGCTGTGGAACAAGCCCGTCTTTCCCCCCTGGATTGCGAGTCCAGCTACAGGGGCCGGGACGGAGACTCGAACCCACGACCCGGCGATTCCCTTCGCTCTTCTGCTCCGACGCTTAACCGCCTGAGCTATTTGGGACTCGCCTAGTCCTGCCCCAGCCACTAAGCAAGGTGCTCCGCTATGGCGGTTTTGTCTTGTGGCGCTATAGCGGAGCTCATTGCTTAGTGGCCGGCGCAGGATTCAGCTCACTCATGCAGCCGGCCCCGGGACTGTGATGGAACCCCAGTGGGCGAATGACCCTCGAGCCTATATCAGCCCGCGATGCCTTGCTGTTGCGCACTGAGACGTGAACTAAATGAACTATAGTGCCGTGCACCCATTACCCCGGGAAGGTGAATGATTTGTCCACAGTCAAGTCCGGTCCGACTGTTCCTTCCCATGGTGAGGTTGGTTCCGGCGTCTACTTTTGGTCTTTTTCCTGTTTCTTTTTTTCTGTGTGTGTGTTGGTTTGTTTGGTTTGTTTCCTGTTGGTGGTTTTGTCCACCTCATGAACTCTCAAAACCTGTTTCAGCGGAACATGTGGGTGAGAAATTTACTTTGAAGATCCGGCGATTGCCCAATATCTCGGCCTATCCTGGTTGAACTCTTTCAAGGCGCTCCGCATGGCGCATCAGTAGCAGCGGAAGTGTCGTGCAGCGTTGCCGACGGCAACGCAACATCCCACTTCCTCAGCTGTTGATGCGAATCGCCTTGAAGGAGTTCAGTGTATTCGTTTATTGTGCCTGTGTAATCGAAATATTTCCTTCTAACAGCCGACCGGGACCAGTGTGCTTCCGAGCGCGCGTGTGAAAAACTTGTCGGGTCCGGTTAGATAAGCGACTGTTAGTTTCAGTATTGATTTCGCGGAATGAAAACACAACGGCGAGGTTACGTTCACCCCGAAAGACTCGCAACAACGAACGTGAGTGAAGTCATGGCGGATACCATAAGCACAGACAACACTCCGAAGGTCTCCAAGAGGCGAAGGTCCTGATGTGCCCTCCGAGCCTGTACCATAAGCAAGATCAACACTCCGACCATCTCCAAGAGAGGAAGGTCCGCATGTGCCCTCCGAGCCTGTACCATAAGCAAGGTCAACACTCCAAACATCTCCAAGAGAGGAAGGTCCTGATGTGCCCTCCGAGCCTGTACCATAAGCAAGATCAACACTCCAAACATCTCCAAGAGAGGAAGGTCCTGATGTGCCCTCCGAGCCTGTACCATAAGCAAGGTCAACACTCCAAACATCTCCAAGAGAGGAAGGTCCTGATGTGCCCTCCGAGCCTGTACCATAAGCAAGATCAACACTCCGACCATCTCCAAGAGAGGAAGGTCCTGATGTGCCCTCCGAGCCTGTACCATAAGCAAGGTCAACACTCCAAACATCTCCAAGAGAGGAAGGTCCTGATGTGCCCTCCGAGCCTGTACCATAAGCAAGGTCAACACTCCAAACATCTCCAAGAGAGGAAGGTCCTGATGTGCCCTCCGAGCCTGTACCATAAGCAAGGTCAACACTCCAAACATCTCCAAGAGAGGAAGGTCCTGATGTGCCCTCCGAGCCTGTACCATAAGCAAGGTCAACACTCCAAACATCTCCAAGAGGCATAGATCCTCATGAGCCCGGAGGGCTCATGAGGATCAATGCCTCTTTGAGATGTTTGGAGCGTTGTCTGTGCTTGTAAAAGCACTGGTTACCCGTCGTGACTTGGCCCTCGTTGGTTGCTGGGAGTCTTTCGTTGTAAACGTAACCTGACTCTTACCGCGAGGGTTGGGAACAAAGTGTATCCAGTCACAGCTCCGACATCATTAGACTGATCCGCCCTCTTCCGATACACGGTGTTTCTTTTTGTTTTCCGCTAAAAATACGGGTTTTCCCTGCTACACTTCCAAGTCCCTTTCATTTTGCTGTCGTGAAGATAATTATCAAGGACGTTCCTTCAAAGATTCAACGGGAACGGGCTTTGCTTCGTAACAAGCGAGGGCGAACGTTTCTTTGAAACCTGACCCCACAGCTGAATTATCGGTACAACTGGTTCAAGTTTCAATACAGTTTCCGCGTTCTCGTCTGTTCAAAAACGTTCCTTACAGATCCAGGAAACGTTTTGACTGAGAACGGCCCTGATACAAAATATCTATGAAACTCAGATGTGCGCCATGGCAGGCTTTAATTGCTAAAATTCCCTGACAGCGGATGATCAATGTTGTCTTGCCTCAACTAAATACTTTCCTACCCTTCTTTTCACAGTCTATGTGAGCAGGCAGGGTTCCACTGACTTTTGAGCGTAACGGGAAGAACTCTCATGTGTACAAAGAGCAGAAAAGTCTTTCATTTTACGACATTGAAACTTCATAATTTTTAAGTGAACCTTTTTGTCCTCGCGCTGGGACCATATGGCGTTGAGGCGCGTCACCTGGGTGGTGGATAGGGGGTCCCTCGCGAGAGGGGTCATTTTTAAGTGAACCTTTTTGTCCTGCCCTCGCGCTGGGACCATATGGCGTTGAGGCGCGTCCCCTGGGTGGTGGATAGGGGGTCCATCGCGAGAGGGGTGCACCGAATGAAATAAGGTGCCGTGAACCAACATGGTCTAAGGGAAGGTGACCCCGACAGAAAACCCCTGGTCCTCCTAGTAAGGGGGTTGGGCGTGGGGGTAGCTTCCCCACCCTGCAAATAAAGAAATAGCTACAAAAACGCCGACGAAAAGACAAACAGCAATTCCTTTCCTGGAGGAGGAAGGTTCTTCTACCAGAAGATTTATGACGTCTTGTGGTGAAAGCCGGAAGTCTTCGGAAGCCACAGGACCGAGCCGCCTCTCTCTATCCAGGGACACAACCATGGGCACATGGAATGTCAAGACCATGTACCAGAGGGCCAAGACTTATCACAGAAGCCTTTAGAACCAAGAAAAAGATCAAGCTGAACTTCATCCAGTGTTATGCGCCCACCAATGACAGTGACGAGGAAGAGAAACAAGAGTTCTACGACCGACTCCAGAGTGCCGTGGACAAATGTGCGGAGCGAGACATCACCATCGTCATGGGTGATTTTAATGCCAAAATAGGGGAGGACAACACCGGATACGAAGAGGTGATGGGGACACAGGGACTAGGGGAGATGAGTGAGAATGGGGAGAGGTTTGTAGACTTTTGTGCTCTAAACAGACTTGTCATTGGAGGCAGCATCTTCCCACACAGAAGAATACACAAAGCAACTTGGGTCTCACCTGACCATACCACAGAGAACCAAATAGACCATATCTGCATTGGCAAGAAATTTAGAAGATCCCTTCAAGATGTTCGAGTGAGGAGGGGAGCAGATGTCGCCTCAGACCACCATCTGCTTACCTTAAGAATAAAGCTCAAGTTAAAGAAAAGCAGCACAGAGAGAACAAGAAGACAGCGCTATATTGTAGGCCTCCGGAGAGAGACTGGAGTGAGAGAAGAGTTCAAACTGGTGCTGTCCAACCGATTTCAAGCGCTACAGGAGCTAGTAAATGAAGAGGAGGCGGTCACCACAGAGCAGCAGTGGAAGGCAGTTAGAGAGGCACTGAACTCAACCTGCAAAGACACTGTAGGGTTCAGGAAACTCGATCACAAGGACTGGCTGTCAGCACAGACCTTGAAGAAGATAGAAGTGAGGAAGCAGAAGAAAGCAGTTGTCAACAACAGTCGCACGAGAGCAGCCAAAGCAAGAGCACAGGAGGAATACTCGGAAGCCAACCGCGAGGTGAAGAGGAGTATCAGGGCAGACAAGAGGGGCTACACAGACAGCCTGGCAGCAGAGGCAGAAAAGGCAGCAGGCAGCGGCAACATGAAACAGCTCTACGACATTACCAAAAGATTGTCGGGCAAGTATGGCCATACAGAAAGACCAGTAAAAAATAAAGAAGGCAAGCCTATTGCAGACAGAGCAGACCAACTCGACAGATGGGCCGAGTATTTTGAAGAGTTACTGAACAGACCCAGCCCACCCGACCCCCCAGACATCCAGCCAGCAGAGACCGACCTACCCATCAGCTGAGCAGCTACGATGGCATGACTTGTCGCGTGATCCACGAAGGGCTGTTCACCAGGGAGCTCCAGGTCAGAACCGGTGTCAGCCAGGGGTGTTTGCTGTCTCCGTTCCTCTTCCTACTGGCCATAGACTGGGTCATGAAGAGGACCACAGAGCACAGACGAAGTCGAATACAGTGGACACTGTGGACACAGCTTGACGACCTCGATTTTGCAGACGACTTGGCATTACTGTCCCACACTCATCAACAAATGCAGGACAAGATCACGAGGCTTGCTGACATCTCGTCCCAAGTGAGCCTCACCATCCACAAACAGAAAACAAAGACAATGAGGCTGAACGCAACCAGGGAAGAACCAGTCTTGCTTGCTGGCACCCCGTTGGAGGAGGTGGAGTCCTTCACCTATCTCGGGAGCATCATCGACAAAAAAGGCGGCACTGATGCAGATGTCAGAGCACGAATCGGTAAAGCCAGAGCAGCCTTTCTCCAGTTGAAAAAAGTGTGGAGTTCCAGGGAGCTGTCACAACACGCCAAAGTCCGGATTTTCAACTCCAACGTAAAAGCAGTTCTCCTATATGGAGCAGAGACTTGGAGATTGACAAAAACCACAGTCAACAGAGTACAGATCTTCATAAACAGTTGCCTTAGAAGAATTTTGAAAATCCACTGGCCAGAAAAGATCAGCAACGTCAGACTCAGGGAGAGAACAGAGCAGATAACAGCAGAGAATGAAATTGGGCGAAGAAGATGGGGATGGATCGGTCACAGTCTGAGAAAGCCAGCTTCCAGTATTACTAAGCAGGCATTGTCATGGAACCCCCAGAGAAAGAGGGAAAGAGGCAGGCCGAGAAACACCTGGCGTCGAGACCTACAAGCAGACATCATGAGACTGGGAACCACCTGGAGTAAAATCGAAGGAGAAGCACAGGACAGGAGTCGCTGGTGGTCTCTCGTCGACGGCCTGTACCCGGGGGGGGGGGGGGGGGGGGGGGGGGTGACAGGCGTAAGTAAAGTAAGTAAGTTTTGTCCTGCATTATTGTAAGACTTATAAAGGAGATATTGCGATCTCTATTGCCTGCATTGTTGTAAGACTTATAAAGGTGTGATCTAAAAAGCCTATGCCTTGGCCACATTTATCAAATTTCAAGGTGTGATCTAACGCCTATGTCACGGCCACATTTATCAAATTTCAAGACGTCATCTAACGCTTATGTGCCAGCTGCAGGAAAAGGATGGAGCATGATATTTCAAGGGTAATGCCAGATTGTGGCGTCAAGCTAATCTGTTAGTTAGTTAGTTCGGGTTTAACGTCTACAGCACCGAGGTGATCATGGACGGCCCTGACGGGCGGGTTATGGGGGACAGGGAAATCTATTGCCTATGGAGTACGACCTGAACACTGATCAACTCAGGCGCACTCCAACTGTGCCACTTTCATTTACCAGGACCTTTCAACGGATATGCTATTGAACAAATCCGTTTTTCCCCCTGGATTGTGAGTCCAGCTACCGGGGCCGGGACGGGATTTGAACCCACGACCCGGCGATTCCCTTCGCTCTCCTGCTCCGACGTTTAACCGCCTGAGCTATTTCGGACTCTAAGCTAATCTGGCACTACCCTTGAATTATAATACTCGATATATCGCCTGCTGTGGCCGTGCTGTGGGGCTAGGTTAAAAGTGGTATCTCTGATGTGAACCGACTGCACAAAGTTCATCGGGCTGTGATTGTTTGATTGATTGTACATTGCTTAACGTCCCGACAGCAACAAGGCTTTCTCAGGACGTGCCTGCACTGCTTCTGAAAAAAAAAAAAAAAAAAAAAAAAAAACAGAATATTGAATGTATGTCGCCAGCCGGTCCAATACGTTAAATAAACCTACACCATGGGGCCTAAATAAAGCTAAGACCATTTAGCAACACACATCCAATATCAAGAGCTACAGGCAGTGCAGACAGTTGGGAGAGTTTTAAAAAGGCAAATACAGGTGAATGGACCAAGGGTAGACAGAAACACATGCCCCAGAATAGAAGGGAAACCCACCCTGTGGGGCTGACCAGGGTGACCCTGGGAACTAAAAAGTAGTCAACCCCAACCAAGTCCCCCAGGGCAGACCCGGGTGGGGTTCATCGGGCTGTGAGATGCTCAACAGCGGCCTAAGTCTGCCCGATGAACTTTTACTGTTTGGGAAGGGAGATACGTGTCCGTGCGGATTGAAAATTCCTGCTGGTGACGGTTTGATCCAGTCTCTACAAGCCTGGCGGCTGGTGACGGTTTGATCCAGTCTCTACAAGCCTGGCGAAAAGCTAAGCCCAGGCCGGCCGGTGAGCGAGCGTCCGTCCGTCTCGGAAATACTGCACTGTGTAATACACAGGTGAAACTTCCTGTCACAAAGCAAAGCACATTGTGTATTGGTTTGAGGTTTCACCTGTTGAATATGCATCGCAGCAACGACTGGTGCGCATCCGACCGTAACGGGAACAATTTATGAGGACACTGTGACAGTTCCGCATAGCGCGCAGTCACGTTTGACTGAATGCCCGCTATTTTTCACTGCTCACAATAGGGAGTCACTCTGAAAAACAACAAAAAATCAAATAAGCACACCTTTAACCATTTTTGTCCTAATTTACTATTGCTTGAAATAAATTTGACTATAATAGGCGCCAAGCTATTCTGGCATCACCCTTGAACTGAAATGGTTTGATCTCTCTTGTAATTAATTAATTTAATTAATTTAGACTTTTTAGATTAATAGGCGTGTGTGTTGTGTCAGTGTGTGTGGGAAATGAGCGTGGGTGTGTGAATGGGTACGCATTGGGTTGTGAGATTAGTTGTTCAGTTTTAAAGTTTTGACAGTGTGTGTAGAGCATTGAATTGTGTGATAGAGTCGACTGAGATGTTTGTAATTGTAACGACACCAGCACACATTCCTATGCTTTATGTCATAAGGCAAATGGCAAATGGCAATAAACAGTATTAAACAGTATTAATCTATAATGTAGCCTTCATAGGTCAGTAAACATATTAAAAACGCATCACCCTCAGCATGTAATGGGTTAAAGTTTTGTCTTGAATTTTTTTTTTGGGGGGACAGGACTGTTGATCCCCCCTACAGTCTTTTCAAACAATTCCAAGGCAAAATCATACAATTTGACGGAGCTGTGCTTCTTCGAATTAACGTACCATTACGCATAAATAAGAATAAGAGTACTTTATTATCTCGAAAAGACACATTTCAGCAACATTTGTGTTTCTTATGCCTTGTCGACACACCTAATGAACTTTAACAGCAGTTTAGACACGCAGCAAAAGCACACGCGTAATCGCACTTATTTATTCTGCGCTGCCGTAAGCGTGTCAATCTATTTTTAGCTGTTTCTCGTACTAAAAGCGTTGTATTTCTAGAGCTGAGCGGAATCATTGTTAGGTTACTTGATAATTATGCAGACGACGCCGTGCTGAACTGGATGTCCAAATGAACCATAACTAGACCCGTGTGTAGCGTTTCGTAACCTTCTGTTACAGAAGTGTATTTTTGAAGTAGTGGGCCTTTAATGACAGTTGTGCAGGGTGGCCTTCAGCTTGTTGTGAGTATTACACTTTTTTTAAGTTAATTTCCAGTCTAGTTTAAGAACTGTTTTATTGCTCAGGACGTCTTGTGGCATAAGTCAGCCTCTACCTAGGTCACTATCAGCCTTTATCAGTATTTCTGGCTTTGCATGTTACACGCTTGGGTTGTTCATCGGTGCTGAATTAAACAACAACAACAACAACAAAAACAACCCAAAAAACTCGTCTTTGTCTACTTGCAGCTTTCGCTGAATGTCTCACGATTAAAAAAGAGCGCTGTTTTTCTAGTGCAAAGTTAATTAATACCATTTATTTATCTATTTTTATTCATTTATTTATTATTGTTCCACATTTTAAAATGTCGGTTTGATCTTGTGTATTTGAATGCTAATAAAACTTTGTTAATTTAACCCATTACATCCCGAGGACGCGTTTATCAAGTTAAAGATATCCTTTGAGGTCAACCATCTAGTTTTGGAAATAGATCGACCATGAAAATTCAAGGGTGGTGTCAGAAAAGCTTCTGACACCACCCTTGAATTATCATGGTCGATCTACACCCTGTCGTAGCAGGTCACGGCTTTAGTGGTTAATACAAATTGCTGCCGTTGTCTGGTGGTCGGCAGACAAAATGTTCTGTATGGCAGCGGCTGCTGTGCTGTCAGCTGCGACAATTCCAGCCTCCCAATCCTCCTCTCTCTTGCCCCCCCCCCCCCCCCCCCCCCCCCCCCCCCCGCCTTGCCAGGTTCCTTTGCCGCTATCTTGAAAAGTACTCAGCAAACAGGCTGCCACTTAACGGGATGTACAATTTGAATGTCGCACTTTTCCTGTCCGTTATGTCAAGTGTGCTAGAACACCCAGTCGTGCCAGGCCCCGCTTAGCACCCCGTGTTTACAAACTACACCCTGTCCCGGATTCAGACACTCGGGTTATCAGCAATATATAGCCGTACTTATGTAGCAGTCACCGCACCCGACCACAACTGACTAACAATACACTGAGCTGCTTCGAACAGCATCCGCATTCACGGAGCCTGATCACCTTACGCCAAACTACTTGTCGGCGTCCTTTGCATGATGATCGCAAATGTAGATAATGACTCGACAAGAGGTGTGGATCCTCATGTGCCCTTATCTGCGGGCCGGGCACATGAGGATCTGTTCCTCTTGCAGATGGCTGGTGTTTTCAGTCGACGGATTCAGAAAGTTGATGTCCACAAAACTGAGAAAACTCCGTCCGCCTCTGGCTTGGCCGTTTCGAGTCGTGTCTGGCGCGGAAGTGTGTTCCGGTTCACTGGTTTATACGTGTTGATAATCGTGCTCAGACCCCGGCCCGATTACCTTCAGCGCGCTTCGTTGGAAAGAACAAAATCTCAAGATCCCATCCGCTTCGGCGGTAACGTGCAGTCAATTGATAAAAACAGCGACACGGGGCAGGAGATCCTTAGGAGCCGCCCCTACGTGCGAGGAGGCTTCCCCTGGGGGACTTGTGCCTCTTGGCCGGTTTAACTCATTCAGTCGCGGGCACTCGCATCAATAGCTGATGAAGTGTCGTATAGCCCGGCGGCAACGCTATGGCGACACTTGAGCAGCTATTGATGCGGGGCGCCGTGTTACGCTAACCTCGCTGCTGAACCTACATTTGGCGCAAAGCGCCGTATCGTGTATGTATGTATGTATGTATGTATGTATGTATGTATGTATGTATGTATGTATGTATGTATGTATGTATGCGTGCGTATGTATGTAAATAAGAGAATCTCCGATATTTCTGTACACACAAGCTTGAAACTTGGCGAAACACTTTCTTAAGTGGGTGGCTAAGAGAGCATCCGAGCACATTGTAATGAGTTGAATGTCTCATTGGTTGGTTGGTTAGTTCGTGGTTTAACGTCCACGGCACCGAAGTGATAATCGACGGCCCTGACGGGCGGGTTATGGGGGTACAGGGAAATCGTCTCATTGAAGACATAAACAACCGTTTATAGGAAGTCGGTTGACCCAGATTAGAGTCCGTAATTGTTGTCATATTTACTTGAACGTTTGCATATAGCTAGTTTGGATAAAGACATTGTTAGTTAGCCACCTTTGTATCCTTTCAACTTCTTTAGTAAAAATTAATTCTTTTCCGAAAAGAATTAAAACACTAAAAAATCTTTGCTTCTAGAGAAAGTCAGACAGTGGCGGTGACGTAAAAAAGGCAACTCCGTCACAAAGCAGACACTGACATAATACTCTAAATATGACGTCATTCTTTCTCTCTCTCTCTCTCTCTCTCTCTCTCTCTCTCTCTCTCTCTCTCACTGTGCTTCGTCTGACGCGGGCGTTGGTTGAAGGCCCCGGACATACATCACGATACCACGTTTGTCCGGGCCTTTAATCCAATGTTTGAGCCGTAGCGGGGTCTGACCTAAATCTGATTTACGTACTTCGTGTGTGTGCGTGCGCGCGTGTGTGGGTGTGTGTGTGAGTGTGTGCAAGCGCGTGTGCGTGCCGGCGTGCGTGCGTGCGTGTGTGCGTGCGTGTGTGTGCGTGTGTGTGTGTGTGCGTGTGTGTTATGTAGTTTGTAGCAAGGACAAGAATGAAAAAAGGTCTGCGCACCTATTCTTTTATCCTTTGAAATAAAGTTTCATTTCATCTCTCTCTCTCTCTCTCTCTCTCTCTCTCTCTCTCTCTCTCTCTCTCTCTCTCTCTCTATCACACACACACACACACACACACACACACACACACACACACACACACACACACACACACAAACATGCGCGCATCTCCAGGAGGAATAGATCCTCATGCGCCTCCAGGCGCATGAGGATCTATGCCTCTTAGAGATGTTTGGAGAGCGCGCGCGCATGCACTAACACACACACACACACACACACACACACACACTACACACACACACACACACACACACACACACACATCGACGCGCTTTCAGAAGAGCATGCTTGTGACCCGTGTACTTGTATATCATGTAGAGCAAAGTCAACCTGCTTTCACACAAATTCAGCAAGACTGAAATTGCACCGTGAAGTTCTAGTTTTGTCACCATTTTCTCAAGCATATGAAGCGAAAGTGAAACTCATATCACGTAAAATATAAACTTACGTAAAAACTAAAACTTACGTCATGACAAATGACGTTTGACAAATCAATGACGAGTATGTCCCGCGCCCCTTGTAGAAGTCACTGACGCATTGGCAGATCTGCGAGACTTTTTCAATACGGGAGATAATAATTCAACATCAGAATCAGGTCAAAGACAAAAGTAGAGACCATTGACAGCGAGGACCGTTCTCATAAAGAAGGGACTTTGTGGGTTATGGTTTATCCCATCTTGTTTTCAAATAACGTATATTTTCTCATAAATCCCCCGCAGGCGTCGAGGAATCGTGAGCCCTTTGTTTTCAGACGGAATGGACATCATCAAGGAATGCACTGATGCTCTCCGGTTACCTCCCTCAATCCGCTACGCGCGATGCGTCACAGTGCAGTCTAAAGATGGTTTGATGTCATGTTGTATTTTTATCTTTTGCCAGGTCATCGGCTCGCATCAGCAACGCGATGACACGACGAGAATTTTTACTGCTTCCCTCACTTCACTGCACAGTCATTTCCACAGTTCTTCACTTGCGGGACTGACGGTTTAGTGTGTGTGAGTGTGCTTTCCGCATTTTAACCCCATGACTGCTGCTCCCAGTAACAATACCGGTTCAGCAGCACGGTATCGCTAGGGGTTAAAACATTATTTCGCATGCAGTGACGCCTTCATTCACTGCCTACGTAGAAGTATGTATCTAAAAACTGACGTCAGTCACAGATTCACTGCTGGATGACGTCATAATTCTCTAAAATGCGGACATGTCAGTGAATGAGCTCAGCAAGAGGTGTAGATCCCCATGAGCCCCCCGCACTGAACTGCGGGGGCTCATCAGGATCTCTAACTCTTGCATTTGGGTGTTGCTCTTTGCTCAGGAGTTGCTTGGAAAAGGACAAAGCAAAGACTGCTAATAGCCCACTGGCCCACGTCCGTCGTTTCCTCAGTTTAACAGATCATTTTTTTGTGTTTGATTTCTCGCAAACTCCAGCGAACGTGCTCACCATCATGAACTGAGCCTGTTTTCCGCGTCACGCAGGTATATTCTATTGCCAGGAAAACCCAGTCGGTCACTCGTGTCCAAAATCCCAGTTGAGACGAAACCACCTTGACCCGTGCAGTTTTCTCGATCTGATTGTATTTTCGAAGTTGTGGAGATTTTATGATGAGAATTGGCCCAAAACTCGGCTGAGCCGGAACTGCAGGCATGCTTGTGTTCAGTGCCGGCGTGACCAATATTAACCCATTCAGCCCAAACACCCTACAGCAGGAGCTGGATCGACCATGATAATTCAAGGGTAGTGCCAGATTAGCTTGGCGCCTGAGGCGCCAAGCTAATCTGGCATTACCCTTGAATTATCATGGTCAGTCCACCTCCTGCAACTGGTACAATAGGGAAATGCACACGTGGGGCTAAAAGGGTTAAGGGTGCGCAGCCACATAAATAGTTGGATTTAAATTCAGTACTGCTCAATGCGGGCTTAGGTATTAAGTTGGTAATTTCACCGCAAGCCTGCTTACATTGTACTGCTCAATGCGGGCTTAGGTATTAAGTTGGTAATTTCACCGCAAGCCTGCTTATATTGTACTGCTCAATGCGGGCTTAGGTATTAAGTTGGTAATTTCACCGCAAGCCTGCTTACATTGTACTGCTCAATGGCAGGCTTAGGTATTAAGTTGGTAATTTCACCGCAAACCTGCTTACCTTGTACTGCTCAATGGCAGGCTTAGGTATTAAGTTGGTAATTTCACCGCAAGCCTGCCTACATTGTACTGCTCAATGGCAGGCTTAGGTATTAAGTTGGTAATTTCACCGCAAGCCTGCTTACATTGTACTGCTCAATGCAGGCTTAGGTATTAAGTTGGTAATTTCACCGCAAGCCTGCTTACATTGTACTGCTCAATGCAGGCTTAGGTATTAAGTTGGTAATTTCACCGCAAGCCTGCTTACATTGTACTGCGATAATGAGACGCGGTGTGTCAACAGTGTCAGTCTCCGCACGAGAAAGCGCAATAGTTGCGTCTGCTAAATCTGTGCAGGTCCGGCTGTGATTTTGGACCTTACGGCTGAAAGGGTAAGGTTTAATGTCAAAGACAAGCACACACTTTGCCCGACATTAAGGCAGTCGTACATGTGGATAGTTCTGACATGACGATAGAAAACTATCGGCGAAATAGCCTATCTACTCGATAGCTGCAGTTTCGCCGTACGCAAGCTGCGTATGCGCTATTTCCTTTTATGGAAAATCTCGCGAGACTTGTAGACAGAGTACATGGAAGATGAAGAATAGGGAAAAAATTCCCAGCAACCACAATTATCGTTGTGATGGAGAAGCAGAAACGAGTCTTGGCGAGAGAGTGGCTACTTCGATGTCCGTTTATGAGAGCGACGCGTGTGGAAGCGATGTGTGCGAAAGATCCATGCAGCTACAACACAGCGAAGTTCTCGGCCAAGTGCGGACTGCAAGATGCGGTCACTGATGCATGACGCGTAGGGCTCTGCTGATTGGTTCAGTTTGCGGATAGGCGAGCTGGCTAGGATAGGAAAAATAGAAGCAGGTTCTATTCGGACTATCGGGTGGATAGAAAAGTATCGCCGAGCTAGCGAGACCTATCGGCAAACTATGGAGTGGCTGAATAGGCGCGGCTAGGACAGGATGCCCATTTCTAGCCTCGTGTACGGACACCTTTAGTCCCGACTTCACCCTTTTAGCCCCGAGTCCCTGCAGCAGGAGATGGCCTGACCATGATAATTCAAGGGTTGTGCCAGATTAGCTTGGCGCCTGAAGGCGCCATCTTCAGGCGCCATCTAATCTGGCACTACCCTTGAATTATCATGGTCATTTCATCTCCTGCAACTGGTGCATAGTCGTTAGGCAACACCTCCACAATTGGACAAATGGGACCTTGGAGCTGAAAGGGTTAAAAATATTTCCCAGAGGCACATACGTGACGTTGTTAGTGAGGTTTGGTTTGAAACCGACGTCTCCCGACAACCGGAACGACTAAACGAAATCACGGCGTATATTAACCAGCTCGTACTATAAGCGAAGTGTTGGGGTGTAGGGGGCTCTGGATAGAGGTAGTACCTTTGCTGTTCGGCAGCTGCGTCCTACATAGGACGGACGGGCATCACTGGTCCTCATCCATCTCTTTAATCTCTCACGTGCTGGCTCCAAGCGCCACACCCTGGCAAACCACCTCAGCTGGTGGGCTAAACCATGTGAGGGGGTGGTGTTCACATTGCACCACTAGGCGGATGAGCTGTTTCTGACAGCCAACGGCTAGAGGACGGAGGAGATCAGATTGGATCCAACGGCCAAATGTGGGGGAGTAAACCCTTCAAATCAGGAGTGGAGCCCCGAAGGCAGACAGCTGCCTGTATTCACGCACTGTTCTGGCAGCTCCTGCAGCCAAACTGGTGCCAAACGTACTGCTTTGCATTCCTTTGGATACATCAGCGAGGCCGAGAGGGGGATCTTGACGACTGGGCATCCCAGGATCTCCATACACTTCGCCCAGGCTTGTGCACTGGAGAGGTCACTCCAGTGACTGACCCAGCAAGCGCATACTCCATTGTCTTTCGAGACAGGATGCCGAACTGCCGAACTATAAGCGAAGACACCGCTCCAGACATCTCCAGCAGGCATAGATCCTCATAGACAACACTCCAAACGTCTCCAATAGTCATAGATCCTCACGCGCCCCCTTGGGCTCATGAGGATCTCTGCCTGTTGGCGATGTTTGGAGTCGGTGTTGCAGGGCCTGTGCATGATGGTAGCGTCTGGTTCTCCGCCCCGCCTCACTTGGCTCACCCTCTCGGTCTTTCATTGTTAGGAGTCGCTCGGCGCGAACGCAACCTCTCCATTCTGCTAGGATCGAACGCCCGACATCTGCTGGTCATAGATCCTCATGAGCCACCTCAGTCTGTAGGAGCCCATAAAGATCTTCTTGCTGTATCCTTACCCCTATGATACGCGTATGTAGGAGGTGGTTGGGCGTGCCGCACGCTGTGACGATAAAAACCTGCCTGAAGCAGCTGCTTGTCAGTCCGGGTTTTTCCCGGTCAACAGGTCACCGACGTTCAAACTAATCACCTCGACCAGTCGGCCTCTTCCACGGCAGTACTTGCCTCTCCCACGGCAGTCTACAATGACTTGTGTAACCAAATGTCCACACTAGCCACCACTCTCAGTCCATTCGCTACGCACGTTCGTACGTAGCGGATCGTCTGGGGTGACCAGTGTGCGCAATGCTTTTGACGTCATAACGCAGGCGTTTCCTTTTATGGTACATTTGTAATAGTTGGTAGATTTCCGCTACACCTGACCTGCTAATTTGGTGAATAATGCACTACAATCACTAAGGCACTGTCAGTACATACCCCCCCCCCCCTCCTCCTCCGCCGTCCGACAGTCGCAGACCAGTGTTTTCTGACGGCATTATTTTTCACAGAACATGCAATCTAACTGGACTATCGACTGTCTTTGATAAGAGACTGACAGTCATGTTAACTTTTTTCAACTCCGAGTATCACCTTTCAGTGACTCCGTTTTGAGTCAGTTTTGCAGTGCCTGATTTACCCGTGAAACCATGAGGGCACTTGCACCATTGAAACACCGTCTCTAAAATTGCTTCCCTCGGTTCTATAGTCAGTCTTTGCCAGTTGCTCCAAAGTAATGACACAAATGCAAATGAGAGCACATATAATTATGCAAATTAGAGCGCATATAATTATATTAACCCCGACGCTCAGCAGCAGGGGATGGATCGTGGCGCAGTGGTTAAGGCGCCTGCCACCAATGCTAAAGGTGCGAGGTTCGATTACGGGTTCCGGCGTCGGATTTTTCTCCTCTAGTAAGTGTCACCGTTAATTCGGGCGGACCGTCGGGGGTTCTTTCTCCGGGTACTCCGGCTCTTCCTCCCCCACGACTTTGGTATCAGTTTCAGTCCACTTAATCAAATTTCAAATACAAACGATTTTGAATTTCCAAAAACTACAGTAGCTCGCTTGAGCTTGCCCTTAGCACCACGTGAAAGTTCTGTGTTTATGTACAGTGTGTGAGTGAATGCGCGTGATTCACGTGAGAGTGCTTGTTGGGTTCAGTTCGCGGCGGCGCTTTGAGCCGATTTTCAATGGGATAAAGCGCCTATTTAATGCGCTTATTATTATTATTATTATTATCGACCATGATAATTCAAGGCGGTTCAGTTGTGCCAGTAGCTTTGCGCCTGATGGCGCCAAGCTAATCTGGCACTACCCTTGAATTATCATGTTCGGTCCGGCGTCTCGTGCAACTGGTGCAATTTCTTTAGATGGCAACTCCAGAATGCGTTTAGGCGGAAATGCGGCCGTGGGGTTAAAAGGGTTAAAAGAAAACAAGTTGCTTATGAAACTGGTTCATTTCCCGGCCTACGTAAGCAAGCTGTCCGCACTGAATCCCGTTAGCACTATGTATCACGAGCACTACGCGTCGATAGAACAACGCTCGATAGCTCTACAAGTACAACCTTAAGTCCTATGTATGCTGGAACTATGCATAGAACAACGCTCGATAGCTCTACAACTAAGGCCTATGGGTTCTGAACTATGCAGCCACTGACATATCGTGACAGATTGCTGGAGACACGTCAAGTTGTGCTGGCAGCTCAAACCGCTAGCGTTCAAAGTGCTAATGCTATCCACGCATAGTGCTAGCGATCGTAGTGCTGTCGATACGTAGTGCTGTCGATAATGATCGAAGTACTACCAACACTTAGTTCTCGTGATACGTAGTGCTAGCCATACGAGAGTTCTGGCATATTCGTTGTGGCACTGGAAGCGGACCATCCCTGCAGCACAGGTGGCAGGAAAGGACACAAGGTAGAACATGTCCATCCTGGCTGGCCCTGTCCCGGCACAGGCTGGCGGACATTCGCTATTAGCTCATTGTACCGAGGTACGAAATACCCACATTTTGGCGTTATCCTCTGAGGACTGCATTACAATTCAGGCTGGAGACGGATCGACCATGATAGTTCAAGGGTGGTGGCAGAATAGCTTGGCGCCTATAGGCACCAAACTATTCTTCCACCACCCTTGAACTATCATGGCCGAGCCATATCTTGCTGTGGCGTGTCGCGGGCAGAATGAATTAGACCTTTATGTGTGTGACATGCTGACAACAATGAACGCTACTGTATGAACTGGTACACAAGCTTAAAACCTTTATTTGTGAATTGAAAGGGTCAGCTGCTTTCGGAGTGATTCTTGTTGAGTTCTTAGGGACAAACCAGGATTTGGCGTGGTCAGGCGCAGAAAGGCCTCAGCAGATGTCTGCAAAATCCCTGTTGAGCTGAAGGCTTTTGGGACATCCAAATATTTATAAAGACCTTCGTTTGCGCGTCAGGCTGGTGCCGCTAATCATTAGCCGAGCAATAATCACTTAGAACACAGCATAGCCTTTAGCATAGCCTTCAGCATAGCCTTTAGCATAGCCTTTCGGGCCAAGAACACACGGTTTAACCCTTTTTAACCCCAAGGTCCCATTTATCAAATTTTGGAGGTGTTGCCTATGTAGCAGTTACAGGAGGACCATACAAATCACATCACTGGGTACACCAACCGGCCGACGGCCTTGACATAAAACATCACAGATATAAACTGCCAGGAAGAGGCGCACATGAACTTTCGTCAGCAATAGACATAGATCCTCATGAGTCCACGATAGATCCTCATAAGCCCACGATAGATCCTCATGAGCCCACGATAGATCCTCATGAGCCCACGATAGATCCTCATGCGGCCACGATAGATCCTCATGATCCCACGATAGATCCTCATGAGCCCACGGGGGCTTATGAAGACGTGGGCTCATGCAGACCTGTGTCTATTGCTGACGAAAGTTGTTGATGCCTAAGGAGTGGTGTAGACTGTGCAGGAACTTGTCCTGTAGTGCAGGTAATGGAGGTCGATTTGCTGCAGCTTAACCTTTTAGCCCCAAGCTCCCCTGTCTCCAATTTTGGAGGTGTTGCCTAACGACTATGTACCAGTTGCAGGAGATGGCTTTGACCATGGTAATTCAAGGGTAGTGCCAGATTAGCTTGGCGCCTGCCCTTGAATTATCATGGTCAAGCCTCTCCTGCTGTAGGGATCTTGGGACTACAAGGGTTAATTCAACGCCAAAGAGCCCCGGTTGTTTAACCATTTTCATTCTGATACACTACTGCCTGAAATAATTTGAGATGAGAGTTCCGGTGGTGCCGGAATAGCTTGCGCCACCCTTGAACTAAATGGTTGATCTCCTAATCTGTAATGTAGCCTTCATAGGACAATCAGCAGATTTTAAAAAAAAATATCAGCCTCAGCATGTAATGGGTCAACTCCTTCTCCCCCAGACACACCACAGCAAGATAAAGATCGACCATGATAGTTCAAGGGTGATGCCAGAATAGCTTGGCGCCTATGGGCGCCAAGCTATTTATTAGGTACAGCCTGGCGACAGCGAGAGGCATAGACCGCATGTGATCACATCTCTTGTAGCAGGATGGACATAGGTACAGCCTGGCGAGGCGTAGACCCCCCATGTGGATCACATCTCTTGTAGCAGGATGGACATAGGTACAGCCTGGCGAGGCGTAGACCCCATGTGGATCACATCTCTTGCAGCAAGATTGACATAGGTACAGCCTGGCGAGGCGTAGACCCCATGTGGATCACATCTCTTGTAGCAGGATGGACATAGGTACAGCCTGGCGAGGCGTAGACCCCATGTGGATCACATCTCTTGTAGCAGGATGGACATAGGTACAGCCTGGCGAGGCGTAGACCCCATGTGGATCACATCTCTTGTAGCAGGATGGACATAGGTACAGCCTGGCGAGGCGTAGACCCCATGTGGATCACATCTCTTGCAGCAGGATTGACATAGGTACAGCCTGGCGACAGCGAGAAAATAATAATAAATAATAATTAGGGTATTTATAATGCGCTTATCTTATAATAATTATAACTCTAAGCGCGCACTCACAACTCGCGCACGCATGCGCACGCTCGACTCACGTACCACAAATAGTGAAATACATTGCGACGGTCAGCTTGGGGTGGGGAGTGTGGTAATATAGTGCTAGGACTGTTGAAAGAGGCGAGTTTTGAGGGCGGACTGGAAGGAGGAGAGAGAGAGAGTGTTTCTGACGGAGAGAGAGTGGGAGAGTGTTCCAGGTGGATGGACCGTAGACGGAGAAGGAGCGGGGGCCGAAAGTGCTGAGTTTGGTGCGAGGGATGTGGAGGCGGAGAGGGTCGGAGGCGGAGCGGAGGGAGCGGGAAGAAGTGTAGGGGTGAAGTAAGTTGGAGAGATAGGCAGGAGCGCAGTTGTTCAGGGAGAGGCATAGACCCGCATGTGGATCACATCTCTTGCAGCTGGATTGACATAGGTACAGCCTGGCGAGGCGTAGACCCCATGTGGATCACATCTCTTGCAGCTGGATTGACATAGGTACAGCCTGGCGAGGCGTAGACCCCATGTGGATCACATCTCTTGTAGCAGGATGGACATAGGTACAGCCTGGCGAGGCGTAGACCCCATGTGGATCACATCTCTTGTAGCAGGATGGACATAGCTACAGCCTGGCGAGGCGTAGACCCCATGTGGATCACATCTCTTATAGCAGGATGGACATAGGTACAGCCTGGCGAGGCGTAGACCCCATGTGGATCACATCTCTTGCAGCAGGATTGACATAGGTACAGCCTGGCGACAGCGAGAAAATAATAATAAATAATAATTAGGGTATTTATAATGCGCTTATCTTATAATAATTATAACTCTAAGCGCGCACTCACAACTCGCGCACGCATGCGCACGCTCGACTCGCGTACCACAAATAGTGAAATACATTGCGACGGTCAGCTTGAGGTGGGGAGTGTGGTGATATAGTGCTAGGACTGTTGAAAGAGGTGAGTTTCGAGGGCGGACTGGAAGGAGGAGAGAGAGAGAGTGTTTCTGACGGAGAGAGAGTGGGAGAGTGTTCCAGGTGGATGGACCGTAGACGGAGAAGGAGCGGGGGCCGAAAGTGCTGAGTTTGGTGCGAGGGATGTGGAGGCGGAGAGGGTCGGAGGCGGAGCGGAGGGAGCGGGAAGAAGTGTAGGGGTGAAGTAAGTTGGAGAGATAGGCAGGAGCGCAGTTGTTCAGGGAGAGGCATAGACCCGCATGTGGATCACATCTCTTGCAGCTGGATTGACATAGGTACAGCCTGGCGAGGCGTAGACCCCATGTGGATCACATCTCTTGCAGCTGGATTGACATAGGTACAGCCTGGCGAGGCGTAGACCCCTTGTGGATCACATTTCTTGCAGCTGGATTGACATAGGTACAGCCTGGCGAGGCGTAGACCCCATGTGGATCACATCTCTTGCAGCTGGATTGACATAGGTACAGCCTGGCGAGGCGTAGACCCCATGTGGATCACATCTCTTGCAGCAGGATGGACATAGGTACAGCCTGGCGAGGCGTAGACCCCATGTGGATCACATCTCTTGCAGCAGGATTGACATAGGTACAGCCTGGCGAGGCGTAGACCCCATGTGGATCACATCTCTTGTAGCAGGATGGACATAGGTACAGCCTGGCGAGGCGTAGACCCCATGTGGATCACATCTCTTGTAGCAGGATGGACATAGGTACAGCCTGGCGAGGCGTAGACCCCATGTGGATCACATCTCTTGCAGCTGAATTGACTTGAACGTTTCTCGGCATTGACGGGTTTAAGGACCGCACGGAGCACAGCAACCGACCCGCAGATGCAAAAAAACAGCTGGTGACAGTCCAACCTCTAGAAAATCTGGGAGGGGGCGGGGGGGGGGGGGGGGGGGGGAGAATACTGAACCCACTATCATACCACACTTGAAGGACTTAACAAAGCCGTGACACATGTTATTGGCCGATATAACGATTACAGATTGTGCGCCCGTATCATATTGATAACCTCACCACGTGACCATGCGATAAGAGTCATGTGATGCGGTAATCCCAGGCATATCATTATTTCCTTGTTATCAGGCTAGAACTAGCCCACTTTCAGTCGGGGCGACAGAAATAGAAAATTTAAGTTTTTTTCCAAAACATGTTTGGAACATGACTTGAAATACATTTTTGACCACAACACAACAACAACAAAATAATAATAATAATAATAATAAAACCAACGGGAAAAAAACATTGTAATTTACACCAATTTAGTATGCCTGTAAAATTACAGATATTCCCAAAACATTTAGGAAATTAGGCAAAACACTTTCAGCGTCTGACACACAGTAAATACATCTGTGCTTCCAAATTTAATTGAGGTTTTGTTTGGAAGACAATTTGCGATGTATAAGGCTGTTCCTGTCACTGGGCACGGATACTGTTCCTCACGTCTGTTCGTTCAACACCAAAACTGCCCAAGGAACTGGCGCACGAAATGGTCTCCCCAAGAGGCATAGATCCTCATGAGCCCCCGCAACTGCGGGGGCTCATGAGGGTCTATGCCTCTTGCAGTTGGGTCGCGTTTACTTTCTGCCGTCAGTGAAGGGGGTTCTGCATTATGCAAAGACTGCGTTCATAGTGAACGTAAACACCACACTTTCGGTTACGGGTTTGAGTTTCTCAGAAACAAGTCTTGCTTATATCTCCTTTGCGCAAAAAAGGTTTCATGATGACGCAGTTGGTCCGCGCCGCACCGCACACAGCTGTGCGCGGACCAACTGCGGCTGACGTCAGCTTGGGGATTGTTCTGCTCACTGGTGACGACAGTGTCGAATAGTGCTAGTTTCCGTTCAGTTTGGTTTCTGTGCTTTTCTTGTTTCCTTGTTTATTTTTTGTTTTGTTTTGCCAGTGACTGAAATGATTCATTGTTGAGATGACAAGCGTGTCTGAAATCTGTGTATTTCATTCTGCGGTCTACTTCAAGCCACATGCTCCAGCGTTAAAGGATTAATCGTTCACAATAATTATATCTTTTTTGCTGGACACGGGGCGGTCCGTGGCGCAGTGGTTAAGGCGCCTGCCACCAATGCTAAAGGTGCGAGGTTCGATTACGGGTTCCGGCGTCGGATTTTTCTCCTCTAGTAAGTGTCACCATTAATTCGGGCGGACCGTCGGGGGTTCTTTCTCCGGGTACTCCGGCTCTTCCTCCCCCACGACTTTGGTATCAGTTTCAGCCCACTTAATCAAATTTCAAATACAAACGACTTTGAATTTCCAAAAACTACAGTAGCTCGCTTGAGCTTGCCCTTAGCACCACGTGAATGTTCTGTGTTTATGTACAGTGTGTGAGTGAATGCGCGTGTTTCACGTGAGCGTGCTTGTTGGGTTCAGTTCGCGGCGGCGCTTTGAGCCGATTTTCAATTGGGATAAAGCGCCTATTTAATGCGCTTATTATTATTATTATTATTATTATTATTATTATTATTATTATTATTATTATTATTACAAAGCAGCTAGTTTAGGGGTGGTTTAAAGTAGTGTATAATCGTGTCTGAGAGAGAGGGTGTGCTGTTGTGCATGCGCAGTGAGTCCAGTATTTTCCTGGAGAACAGCGCTATACAAGAACTAGGTATTATTAGTTTACATTATGAAGTTTCAATGTCGTAAAACGAGCGACGTTTCTGTTGGCCTTCGAGTGTCGAGAGGGTTCCTTTCGTTACGCGGCTCAGAAGGCAGTGGACACTACAAGAAGGGTGGGAAAGTCTTAGTTGAGGCCAGGCAACATTGAGAACCCCTTGCATCGGCCCATTTCAGCCATCAAAGCCCGCCGTGGAGCACATCGCTTTAACCATGTTCATCCTGATAGTTTATCCATTGCTTGAAATAAAATTAGACTATGTTAGTTCAAGGGTGGTGCCAGAATAGCTTGGCGCCTGAGGCGCCAAGCTATTCTGGCACCACCCTTGAACTAAAATGCTCGATCCATCGCCTAATCGGTAAAATAGCCTTCATAGGACAACAGGCAACTTTAAAAAAATCAGTAACGGGTTAACCCTTTGGGTGCCGGCCGCGCGTTTTGTCGCCATGATTCCTGTGTGAAGCAAAGCGCTGCCGAGAGTCAAAGGGTTAACTGTTTCAACAAACATCCCATTCCTGCAGCATACACCTACATTACACATGCGGAATTAGAGAGCCGGTTTGGGTCTGTGCGTGTTGCTGGGTCTCAGTCACAACTATTGTACTCGCGCCGCGGAATCGTCATGTGTTTGCTGTGGAAACCGCAGCAGAGGAAACACTGATGTTCAGCTTGCTTCATTAGTGGGTTTTTTTTTGTTGTTGTTGTTGTTGTTTGTTTGTTTGTTTTTTTGTGGGTTTTTTTTTCTCTCGTGGTGCTCAGTTTTCTTTTGGAAATTATGTTCTGGAGCCAAATCACATTAAAAAAAAGTACTTTGAAATAGGAAATTACGTGTGCGCGTACAGCCCCTATTAACGCTAAACCCACGTGTTTAACAGGAGAGCAAAACTGATTTGTTTGATGTTATTCGCCCAGCCAATTCTCAGAAACTGTGTGGACAGCATTTAGCCCTGACGCGCTGGAGCAAAATATGTATCGACAATGCAAGATTAACGGTGATGTTAAAATATGTATCGACAATGCGAGTTTTTATCGGTGATGTTAAAATATGTATCGACAATGCAAATTTAACGGTGATGTTCAAATATGTATAGACAATGCAAGTTTAACGGTGATGTTAAAATATGTATCGACAATGCAAGCTTAACGGTGATGTTATGAAATATGTATCGACAATGCAAGATTAACGGTGATGTTAAAATATGTATCGACAATGCAAGATTAACGGTGATGTTAAAATATGTATCGACAATGCAAGCTTAACGGTGATGTTAAAATATGTATCGACAATGCAAGATTAACGGTGATGTTAAAATATGTATCGACAATGCAAGTTTAACGGTGATGTTTAAATATGTATCGACAATGCAAAATTAACGGTGATGTTAAAATATGTATCGACAATGCAAGTTTAACGGTAATGTTAAAATATGTATCGACAATGCAAGATTAACGGTGATGTTAAAATATGTATCGACAATGCAAGTTTAACGGTGATGTTAAAATATGTATCGACAATGCAAGATTATCGGTGATGTTAAAATATGTATCGACAATGCAAGTTTAACGGTGATGTTAAAATATGTATCGACAATGCAAGATTATCGGTGATGTTAAAATATGTATCGACAATGCAAGTTTAACGGTGATGTTAAAATATGTATCGACAATGCAAGATTAACGGTGATGTTAAAATATGTATCGACAATGCAAGTTTAACGGTGATGTTAAAATATGTATCGACAATGCAAGTTTAACGGTGATGTTAAAATATGTATCGACAATGCAAGATTAAGGGTGATGTTAAAATATGTATCGACAATGCAAGATTAACGGTGATGTTAAAATATGTATCGACAATGCAAGTTTAACGGTGATGTTAAAAAAAATATGTATCGACCATGTTAGTTCAAGGGTGGTACCAGAATAGCTTGGCGCCTATAGGCGCCAAGCTATTCTGGCACCACCCTTGAACTGGCATGTTGGATGTGTCTCCAGAACTGTAGTCTCCAGTAGACAGCTGCCGAGCGGGGGGATTTTGTCCTCACGGCTAGGTGTGTTGGTGGTCCGAAAAGTGGCGGATCCGAGGCCTCGGTGTGAAGTCGTTGCAAGAAGTGGTCCGAACCTTTTTGGCCTGTGAATATAGAAAAAAAGCACCTTCACCACAAGAAAGCCGTGTTCAATCGAAACGTTTATTTTTTTGTAGCTGTGTATTTCTTGCAGCCCCTTCCTCCCCCAAGAAAAATAAGCAAACAAATAAACATGAATAAATAAGTAAAATTAAAATAAACACGCACGCACGCACGCAGGCACGCGCGCGCACGCATACACACGAACGCACGCACGCACACGCACGCACGCACGCACGCACACACACACACACACACACACACACACAGACAGACACACACAGACACACACACACACACTCATAAGACATAAATAACTAAATACTTAAATTTAAAAAATAAAATGAAGACTAGAAAGACAAAAGGCTGTGTATGGGATACCCACAATGACCTGGACAGACTAATCCTACAAGAACCACACCCCTAAGTTTGACACATCACCGACAAGATAAGCTATCGGTAGTGTCCATGATTTTTGAGAGCACGGTCGGCAGTTGACAGATAAGATTATCTGCGCTGCATTATTTGCTTCTAATATCGTCACTTCATATTGCGATTTAACCAAATTCAGCCCTGCAACGGGAGATGGATCGACCATGATAGTTCAAGGGTGGTGACAGAATAGCTTGGCGCCTATAGGCGCCAAGCTATGCTGGCACCACCCTTGAACTATCATGGTCGATCAGTGTTTTGAACTGAAATCTAGTCTTCAGAGGACAGCTCGCAAATTCGGGAATTCCGACTTTTAGGTGTGATGTTTTAATAAAGGTTATCACACACCTTTATTTTCTTGTGGTGCCCAGTTTGAGCATGCGATGAAAAACAAGGGTTTTGTCTTCTGAAAATACAACATCAAATGCAGCCTGCGCTGAGAAAAATGCATAATTTGTCGTCTGAAAGTAACGTTTGAAACTCACTTTGCACTGAAATGAGACAGCAGCTTCTGTTTTGAATCGTGCGATTTGTGATACCTTTTTTTTGCACTTGAATTAGGCTTAGCAGATTTTGTTAATGTTAAAGATCCTACTGAACAGGCTGAAGCCACAGGCAGAGGAAATCATAGCTGAGGAACAGGCAGGCTTCAGACCAGGGCGCAGCACAACTGAGCAGATCTTCAAACTGAGAGTTCTATGTGAGAGATACCTCCAGCACCAGCAGGACCTCTATCATGTCTTTGTGGATTTTAAGAAAGCGTTTGATAGGATGTGGCATGCAGCCCTTTGGTCCACCATGAAGCTATACAACATCAATGCCAACCTGATCAAAGTCATAGCAAACCTTTACAGCAAGGCCACTAGCGCAGTCTGCTTCAACGGCAAAATAGGAAACTGGTTTAGGACTACAGTTGGAGTCAGACAAGGCTGCTTGCTCTCACCTACTCTTTTCAACATCTTCCTGGAAAGAATCATGACGGACGCTCTGAAAGATCATGAAGGAACTGTCAGTATTGGAGGCAGAACAATCACGAACTTGCGCTTTGCGGACGACATTGATGGCCTTGCAGGAACAGAGAAGGAGCTAGCTCAGCTGGTGGAAAAGCTGGATAGTACAGCCATTGCATATGGGATGGAAATCAGTGCAGAGAAGACCAAACTGATGACCAATAACGCCAGTGGCATTGGCACTGAAATCATGGTTGGAGGCCAAAAACTGGAAACAGTTAAGAAATTCAAATACTTAGGAGCCATTGTGACGGATGAGGGATCAAAACCAGAAATACTGTCCAGGATTGCGCAGACAACAACAGCACTGACAAGATTAACGACCATATGGAAGGACAGAAACATCACACTCTGCTCCAAGATCAGACTGATGCGCTCCTTAGTCATCTCAGTGTTCTTGTATGCCTGCGAGTCATGGACCCTCACAGCAGACCTTGAAAGGAGGATACAAGCCACTGAAATGAGATGTTTTCGAAGGCTGCTTGGCATTTCATACAGAGATCACATCACAAACGAGGAAGTGGGAAGCAGAATCAGGCAAGCCATCGGGCCCTATGAAGACTTATTAGCCATTGTGAGAAAACGCAAACTGAAGTGGTATGGGCATGTCACGCGTTCAGCAGGGTTTGCCAAAACAATCCTGCAAGGCACTGTGCAAGGAGGACGAAGGAGAGGAAGACAGAGGAAAAGATGGGAGGACAATATCTCAGAGTGGACAGGACTGAAGCTGGGCGATACGCTGAGAATGGTAGAGAACAGAGAGGAATGGAGGGAGCTGGTTGCCAAGTCATCAGTGGTGCCCCAACGGTCGGATAGATAGATAGATAGATAGATAGATAGATAGATAGATAGATAGATAGATGATAGATTAGATTAGATTAGATTAGATAGATAGATAGATAGATAGATAGATAGATAGATAGATAGATAGATAGATAGATAGATAGATAGATAGATAGATAGATAGATAGATTAGATAGATAGATAGATAGATAGATAGATAGATAGATAGATAGATAGATAGATAGATAGATAGATAGATAGATAGATTAGATTAGATTAGATTAGATTAGATTAGATAGATTAGATAGATAGATAGATAGATTGAGGGAGCTGGTTGCCAAGTCATCAGTGGTGCCCCAACGGTCGGCAAGACTACGGGATAGATAGATAGATAGATCGATAGATCGATAGATAGATAGATAGATAGATAGATAGATAGATTGATTGATTGATTGATTGATTTTGTTTTGAAACGTGCGATTTGTGATACTTTTTTTTTTTTTTTTTGCACTTGAATTAGACGTGGCAGATTTTGTTGTCGAAGGAAGAACACAGAATGAGACCTAGACTTTCAGTGTTATCGTAAATGTAGTTTCCAGCACAGTTTCCACTTGAACTCATGAGAAATATGGGATTGTGTTCTATGTAAAGACAGTTTATACAACTCGCACTCTTTTTTCCACAGTTGTGCTACAAGGCTGTCTGGTGATTGTGTGGTGATATGGGTTGTGATGTTTCCTCCGCACTTTTGATAATTTCGTTGCAATGCCGCATCACGAGGCTGGGAATCGTTAGAGCGACCCGACTGTCAGCGCGCCACTTTGAAGAGAAAAGAATATGTCGATTCCGAGGTTAAACCCATTTACAAAAGTTTTTGTATAAATAAATTAAATGATGCCTGACTCTCCAGTTACGCAAAATAAATCACGAGTGCTCAGTTCCACCGATGAAATGCGAGCGTAAGCTCACAGAGCACTCGTGCTAAAGCTCGCATTGTATCGGTGGAACAGAGCACTCGTGCTAAAGCTCGCATTGTATCGGTGGAACAGAGCACTCGTGCTAAAGCTCGCATTGTATCGGTGGAACAGAGCACTCGTGCTAAAGCTCGCATTGTATCGGGGGAACAGAGCACTCGTGCTAAAGCTCGCATTGTATCGGTGGAACAGAGCACTCGTGCTAAAGCTCGCATTGTATCGGTGGAACAGAGCACTCGTGCTAAAGCTCGCATTGTATCGGGGGAACAGAGCACTCGTGCTAAAGCTCGCATTGTATCGGGGGAACAGAGCACTCGTGCTAAAGCTCGCATTGTATCGGGGGAACAGAGCACTCGTGCTAAAGCTCGCATTGTATCGGTGGAACAGAGCACTCGTGCTAAAGCTCGCATTGTATCGGTGGAACAGAGCACTCGTGCTAAAGCTCGCATTGTATCGGGGGAACAGAGCACTCGTGCTAAAGCTCGCATTGTATCGGTGGAACAGAGCACTCATGCTAAAGCTCGCATTGTATCGGTGGAACAGAGCACTCGTGCTAAAGCTCGCATTGTATCGGGGGAACAGAGCACTCGTGCTAAAGCTCGCATTGTATCGGTGGAACAGAGCACTCGTGCTAAAGCTCGCATTGTATCGGGGGAACAGAGCACTCGTGCTAAAGCTCGCATTGTATCGGGGGAACAGAGCACTCGTGCTAAAGCTCGCATTGTATCGGGGGAACAGAGCACTCGTGCTAAAGCTCGCATTGTATCGGGGGAACAGAGCACTCGTGCTAAAGCTCGCATTGTATCGGGGGAACAGAGCACTCGTGCTAAAGCTCGCATTGTATCGGGGGAACAGAGCACTCGTGCTAAAGCTCGCATTGTATCGGGGGAACAGAGCACTCGTGCTAAAGCTCGCATTGTATCGGAGAACAGAGCACTCGTGCTAAAGCTCGCATTGTATCGGGGGAACAGAGCACTCGTGCTAAAGCTCGCATTGTATCGGGGGAACAGAGCACTCGTGCTAAAGCTCGCATTGTATCGGGGGAACAGAGCACTCGTGCTAAAGCTCGCATTGTATCGGGGGAACAGAGCACTCGTGCTAAAGCTCGCATTGTATCGGTGGAACAGAGCACTCGTGCTAAAGCTCGCATTGTATCGGGGGAACAGAGCACTCGTGCTAAAGCTCGCATTGTATCGGGGGAACAGAGCACTCGTGCTAAAGCTCGCATTGTATCGGTGGAACAGAGCGCTCGTGCTAAAGCTCGCATTGTATCGGTGGAACAGAGCACTCGTGCTAAAGCTCGCATTGTATCGGTGGAACAGAGCACTCGTGCTAAAGCTCGCATTGTATCGGTGGAACAGAGCACTCGTGCTAAAACTCGCATTGTATCGTTGGAACAGAGCACTCGTGATTTATTTTACGTAACGGGAGGTAACTCAGGCTTAGTTTAAATATCTTTATTTGTCATACTGTTTGCTGACGGGGGTGAGAAATGCGAGAATTTCTAATTTCCCTTATACGAGCTTAATCGGTCAGACCGTAAGAGGACCTCTGTAGCAAGTTCATGAAACCCGGCATTAGGCGTGTTTACCAGCCAGCGTACGATAGATACAGTACACCACTTCCTCGTACAGTACAGTGGACCCGGACAGTCGTCTGACCTTGAACAAGGCCAGCAAATTAAAGCGCTCGCCTGGAAGAATGTTCCGGTTGTATATAGGTCGCACTTACCGTGCAAATATAGCTATGATGGCGGTGAGTGTGTTTACTGATTCGAGCGATTATTCACACTTAGGTCATTAGTCCATCTGTGCATTGATGTCTTTGGGCTGGAAATTCCCCGCAAAGTCTGACTTGCCTGCCAGATGACTAAAGAGTCGTTTAGGCTGGAGACAGACCGACCGTGCTGTGACGTATCAGTTCAAGAGTGACTGACGCACTGATGTAGAAACCGGTGTTTTGGAGAACTTCATCATTTTTGGAGAAAAAAATTCTTTTTTTTTCAGACCTCCTAAAAATCATTGAAAAAAGCATTTGCATTTTTTATTTTTATGTTTCCGCGTGCCGCTGGGCTTACCAATGACAAGTATCTTTCAACGCCACTGTGGTACCAGTATAGCCTGGCGCTACCCGTGATAGTTCAAGGGTGGTGCCAGAATAGCTTGGCGCCAAGCTATTCTGGCACCACCCTTGAACTATCACGGTCCATCAGTCGCTGGTTGTAGAATGTGTCAGAGCTGAACTGGTCACAGAAAAACTAACGTAGGCGTGACTGACACGGGAAACATCAACAGCGTTTTGCTCATCCTGCAAGTCCTCGCTATACACTTTAGTCTAGTTTAGACTTGTCTAGTCAGTGCACTCAGCTTGTCTAGTCAATGCACCGAAACTTCATGCCCAGTGCAACCAGTGTTATGCCGGTGATTACGCTCAAGGCTGCTGATCCACTATAGTATCATGTCGATCCACCGCTCGTGACCGGCTTTTTCGCGTAACTGACTTGTAACCGACCTCCAGCAGGGGGGACCGAGATGGCTCAGAGGGTAGCGGAACGTGGGACCGCAAGGACTGACTCGATCGTATTTCCAAACCTGTTGGGTCAGAATGTGTTCAGACCCTTTTTTTCGGTGCCCCCGTCTTTGAAATCACCTTCGCCGTGGCATACTGACTCGGATTGCGCCGAGCGTCACATGACAACCGCCGTGACCGCGACGGCAAAAGATTTCCAGCAGCTTTCAAGTGCGGCCCTGCAGCAATGGTGCTAATCCGGTGCGTGAGTGAGCTCACTCATGCATCTGACCTCTGATGATTTTCCCATCATATCCGCCCAGATAGAGATCAATGTGTGCGTGCGTGCGTACTGTGTGTGTGTGTGTAGTGTGTGTGTGTGTGTGTGTGTGTGTGTGTGTGTGTGTGTGTGTGTGTGTGTGTGTGTGTGTGTGTGTGTGTGTCATGTGCGTGCGTACTCATGCATCTGACCTCTGATGATTTTCCCATCATATCCGCCCAGATAGAGATCAATGTGTGCGTGCGTGCGTACTGTGTGTGTGTGTGTGTGTGTGTGTGTGTGTGTGTGTGTGTGTGTGTGTAGTGTGTGTGTGTGTGTGTGTGTGTGTGTGTGTGTGTGTGTGTGTGTGTGTGTGTCATGTGCGTGCGTACTCATGCATCTGACCTCTGATGATTTTCCCATCATATCCGCCCAGATAGAGATCAATGTGTGCGTGCGTGCGTACTGTGTGTGTGTGTGTGTGTGTGTGTGTGTGTGTGCGTGTGTGTGTGTAGTGTGTGTGTGTGTGTGTGTGTGTCATGTGCGTGCGTACTGTGTGTGTGTGTGTGTGTGTAGTGTGTGTGTGTGTGTGTGTGTGTGTGTAATAATAATAATAATAATAATAATAATAATAATAATAATAATAATAATAATAAATTTATTTCAGTTTTTGCAGGCCATCAGGCCCATATGAACACAAAATACAATTTACAACCAGAAAATACAGGAAGGTGGTTGTAAAAACACACTCATATAGCATTACATCAGCGCACATAAATAAACAAAAAACAAGAAAAGTTCAAAGCAAATCCCTCTAATTCCTTAATTTAAGGCAACCTGAAATATACATAGCAACTTTAAAGACCAGTTTATCATGTAGGTTTCCACACAGCAGCTGAACTTTAAGATCGGATGGGAATCTGTAGTAAAACAGTGGAATGTACTTTTTACGTAAAGGGGCATATTTTGGACACTCGAACAGAAAATGACACAAATCTTCAGCCTTATGCCAATCACATGAATTACATTCTGGATTAGTGATGGGTTTTCCAAATCTGGATACTCCGTTTAAAGGTAAACGGTTACATCTAAGTAAACATATTGCCCGCCTGAGTTCACAAGAGTTCAGCTGCCCTATGTAACTGGCTCTAAGTATTTCTGGGTGGTAATGGCAGTATTCTGTGTTTGAGGTAAGGGATGCATGCCAGTCCTGTCGGAAACAATCCGTCAGCCGATCTTTGAATATCTGAATGAACAGAGGAGTGTTTCCAACTGACTGCATTTCCCATACATACCCAAACCCGTGCATACACAATAGAGTCTTTATTTGCGTAGCCCAGTTCGATCTACCCGAAGCATCATGCATATATAACATCGTGTAACACTGTCTTGGGTATCTGTTTTCTGACATGGTAAGAAGTCTGCACCAGTACTTCACCATTCGAACATAGGCATCAATATACATAGGGAATCTTCCACACTCACCCAGCGCAATATTGTTTTTTACATCTCTTCCAACACCAAGGACCATTTTACAAACCTTTATATGAACCTGCTCAATTACATCATGTCTCTGGAAACCCCAGACCTCTGACCCGTATAGCACAATGGGTTTAATCTTGACATCAAAAATGTGAAAAACAGTGTCAGCTGGCAAGTTTTGTAATTTGAAGTATAGTCTTTTGATGCCTGCAACTGCTCTCCTGGCTTTTCCAGCTAAGTTTTCTACACATCTAGCCCAGTTCAGAGTAGAGGAAAATATCACACCAAGGTAAGTATAACTGGACTCGACTTGAATCTGCTTGTCAGCATAAAACCATTTTTCACAATTTTTCACAAAACCTCCATTTTTGAAGACCACCACTTTTGTCTTGTCCATGTTCACAGTGAGACCCCATTTTTTACAGTATTTTTCTAAACAATTAATTTTCTTTTGGAGATCTGCTACAGAGTCAGAGACAATGGCTATATCATCAGCATACATAAGAAGGAAAATACCCAGTGGGTCTGCAAAAATATCAATGCCACGTGCACCGCACGATGATATTTCTGTCTCAAATTCTGAAAGAAAGATAGAAAACAGCAGTGGGCTCAACACACAACCTTGTCGCACCCCTGACATGCAATCAAAGTAGTCGGTAACTTTGGTTCCAACCCTTACAGCAGCTTTTACATGTTTGTACATACTCTCAAGTGTCTGAAGCAACTTTCCATGAACTCCTTTACGTAGCAAGAGATACAACAGTTTTGTCCTGTGCACACTGTCGTAAGCTTTAGAAAAATCTACGTACATGGTGTAAAAACGGCCACCCTGCTTGCTAAGATACTTTTGCACTAGTGCCTGTAAGCAAAAAAATGTTGTCTATAGTACTGTATCCTTTACGGAAGCCAGCTTGGGCCTCAGGAATACAATCGTTCTCTTCACAAAAACGAACCAACCTGTTGTTAATGACAAAACTGTACAACTTACTGATAACGTTCAGAAGAGAAATTCCTCTGTAGTTGTCAACATTTCTAGGGTTACCCTTTTTGTGTAGTGGAAATATCACAGCCATGGTCCAGCTTTCAGGGTATTCCGCACTTTGAAACACACGATTAAACAAAGGATGCAGAAATTTCACAAGGATCTCACCTGCATGATGAAAAAGGTCAGTGGGCAAGCCATCAGGGCCTGATGCTTTCCCTTTCTTCATGTTATTAATAGCACTGCGAATTTCATCCTGCGTGATTTCCTCGTCAAATTTTGCATTATGACAACCATCACAATCATCAGATATATGGTCATTCAAAACACCCTCGGCCTGTCTGCTGAAACCTGAATCATCAACATTCTGATCCACATTTAGCAAATTACGAAAATAATCATACCACACGCGTGGTGAAACGACATCAGAACACAACTTTTTAACGCCAGTCAGAGACTTTATTTTTTGCCAAAATGTTCTTGAGTTTGCATCATTACATGCATCGTTGAGCTCATTCAAAACCCGTGCGTTGTACTCTACTTGTTTTGTTTTACACAACTTCTTAAATTCTTTCTTCATGTCAAGATACTTCCCTAAGTCGTCATGTGTGTTTGTGTGTCTGAACTGCTTCAACTGTATGTACTTGTTTTGTTTTGCTAACTCGCAGTCCGAGTCCCACCACGGCGGCTGTGCACGGGATTCACCTACCTTCTTACCTGACCTCATTTTGTCAGCCGCCTTCTGAATGAATGCTACAAAACAGGCCGACCCTTCTTCTACACTCGAGTCAAGCGCTGACGAAAAGTGTTGAAACTGAGTCTCCTGATTATCTTCAATGTATGCCCAAAAGGATTCAGCGTAGTTTTCTTTCCAAACAAATTTAACCCCTTCCTCTAGTATTATATCATCATTTAAATCATCATCATCACATGAATAAACAGACTGAATAGAAGTAAACATGGTTACAATGGGGAAATGGTCTGACTCGCACCTGTCTGCAACAAACATATCGGTCACTAGGTCAAACACGGATTTAGAGCAAATACAGTAGTCCACCACACTTTTGCCTCTGTTGGCCACGCACGTAATTTCTCCCTCACTGTCACCTTTCGTTCTGCCATTGACAATAAACAAACAGTACTCTTGACATAGTTCTATCAGTTTCCGACCAAAACTGTTTACGCCAATATCTTTTGACCTCCGTGGACTTTGTGGTACATCCTCTAGCAGATCTGTTAATTCCTGTAGAGGCTGCACGTGTGAATTGCCATCAATAAAATCAGTATCAGACAGCCCGGCAGTGCGGGCGTTAAAATCGCCACATAATAGCCAAGGCAGCTCAGGGTGAGCACGTAAAACTTGAGACATGTAGTTTTCTAACACTTCAAAACCATCAACGTTATCTTCACCATATACAACAGAACGCTCTGGAGCCACATACACAAATGCTGCCAGAACATCAGATGCAGAGTTCAAAACAGACTTACCGATCTTTAGAAACACAATATCCTCAGCTGCCTGCATTAAACGCAACACATGACAGGCTATAGATTTATGTACACACACGGCCACGCCCCCTTTTAACTTTTGTGTACGTGGTGAAAAAAACACCTGATACTCTGGAAAGGTATCCTCTATAACATTTTGCTTACACGACCAGATCTCTGAAAATGCAAAAATTTGACACCTTTCACAGAACTGCCTAAAAGAAACACTTTTCAGCTTATTTACAAGACCTTGGATATTCCATGCCATGATGCGAAACACAGAGCTACCACTTTCATCACTACCACTTTCATCAACACAGTGTGCGGGTGTGGGTTTGAGTATGGGCACTTGAGTGTGTGTGTGTGCAGGTAAGTCGTCCTTTGAAGACACATGGTGGGGGCCCTGGGGGTCTGAATGAGGGACGGGCTGTCTTCTCCTGGTTGCTGGGTCAACATGCCGGCCTGCCCCTCATTTCTGCCCCCTGCGCTCCACTGGCCTCTGGGTAGCAGCGTCGTATGCGTGGGTCTTTCCCTCAACAACGAGGGAGTCGAAGCGGAGGAAGGCCTTCTTCCCCGCCTGCTTGGCCTCCTTGAGGAAGGGTAGTAGCTTGCGGCGCACGTCCCTCACCCGAGGGGTGAAGTCCTCAGAGATGTAGACCCGGGACCTGTTCTCCTTCAGCGTTCTTCGCTCAAACAGGATCCGCTCCTTGTCTTTGTACTTGTTGAAGCACACGATGATGGGGTGGGGCGCCTTGCCCCCCTTCAGACGATGGGCACGCTCCACCTCGATCTCCTCCTCTATGCCCATCTCGTCCTTCAACATTGACTTGACAGCTTTTTCACAGTCCGCCCAAGTCTCTGAGCGCCCCTGGGGGTGGGGGATTCCGTGAAAGATCAGATTATTGCGTCTGCTCCGCCCCTCCAAATCATCCAGCTTATCCTCCAGCTGCGTAACTTTCTCCTTCAACTCTCTGTTTTCTTTCATCACCGCAGTAAAGTCACTCTGAATTTTGTCCATCTGCTCCTGCATTGTAGCTTTCATACTGTCCATCTTTTTGTCCATCACATTCAACATTTTAAACACATCAGCAATGGTCGGCTCAGACACTGCGTTTGCCTCACCCCCGGGCGACTGGTTGTCTTGGTTCCCCTGGCATGTCAAAAGAGTCTGTCGTTTCGGTGGCCCTGGGTTCGCTTCGACATCGCCACACCGGAGCAGAAAGCCGACCAAAAACACGAGAATGACTGCCACCGGTCCGCTGACACTGACAGTGCGGTAACGTAGGGCTGCCTTCCTCTGTGCTTTGCGAGCCATGAAGTTTTGAAAAGTCCAGTAAAAGGTACCGCAAATGGCACGAAAAGATACCGAACTGCTTGGCATGATGAGCTGAATCACCCTGTCGTTGTTCTAAAGTCACTAATTAAGTAATTATGTTGCAAAATGCTAAAAATGTGCGGAGCCGCTCTTCAACTGTGTGACGTCGATCGTGAGCACAACTCACCCCGTGTGTGTGTGTGTGTGTGTGTGTGTGTGTGTGTGTGTGTGTGTGTGTGTGTGTGTGTGTGTGTGTGTGTGTGTGTGTGTGTGTGTGTCATGTGTGCGCACGCGCGCGTCCACGGACACAGTCGAACTATCCGGTTGGAAATCCCACACTCTAGATGTATCCCCCCTCAGATTATTTATTTATTTACTTTTTTTGTAGTGTTGTGCAGCAAGTAAATACTGCTGACGGCATCAGATGCACAAACCGGGAATGTGTGCGCCGCGTAAGTCCCATGCTGGACACACGACCTTCTGTAACAGTTCACAGCCACATGCTCCATGGCGGGTTTCCATTGCTAAACCTTCTGTAACAGTTCACAGCCACATGCTCCATGGCGGGTTTCCATTGCTAAACCTTCTGTAACAGTTCACAGCCACATGCTCCATGGCGGGTTTCCATTGCTAAACCTTCTGTAACAGTTCACAGCCACATGCTCCATGGCGGGTTTCCATTGCTAAACCTGATCCGCCGATACAGCCGGTAGTCAATGTCGTCTTGTCTCGGCTAAGACATTTCTACCCTTCTTGTTACAATGCATGTGAGTAGGCACGCGTACCACAGAGAGGTTTCCCGCTGCCTTTTGAGCGTACCGGAAGTAACTCTCCTGCGTACACTGCAGTCATGGAGAAGGAGAGCAGAAAAGTCTTCATTTTACGACATGCAAACTTTCACTGAATTTACTTAAGATGCTCATTGGCGAGAAAATGGCCGTTTCATACCAAAAAAAAAAAAACAAAAAAAAAAAAACGGTTGATCCACACTGGAGTTCGTAATTTTTCTTATTTTTACTAGATGTTTTGCGTATAGCTAGATAAAAGGGAGATATTGAATGAGTTTGTTAACCAGCATTGTACCTCTAGAACATTTTGAGTGATAATTAATTTTCACGTTTTAGGGATTAATTTCCCCGATTTTTATGGGTTAATCTTAAAACAATTGAATCTTTATTACCAAAAAACACACCCAATCTTCTCATTAATAATCGCATGATTGTTCGTATACGGTATTTACATAAGCCTACAGTTTGTCTCGGCTGTCGGGTACGACTGATTAGGTCAGTTGTGACCTGTATGCCCTAGGTGTGAAAATCAGACAATGTTCTGCACCACTTTTCAGGAGTCATTTGTAAAACAGCTAACATAACTTCAATTTAGCTTTTACGAAAAGCTACCCACATGCTTTTTCATAGACAGTGTTTGCATAAGCCTGCTATTTGGCCCGGCCCTGGGGTAGGATTAGGTCAAATTGTGACATGTAAGCCCTAGCCCCTAGGCATGAAAATCGGCAAGAAAATTGCAAAGTTGATCCTCTGATACGTCAAATGTTAGTACTGCGACGAGTGACGTATAACATCGAGTCGTCACTGTGAACACAGCGTCGTGGGACTAATATGCCATGACGTGAAGCTTGAAGTGACGTCATTTCGCTGCTCGTGCTATTATCCTTCTTCAGAATAGCTATGCTACGCCAGACCACAGAGCTTACGAATGGCGGGAATCGCCGTGTGTCTGTCTTTATTTATGTGTGTCAGTGTGTGTGGATCAGAGGGTGGGTTAGTAGATGGATTCCTGTCGCTACACGAACCCACAGAGCGTACTAATGGCGTGAAGCGCCCGGTGTCCGTCTTTATTTGTGCCCGCCGACGTGTGTGTTGATCAGGAGTTGGCTTAGAGAGGAGGGAAATGGATCAGCATTATATGCCTAAAAATATGAACAACTGTGAATGTTCCTAAAAGATAAACGCATGTGAGCTCCAAACAATATGGTAGACGTTAGGATGAAATCCTCATCTTGTTTTCAAACAAGTACGCGATACTCTACTTATGCTTTCTTTCTTTGGGACTTTCTGTACATTTTACAAATAAATAAATAAATAAAATAGTACGTGTGTTGTAATTGTCTTTTCTAAGCGTGTTTCTTATTCGTATGGATTTTCTTTTTATCAGTTGTACTCGAATGGCAGTCACCTGTTTGGTCTGGCTTTACACTGAAAAGTCTGGTCAGTCGGGACCTGTACTGATTTGAAAAGCCGTGTTATGTAGGACGTTATATAGGACGTTTGTTATGCGCGACCTGGTTATAAGCCAAGTGGATCACGAACCACGATCGAAGACAAGCAGCATTTGGGTACGCACGAACTGCTCTGTGCGCCGGGTGTGTACTCGTGTCAGTTTGGTTGGTAGCCGGGGTTTTCCCACCCGTTCACGACAGCAGGTAGACACGCGGTATGTGGCCAGACCGCGCCTGTCGCTACAGGACCGACCTACAGCCCACAGTCACAGGACTTACACTCTGCAAGAGGAATAGATCCTCATGACAACCTGCAAGACGAATAGATCCTCATGACCGCCTGCAAGAGGGATAGATCTTTATGACCCCTGCTGTAAGCAGGGTCATGAAGATCTATTCGTCTTGCAGCTGTCGCGGCGCGTGAGGCTCTATTGTCTTGCTGGTTGGGATCAGCCGCTCAGCACCCGCCCTGGGGGGATTTCATTTCTGTATTAGCGGCAGAGCCAACAGTTGCGCGGCATTCTAATACCGGCCGCAAAGGCTTCAACCCTCAATAGGCCAAGGCAGTGCAAATAGGGATCATGTGGATCTATGCATGTCGCTGGCAAAGTATCGGACTTGAATTGTGTCTGCAGTTTCAACAAACTAAACATGATATCCATGACGCTTCCGCCACAGCTAACGGCAGAACTAAACCGCTTCGTTTCCCGCCATTGCACCGAGCTACATTAATCAACATGAACCCTTGCTGTCACTGAGGGCGTATTAACATCTGTGCTACAAATTAGCAATACTTGCATCAATCTACAGAGACGATATTTTTGTTTAGTTTTGTGGACGTAGCTGTTTTTGTGTGTTCTTTCAGTCAAAAGAGTCCGGTGTCAATATATTACTTGTAGACTATTTACTAATCTCCTCCACATGCACATCGTTGACCACAGCGGTCGGAATCAGGGGAAGCAGCTGGATCTGTTGTGGGCCCCTCTGATAATCGAGGACACGATGTAGATCTATTCCTGTTCAGTCCGTATGGCAGTCACAAACTACGGGTATCTATAGTGTTTCCGAGTTGAATTGTTTTTCAGGGCGTCGGTCATCACGTTCACAGCAGGGGAACAGGGGTGACGCCATTGTAGACGTGACGAGGAAGGTATCTTAGGAATGAGACAGTTTTCCACTAGTAGCCTGTGTTTAATACACACCTCTACTCGCTTTAAATTTCGTGTGCTGGTGTGTCAATTTGGAGCTTACGGCCGTAGGCCGTAAGCTCCAAAATGACAGACCAGCACACGATATTATTTTTAAAATCCTTCCGTTTCCAGTTCTAGCCACTCCACCCGACCCTCCTTCACCCTGCCCACCCACTCCTACTGATCAGTTCCTAAGTGTTCCGTTTTCTTTGCGGCATATCTGAGATAGTTTATATCAGAAGCACGTGTGCTTATAGAGAGATTTGAACCTGATACAGTGTGCGTGTTCCTCGTTTGAGTAGGTCAGTAATATCCGCTAGCTGTCCAGGATACAGTCATGCCTGTATATCAAGGAAAATTCGTTTCTCCTTGCTTCCGACAGCTGACCCGCACTTAAGGGTCTCTCTCACGCACGCACACACACAGACACACACACCCATACACACACACAAATACATACACGCACGCACACATGCACACACGCACACACACGGAGGCACACACACACTCTCTCTCTCTCTCTCTCTCTCTCTCTCTCTCACACACACACACACACACACACACACACACACACACACACACACACACACACACACACACTCACACACACAAACACACCGGAGTGATATACCACACACACACACACACACACCCGAGTGACACACCACGACACATACACACACACACACAGGCACACACACACAAACACACACACACACACTTAACTATTGAATTGATTTTGCCCTCCCTTCCCGGCAGTTCCTCGTCACTGTGTTTGTCGCGTCTTAACAGCGCAGTTACGCACTTTACTTAGAGACGTTTCGCTTTTGAACAGCTATACACTATGGTATCTCCCCGGTTCCTATGACTCTACTCTTTCAAGTTAATCCCACAAAGTCTGACGTGCCCAACCACGACTTTTTCTTGGGTTCCAGCGGTTGTATCTGGTTAGGGAAGGGTGTTTTAAAGACCCACGACCGCCGGAACTGTTCAAAGACACTTCTGTAACTGACGGTTTCGAAACTCTTCATACAGGTCTAACTATGGTTGATTTAGACAGGACAATCCAGTTCATACAGGTCTAACTATGGTTGATTTAGACAGGCCAATCCAGTTCATACAGGTCTAACTATGGTTGATTTAGACAGGACAATCCAGTTCATACAGGTCTAACTAGGGTTGATTTAGACAGGACAATCCAGTTCATACAGGTCTAACTAGGGTTGATTTAGACAGGACAATCCAGTTCAACACACGTCGGCTTTATGTCAAGTAACCTGACAATGACTCCACTCCGTTCTATCAGTGTGAGAAACAGCTAAAAAAAAAAAAAAGATTGACACGCAAACAGCAGCGCAGAATAAATAAGTGCGATTACGCGTGTGCTTTTGCTGCGTGTCCAAACTGCTGTTAAAGTTCATTAGGTGTGCTGAGAGGTGTCTTCAGATTGATGCGTCATGGTACTTCAAGCTGAGGACGTCACATCTACCCCTGGTCTCTGCTGAGGACGTCACATCAACATCTGGTCTCTGCTGAGGACGTCACATCAACCCCTGGTCTCTGCTGAGGACGTCACATCAACCTCTGGTCTCTGCTGAGGACGTCACATCAACCCCTGGTCTCTGCTGAGGACGTCACATCAACATCTGGTCTCTGCTGAGGACGTCACATCAACCCCTGGTCTCTGCTGAGGACGTCACATCAACCTCTGGTCTCTGCTGAGGACGTCATATCAACCCCTGGTCTCTGCTGAGGACGTCACATCAACCTCTGGTCTCTGCTGAGGACGTCACATCAACCCCTGGTCTCTGCTGAGGACGTCACATCAACCCCTGGTCTCTGCTGAGGACGTCACATCAACCCCTGGTCTCTGCTGAGGACGTCACATCAACTCCTGGTCTCTGATCGTGTTTTTGACGTCTGTACATTCAACACCAAAGATCCCCGCCGTCAAAAGAACAAGGACACAAAGCGGTTTCAGCAAGAGGCATAAATCCTCTTGAGCCCCCGCGATGTTTATCATGTTTTTCTCTCAAAATATTTTATTCTTCAAAAATAAATTTCTCCCACGGTTTTTCTTTTTATTTGTTTGTTTACGGAAGGGGGGGGGGGGTGTATTCTGACCACCCCCTAAGTTTTCAGTGGAATTTGGGGAAAACTCTCCTCCCCCCTTTCCATTTTTGACCCCATCTAGAAGTATAGATCCTCATAAACCTCGACAGTGCGTGGGCCTTGCAGTTCGCTGTAGGACTAGTGGTCAACTAGATGTATGTTCATTTTGCTGTGCGGCACTAGATGACCTACTACAAAACAATCACCCGCACGACTTCATTAATTGACCGATCATCACAAGGAGATGACATACTACAAAACAATCACCCGCACGACTTCATTAATTGACCAATCATCACAAGGAGATGACATACTACAAAACAATCACCCGCACGACTTCATTAATTGACCGATCATCACAAGGAGATGACCTACTACAAAACAATCACCCGCACGACTTCATTAATTGACCGATCATCACAAGGAGATGACAGGATGTGGTGCGTTAGTGTGTTTGTGTGTGTGTGTGCGCGCGCGCGCATGTGTGCGTGAGAGAGAAGGAGAGAGAGGGAAAGAGAGAGAGAGAGAAAGAGAGAAAAGTTCCATTGACAATGTTGAAAGGGAATACCAGCCCAGCATGCCCAGTGCGCAAAAGGCTATCGGGCCGACGTCGGCCCGGTGGCCTTTCGCGCATTGCCTGGGTACTTCGTAACATATCTTTCTTCCTTGCCAGTTTTTGCCTGGTATTGCCGTTCTCGTCCATCATTCACGCAGCAAGCAACTTCCCGCCACTGAGCTCCGGACACGATCCCTGCACCAGCAAAAGGACTAGATTCGCATCAGCCCCCGCGCCTGCACCTCCTATTACTGCGACTGCATGGGCTGCTGAGAATCTGAGCCTTTTGCAGACGCAAGGAAATGACGTCGTCTTTGGAAATCCCACTGTGTGCATGCGTGGGATGCCATCGGATCTCATCTCAAAACCGGTCAATTGTTTCTTATCGTGCATTGTGTTCCATCTTCTTCTTTTTCTTGCTGAATTAGAGCACCATGGTGCGCAATTATATTTTTAGATGCATCGTTTACACACGGAAGAATGTGTCGCTAATATATTTTTTCCTGACATCTGTGTGCCTTTCCCTTAAAATTTTAATACATGTAGTTTAAAATGGATTTAAAAAATAGAAAAATGAATTTTGGCCATTTTCATTTTCTTTTTCTTCTTTTTTTCCTCGTTATCGCCCTTCATACGCATAAAAATGGCCAGCCGCGGGAACTGTTTTTTTTTTTTTGTTTTTTTTTTTGGTGATTGCTACTCTTAGCCGAACCTTACTCGTTTAACTCACTGCAGACGCGCCTCCTTTCCGCGGATGCACTGTCCGATTGTGTCACGTCTCGAGTGTGTTAACTCTTTTCAAGGTGCCCGGCATGAATAGCTGCTGAGCTGTCGTATAGCGTTGCCGCTTGCGACGCTATACGACACTTCCGCAGCTATTGATGCGGGGCGCCTGGAATGAGTTAACACATTTAGCCCCACGGCCGCTTTGTATCCAATTGTGAAGGTGTCACCCAACAACTCTGTACTGGTTGCAGGAGGTGTGTCGACTATGGTAATTCAAGGGTAGTGCCGGATTAGCTTGGCGCCTTCAGGCGTCAGTCTAATCTGGCACTACCCTTGAATTATCACGGTCGATCCATCTCCTGCAGTATTGCGTCTGCGCAAATTGGGTTAATACTGTTTTTGTGTCTCGTGTACAGTGTGTGTGTTTGTGTGCGTGTGTGTATGTTTTGTGTGTGTGTGTTTTTGTGTGTGTGTGTTTGTGTGTATTTGTGTGTATGTGTGTGTACATGTGTGTGTGTGTGTTTGTGTGTGTGTGTGTGTGTGTGTGTGTGTGTGTGTGTGTGTGTGTGTGTGTGTGTGTGTGTGTGTGTGTGTGTGTGTGTGTGTATGTGGTTTTTCTTTGCTTTGTGGCATTCCTTCCCTTAGAATTACCAGAAATGCCAATCTAACTTCCTGTCTAGCACACTGTGAACTTGCTGAAGACGTCAGTTACTGTCATATCAGTCCAAGTTTCTAATCTGGACTCGGTGTTTGTCGATGAAAACAACACGGCGTTTTCCTGCGGACTTTTCGACACCCGCCCTCGACTTTCCCTTCCGCACAACAGGAGCAGCGTCAAACTTCACACGACGCGTTTGTTCTGTGTCTTATTGTGTGCCGGCTGACCTGTGAATTTGGACATTAGGGACCGAGAGCCCAGCACACAGTATCACCCAATCTCGAGGCATAAGGTTCAGATTCACAGAGCAATTTAACCCAAACCCAACTTCTTGCTGAAAGTCATTGATCTGCTAGATGCCGCTTTTAACAACACACCTGATGCCCCCGGTAATTGTGTGCGATTGCCGGCTCGCGATATATTGGGTTTTATGGACAGTACAGAAATCCAGTCGCACCAGATATGGCGGTCGTTTTGTTTTGTCAAACACAGCTGAACGCGGCGAGTCAGTACACCTAAAACCCCGGGGACAAAGAAGAAAAGTAGCTTACAATAGGACAACTAGAAACGGTTTATACAATTTTCTGATTAAAACCTTTTTTTTTTTTTTCTTTTTTAGAGTTGACATACGGTCAAGAAATCATTGACTACATCAGCGTACTGTTTTCCTGTCCGTCTGTCTGTTTTGTCCGTATGTCTGTTTTGTCCGTCAGTCTGTTTTGTCCGTCTGTCTGTTTTGGACGTATGTCTGTTTTGTCCGTCTGTCTGTTTTGGACGTATGTCTGTTTTGTCCGTCTGTCTGTTTTGGACGTATGTCTGTTTTGTCCGTCTGTCTGTTTTGGACGTATGTCTGTTTTGTCCGTTTGTCTGTTTTGGACGTATGTCTGTTTTGTCCGTCTGTCTGTTTTGAAGAAAGAGTTAACCCTTTTGGTGTTGGTAGCGGTTTGTGTCGCGATGACTCCGGCGGGAATCATGGTGACACAAACCGCTATCGACAGCCAAAGGGTTCAAGAACAACGTGTCCCAGCACAGCTTATTAACGTTTCGGATGAAAACCAAACTTTCAATAAATCGTGTTGTGATTTGTGGTCCTTTCTAAGCCTGTTTCTTTCTTTGTCGGGATTTTCTGTGCATTTTACCGACTCGCTTGGCACTCGCCTGTTTTGGTCTGGGCTGGGATACGCCACAACTCCACAGGCAATCACTGTCCCTGCCCTCCGGCCATAACCCGCCCGCTAAGGCCGTCCATTATCGCTCCCGTACCGTGGACCGTAACCCATTGAGCCCTGAGTCCCTACAGCAGGAGCTCGATTGACCATAATAATTCAAGGGTATTGCCAGATTAGCTTGGCGCCTTCAGGCACCAAGCTAATCTGGCACTGCCCTTGAATTATCATGGTCTCAAATTCCTGCAACTGGTACATAATCATTAGGCAACACCTCCAAAATTTGAGAAAAGGGACCTTGGGGCTAAAAGAGTTAAACCTCGAACTAAACAACCAACCATCAGATCCTGCCACGTACTGCGCGCAGTCGAGTACAGTCTACTTCTAGTCTACTTCTCCTGCAACAAGGTCAGATATAAACAAAAACCCGGATATTATTACACTCTTTCATATTCCCGACAACACTCTTTCTGTGTAAATGAGGTCATCTCCCAGCCTGCAAGCCCATGAGTGCGAGCTCTGAGTGGTTTGCTTGAGCGAAGGCCGCCCCACCTTGGTGCTGATGGGCTTGCAGGCTGGGTTGTAACAAACTTCACATAGAGCAACAAGAACAAGGTGGTTCCTAGCTATTGGTTACAGCCGGAGTCGACTGTTTGTCAGTCTCTCCCAGCTGATGTGCGTCACTCGCCATCTCTTTCCATTTTCAAATCCAAGCTTAAAACTCACCTTTTTTCTGTTGCATATACGTAAGACTATTTTGTCTGCAGGCTCATCCTCTGTGTGTGTGTGTGTGTGTGTGTGTGTGTGTGTGAGAGAGAGAGAGAGAGAGAGAGAGAGAGAGAGAGAGTTTTCTGCTCCTTGTAAATCAATGTATTTTTTTTTTTGTTGTAATGTTGTTTTGTTGTTGTTGTTGTTGTTGTAATGTATGTGCTTGTTTTTGTATTTTGCTTCACTGTTTCATTACTGTGATTGTAAAGCGCCTAGAGCACCTTGGTGATTAGGCGCTATACAAATTACCTTTATTATTATTATTATTATTATGCGTGTCTTACTTTTGTTGCAGGTATGTCCGCGAGTGGCTGGGCAGCATGGTGGCAGGGGAAGTAATCCAAACCAACGGGAGTAACCCTGAGCGCTACTACGTGGCGGATGACCACAAGGGGGCGCTGAACAGCCTGGGGATCGCCGCGCGCCTCTTCGCCTCTTACGCTGTCCGCTATGACGCCGTCAAGGCCTGCTTTCGTCAGGACGGGCCCAACGGTGAGGGTGTCAAAAGCAAACGCCGGTGTAACCCTTTGGCTGTCGGTAGCGGTTTGTGTCGCCATGATCCCGGCAGGGCCCTAACCCTTCCGGCAGGAATCATTGCGACAAGAAGCGCGATCGACGGCCAATGGGTTAACACACTGGAATGGTCCCTGACGGCAGAACGACTCCTGGTTGGTTTAGCGTGGAAAGTTCAGTCCAGTGCAGTGCAGTTCAGTTCGATCAAGATGGGATCTCTGCGCTCAGAAAGGCCCATACGCTCTTCACCTCGACCATCAGAAGTATTCCCTGAGTTCCTTTCGATATTGCACCAGCATTGGTCGGGTGACCGTGGAAAACTGATGCGCCATAATGACCCCCTGGTCGCTTTGGTCTAGGAAGACTGCTGCGTCGGATCGACCCCGGGCTCACTTTGGCTGTGGAGAACTGCTTCGTCATATGGACCCCGGACTCATTTTGGCGAGAAAACTTGGCAAGTTTGCCTCGCCAAAGCGAGTCCAGGGTCTAGGTGGCTTGGAGATCAATCCGGCTGGTTACAACGGGGCACTTTATATTGATTGTCTGGATTTTAAAAAAACAAAGGTGTTCTGCATGCAGTATCTCTATTTTGCTAATCAAATTAATAACAAATGCTTGATTTGACTCTGCCTTTGTCGACGATCGCCCTAGTCCATAGTGAAAGGGTGTCGTCAGTCTACAAAGATCAGATCGCTACCTCCTAGGTCAAGGTCATAGCCGCCATAATTTATTAGGATTTTGTTCTAATCTACCGTTGCAGGCGTGAGCCACAACGATTTCCCGGACGTGTTTAACGTGTTCCACGTGATGCGAGAGTCTTCAGTCGCACCCACCGTGGACAACATGGTGCTGCTTGTGGGGGGGCTGTCCGAAATGCTGGGTGAGTGTCACTGTCTACACACGTGCGTGCGGGGCAGTAAGCGAAGGATCCCCCCAACCCACCCTCACCCCCACCCCCACCCCCACCCCACCCCCCCCCCACCCCCACCCCCACCCACCCCCACCCACCCCTTATCCCTTTGTGTGTCGGTAGCGGTTTGTGTCGCGATGATTCCTGGCAGGACCCTAACCCTTCCTGCAGGAATCACCGTGACACAAACCGTTACCGACACGCGAAGCATCACAGGATCAGGAGACGATTCAGACCCACCAAGTGTGTCGCGGGGATAGTTTGACGCCTTGAGCTATCACGGTCTGTTTATGGTCCTCTCTTGTAGTAGTGTGTGTTAACCCCCATTTCCCAAATTGTGCAGGTGGCACCTAAAGACTTCCTACCAGTCGCAGGAGATGGATCGACCATGATAATTCAAGGGCAGTGCCAGATGAGCTTGGCGCCTGAAGGCGCCAAACTGATCTGGCACTGCCCTTGAATTATCATGGTCGATCCATCTCCTGCTGTAGTGCGTCGGCGCTAAATGGGTTAACTTATAATAATAGCTTCCTTTTATGAACTGCCCATTAACCCTATGACTGTCGGTAGCGCTTTTAACCCTATGACTGTCGGTAGCGCTTTTCGTCGTGATTCCTGCAGGGCCGTGGCCACAAAAACTGCCATCGACCCTCATATCGCGCCAACACACCACACCACAGAAGGAGGTATATGGACTGTGATAATTCAAGGGTAGTGTCGCCTTCTGTCGCCAAGCTAATCTGGCACTACCCTTGAATTATCACGATGGATCTATTTCCTGCTAGTGGTACAGTCGTTCGGGGATGACTCCAAAATTTGAGAGATACGGCCCCCTGAGGGTGAATGGGTTGATGCAGAAACGCAAAGAAACGCGTACTAGTAAAAGATATCAAAGTTTAATCAATCAATCAATCAATCAATCAATCAATCAGTTAAAAAAAAAAATATGATATGCTGCTGCTGCTGATAATAACAACAATAATAATTGCGTGAAATGCGCGTGTACGACAGCGGACGGTATCGACGTGGTGGACTACGGCTGTGGGACGGGCGTGTTGGTCATGGAACTTGCTCGCCGCTTCCCCAACAGTCGCTTCCATGGCAGCGACATCTCCGCTGACGGCGTGGCCATAGCGCAGCAACAGCTGGCCAACAGCGGCCTGACCAACGTCATCTTCTCCTGCCACGACCTGGAGGCGCTGCCTGACGACATGCACGACAGGTCAGGGTAGTGTGTTTTTTTAACCCATTTGGACCCGATGCACTACAGCAGGAGATGAATCGACCATGATAATTCAAGGATAGTGCCAGATTAGCTTGGCGCCTTCAGGCGCCAAGCTAATCTGGCACTATCCTTGAATTATCATGGTCGAGTGATGCACTATCGTTGGGTGACAAAATTTGGCCTCGGGGGTTAAATTAATACACGTAGTGTTGTAGTTCTTTCGGCTGTGTTGTTGGGGGTGGTGACTCACTTTAACCCTATTAGCCCCAAGGTCCCATGTCTCCAATTGTGGAGGTGTTGCCTAACGACGGTGTACCAGTTGCAGGCGATGGCTCGACCATGATAATTCAAGGGTAGTGCCAGATTAGCTTGGCGCCTAAATGCGCCAAGCTAATCTGGCACTACCCTTGAATTATCATGGTCGATCCTTCTCCTGCTGTAGGCTAAAAGGGTTAGTAAAAATGGACTTACTGTCTTCCGCCTGCACAGTGTGGCCATTTCTTTCTTCCCTCTTTCTGCAGGTTCGACTGGGCCTTGACGTATGACGTCATCCACGACCTCCCGCACCCGCTGAAGGCCCTGAACGAGATCAGCAAGAGCCTGAAGCCCGGCGGCCTCTACGTCATGGGAGACATCCACACGCCCAAAGACCGGCGCGGAATCGCCGGCGACGACTGGGCCATGGGGCTGTACGGCATGAGCACGTTTCTGTGTCTGCCCGCCAGCGCCGGGCTGGACGGGGCCCTGGGGCCGGGGGCCGCCTGGAGCGTGGAGGAGGCTCAGACCCTGATTGCTCAGTCCGACCTGCAGTTCGTCAAGAGTGAGCAGAGCAAGCCGTACTTTGCTTTTCACATCTGCAGGAGGCCGGCTCTGTAGTGCTCGGAGCTCCATTTTTTTTTTCTCCGGTTAACTCCTTCCAGCCGTGTCGCATCCGGACACGCGGCGAAAGCCGCGTGTCCGGATGCGACACGGCTCGAATGAGTTAATTGTTTGAAGGGCAGAGGTGGGGGCGAGTGGCGCCAGCATGAACACGGAGTACAGATTGTCTTCAGCCTTGGCAGCTACAACTCCTCAGCTCCCAGAACTGAAGACCTTTCATTCTGTACAAAGGAATAAATCGGTCAAAGCGGAAATTTGCCGTGAGCTACCGCCACAGTCGAGTGTTGTCAAACGAAAGAAAAACACTTATTTCGTCTGCGAGCTGTTTGTGGGCGATGCATGTCTTGCTGGCTATTGTCAGCTTGCAAGTTACATGTCAACCATTCCAACCAGAAGCGTTGATACCTACGAACTCTTTCTCTCTCGCCACCCCCCCCCCCCACCCCCACCCCACCCTTAACCCCTCTATCCCCTAACTTTACACCGCAGCCTGTTGGAGCTTATGCGGATGCATGTCTCTTGCGGGAAGGAGGGGGTTGGGGGGGGGGTTGGGGGGGGGGGCAGGTTTGATCGTTGACATCGCTTACGCAGCAATAATGGAAAGATTCCACGCATAACAACAGGAAACTGGGCCTCTGATTGCGCCGACTTTATTGCCCGCTCGAGGACACGCAGTAACAGGAAGCAAAAGGCCCTGGGCCGCAGTCGGTTGTGCGCGAGCCAGCTGTGGCTGTCGTCGGTACGATGACCTTTTGCGCTGTGGAGTGTTACCGCTGCACTGCTAAATGACAGCACTTGACAAAGAATTATCGTCCTGGGTTGAAATGAATGTCCCTCAACTAGTACGCCTCTCCACTCCGTACATCAAAGCCTGTTGACCCCTGCCTGGGAACACAAACTGCCATGGTCAGACAAGAGGCATAGATTGTCATGAGCCCCCGCACCTACGGGGGCTCATGAGACTCTATGTCTCTTGGAGATGTACACCGTTTGAACGTGAGGCGTCAAGACGGACTTTTTATCAGACGGGGTTTTTAAGCCCCGGGAACACAGACGTTCACACTGGCCAGCAAGAGGCTCAGGTGCTCATGAACCCCCTCTCCCCCAAACAGATGCTTGGGGGGCTCATGAGGATCTATGTCTGTGGCAGAGAGATCAACACTTAGACGAAATCCTGAAGTTGTTTTGCAGGAGGTAATGACATACTCCTGGCCTCTAGAACCGCCGTCAACATGTCCTCATGCGCCGTAGACTCCCGACAAGCAGCGCCCTTGAGAGTGTCACATTACATAGGCAGAATAATCGCTAGCGGTGTTGACCCCTTCGCTGTCGGAACTCGACTGACCACCTGAACAACTGCAAAAGGCACAGGTCCTCATGAGCCCCGCCTCCGCAGAGGGCTGATGAGGGTCGAGGCCTCTTGCTGGCTCCCCTCGCAAGTGGGCCCGGCTCAGTGTTGCTCGTGCTGGCTCCCCTCGCAAGTGGGCCCGGCTCAGTGTTGCTCGTGCTGGCTCCCCTCGCAAGTGGGCCCGGCTCAGTGTTGCTCGTGCTGGCTCCCCTCGCAAGTGGGCCCGGCTCAGTGTTGCTCGTGCTGGCTCCCCTCGCAAGTGGGCCCGGCTCAGTGTTGCTCGTGCTGGCTCCCCTCGCAAGTGGGCCCGGCTCAGTGTTGCTCGTGCTGGCTCCCCTCGCAAATGGGCCCGGCTCAGTGTTGCTCGTGCTGGCTCCCCTCGCAAGCGGGCCCGGCTCAGTGTTGCTCGTGCTGGCTCCCCTCGCAAGCGGGCGCGCCCGGCTCAGTGTTGCTCGTGCTGGCTCCCCTCGCAAGTGGGCCCGGCTCAGTGTTGCAGCCTGTGGTGATTCCGGGAACATATTTCATGTCGACTGGCAGAGAAGGGGTTAAGGGAAGCTTGGAACATCGTGCCTTGTTTGTTTGGTAGTTGATTGTATAAGCATAAATTGTCGTGCCTTCCCATGCACTGACTCTTTGTAGCGTAGAAAATGTAGCCTTGACTTGAGGTATTTCAACCTCAGACCTTCTTTGTTCTTTCGTTGATTTTTCTTTTGTGTTTTGTTTGTGTAGCCGGCTTTTGTGGTTTGTAAACTTCGGGTCTACATCTGCTAATTTACAATAATAGTCAACAAGCATTTAACCTATTTACCCCCCGAGGACGCTATGTTTCCACATTTTGGAGGTGTCACCTAACGTCTATGTACCAGTTGCAGGAGATGGATCGACCATGATAATTCAAGGGTAGTGCCAGATTAGCTTGGCGCCTGATGGCGCCAAGCTAATCTGGCACTACCCTTGAATTACCATGGTCGATTCTTCTCCTGCTGTAGTGCGTCGAGGCTGAATGGGTTAACCCTGTAGTGCTCGCAGCCACCGGTACTGTTTACGGTTGTACCAGTGGCTCCACGCACAAAGGGTTACTGTCAATTGTGGTTTGTTGTAACCGTCTGTCGCCTGCATAGCGCAGTGGGTAAGATCTCCGGCAATGGAGGAGGTGTCATTCAGATTGCATACAAGGTATGTGGGGTTTTTCCCGTTGCAATCTTTCTTGCACACCTGACTTCTGGCATTCTGAAGCGAGTGTGCGTGTGTATGCGGTTTGCGCGTGAGTGGGCAATTACAATATGAATTTTTAAAATTTATTTTTACAATTTCCACCTTTATAAACATTTTGCTCAAGATTTTCTCTCCATATGTGTGTATACGTATGAATCTCAAGTATAGACACATTGTGTATCGTTTTGAAAATAAATGCCTTCCATTAAGTTCTGCGTTTTGGTTTTGTTTTACTGGTAGATTTGTTTGGTTACAAGGCGCACATCATGCTCAACATGTGGAGACATCGTGTAGAAGTCTCTGGACAAGGCCTCACTGACCTAAACGTCCGCAGGGCTGACGTCTGATATACCAGACCCGAGGACTTATTGGTAACAGAACGTTTTTTACCCCCTGAGTCCTCCCCCCCCCCCCCCCCCCCCCCCCACCCCCCCCCCCCCCCCCCCCCGAGTCCTCCCAAGCCTGCATAGGATAAATCTGGCTCTACATTCACTCATTCTGCCCGCGACACGCCACAGCAAGATATGGCTCGACCATGATAGTTCAAGGGTGGTGACAGAATAGCTTGGAGCCTATAGGCGCCAAGCTATTCTGCCACCACCCTTGAACTATCATGGTGGATCTGTCTCCGGGCTGAAGTTGTAATGCAGTCTACCGAGGATATCTACCAAAATGTGAGTATTTCGTACAATGAGTTAACCGGAATAACGCGGTTTGACTCGCTTGAAGACTCGCAGATACCGCGATATACTGAAGGAACTGGCGGACAGTCACGTAGGTTTGCTGTCTGGCCGACTTCCGGCGGTGTCGCTGTACTGGTAGAAACTGCACAGCAAGCAAAAGTTTCTCACGTCGGGTCGATGATTCCTTACTTAATTGGAAAGACGTCAGACCAAGGGTCCCGTTGTATAGCGGAGCACCTTGCTTAGTGGCTGGCACAGGACTAAGCTCACTCGTGCAACTAAACCCTCACCCCCCCCCCCCCTCACACACACACACACACTCACTCTTTTTACGCCGGGGACTGACGTCACGTCCGCTCTCCAGTCATCAAAACAATGGGGACTAAAGTCGAAATTCCCTAACCCTGGAATCTGCCCTCTGTGGACCGCAAACCAGCGCAGAAGATAGTTCGACCGTGATAGTTCAAAGGTGGCAATAGCCTAATAACTTGGGAGGCGTGTCGGTGGCTTAATTTAGTGGCTCGCGAAAATCGGCCAGTCGTGCTGCGGATGTGAAGAGATCACCGAAGGCACTCGTGATCAATCGGTCCAGATCAAGTTAACTTAGGCATATTTATCAGGGCTTCAGCTGTTAGTTCATTAGGCCTCAGACCCGCCACTGCGTAGAGAAACTGAAAAACGATCCAACTGCAAGAGACACAGATCCTCATGAGCCCTCGCGACTGCGGGGGCTCATGAGGATCTATGGCTCTTGCTGAGACCAATTTGTGTCCATTTTCCTTGGCTGTGGCTGGTGGTCCTTAAATGAACAAAAATTTTCAGATTTATTTTTGTTTTGCGTCAGTCCAGTAACGTGGGAAAGGTTTTAACGTTCAGCAGAAAACTAAGGCCATCTTTACTGCTGCATGCCGGGCAGTCGCGTGATGGATGCATGATCATACCGGAATACACCACTCGGATACTGCTGCAGGATGTGGGCCATCGGAGAGCTGGGACCAACCCAGATACGTCTCCGCCACTGAAAATGTACTGCACCTAGTCAAGTTTCAGTAACACAAGATAGGCCTGATAACTCCCTCTGCTTGAGACGGGCACCTACACAGTACAGACTGTGACGGGAAGGCAGTCAGACATGGATCCTCCTCACGCCCCGTAGGATACAAGGGTCTGGCATGAGTGTATGTCTATTGCATTTGACGCCGTTTGCCACAGAGGACTGAAGGGAGTTTCCATTTACTATCGGTCAGCAGTTGTTTAACTCATTCAAGGCGCACCGCGTCAATAGCCGAGGAAGCGTCGTACAGCGTTGCCGCAGGGGTTACGCAGGGCCAAAGCTGTACGACGCTTCCGCGGCTATTGATGCGGGACCTCTTGAATGAGTCAAGCTTTCAAGCGCTGCAGATCCTGCACGTGTATTTGCGAACGTTGGTCATATTTCAGTTGGCACGGTGTGAAGTTCACTTGAACCTAGACGGCCTTGACTGAGATTGGGGAATACCCAACGCTGAGCTCAGGGGCAAGGCCGGCCGGAATCGAGTTTTGTGTCGAACACCATGATGTGTACGAGTGTCAGCGCTTTACCCTCGGTACAACTGTTAGTTAGGCCCACTGTCATCGCCCGTTTTGTTTTCCGAACGGAAGGAAATTAATTGTCGTCTGCGGTTGCTTGTATAAGGATCTTAAAAAAGGATGGCCACTTTTAAATAAAACGCCTGAAAAAAAAAAAAAAAAAATGACAGGCGGATTTTCGCGCCAGGAACCACTGCACACTGATGGACATTCGGCGCGCGAAAAACACGAACTAAATGGGACCACAAATAGACATAAACAACACAGGACCAACAAGAGACATAGATCCTTATCAGCCCCCGCGATTGCGGGGGCTGATGAGGATCTATGTCTCTTGCAGATGGTTAGCGTTCGCCTGGCCCCCGGCAGTTATGGGGTTAATCTAATCAGACAAAATTTTCAGTCGTTGTTGCCACATATGGCAATTTCACAAACTTGCATCAGTAAGTCACGTCCAAAAAAAAAAAAAAAATGACGCGATAACCCAAAGCCGATCATTGAAGGCCACTCAGTGACTCAGTATCACAGGTCAAAGTACAAAGCGTTGTCAAAGTCAAGCGTGCGTCCGATTCATGCACACCGCCGTGAGATACAGTGGCCTTAGTCGCCTGCTCGGCGTTAAACCCAAATAACTAACTCACCGATTCTTGCACCGCCGTTGAGCGTGACAAGGACTCGGGGAAAGCATTTCTTTTATGTTTGTAGTCTGAACGTGTACAACCACACATATAACCAACGTAGTCCAGGCCACAAAGTGTTAACAGTTGGTTACGTCTCCTTTGTAACTGCTTTTACAATAATGGTGGACTGACAAAAATGACTAACTTCAGTTCCAAAATGTGAATGTCGTAAAATGGGATGTCGTAAAATGGGAAGACTTTTCTGTTCTTCTTCTCCTTTTTTTACGCAGGAGAGTTACTTCCGTTTTTTGGTTAAAACAAAGCAACGGAAAACATCTAGAACGTATGCGTGCTCAAACAGATTGTTAAAAGACTGGTAGAAAAATGCTATTAACCCTCTAAACCCGAAGGTCCCATTTCCCAACTTTTGGAGTTGTCACCTGACAATCTATGACCCTGCAGCAGGAGATGGATTGATCAAGATAATTCAAGGGTAGTGTCAGATGAGCTTGGCGCCTGAAGGCACCAAGCTAATCTGGCACTACCCTTGATAGTATCATGGTCAATCCAGCTCCTGCAAGTGTTCATAGTGGTTAAGTAACACTTTCAAAATTCGGGAAATGCACCAATGGCGCTAAAAGGGTTAAATGAACATCATCATCATCATCATCATCATCATCATCATCATCATCATCATCATCATCGTATTGTAACGTGTCAACATTGTGCGTCATTGTAGTATGCACGCAGCGGGTAATGTCTAGGTCGGAAATGTCTTGTACTTCAGTCGAGTCAAAATGATCACATGACCTCAACTGAACGGCGAAGCGAAACCGGATCATTGGCAACCCATTCCGTGCCTGGACAGTTGTACTTTGTGATATTGCCTAACTGAAACGTTGAGCGAGCGTGTGAACAGGATGTTTGTAATCATATCCCACTGATGCTGGTCTTTCCAAACGGACAAATAAGTACGGTTGTACCGAGAAACATGGCGGCACTGACATCCCGTAGTTAACCCGGCGCAGACCGGTCACACAGAAACTACCCGGCCAGTTCACAGATGATTACACAAGTAAAGTTCTTCGGGCAGACGACGGCCGCAGTCGGCCCGGGCACGAACTTATGTGCGTCCGTCGTCTGCCCGAAGACTGACCTATTGGTACTGGGGTGTACCATTTGAATACTGACTTGAAAATGAACGGACAGTTTATCACAGGTCAGTAATACCGACCAACACTGAAGCTTGACAACCCGGCCTTAGATGATCACAGAGAATGAGGTGTGGAAACTGTGGTTGTGAAAGTAATAGTGTGGGTGTACAGCTTGATGCTGTAGTTGAAACACGTTGTAAAGGGGCGGGGAGGAGGCCGTGGGGACTGAACTCGGGGTATGCCCTAAAATTGAGTGATGCCTGACTGGCGTTTTTTTAAAAAAAAATATTTCTTTGTTTTGTTTTCGTGTTTGCAGTTTTTTCATCCTCGCGATCCGTAATAGAAGAATTGGTTGTGAAACGTGAAAAACTAACATCTTCGTCAGTCAACACAAAATTATGATCTTGGTGATCCGGCCGTGAAAAAGTCGAGGTTATTTTTTCTGGAAACGTGAAAAGTCTCAGTGTTTTCAGTGTTTAATTTCTACCCCAAAATAAGCCCCCATCGTAACCCACCCTTACTCCTCCCCACCACCACACCGACCCCTCCTCCATTTAAACATTTAGTCAGTTCCAGCAAATAGCCGGTCTATTCCCCCCCCCCCCCCCATCTCCTCCCCCCCCCTTTCTTTAGTCTCTTCCCTCGTGAAACGTGGGTCTATTTCCCCCCCCCCCCATCTCCCCCCCCCTTCTTTAGTCTCTTCCCTTGTGAAACGTGGGTCTATTTCCCTCCCCCCCATCCCCCCCCCTTCTTTAGTGTCTTCCCTCGTGAAACGTGGGTCTATTTCCCCCCCCCCCCACATTCTCCCCTTTTTTAGTCTCTTCCCTCGTGAAACGTGGGTCTATTTCCCCCACCCCCATCGCCCCCCCCCCCTTCTTTAGTCTCTTCCCTCGTGAAACGTGGGTCTATTTCCCCCACCCCCATCTTCCCCCCCCCCCCTTCCTTAGTCTCTTCCCTCGTGAAACGTGGGTCAATTTCCTCCCCCCACCCCCCCATTCCCCCCCTTCTTTAATCTCTTCCCTCGTGAAACGTGGGTCTATTTCCCCCACCCCCATCTTCCCCCCCCCCTTCTTTCTCTTCCCTTGTGAAACGTGGGTCTATTTCCCCCCCCCCTTCTTTAGTCTCTTCCCTCGTCAAACGTGGGTCTATTCCCCCCCCCCCTTCTTTAGTCTCTTCCCTCGTGAAACGTGGGTCTATTTCCCCCCGCCCCCCATCTCCCCCCCCCCCCTTTCTCAGTCTCTTCCCTCGTGAAACGTGGGTCTATTTCCCCCCCCCCCCATCTCCCCCTCCCTTCTTTAGTCTCTTCCCTCGTGAAACGTGGGTCTATTCCCCCCCCCCCCATCCCCCTTCTTTAGTCTTCCCTCGTGAAACGTGGGTCTATTTCCCCCCCCCCATCTCCCCCCCTCTCTTTAGTCTCTTCCCTTGTAAAACGTGGGTCTATTTCCCCCCCCCCCATCTCCCCCCTTCTTTAGTCTCTTCCCTCGTGAAACGTGGGTCTATTCCCCCCCCCATCTCCCCCTTCTTTAGTCTCAGTCTTCCCTCGTGAAACGTGGGTTTTTTCCCCCAACCACATCTCCCCCCCCCCCTTCTTTAGTCTCTTCCCTCGTGAAACGTGGGTCTATTCCCCCCCCCCCCCCCTATCTCCCCCTTCTTTAGTCTCTTCCCTCGTGAAACATGGGTCTATTTCCCCCCCCCCCCCTCATCTCTCCCCCCCCCCCCCCCACCCTTCTTTAGTCTCTTCCCTCGTGAAACGTGGGTCTATTCCCCCCCCCATCTCCCCCTTCTTTAGTCTCAGTCTTCCCTCGTGAAACGTGGGTTTTTTCCCCCAACCACATCTCCCCCCCCCCCCCTTCTTTAGTCTCTTCCCTCGTGAAACGTGGGTCTATTCCCCCCCCCCCTATCTCCCCCTTCTTTAGTCTCTTCCCTCGTGAAACATGGGTCTATTCCCCCCCCCCCCCCCTCATCTCTCCCCCCCCCCCCCCCCCACCCTTCTTTAGTCTCTTCCCTCGTGAAACGTGGATGCCATATTTTGGGGTTTCATGTTTCTTGAATCGAAAAATAAATCGTCGTTAATCGGCGATGTTGGGCCACCCCACCCCCACCCCCACCCCCACCCCCACCCCTTATCTTCCCCACCTCGTCGTAGACTCCACTGAGGCTGAGTTGGTATATCCCGCCCTGTACCTAGGTTAAATGCACCAGTGGCGCCATTACTGCGATTTTCGCATCTGTCCGCTCGCTCGGACAGGTCCTGTGCACCAGTGAGAACTGCGCGCGCAGGTAGGCTTCTGTACTTGAAGTGTGGTCTCGTACGTTCCCGCTTCCGGAAGATTGTGATCGCAGTCGAAAACGGTTCGTTTCCGGTTTTAGCCTTACTCCCCGTGAGCATAAAATGTTAGAGGGCGTATGTCTCTACTGGAAAAAGATAGGTCTCCGGGGGTTGTTCATTCTCCTTAGAACTTGCGTATTTCTGAATCAAGTCCACTGTAGTGCACTCGTCTCTCGTACGGCGACGGCCATGACGGTGCTTTCTGCCACAAAACGACGCAGATTGTCGCAAAATCACCACCATTGAGGAAAAACGAAACTATTTTTCAAATCTGCCAAATCTTGCAATGTTTCGTGGTGATAGCATAAGGATGCATTATTGCCGGACTGCATATGGGAAAAGGTTTATTCTTTATTCATCTATTCTGCAGCAATCAAACGTCACGTGATTCTTTTTCCGAGATTGCTCATTACAGGGTGGTGCCAGAATAGGCTTGGCGCCTGAGGCGCCAAGCTATTCTGGCACCACCCTTGAACTAAAACGGCTGTTGATCTGTCTCCTGATATGTAGCATAGCCTTCAAGAAGCATATGTTACAAAATCAGCCTCAGGATGTAATGGGTTACTAAGGTCGGCCACATGCGGAGATTGAAACACACAAAATTCCATGTACCTTCAGTGGCGGTCTATCGTGCCCATCCACAGGCGAAGGTTGACATCATGATTTGGTTAGTTCGGGGTTTGACGTCCACGGCACCGAAGTGATAATGCCGGACGGCAACATTTAATGATTTGAAATTCAGTTCACTCCGTTTCGGTTTCTCATGTCTGTAGAATTTGAAATCATCAAGTCCCGGCATGCATGTCTGTAGGCAAGGGACCAAACACGAGGTACAGAAACATTTGCAAACCATGCCTACAGGCGCGTGAGACCAAAACCGAATTTGTAATTATTTCTAATGATTCTTGTGTCAGCCCGCGCCTGTGATGTCGGCTGGGAATTTCCTCCAGAGACTTGTCACCAGCTGCGGCGTCTACAGAAACACCGACCTGAAATCCAGCTCCTCACGTGAGTTAGTTTAGAAACCGACACTCCCCCTCTTTTCCCAGTGACATAAAACACAGCGTGAAGGAGGCTGGGATTGAATCAGGCGTGAATGAGTGAAGAGCGAAAGTTGAACCGCGTGAATTTTGTGAATAAAATCAGCAAGTCATTGATTGATTCAGCTTCTAGGCCTACTACTACGCACTTGAAAGCGCCTTTCCAAAAATCAAACAACAGAAAACAAGGGAAGGTGGGATGGGGAAGGAATTGTAGGATGATTATACATGTAGTATACATTGTTTCTCCTTTGTAATCAGTCTGGAACCCCCTCGCCCCCCCCCCCACACCCCCACCCCCCACCCACGTCTATCCCTGCCCCTGCACACACACACACACACACACACACACACGCACACGCACACGCACGCACACACACGCACACACACACACGCACGCGCGCACACACACACACACACACACACACACACACACACACACACACACACGCCTTGGCAATGAATGATAATGTTGCCCACTCCCCCGACTGCAGAAAAACCGCTGTTCTCGTGCCCAAACTGTGGAAATGCGCTTGTCATCTTTACTTTGCAATGAAACTTCCACTCATTCAGTAACTCCCACGTTCGTGGCCGCCAGCACAAGCCAGTGTGAAGAAGGATCATGTAACTCAGCCACGTCACAGGCAGCCCAGGACGATTCACAATTTCCTTCTCACAAAGCAAAAGGACCTCGTGCCGATGTCGGGCCGCCGTTGGTCGGTGTGCGTCGGGGCCAAATCCCACCCAACATCGGCCCGAGGTCCTTTTGTGTACTGACCTATTTCTACTAAAACACAAAATCCAGACCATGTATGAGCCCAGAGGAACCAAACAAACAAGAAACACGCTTAGAAAAGACACTTGAAAGGAAATTTATTAAAGTATCTAGGGTTAAACTCCTTTTCAAAATAGCCATACAAACAAGTACATATTAGGCAGCTTTTCTTTTTGTGACGGGAAGATGCAGGTGTGACGTGACTCGATAATCGACGACGAACTCCAAGTGCATCATCATAAACTGAGAACTGAGTAACACACAATTTGACGTCAATATTCTGTAGTTTCTCATACAGTAGAAATAAGGCAGTCTGCCTCAGTCGCCTGTTGCCCAATGTCTAATCACAGTGGAAATACCGTGCAGTCTCTTTATTTCAGTCGTTGTGCCAAAAGAGTGAAAGCACTCGAGTGTGTTTGTGAATGAAGTGTCAAGCCTCGAGCAGTCATTCAGTGATTCAGGCCTTTTCCCTGCCAGGCCACTTGATCTAAATACTGTCGAAGCAAAACTGTCGTGATCAGTCTCCGGCAAGAAAAATCACAACAAAGCAAGAACCACGTGAAATGTTAAACGTTTAGGGCTTAACGTCTTTTGTCCATCACTGACGAAGGTGATTTCACCGAAAAGAGGTCTGTACAAATGTTGACCCCAGCTGGGTTCGAACCCACGACCTTTTGGACGGGGCAAGAAACACGCTTAGAAAGCGAAATTACAACACACACACACACACACACACACACACACACACACACACACACACACACTCTCTCTCACACACACACACGCACGCACACACACACTCACACACGCATGCACGCACGCACGAAGGCACGCACGCACGGCACACACACACGTCTCGTCCTGCACATGCTACACCGAGCTTGCAGTGGAAGGTGCAGCCTAAGAATTAGGGAGTGTACAATGTATTCCGCTAATTACCGTGCCTTGTGTCTCACAGACGGGAGCTGGGAACTTATGTATCACAGGAAATCACTAAGTAGGGCCTACTGATGTAATTTATTATGACGGTATCGCACCCCACCCTTTGTGTGGGTCAGCAGGGATTTTCGCTAAATCAAGGCCGAAACGCCTACCCAGTTCGGGCTTACAAACGCAAACCGCCCCGCGTGACTGACTAAAAGCATTTCGTTTGTCTGCAAGAGGCATAGATCCTCATGAGCCCCCGCACGTGCGGGGGCTGATGAGGATCTATGCCTCTTGGTCTGAACGATTAATCTGCGTGTAAACGCTCACTGAGGCGGCGTAGGAGGCTTTGAGGGATTGGCGCTTACGAATGTAGTGCTCATTTGCGGAGCATTTGCTACTGTCCTTGTCACTACGTAATGAATGGATTTCCTCTTGGCTTTGCGGAGGGGTCTCTGTCACGCTTACCGTGACATACACGTACATCACATACCGGATGAGCTGTAGACTAGAGTAACCCCCAAATAACCCATTCTTCATCGGGGATTTCAAGTTGAACTGAGCTGATCTGTGCAAAACAGTGAGGACAAGCCGTCCAGACTCGGGAAAAATCAAACAAAAATAGAAATCTGATTTATTTTTTGTCCAAAAGTATTGGGGGTGGGGTGGGGTGGTTGGAGGGGCTCCCCATCTCCCCCCCACACACACACACCTATATATTATTTTATTTCTGTATACATTGATTTTATTTTTTTCGGGTTGGGCGTGGGGGTGGGGCCGGTAAAGGTTAGGGAAGGGTCCCTTTTCGACGAATTCCCGTTAACCAAGAAAAAGTTGAGTAGGAACCGGAGGTGGGCGGAGGGTGGGGGGAGGGGCAGAATGTAAGTTCGCATGAACAACATTGAAATTACAAGAAACGTTTAAAAATATGCATTGAACACACCTACCAAGCACAACCCGTCCCACACGGAATATTTTTGTCCAGTGCCGAGACTGAGGTGTGGTTGTCTCGTCTAAACAAATGTAGTGTGAATGTAATACCCCTCATGATCTCGTGTTCGTGGACTACGCGCCTCAGTCTGCCAGCTAATTCTGTCTGCTGGAGGCCTACACTCTCACGGGAGGCCCTGAAACTGACCGGACTCATGAGGATCACGCCTCTGGCTAAGTCTGATCAGCCGTACTTTCTTCGGGCTGACAGTGAGGGAATAACACTCTAGTGTGCCGTGTGGGAGGAGCGGTAACGTACGAAACGCCTCCAGAGTTGCGCTCAGTGTGCATGCGTGAGCTTAGCGACAGCGGAGCACCTTGCTTAGTGACTTGCGCAACACTAAGCTCACTCATGCCACTGAGGTCTGTTCTTTCAGTCAGATCAGGGTACGTTTTTTTTTCTATGCTGTTGCAATTGCTAATCCCGGTCTTTGTTGTTGTTCAGATACAAAGTGTGCAGCAAAACAGAACTGAAGTAGGGCACTACTGAAGGTTTGGTAACATGTGTAAATTTTCAGTGCAGTGGGCGGGATGGCAAACCCAGAACGAAATCTCAGCAAACGTATAAAATGCTATCAACCATGACTCACCCCTATCCCCACCACCACCACTGCCAACAAAAACAAAAAGACAACAACAACATCAACAACAACAAGAAGACACTGTAAAGAAGTCTAGGACAAAAAATATCTGAATAATTGTGTAAACGCTTTTTTATTTCTTTTTTCAAAACGGTTGACAAATAAATAAGATGGACACACACGAGTATGATGTGGTATACCTATCTATCCTCTCTGTATTATAATGTAAAGTCTTTAGAAATATAAGTAGCATTTAGTGTTGTCCATCTTATCTGTTTTGTCCAGTTTAAAACTTAGTCAAATGTTTTGTTCATTACCCCTGCTGAGCCCTTGGTCGCATACAGTGGCGTCAGTTTTCTCAAATCTTTGTTAATTCAACGCCAAATACAGCAACTTGAATCTCAGCCCCAGCGGTCTAGGACCGTGACCAACTGGTGTAGGCAAGAGGCATAGATCCTCATGAGCCCCCGCAATTGCGGGGGTTCATGAGGATCTACGCCTCTTGCAATTTGGTTTCACCTTTTTCTCTCTCTGCTGTAAAACATGTGTTTCTTTCTTTCTTGACTGGAACGACATTGGGATGGTGTGTCCCTCATCCCCTACACAAGCAATACATAATTCAGGCAATGCTTAAACAGCCTCACGGTTCCGTTCTATTGACCAAACCCTGTAAAGTACATTCCCGGAGTCCAGTGTCCGTGACAAAGCACGTTGGCCTGGTAACTCCTTACAATAAGTAAGTCAGTGTAGGCCTACTTCCGGGCTGTTGGGGTCAAACGGTACTCACAGGAACCGCTAATAAGTTAATCCGCCCACGCAGATGACGCAACGTCAGGAAATATTGAGACTGGTGTCATTTTCAACATATACCTTTAGACTGGTGTAATTTTCAACATATGCCTTTAGACTGGTGTAATTTTCAACATATGCCTTTAGACTGGTGTAATTTTCAACATATACCTTTAGACTGGTGTAATTTTCAACATATACCTTTAGACTGGTGTAATTTTCAACATATACCTTTAGACTGGTGTAATTTTCAACATATACCTTTAGACTGGTGTAATTTTCAACATATACCTTTAGACTGGTGTAATTTTCAACATATACCTTCTTTGATCTCAGCGCGTGTGTTGGACTGTGAGTTTGGAACTTACGGCCTAGCAGCGGGGTGGGGAGAGGGGTGGGGAGGGAGGGGGGTGGGTGGGGGGAGAGGGGTGAGAGGGGGTGAGTGAGGGGGGGGGATGAGAAGGAGCAGTCATAACAATTATGAGATTTTCTACTTCAGAACTATTTTTGTTCTCCGAGGAACAAATACACTGCTAAACTTACATTTGAGCAAATCTGAAAAGGTCGCTTGTCTGGAACCCTTTTCAGAAATAAGTTTGTATTGACTCACAGAATGTGGATATAACTTTGATTTTTTTCAGCTGAATTAAAATGGAATGAATAATTCTTATGCAAAGTTGTGTCATTCTTTTGAGTGGTTTGTTTGTGAAATGATTTTAAATTAAAAAAAAAAAAAAAAACACGAGAATTTCGGCACGGAAAAACCTTACACAGAATAGGTACCTCTGATAAGGAAGCTTCAGCATGGAAACGGATGACAACTTGCAGTAAATCTTGTTTGTGCGTTGCATGGGGATTAAAGTACGGGCACAGGGCAAAGTGATTGGTTGATGATGATTCTTTTCTAATTTATAATTTACACCATTCGGCAGCACACAACCTTACACCATGCGGTAGTACACATCCTTATACCATGCATCAGTACACAACCTTACACCATGCGGCAGTACACAACCTTACACCATGCGGCAGTACACAACCTTACACCAAGCGGCAGTACACAACCTTACACCATGCGGCAGTACACAACCTTACACCAAGCGGCAGTACACAACCTTACACCATGCGGCAGTACACAACCTTACACCATGCGGCAGTACACAACCTTACACCATGCGGCAGTACACAACCTTACACCATGCGGCAGTACACAACCTTACACCATGCGGCAGTACACAACCTTACACCATGCGGCAGTACACAACCTTACACCAAGCGGCAGCACACAACCTTACACCAAGCGGCAGCACACAACCTTACACCATGCGGCAGTATACAACCTTACACCAAGCGGCAGTACACAACCTTACACCAAGCGGCAGTACACAACCTTACACCATGCGGCAGCACACAACCTTACACCATGCGGCAGCACACAACCTTACACCAAGCGGCAGTACACAACCTTACACCAAACGGCAGTACACAACCTTACACCATGCGGCAGTACACAACCTTACACCATGCGGCAGCACACAACATTACACCAAGCGGCAGCACACAACCTTACACCAAGCGGCAGTACACAATCTTACACCATGCGGCAGTACACAACCTTACACCATGCGGCAGCACACAACCTTACACCATGCGGCAGCACACAACCTTACACCAAGCGGCAGTACACAACCTTACACCATGCGGCAGTACACAACCTTACACCATGCGGCAGCACACAACCTTACACCAAGCGGCAGCACACAACCTTACACCAAGCGGCAGTACACAACCTTACACCATGCGGCAGCACACAACCTTACACCAAGCGGCAGTACACAACCTTACACCATGCGGCAGTACACAACCTTACACCATGCGGCAGAACACAACCTTACACCATGCGGCAGTACACAACCTTACACCATGCGGCAGTACACAACCTTACACCATGCGGCAGTACACAACCTTACACCATGCGGCAGTACACAACCTTACACCATGCGGCAGTACACTACCTTACACCATGCGGCAGTACACAACCTTACACCATGCGGCAGTACACAACCTTACACCAAGCGGCAGTACACAACCTTACACCAAGCGGCAGCACACAACCTTACATCAAGCGGCAGTACACAACCTTACACCAAGCGGCAGTACACAACCTTACACCAAGCGGCAGTACACAACCTTACACCATGCGGCAGCACACAACCTTACACCAAACGGCAGCAGGGGAACATGGGAATCTACGCCTCTTGACATATATAAGTTTAATAATTTTTTTCACCAAAAACAGTATCTTCCAAACTTGTCCCCCACCCCCATCCCCACCCCCTCCCACCACCACCACCACCACCAAAATATAGGAACCAGGCGATACTCTTGCCCTCCCCCACCCCATATTTTTCATAGGGGGAAGGGGTGTCAGTTTCAGGCTCCCCCCCCCCCCCACCCCACCCCCTGGTTCCTAAGCCTCTGTGAATAGATACGCCGTATTTGTTAGTGTACGAGTGTCTGATTGTGGCCGGTCAGTCAGTGGAGTCAAAATTTGTACGGACCCTGTTCAGTGTCCCTTCTTTGAAGTCGACTGAACTCCGTTGTTGGCAAAAGACGTTGCACTTAAAACGTTTCAATTCTTGCTCATTTTTTTTTTTTTATTGCTGTTTGAAGTGGTATGGTCCAAAATCACAGACCTTCACACGATCGTTTTCTGCTTGACAATAAAATAATGATAATAATACAATCATGGTAGTTATAATAATATGGCGCATTTCTCATATTTACAATATAACTCAATGCGCAGGCGAAAACCACACACACACACACACACACACACACACACACACACACACACACACACACAGAGAGAGAGAGAGAGAGAGAGAGACTCAGAGAGAGAGAGAGAGAGAGAGAGAGAGTCTGCAAGGGGTGTGTACAGAAATACCGTAGAGCCGGATTACACGAAAGTCTGCGAGAAAAAGTAAGTTTTTAACTTTGAACTGCGTAATGGGGGAGGCATTTCTCAGCTCAGTCGGTAAGAAATTCCAAATTAAAGGAGCAGTACATCTAAAGGAGCGTTCACCGACAGATTTGAGATGGTACTTTGGAACTTTGAGATGTTTCTCTCCCGATGAACGCAGTGAGCGAGAGAGCTGGTAAGTAATGAGACTGGAGGAAAGGTATGACGGAAGACTGCCATCAAAGTGGCGGTATGCAAAGGTCGCAATCTTAAACTGTATGCGGGATTGGATTGGAAGCCAGTGAAGGTTTTTCAGTATAGGGGTTACGTGGTCTCGTCAGTTTTCGCCTGCGCTTCACAAGCCTTGCGGCACTACTTTGAACTCCGCTGAAGGCTCAGATGAAAGACCAACAAGATGGGGTGAACCAAAACCCACAAAGTCCCTTCTATATGAGAGCTGTCTTCGCTGTCAAGGGTCTCTACCTTTTTCTTTGAATTGATTCTTATGTTGTAATATCTACTTTTGAAAAAGCCTCGCAAATGTGCCAATGCGCCATAGTGAACTCTATAAGGGGCGCGCGCAGTGCATGCACGTCATTGGTTTGTCAAACGTCATTTGTCATGACGTAGTATTTTTAATTTTATATTTAACGTTGCTTTTGCTATAAGACTTGGGAAAATGGTGACAAAACTAGAATTTCACGGTACAACTTCAGTCTTGATATAATTTGTGTGAAAGCAGGTAGACTGTACATGCTATATTAAGTACAGCTGCATGCTCTTCTGAAAGCGCGTCGATGTGTGTGTATGTGTGTGCGTGCGTGCGTGCCCGCGCTCCAAACACCCACAAGAGGCATAGATGTTCATGACCCCTCCGGGCACATGAGGCATAGACGTTCATGACCCCTCCGGGCACATGAGGCATAGATGTTCATGACCCCTCCGGGCACATGAGGCATAGATGTTCATGACCCCTCCGGGCACATGAGGCATAGATGTTCATGACCCCTCCGGGCACATGAGGCATAGATGTTCATGACCCCTCCGGGCACATGAGGCATAGACGTTCATGACCCCTCCGGGCACATGAGGCATAGACGTTCATGACCCCTCCGGGCACATGAGACATAGATGTTCATGACCCCTCCGGGCACATGAGGCATAGATGTTCATGACCCCTCCGGGCACATGAGCTCCATATGTGAGAGAAAGGACGAGCAAGCTAGAGAGAGAGAATTACGTCATATTTACAATATGTCTGCGTGCTGACGGAGTTGCCTCTTTTACGTCACCGCCACTGTCTGACTTTCTCCAGAAGTCAAGACTTTTTACTGTTTTATTTTTTTTCTGAAAAGAATTATTTTTTACTGAAGAAGTTGAAAGGGTTACAAAGCTGCCTAACGAACTCATCCAATGTCTTTTCCCAAACTAGCTATATCGGGTCACCTGAATGCTCTTCTGAAAGCGTGACGATGTGTGTGTGTGTACGTGCGCGGGCGCTCCAAACATCTCCAAGAGACATAGATCCTCATGCGCTCTCCGGGCGCATGAGGATCTATGCCTCTTGAAGATGCGTGCATGTCTGTGAGAAAGAGAGAGCGCGGCGCGCTAGAGAGAATTACGTCATTTTCAGTTGGTGACGGAGTTGCCTCTTTTACGTCACCGCTACTGTCTGGCTATCTATAGAAGTCAAGATTTTTTTGTTACTGTTTTAATTCTTTTCTGAAAAGAATTATTTTTTACTAAAGAAGTTGAAATGATACAAACTGGCTAACGAACTCGTCCAATGTCTTTCTCCAAACTAGCTATATGCAAAAGTTCAAGTAAATATGACAAAAATTACGGACTTTAATCTGGGTCAACCGACTTCCTATAAACGGTTGTTTATGTCTTCAATGAGACATTCAATTACAATATGCTCGAAGGCTCTCTTAGCCACCCACTTAAGAAAGCATTTCGCCAAGTTTCAAGCTTGTGTGTACAGACACATCGGAGATTCTCTTGTTTACCTACATACACACACACATACATACATACATACGCACACACAAACATACGCACATACATACATATATTCGCACATACGGCCCTTCGCGCCAAATGTACGTTCAACAGCGAGGTTAGCGTAACTAGACATGACGTAATCTTATTTTATCTTGTTACTTCAATTGTTTTCAGGTTTAGCCGGCTGCCCGCCTTTGACATCATGGACATGCTATTAAATTCGCCCCACCGCGACCCGTCCTAAAAAGTCCCTTAATAAATGGAAGGGAATTAAAAAGCAGAGAATTGCAGTAGTCAAGACGGCCCGTGACTAAAGCATTCACTAACTTTGCAGTGGCAGATTCAGAAAGATTGGGTCGGACAGAGGCGATGCGTCTCAGAGAGCATGAAGCACCGCGACAGATTTCACCGACGTGATTCTGCATGCTCAAAGTCTTATCGAGCTTGACACCTTCACTTCCACGGACAAAGACTGCGTTTTTGAAATCTTCGTCTACTTAAAGCCCAAGAGCCCCATGCGGCCGCCCAAGGAACGGGGATTCAAAGCCCAAGAGCCCCATGCGGCCGCCCAAGGAACGGGGATTCAAAGCCCAAGAGCCCCATGCAGCCGCCCAAAGAACGGGGATTCAAAGCCCAAGAGCCCCATGCAGCCGCCCAAGGAAAGGGGATTCAAAGCCCAAGAGCCCCATGCAGCCGCCCAAGGAACGGGGATTCAAAGCCCAAGAGCCCCATGCGGCCGCCCAAAGAACGGGAATTCAAAGCCCAAGAGCTCCATGCGGCCGCCCAAGGAAAGGGGATTCAAAGCACAAGAGCCCCATGCGGCCGCCCAAGGAACGGGGATTCAAAGCCCAAGAGCCCCATGCGGCCGCCCAAGGAAAGGGGATTCAAAGCCCAAGAGCGCCATGCGGCCGCCCAAGGAAAGGGGATTCAAAGCCCAAGAGCCCCATGCAGCCGCCCAAGGAACGGGGATTCAAAGCCCAAGAGCCCCATGCGGCCGCCCAAAGAACGGGAATTCAAAGCCCAAGAGCTCCATGCGGCCGCCCAAGGAAAGGGGATTCAAAGCCCAAGAGCCCCATGCGGCCGCCCAAGGAACGGGGATTCAAAGCCCAAGAGCCCCATGCAGCCGCCCAAGGAAAGGGGATTCAAAGCCCAAGAGTCCCATGCAGCCGCCCAAGTAACGGGGATTCAAAGCCCAAGAGCCCCATGCGGCCGCCCAAAGAACGGGAATTCAAAGCCCAAGAGCCCCATGCGGCCGCCCAAGGAAAGGGGATTCAAAGCCCAAGAGCGCCATGCGGCCGTCCAAGGAAAGGGGATTCAAAGCCCAAGAGCCCCATGCAGCCGCCCAAGGAAAGGGGATTCAAAGCCCAAGAGCCCCATGCGGCCGCCCAAAGAACGGGAATTCAAAGCCCAAGAGCTCCATGCAGCCGCCCAAGGAAAGGGGATTCAAAGCCCAAGAGCCCCATGCGGCCGCCCAAGGAACGGGGATTCAAAGCCCAAGAGCCCCATGCGGCCGCCCAAGGAAAGGGGATTCAAAGCCCAAGAGCTCCATGCGGCCGCCCAAGGAAAGGGGATTCAAAGCCCAAGAGCCCCATGCAGCCGCCCAAGGAACGGGAATTCAAAGCCCAAGAGCTCCATGCGGCCGCCCAAGGAAAGGGGATTCAAAGCCCAAGAGCCCCATGCGGCCGCCCAAGGAACGGGGATTCAAAGCCCAAGAGCCCCATGCGGCCGCCCAAGGAAAGGGGATTCAAAGCCCAAGAGCGCCATGCGGCCGCCCAAGGAAAGGGGATTCAAAGCCCAAGAGCCCCATGCAGCCGCCCAAGGAACGGGGATTCAAAGCCCAAGAGCCCCATGCGGCCGCCCAAGGAAAGGGGATTCAAAGCCCAAGAGCCCCATGCGGCCGCCCAAGGAACGGGGATTCAAAGCCCAAGAGCCCCATGCGGCCGCCCAAGGAAAGGGGATTCAAAGCCCAAGAGCCCCATGCAGCCGCCCAAGGAACGGGGATTCAAAGCCCAAGAGCCCCATGCAGCCGCCCAAGGAACGGGGATTCAAAGCCCAAGAGCCCCATGCGGCCGCCCAAAGAACGGGAATTCAAAGCCCAAGAGCCCCATGCGGCCGCCCAAGGAACAGGTTCAAAATGGCGTCGGCAAGAGGCGTAGATTCTCATCAGCTCCTGCAACTGCGGGGGCTCAAGACGGTTTGTCTCTTGCAGCTGGTGGTGGAGGGGGGGGGGAGAAGGGGGAGGCCAGGGAAGCCTTGCCCACCCCACCCCCATCCTTTTATTTGTTATTTTGAGATCCAAATAATTTCCGAGAAGAAAATATTAAAAGATTTTTTTATTATTTTGGTGCCGGGATTTTTATTCCAGGTTGGACTGTCAGTCTCACTTCCCCCCCCCCCCCCCCCCGCACCCCCCCCCCCCCCCCCCGCCCCCCTCAACTTTTGTTTGATTTTTGGGAGGCTGGAAAATAGCATGACAGGCACGCTGTGCCCCCCGGGTCCCTCCCCCCTCTCCCGTCCCTCCCCCCCCCCTCTCCCCGTCCCCGGAAAAATTGAAGTTTCATATGCCACTGCCGTGTGAACTACACTGATGTACGTGCAAGGTTAAGCGTTCCCCTGTGCCGTCAGCCTGGCGTGACTAATCAAGCAGTTCATACGAAGATAGGTGTAGTGACGGCAAAAGGAAAGACTTCTGCTGCAGTCACTATAATAATCCCACCACATAGTCAGTACTAGTCATAGTAGTCAGGGTTTTACACTTACGGAGCGGCCGCGCGCACACGGACAATTATATTATAAAAATAGTTGTAAAGGAATTGTGTGCCGCGGCGGTGGTCTGACATTCTGGACCATACAGCTTGGTGCGGTGAGGTCCAGACTTCACAGACCAGCAGACTTGTAAACATGTAGAACCCTCTTCCAATCATTTGGGCTATTTCCTCGAGGGAAAATTGACAAAGTTAGTAGCACTCCTCTAACGGCACGCTGTGCCCTTATTAACCTGTTCACTGCCGCAGAGAAAACTGAACACCACTTGCAAGAGGTGTAGATCCTCATGAGCCCCCCCGCATTCGCGGGGGCTCATGAGGATCTATATCTCTTGCTAAAACCACTTTGTATCCATGTTGTTTTTTTAAGGCTGAGGGGAGGGCCGGGGTGGGGTTGTAAGGCTGAGGGGAGGGGGGGGGGTTGTAAGGCTGAGGGGGGGGGGGGCGTGTGTTCGACTCCAGCTGACATTTAATTTACCAAGTTTTGAAAATCACTGCCTGCGTCCACTGACAGCGGTGATGGGGTCACAAACCGCAACGTCCTGTGATGTATTTTAGTCACGCTTGATTGATGCCAAGGGAACGAACTGTATTTGGACATAGACCGCGGATAAAGGGGCACGCCACTCGAACTTCCTGACCCCATCACAGCCCCGGGGCAAGGCAGGACGTCAGCGGTAGGAGTGCATATTCTTGATATCGCTCCACTTGACTGATATCGACGGACGAGGGACATAGTTTTACATGAACCCTTGCATACGGAGGGGTTCATGAGAATCTGTGCCTCTCGCCGTCGATTCCAGCCGTGTTGGAGGATTGATTGATTGATTGTACATTGCTTAGCGTCCGACAGCAACAAGGCTTTCTCAGGACGTGCCTGCACTGCTTGTGAAAAAAAAAACAACTAAACAGAACATTGAATGTATGTCGCCAGCCGGTCAAATACATTAAATAAACCTAACACATGGGGCCTAAATAAAGCTAAGACCATTTAGCAACACACATCCAATATCAAGAGCTACAGGCAGTGCAGACAGTAGGGAGAGTTTTAAAAAGGCAAATACAGGTGAATGGACCTCGGGTAGACAGAAACACATGCCCCAGAATAGAGAGAAAAACTCACCCTGTGGGGCTGACCAGGGTGAGGAGGTGTTGGAGAGTTAGGCGAGCGACTGTCAGTGTAGCGGTGTGTGTGTTGAGGGGAAGGAGGACACGCTTGAAGGCCCAGGCGGGAGGGATAGGAGTTCCATTTACAGGTGCCTCCTCGATCAGTGTCTAGTTACGTGCATCAGCATATCGCGAACTTGGGTATTACGTGAATCGATAGTCTCTGGCTACCACGTCAAGCTAAAAAGAGACAAAGGATTAAAAAAAAAAATACAAACAAACAAACGGACAAAGTAACTAACCAATTAACTAATTAACTAACGAACGAACGAACGACTGAACCAACCAACCAACGAACCAATCAATCAATCAATCAATCAATCAATCAATCAATCAATCAAGAACCAGCGAACTAACTAACTCAATAAATAAATAAAATAATAAATAACAAGAGATTAATCAAACGAGTTAGTCGGCTATCTAACTAACTCAGACACTCACCAACCAACCAACTAACCAAGAAAGAACCAGGAAACCAGCAAACCAACTAACTAACTAACTAACTAACTAACTAACTAACTAACTAACTAACTAACAAGAGATTAATCAAACAAGGGGAATATAATTATAACGACCAAAACAAACTGACAAGCCAAGGTTGTTGAACTGTTCTTGTGCATTACACAGGCATCACATCAACACCAAATGGCCGCGCACCGGCTCGCTTGTGACCGATTAATTCCAGTCAAAGTATAAGCAACAAAAATCCCCGCACCGCACCTGTTCTCCAAGGAGAAAAACATTCCATTAAAAAGTAACACAACAAAACACCATCCGACCGATAACCTTTTGTATACTGGGTGCATGCTGCCAAACACACACACACACACACACACACACACACACACACACACACACACACACACCAAAAACCCCGATTTAACTGCAGTGATGTTGCACACAAATTACCTAGATGATAAAGTACAGGGGACAGTTGTTTGAGTGATCTTAGTCCTGCGCCAGCCACTAAGCAAGGTGCTCCGCTATAGCGGAGCACCTTGCTTAGTAGCTGGCGCAGGACTGAGCCGACTCGAGCAACCGGCCCGAGGGTCTATCGGCCTGTGGAAGAGGATGTATAATTCAGTTGCAATACTGGCCGATCCTTGTTTGAACGAAACACCAGACAAAAATAGGCAGAACCCATTTAGCCCTAGGCCCTGACTACGCGCTACAGCAGGAGACGGATCGACCATGATAATTCAAGGGTAGTGCCAGATTAGCTTGGCGCCTTCATGGCCGGTCTCTCTTGACATTATCATGGCCGGTCTCTCTCGTGCAACCAGTAGATAGTCATTTGGTGATGCCTCCAAAACTAAAGTGTGTCGGAATTCTGGCCATGGGGTTGATTTGCCGCGATGATGAAATCGGCCCACGGGCCTCCACTACGGCTAGTGTATTTGAAACTGTATCGGCTTTCTGCGAATGCCAGTGCTTACCAGTGTTAGTCCTCGCGGACCCGGGAGAGGCATATCAACCAGGATTTGAAGAGGTCGTTGCCCGGATCCTGCTGACATCATCACACTGGTTGCCTCCAGTCAGTCCACTCGCTGCGCTTGTTACTGAATCGACTCTAGTACGGAGACATCCAGTGTGATCCTTGATAAGTGAAACGACGGAGTTAACCCATTTAGCCCCGAGTCCCTACAGCAGGACGTGGATCGACCATGATAATTCAAGGGTAGTGCCGGATTAGCTTGGCGCCATCTCCTGCAACTGGTATCAAGTCATTAGATGACACCCTTAAAATCTGAAACACTTATGGCCATGGGGTTAAATGGGTTAAATAATTGCAGAACGGGAAAAACAACCTAGACTGAAGTACTGAAACTACCTAGACTGAAGTACTGAAACTACCTAGACTGAAGTACTGAAACTACCTAGACTGAAGTACTGAAACTACCTAGACTGAAGTACTGAAACTACCTAGACTGAAGTACTGAAACTGCGTCGTGTTAATGTCTCAGTGTCGATGCGCCATTTCACCGCTCATTAGTCGTTGATGCTCAATGCATTAACATCTTCGGCAAAATCACCCTAGATGTGCGGGATTTTTTTTTCCCCCCGAAACACATCACTTTCGGCACAACCTCGGAGGCAGAACTCAAAGTTAAAAGCCAAATGTCGGCTTGTATACATCATCACCAAGCACGGCCCGTTTGAGTAACGCCGTGTGTATTCTTTTGAAAAATTGCAACCTGCGTAAGGCCGGATACCACTACACAATATGGCTTAGTCCGGCACGGCCAATGTTTTAACTCGTTCAGCCTCGACACACCACAGCAAGACATAGATCGAGCATGATAGTTTAAGGGTGGTGCCAGAATAGCTTGGCGGCCGGCATAGGCGCGGCCAAGCTATTCTGGCACCACCCTTGGACTATCACGCTCGACCTGTCTCTAGAATTGCAATACAGTCCTTCAGAGGGTAACTTCAGACTTTGGGGATTTGGGTCCTGGGGCTGAATGTGTTAATGCTGGCTGAGAGCATAAGCAACCCTGCGTCCCCTCCCCCCCCCCCCCAATCCCCCTCTCAGGAGTCCCCTCCCCCCCCCCCCCTCCCCCCAACCCTCCAAACACGACAATACTGAAAAAGCCGAAGGAAAAGAAAAGGAGAGAAGGACAATGAAAACGATACAATACGTGAACTAAAAGCAGACTGGCGGGACAGTTTAGAAAAGCTCCTCCCGCTAAGAAAGTAACCACCTCATACCGTAAGTAGAATTGTCCTGTTCACAAAGAATAGTAGCCATTACAGAAAGCGAAAAGTGTTCTGGAATTTAAGAAATTTCCTTCTCACAAAGAATAGTTAATACGGAAAGCGAAAAAAAGGCCGAGAGAAATTAAAAATGAAATTAAATATTAAACCAAATGAAACAAGCAGGAGGTCAGTTTTAAAAGGACACCACCTCATAGCATGGGGGGAATCACGTCATCGCAGTCACAATGAAAGAACAATGCTACGGAAAGCGAACCGGGGACGGAAGTGGTTTTTCCCACACGGGCAATTTCTTTGTGTTGTCGGCTGTTCACCTTAAACTCACCCCCTCCTCCCCCCCCCCTCCCCCCCCCCACCCCATCCCCAACTCACACGCCACCCGAACCTCTCTTTCCACTCAGATTGCCATGTTGCCGCACTCCACTGATGCGTTCCATTCCGTCGTTTACAACAGGCATAGATCCTCATGAGCACCCGCAATTGCGGGGGCTCATGAGGATCTACGCCTGTTGCAAACGAACGGAAGGCCACTCTCTTTTAGGGCGCATGAGGATCTATGCCTATTGCAGGGTGAAAGGTGCCCCGACCGATTCTGACTCGGTCTGGCCGCCGTGCGGCCATAGTTCTGACAAAGATTGTTTCAACTTGAGTCTCTATAAAAGGAAAAAATGTCATGTGGCTAAGGCACTGATGCACAACTGACGTCGGCCTGCTAAACCACTGCGCGTGGACCGAGATTTAATTGTGGATTTGAGATCAGCGTACATTCAACGTCACTCACAACTGAATCCCCAAACGGGGGCTCATGAGGATCTATACCTCTTGCAGTTGGGTTGTGTCACTTTTGCTCGGCAGTGCAGGGATTAACTATTCCATCCACGAATGATAAAATGAATAAGCAAAAAATACACAGGAAGATGGAATAAGATTATTAATATTTTTATCTACGACTAGCCTCACGCGGAGGTTGTTAGGGGGGGGGGAGTTGGGGGTGGGGGGGGGGGGGTCGGCTGGCGACTTGTGAGGATTTGTTGGAAGTTGGTGTGTATCGACTGACTTGAACCGGCGGCACGTGTTCCACGGCAACGCGGAGCGATCAAAACGATCGATGTTCCTTTTTAGTAGCGAACCCGAGGAAAGAGACAGACAGACAGAGTTCAGTCAAGTTCAATTCAGCTCGCGATAGCTCAGTCATACGTGCTCCGCCCCATCCGTTAGAAGTCTTCCCTGAGTGCCTTTTGATGATTTGTTCGGGCACTTTCGGAGGTGTTCGGATCAAGCTGCTTCGGGTATAGGCCTGGCCGCTCGAAGAAACTTAGAAGTTCAACGTAGTCTTCTCCCTTTATTTTCCCTCTTCTGTTCTCTCTCTCTCTCTCTCTCTCTCTCTCTCTCTCTCAGTCTTAAAACATAGACAAATATTAACAGTCATTCATAGCGCCACCGAGACAGCCTCTCCCACTTCCAATCACCGACTGTCTTTTGGCGGTGACGTTGTGATGACGCAAGACACTGACCAGAATATGGTAACTGACACTTGACGTCATGCCAACTCCAGTCCTCTCCGACTCTCTTTCTTTTTCGATCCTTCTTTAAACTGAGCTCGTTTGCTGCTGACGTCAGGCAGACGGCATTTATTATGGATGGCAAGTTCCATTGCCCCAGTTTCCCCCTTCACCTGCGCAGCGCTTGCCGGCGGCTATTTTTAGCACGAAGCGGAGGAAATGTAAACAAATGATACGCGGCGCTGAGGTCACTGGGCCAGTTTTAGTGGAAAACCACTGACGCGATAAATAATGCTCGATCGTTCTATCTGCATGATGCAAGGATTCTCATGAGCTGCACACTGGTTTCCTCCCTCGATCCGCTAAGCACGAGTAGCGGATCGAGGGAGGTAACCAGTGTGCGTGAGTGTAGGTTTCAGTGAATCTCTTTAGCTCATTTCTGACGCTGATCCTGAGGTTGAGTTTTTTTTTTTTTTTTTTTTTTTAATGTGTTTATTGTCCTATGATGGCTGCATTACAGATTAAGAGATAGATCAACCATTTTAGTTCAAGGATGGTGCCAGAATAGCTTGACGCCTAAGGCGCCAAGCTATTCTGGCACCACCCTTGAACTATCATGGTCAAATTTTAAACTACCATTACGCATAAGTCTGAAAACACATTTCAGCACCATTTGTATGTGTTATGCCTTGTCGATACATCTGATGAACTTGAACAGCAGTTTGAACACGCAGCAAAAGCACACGCGTAATCGCACTTATTTATTCTGCGCAGCCGTTAGCGTGTCAATCTATTTTTAGCTGTTTCTCGTACTTAAAGCGTTTTATTTCTAGAACGGAGTGGAGTCATTGTCAGGTTACTTGATATTGAGACGACGTGTGCTGAACTGGATTGGCCTGTGTCTATGTCTAAATGAACCATCACTTTTGTAGCGTTTCGTAACGAACTGTTACAAAAGTGTATCTTTCAACAGTTACGGCGGTAGAGGACCTTCAAGCAATAGTGTATCGGGGTGAAAAGGATTAAAGATTGAATTCAAATGAAAATCAGTACGCATCTTGCCGGGGCCTCTGCTGGTGGATTGGCGTTTAACTCACTAAGGCCATACAAAGGGGTTAATTATACACAGCCGTTGCTAAAACTGACAGAGGTCACGGGTTAGGCCGCTAACGCTCGCGTGCTGACGGGTAAAACCAGTAATGTGACAGATCAGCCGATGACTAAGAAGCCAACAGTACGGGAATAGCAGTACCGGCATACCCGAGTCAGCACGCATAACTAATGAGGATGATCAAACAGCAACGCAACTAATTTATAATAATAATAATAATAATAATAATAATAATAATAATAATTATTATTATTATTATTATTATTATTATTATTATTATTATTATTATTATTATTATTATTATTATTATAATCCACTTCATTTCGTTGAAAACTGATTTAGAAAAAAGGAGTCATTCATATCCGATTTGTCGTCCATCAACATATAAAATTAATAGATGCTGCTGATGAAATATTAATAGTAATGATGATGATGACGATGATGATAATAATGATAATAATAATAACCGAGAAATAATCGACTGCATATTTTTTGATTAATGGTCGTCGGAGGTGGTGGTGGTGGTGTGTGGGGGGGGGGGAAGACCAATTTTAGTTTTTGTGGGACCGTTCTTTGTCCATAAACTCATGTAGTTTCTACCATAGTTCATTTTGGCTTTCTTTATTGAACACACAAAATGTCCTACTGAAAGTGGAGCTTCAGGCAAGGAAAGAGAAGTGTGAACCATCTAACCGCAGCTCAGTTGTCGTTTTCCGTCCGTGTTCAGGGTTCATTTAGTCTGTCAAATCTTTTAAAATATGTAAAGTGTTTGTAGGAGTGTATGTGGCTGCTTGACTGAGTGACATTTAAATGTAAAGTGTTTGTAGGAGTGTATGTGGCTGCTTGACTGAGTGACATTTAAATGTAAAGTGTTTGTAGGAGTGTATGTGGCTTCTTGACTGAGTGACATTTTAACTGTGATGTACTGTGATTTATGATGTGATAAACCCGTGCCCAAAAAAGAAATGTGGACAATAAAGGATATATTATCTATATCTTTTCCTATCTGAAATATTGTCAATGTTAGCTGCTGGTCTGTGGTCTTAATGAATCAATCCAGACCAAAAAGGTGACGGGCTGCCAAGCGTGTAATATGCAAAGAAGTACCCAACGGAGAAAGAAACACGCTTAGAAAAGACGGGTATAACACAATTTATTAATATTTCGGGTAAATACCCTTTGTCAAAATAGACAAACAAACAAACAGAGAGATTAGCCGCTACTTATCTTCATTGGCAGAAGGAATGTGGCAAAGGGTATTTACCCGAAATTTTAATAAATTGTGTTGTACCCGTCTTTTCTAAGCGTGTTTCTTCTCTTGTGGTCTTAATGCCTGCACCCCTGACACAATACGGCATAATGTGGCTCGACCATGATAGTTCAAGGGTGGTGTTAGAATAGCTTGGCGCCTTTAGGGCCCAAGCTATTCAGACACCACCATTAAACTATCATGGTCGATCTGTCCCCGGAACTGTGATGTAGACCTCAGAGAACTGACATCTGCAAGGTTTGATGATTTCATCATTAGCTTAATTAGTTCATCATTAGCTTAATTAGTTCATCATTAGCTTAATTAGTTAAGGCTTGACTAAGGTCCAAAACCACAGACCAGTCGCACAAGGAAGCCAGCTGACCTATTTTCGTTTCTGCTTTTATTATTATTTTTATACTTATAGCAGGAGGAAGAAAAACTTATCGGTCAGATACAGTGTAGCAGGAATTTCACGGTTTTCAGAGAAACAGGGACAGCAACATTGGAAACTGCTGATTCAGTGTTAGTCCACAGCGGCCGGCCGGGGAAACTGTTCCTTGTGATGGGGCGCGACCTCACAGAGAGTGCGCCGCAAACAGAACTAACCATGCAGTGTGTATGTCACCTGCATAAATAATAATACCGATAACATCTTCTTCGTAATCTGCCCGGCCTTAATTTATTATTATTATTATTAGTCTTGATTTTTGCTAAAACTCGTTCAGTACCGAGAACATTTGAAGGCTAGCCAATCAGTGCAAGAGTATACGGATCCTCATGAGGCCTGCAGTTGCTCTCGCCGAGACCACTTTGAATCCATGTAGTGAGACATCTAGCGATTGTTTTAACGCATATCATACTGAGGCTAAAAGCTTCAAATTTGTACACTGCCATATGCAAGCTACATTATAGTACTTACAGATAAGGATATAGACCAATGGCTTTAGTTCAAGGGTGGTGCCAGAATAGCTTGGCGCCTAAAGGCGTTGTCTTAGCCCCTATCATGCTGAGGCTAACAGCTTCAAATTTGTACACTGCCATAGGCAAGCTACATTATAGTACACTTCCAGTTGAGCCATTCAAAGTCTTCCAGTTTTGCTCTCGTGCAGTTCGATTCAGTCATGTTTTGCAGACTTTTAACAGGTTTTCTTTCGCTAAGTCGGTGGTTGCGCTTGGGGTCAGTTTCGAAAAATCGGTCTTTTCTTTTAGCAGTGCCTGACCAAAGTAGCGTGAACATTCAGTTCGTACTTCTGAAAACAAACGACGGGGGTGGGGGTGGGGGTGGGCGTGGGGGGTTGGTGGGGGGGGGGGGGTAGGTGCGTGTTGGGGGGGTTGGGGGAGGGGGTTGGGGGGGGGGAGGAGCGGGAGGGTTGCAACTTCGTTGTAAATTCCAATATTCGTATATGTCATGTATTTTCACTCAATCGGTTTCTCTCTTCTCTAACGGGTATCTCTCCTCTCTAACGGGTTTCGCTTAACTGGTTCTATTTTCCTTTTGGGTGTTGGCTGTCAGAAGCTGGTACACCAGTCAGTACGCACATTTCCCGACTAACGCCAATTGTGTGCACGATCTGTACTTTCTGTCTTCTTTAACTCACTCTGTCCCAGGACCGACTGAAATCCCCAAATGTTGAAGTTGCCCCCTGAAGGATTGACTGTATTACAATTCTAGAGACAGTTCGAGCATGATAGTCCCAAGGTGGTGCCAGAATAGCTTGGCGCTATGGGCGCCAAGCTGTTCTGGCACCAGCCTTGAACTATCATGCTCGATCCATGTCTTGCTGTGGTGCGTCGGGGCTGAAGGAGTTAAATTTCAGTTTTGATTTATTTGTTTGTTTGTTGGTTGGTTGGTTGCGGGTTGAATTTGCTTGGCTGGTTGGTTGTTTTCATTCATGGCACAGTCTTCTGTTCCTGGTAAGATTGTTATTTGCCTTTTTTGTTTGTTTGCGGCTGTTTTTCAGTTCACCCAAGAACATACACGGTAAGAATCGCTGGCGTGTGACGGTGAAGCACGAGTGGCTGTTTTTCGCTGACGGAAAAGAGTTTGTTTTGACAACACCATCCACACATTGCACTCGGAGCGAGAGCCTCAGCCGGGCAGTGCGCACACCTACATCTACTGACGTCAGCTGTACATGCACCGACGCACTGCGTCTGGAGGAACAGTTGCACCCATTTTCTATAGCAAGAGAAATAATTCTTATGAGCCTCGGCATCAGCAGAGGCACATGACATTCTATGTCTCTTGCAGACTTCTGGGCCGGTCAACTTGCTTGGCAAAACGTGCACCTGCCAACAAAATAGGTAAGCACCGCCCTTTGCACACCGAATTGGGGTTTTGCCTGCTCGCCTATTTTGGTCAGCAATGAAGTGAAAAACCACAGAGCTAAATTACATCACTTTCAAAGCATAGTCATTGTCACGCGCTGATCTGTGGCCTTGCCGCGGGGCGGCTTAGGGTGTCGATCCGGACAAACTCCACCGCAGAAATGCGACATTGACTTTTAATTTAACGAGGTGAATAGGTCTCTGATGAGGAGAATTAAGATAGTGAGTCATGTGACAAAGTACCCACCCTGACTCGGTCACACCACCCGTCTTGTAATCGGGGTAAACATGTACCCAGCGCTGATAAATCAGAAAGCCCTGTACTAGATACTGACAACCACGTCGCTCTGAAAAAACACGGACGCAGATGATCTGATCCGTGCCGCAAGTACGGCTTGTGCAAGGATCAGACCACACGCCGTCTGTGCACCTTTGCTCTCTCACTTCTGTGAGAGAGCAAACAATTATCTCGGCCCATACCACATCTACACAAAAATAGTTACCTGTGCCAGTGCTGCCTTATCCGAGAAGTGTTTTATTTATTATTACTATTTTGGGTTATACGGTTGTCCGTTGATGTTGTTTGCGGCGTGCACTACCTACTGCTGAGTGCAGGGTCAAACTCTGCTCTGGTCGTCCCTGTATGGAAATGAATCAGCTCCGGGGATTTTTATTTGTGCGGTGTGCATGCATACCTGCTGGATTCAGGATTTTATTTAACGTCTTTTCACACATTGGTGATATTAGACAATGCATACCTGCTGTCTGACTTGCCATGGGTGTATTTGCCAGTCAGTCAGAGCACCAAGGATCTTCATGATCAGGAATCTGGATGGTTACGACAACATATTTGATGACAATAAATTATGATCTTATCTAATCAATAATCATTCTTCAATGAATGAGAGAAATGATGATGATGATGAAACGTTTTATTTACAGGGTAAAGTTTTAGGCGAAACGCCTCTCTTACAAACTGTCCTGTTACAAAATGAACATTAACAGCAAGAGAGAGAGAGAGAGAGAGAGAGAGAGAGAGAGAGAGAGAGAGAGAGAGAGAGAGAGAGAGAGAGAGAGAGAGAGAGAGATCAAGTCTATGTCCTAGGACCACCTGTACACTGTAACAACTTGTGATGCGGCGTAGGCTCTGGATAGGTTTATATTCGCTTGCCCCCGCCCTCCCCTACCCCCCTCCCCCGCCCGGGGGCCTCTCCCAGATTAGCACTACATTGAATTATCATGGTCGATCCATCTCCTGCTGTAATGCGGCGGGGCTAAATGGGTTAACATTTTCGAGACCTACTGCCGCGTACAGATACGCGTCATGGAGGCACCACAATGCCGCGTAGCCGTCCGTAAAGCAGCGTATGTCCATAGTCATTAAATATCTCACTCTGCCCGCGACACGCCACAGCAAGATATGACTCGACCATGATCATAGTTCAAGGGTGGTGGCAGAATAGCTAGGCGCCTATAGGCGCCAAGCTATTCTGCCACCACCCTTGAACTATCATGGTCGATCTGTCTCCTGAATTGTAATACTTACTTACTTACGCCTGTCACCCCTCCCAGGGTATAGGCCGTCGACGAGAGACCTCCAGCGACTCCTGTCCTGTGCTTTTCCTTCGATTTTACTCCAGGTGGTTCCCAGTCTCTTCATGTCTGCTTGGAGGTCTCGACGCCAGGTGTTTCTCGGCCTGCCTCTTTTCCTCTTTCCCTGGGGGTTCCATGACAATGCCTGCCTAGTGATACTGGAAGCTGGCTTTCTCAGACTGTGACCGATCCATCCCCATCTTCTTCGCCCAATTTCATTCTCTGCTGTTATCTGCTCTGTTCTCTCCCAGAGTCTGACGTTGCTGATCTTCTCTCGCCAGTGGATTTTCAAAATTCTTCTAAGGCAACTGTTTATGAAGATCTGTACTCTGTTGACTGTGGTTTTTGTCAATCTCCAAGTCTCTGCTCCATATAGGAGAACTGTTTTTACGTTGGAGTTGAAAATCCGGACTTTGGTGTGTTGTGACAGCTCTCTGGAACTCCACACTTTTTTTCAATTGGAGAAAGGCTGCTCTGGCTTTACCGATTCGTGCTCTGACATCTGCATCAGTGCCGCCTTTTTTGTCTATGATGCTCCCGAGATAGGTGAAGGACTCCACCTCCTCCAACGGGGTGCCAGCAAGCAAGACTGGTTTTTCCTTGGTTGCGTTCAGCCTCACTGTCTTTGTTTTCTGTTTGTGGATGGTGAGGCCCACTTGGGACGAGATGTCAGCAAGCCTCGTGGTCTTGTCCTGCATTTGTTGATGAGTGTGGGACAGTAAAGCCAAGTCATCTGCAAAATCGAGGTCTTCAAGCTGTGTCCACAGTGTCCACTGTATTCCACTTCGTCTGTGCTCTGTGGTCCTCTTCATGACCCAGTCTATGGCCAGTAGAAAGAGGAACGGAGACAGCAAACACCCCTGCCTGACACCGGTTCTGACCTGGAGCGGGCTCCCTGGTGAACTGCCCTTCGTGGATCATACGACATGTCATGCCATCGTAGCTGCTCTTGATCAGGCGGATGAGCTTTGTGGGTACACCGTAGTGTCGTAGGAGTTTCCACAGAGTCTCTTGGTCCACGCTGTCAAATGCTTTCTCGTAATCCACAAAGTTGACGTACAGCGGGGAGCTCCACTCCAGAGACTGTTCCACGATGATGCGGAGAGTGGCGATCTGGTCTGTACATGATCGGTTTTTCCTGAATCCTGCTTGCTGGTCTCTCAGCTGGGGGTCAGCAGAGCTCTTCATTCTCTCCAGGATGATCCTGTTGAAGACCTTTCCTGGTACTGACAGCAAGGTGATTCCTCTGTAGTTGGAACACTTGCTGAGGTCGCCTTTCTTGGGAAGCTTGATTAGGTACCCCTCCTTCCAGTCAGCCGGCATCACCTCCTCTTCCCAGATCTTTCCAAACAGTGGGTACAGCATCTCTACTGTTGTCTCTAGGTCTGCTTTCAGAGACTCCGCTGGGATGCCATCTGGCCCTGCTGCTTTGCCGTTCTTCAAAAATGTCACTGCTCTTCTGATCTCTTCCCGGCTGGGTCTGTCACAGCTGATGGGTAGGTCGGTCTCTGCCGGCTGGATGTCTGGGGGGTCGGGTGGGCTGGGTCTGTTCAGTAACTCTTCAAAATACTCGGCCCATCTTTCGAGTTGGTCTGCTCTGACTGCAATAGGCTTGCCTTCTTTGTCTTTTACTGGTCTTTCTGTATGGCCATACTTGCCTGACAATCTTTTGGTAATGTCGTAGAGCTGTTTCACGTTGCCGCTGCCTGCTGCCTTTTCTGCCTCTGCTGCCAGGCTGTCTGTGTAGGCCCTTTTGTCTGCCCTGATACTCCTCTTCACCTCGCGGTTGGCTTCCGAGTATTCCTCCTGTGCCCTTGCTTTGGCTGCTCTCGTGCGACTGTTGTTGACAACTGCTTTCTTCTTCTTCCTCACTTCTATCTTCTTCAAGGTCTGTGCTGACAGCCAGTCCTTGTGATGGTGTTTCCTGAACCCTACAGTGTCTTTGCAGGTTGAGTTCAGCGCCTCTCTAACTGCCTTCCACTGCTGCTCTGTGGTGACCGCCTCCTCTTCATTTACTAGCTCCTGTAGCGCTTGAAACCGGTTGGACAGCACCAGTTTGAACTCTTCTCTCACTCCAGTCTCTCTCAGGAGGCCTACATTATAGCGCTGTCTTCTTGTTGTCTCTGTGTGGCTTTTCTTTAACTTGAGCTTTATTCTTAAGGTAAGCAGATGGTGGTCTGAGGCGACATCGCTCCCCTCCTCACTCGAACATCTTGAAGGGATCTTCTAAATTTCTTGCTAATGCAGATATGGTCTATTTGGTTCTCTGTAGTATGGTCAGGTGAGACCCAAGTTGCTTTGTGTATTCTTCTGTGTGGGAAGATGCTGCCTCCAATGACAAGTCTGTTTAGCCGGAGCACAAAAGTCTACGAACCTCTCCCCGTTCTCACTCATCTCCCTTAGTCCCTGTCTCCCCATCACCTCTTCATATCCGGTGTTGTCCTCCCCTATTTTGGCATTAAAATCACCATGACGATGGTGATGTCTCGCTCCGCACATTTGTCTACAGCACTCTTGAGTCGGTCGTAGAACTCTTGTTTCTTTTCCTCGTCACTGTCATTAGTGGGCGCATAACACTGGATGACGTTCAGCTTGATCTTTTTCTTGGTTCTAAAGGCTGCTGTGATAATTCTTGGCCCAAGAGGTTCCCAGCCCATCAGCGCTCTCTGTGCCACTGGTGACAGCATGAATGCTACACCTTCTGTATGGGAGGCATTCTCCTCTTCATGACCTAAATACAGAATCATCTCCCCACTTAACAGCCTTTTCTGGCCAGACTGTGTCCATCTGGCTTCGCTGATACCTAGCAGGGAAAGGTTGTACTTTTGCATTTCCGCTGCTATCTGGGCGGCCTTGCCGCTCTGGTACATGGTCTTGACATTCCATGTACCCATGGTTGTGTCCCTGGATAGAGAGAGGCGGCTCGTTCCTGTGGCTTCCGAAGACTTCCGGCTTTCACCACAGGACGTCATAAATCTTCTGGTAGAAGAACCTTCCTCCTCCAGGAAAGAAATTGCTGTTTGTCTTTTCGTCGGCGTTTTTGTAGCTATTTCCTTATTTGCAGGGTGGGGAAGCTACCCCCACGCCCAACCCCCTTACTAGGAGGACCAGGGGTTTTCTGTCGGGGTCACCTTCCCTTAGACCATGTTGGTTCACGGCACCTTATTTCATTCGGTGCACCCCTCTCGCGAGGGACCCCCTATCCACCACCCAGGGGACGCGCCTCAACGCCGTATGGTCCCAGCGCAAGGGAATTGTAATGCAGTCCTCCAAAATGTGGGTATTTCGTACCTAGGACACCATGAGTTATATTAGAAATTCACACAGTACGCAGAATCACCACTCGACTGTCCGAATGGCGTTGGCCGGTATGGTACCGTAAACATTAAATATCACATAAATATCACATAATAAACCAGTGTTTTTATTATTATAATAATAATAATCATCATCATCGTCATGATAAAGAATCAAACAAATAACTTAACACTCATATGATCTGTTTGTGGAACTAAAACATTTCCGCTTCAACGAATTTCTGTTTGACCGAAATACTCATTAAACCTGAAATGATGAACGTGCCACTAAATTCCGTAGCACCAACTCGCCCGGTTCCAGTCTTCATCGTCTATTTTCATCCTGAAAAATAAACCTATGCTTTCTTCTGCTTCTTTTTTTTTTTTTTTTTTTTTTTTTTTTTTTTTTTTTTTTTTTTTTTTTTTTTGGGGGGGGTGGGGGGTGGGTGGGGGTGGGGGGTGGGGGCGGGGGTTAGGGAATTAGTGAATCGCAAAATTAATAGTCGAGTCAAATCCGTGATGGTAACACCCCCACCCCCCTCGCCCCCCACCCCCTAACACACACAAGCTCTTCAACTAAATGCCACGGTATCTTCAAATGTCCGATCAGTAATGAGGAACTGGCTTCGCCGGCATAGATGACTGTTGTTGTTATTACCACTTTAACTCATGGTCTCCCAGGTACGAAATACCCACATTTTGGAGTTATCCTATGAGGACTGTATTACAACTCAGGAGACAGATCGACCATGATAGTTCAAGCCGTGGCAGAATAGCTTGGCGCTTATATGCGCCAAGCCGATTCTGGCACCACCCTTAAATTATCATGGTCGAGCCGTATCTTGCTGTGGTGTGTCGGAACTGAATGAGTTAAAGGGGTACAGAGACTCTATCGATTATTTCTGCTAATATATGATGGGGACCACTGTACTTGAAACGATAGGCGGCCGGTATTTGGTGAAACTATTTCAAATTGGCAGTCAGTCAGTCCCGGCGGTCGGGCTCAGTAATGCGACAAATCAACACTGATACGTCATTTTTCTCAGGTTGGGATTTAAAAATAACAACAACTTTCAAGAAGTGATATTCCCCCATTTGGGATTTTAAAAAAAAAACAACAACAAAAAAACTTTAGATATTCCCCCATATACACGCACATGGTATATATTTGTTGTGAGCCGCGGTCTGTCGGGTCAGTCTGAACTTCAGCTTCAGTACCGGCCGGTCATTAACCTGGCTGCCTCATTCACAAGGGGATCGTAGCCGTGTTATTCAGTAAGTGACGGTGGCTGTTTTTACCGATTGACCGAATTTCACACTCAGGAAAAACTGAAACCTTTCTATGACGGAAATAACCAACGCACATTGGCTTGGTTTTACCATTCAACTGCGATAGTTTCTGCGTCGAATTAAACCAGTGATCCGCTTGAACAGACTGGTACCGCCCGTTCACGACCAATATTCGGGTTAAGTAGCGCCTTGTACGGAGAGGGCAAAACCAAGGGGATTCCCCCTGACACAGTTTCGTATGATTGGCTGAAACACGGTCACGTGCCTTTGCTTCTTCAGGGAAGCTTGGTCGCCTGTCGGGATTTCCAGTCGAAGGCTAGAGCTATATAATAACGCAGCGCAAATTCATCGGACATATTTGAAACATTGTTCAGCCGATTTGACTTCGAGCGGTATACATATTGATCGCTTTTCACAACTTTTACGTTGCATATTATTCTGAAACTTGGTTTTAGTCGAAGCAGTGTGATCGCTGCGATCTTCGTTCTTGTGTTTCAACATGGCGGACTTGTCTCACAGTGATCTAGCGACAGATGGTGCGCCGGAACTTCGGAGACAACGCTTCGTGGGCACCGACTCACAAATGGATAAAAGGTTTTCAGAGGCTGAAAGTCGGGTAGACTCTGGTGTTGGACTCAGTTTTCAGTCTCAGGAGTTAAGTGGTCTGTCGGACAGCTTGAGAAATTACGTGGAGAGTAACAAAGGCACCTACGGACAGAGGTTGTCCACGGAAAGCAGAACACACAGTGACACTACATCCACTTTACAAAATCAGCTCAGAAACTTGTCAATCGGATCTTCAGACAAGACAAGGGACAATCAGTGTGATTCTGGGAGAGTGGAGTCTGGAATCTACTCTCTTGAAGAAAGCAGTAGTGACTTTATTTGCCGGTCTGCTTTCCCAGAAGTGAACTTGACGCCCGAGTCTGTTCCAGAGGAGTGTGTTATTAGCCATCAGGAGCTAGAAGAACTGTTCTCACAAGATGAAGACGGTGATACGTAAGTATTTGCTTTTATGATCGTTGATAATTTAACGAGGAAAGTGATGTTTGGTCTGGGGAGTACTCTGGGTTGATAGATTAGAGTGCAACATTGCATTTTACTGGTGCATTTGTGTAGCTTCAGAAATCTTTGTGCATTTGAAAGTCAGCTTGGTGCAGAAAGCAGAACGTTTTTATTTCGTTGTGTCATTCACCTGTGCGTGCAAAAGGTCACTAACTGCGCAGAGGTTATTTGCGGGACGGGCGGAATTTACGTCTACAAATTGGGCTGAACTGGAAAGTACGCGAACGTCACTGTGAAGGGGATTCCCCTCCTGGCTGTAGATCGCTGAGCGCGCGCGTGATTCGTCTCGCACGCACAGCGAGATCCGCCCCTTGGCGGGCTGCCAGTTCCTGATTGACAGTACAGCGCTGAAAGCAATATTTGCGTTGAACTGTTTCGCTATTCTTAGTGGGAGACATAGAGCTACATGTTTGCACCCGTCCAGCATATCTCCCTGGAGACGGGGCAACCTTGCACGTTTTTATTTCACACCGTATCCACTTCTCCCTACACCCTCCCCCCTTACTCGATTAACTGGACTTTCTGGCACTTTGGCATGAGAAACCGATTTTGAGCGCTTGTGCTATAAATAGTTTGCTGACAGAATTACATACGGACTGTGACTGATTCGCAAAACCGTGACTAATGATGACTTTCAAGATTAGTAAACGCCTTATAAATTACAAGGTGCGTTAAAGTTGGTAATATATGTTTAATATCAAGGTAATTATTTACAGCAGGATGTCTGCTGATTTTTCTCGTAAAGGATGAAAGATAACGCAATGAATGTGTATAAACAGATTTATATTTCTTGAAGCCTGTGGTTTACCGTGTACTAGAGGATTTGTTATATCGCCCAGTAAACAGTTTAATGGCTGGCATTAACACATCTTTAACCCATATCATACTGGGGTTAAAAGCTTCAAATTTGTACACTGCCATATGCAAGCTACATTGCAATACTTACAGATAAGGATATAGATCAATGGCTTTAGTTCAAGGGTGGTGCCAGAATAGCTTGGCACCTAGAGGCGCCAAGCTATTCTGGCACTACCCTTGAACTATTTTAGTCACACTTATTTCACACACTGGTGTATTCCGAATGATAAGGGTTAACCAACTACATCCAGAGGCTGTTTTTGTCAAATTTGCCTATTTCCTATGAAGGCTACATTACAAATTAGGAGATAGCTCAACTGTTTTAGTTCAAGGGTGGTGCCAGAATAGCTTTGTGCCTCAGGCGCCAAGCTGTTCTGGCACCACCCTTGAACTATCGGTCAAATTTATTTCCAGCAATGGGTGTATCAGGATGAAAAGGGTTCATACACATACAAGACTGTTAGTTGACGTGCAGTGTTATATGTGCAGGCATCTTCACATGAGCATCATCCACCTTTTGCCAGAGGTGTCACTCAAGATCATCTCGTTCGCCCCACACTATGATTGCGTCAACATTCCCAACAACCTGCACCAGACGCCGCTGCACTTGGCCATTGCCACCAGACAAGCCATCGTGGCCCGGCGACTGATGGGTGCTGGTGCGTCCTTGGAGGCGCCTGACCACTGCGGAAATACACCACTTCACATCGCATGTCGGGAGGGTATGCTGGCCATGGTACGAATCCTGCTGCAGCCTGTCATTGTAGAGGAGGCTCGCTTCAACTCCTACACTATCCCTTACCAGCGTGTCCCTCAGGACCTGGGACTGCGAAACTATGACGGCTACACCTGCACACACCTAGCTCTGCAGGGCGGACATCTGGATGTTCTGCAGCTCTTGCTGGCTAGGGGTGCCAACATTAACGAACCAGTAAGTTTTGCTTTTCATCATGCAGAAAAGATAATCAAAATGAGAATTTTGCACTGGTGCTGATTTTATTTTCTTTTGTTTGTTTTTTTTTGGGTTTGTTTCATGTGAGAGTGAAAGTAGAATGTAAATGTTCGCTGAAAGAATGAAAGGTTTCAGTGCATGCATTTTAAAAAATACATTTTTTAGCAAGTATTAATGTATTGGAAAAATTAAGAAAAGTTCATTTTTATCTTGCATATCTGTCCTGTGAGTGTGAACTAATGTTGCTATTTGCCTTGTGTGCTTTCAGGATGGCAAGAGTGGGCGCACCCTTTTGCACATGGCAGCAGACATGGGCTACACAGAGGCCCTGGACCTCCTCCTCCGTCACCCCACTTTGAATGTCAACGCCCGCACCTACGGTGGCCTGACAGCAATCTCACTGGCCCACGGCCGCCAGCTGAGGATTGTGGTTGAGCGGTTGTACTTGGCGGGAGCTGACTTCTCTCAGCTGGCTGAGGAATCCGGGGAGTCTACAGATGAAGAAATGGTAAGTTTTTCCTGCCCTTATCGGCATCGCCTCCTACTTCTTACATTCCCTTGGATCTAAACGTTGACATCTCTGGAGTTGTCTTTCATTATTCCATTTAGCCGGAACACCCTCCAGCAGGAGATTAATAAATCGTGGTAATTCAAGGGTTGTGCCAGATTAGCTTGGCGCCTGATATTATCACAGTCAATCCATCTTCTGCAAATGGATGGTAGTGGTTAATTCACCCCACCGAAATGTTGGGAATGCAGCCCATGGGGTTAAATGGTTTAATACTAAATCATCGCATGGATGCAGTTTAAACAATACTATGGCCTAATAAATACATGCCTCCTTAGGGTTATTGGGAGCCGTGTCTTGTGACCCATCTGGCTGACACGCTACAGGTACTGATCAACCATGATAGTTCTAGGTTGAGGGAGGCTCCACCCTTATTGATTATAGTCTGTCTGGCTCCTGAAATATATAATAGTCTTCAGAGAGCAACTTCTAATTGGACCTTCGAGCTTGTTGTGTTGGAGAAAAGTTAAATTTCCTCTTGGTTATTCTTTACAAATGATTGATTTTCTGTTTATTTTCTGCGTTTCAGGCAGACTCGGTCTATGATGACATCTGCATCAATGGCCAACCGGTATTGATCAGCTGAAGCGTGACTGCGGCTGTGCAGTAATCCGTGGCTCATTTAACTGGCATATGATGAGAAGACCAGCTGCTCATGTGATATCTGTACTCGTCAATGTTCATCACCAAACATTCCTGGCTCCTCGCCCTTCCATGACACATCCAGATGGGAGTGCCCAACCCTGAAATGGATCATCACTGGTGCTATACACAGACCTGACAATGAAGTATGGGTTTGGGAAGGAGCTTTTCATACACCCGATGTGTGTACTTGTGACAGACGTGCTACGCAGTCCCTCGGCCACCTGCAAGGGTTATGGGTTCTCATGAGGCCCACTGTTGCCGAGGTTCATGAGAATCCATACCTCTTGACGATAGGGAATGGTTCCATTTACGTCCATCTTGTCGGGTCAAAGGACGGTTTTAAGGGTTTCAGCCTTGACAGTACAGAGACAATAGACCTTAAGAGTTGTAAACTTGGACTTGAAGCAGCGACCAGATTGTATGTTTGAACTGTTGGTGCATGCGTGCGAAGACTGAATCCGTCCCTCAAGTGCACTTCATCGTTAGCGGCATAACCACAGACAGTTTTATGAATGTGTCGACGCGATAGGCCGTGCAGACGCAGGAGAAAGTATAGTGTGGGTTATTTGCAGTGGCGTCATTGTTTTATTCCTTATAGTCCAGCTCCACCACGTTTTCTTAGCCCCGTTGTGTGTGCAGACACCGGTACTGTAAACATTAACGGTGTCTGGCGACAGTACTGTTGTCTGCTAAAAGCATCGGTGTCTATATGCCCAAAGGGGGGTAATCACCCGTGAAGAGGACATTGTTAAAAGACCAATTTCACTTGTTGACGTCTGTTTGATATTTTACCTCTGATGAGTAGAGTTCAAAGTTGCAGTACAATGTATAGCCTGTTTTGCTCGTGTTACACCATTGTAATGAACAGTAAAAGAATTGGCAGGTCCTTATTAACCATTGTTTGATGCTATGCAACATATACCGTTAACCTATTTAGCCCCAAGACCCTACCGCAGGAGATGGACGGATCATGATAATTCAAGGGGTAGTGCAAGATCAGCTTGGCACCTGAAGGCGCCAAGTTCATCTGGCACTACCCTTGAATTATCACGGTCCATCCATCTCCTGCAACTGGTACAAACTCCAAAATTTGGGAAATGCTGCCTTGAGGGTTAAGGGGGTTAACATTGTGCTCATTGTCTACTTTCTTCTTTTCTCATGGGCAACAAACGGCGTGTCTTTATTTTCTCGAAGTTTTTTTTGTTCGATTGTTCTTTTTTTCAGTTTCTTGCACAGTTTATTGTTACGAATATAGTTACAAATAGAAACAGATGACCAATAAAGAATTCAGGCATAGCCGTCGAAAGATCGCTGGCCGTCTTCACGTTGGTCCAATTGTTAAAAGTAAACTCCACTAAAGTACGTTCCAAGTGTAGAGTTTGGTACACAACTAGTGTCTGCATGCACAAGTGTTTTCTCAGTGTCAGTCTTGGTCTTTGAACGTTGGTTTGAAAGTCTTGCAAGGCGTAAAGCCAGAACGTTTTCACTCCGGGAGGTCTTGAGAACAAGTCTGGATGCCTTCACGCCTTGTGGGAGTTCGACCAATTCTTCAAATTAAAACAGTCTGTGGCGTTCATACTTTGAATACGCCTTGAAAGTTACAATAAGTGGCTTTAACCAACACCCTGCAGCACGAGATTGATTAACCATGATAATTCAAGGGTAAGCCAGATTAGCTTGGCGCCTGAGGATGCCAAGCTAATCTGGCACTACCCTTGAATTATCATGGTCAATCCACCTCCTGCAACTGGTACATAGTAAGTCATTAAGTAACACTCCCAAAATTTGGGGAAAGCGCCCGTGGGGCTAAATGGGTTAATAGACCTAGCATATACTCGGCATAGCCAAGATATTGGGTAGCATATACTCGGCATAGCCAAGATATTGGGTAGCATATACTCGGCATAGCCAAGATATTGGGTAGCATTTTTTTTCTTCTTCTTCCAACTCTTTTATGTTTCTTTTGGTGTGCTAGTTTCATTTATTGTTTGGTTTCATTTCAGAAGAGTGTAGTTAACTTGGTCAAAGTACCCCTCATCAATAGCTGCGGAAGTGTTGCATAGCGTTCCCACTGGCAACACCATACGTTTCTGCAGCTGTTAATTTGGGGCAACTTGAAGGAGTTAATGCTTTTACTGGTAGCCTTAAAAAAGGTATAGTTCCATCGAGACCTGATTCAGGAATGAATCGATGCACCCATCTCATACTAATTACTATCATACGTATTGTTGCAGGGAAAATTGCGTAACGCAAGTACACCCCCCCCCCCCCCCCCCCTCCCCCGGGGGCCCCATACATAAGGATCTCGGTTGATAAGGACCATGTTTTTTGTTTTCGAACTTTAATTATAAATGTTTGACACAGCCAACACGTATTTAGGATGTTGTTAGAATGAAGCATATAGGATTTGAGTAGTCATCAAGTTCGAGACGTAACTTTCATTTCAGCCGCGGTTCATGCTGTGGATGCTCTGATTGTTGAAATAATGACGGTACAATTTGGATGTGGTTGTGTGTTATATGTACATATTTGCTGTATATACTAGCGCAAGTTGCTGTAACATTTGCTTTGGTAGAGCTGCCGTCAGACACCGTTTCTGTCGGTTGGCGTAATTTTGGCAGCATAGTACTCAGAATAGTGTATGTAGAGTAACATACTTGTACTGGACTAATTTATTATGATGAGAATTGTCAATGTCATGCAGATGAAAGAAAGAAAATAAATGTGAGAAAAAATTTCTTTGTTGATTGATAAACTGACCTGTACATCACAATTGTGCAAACTCATCAATACACGTCATTGAATTGGATCGACGGGTTTGCGTGATTGTGGTCGTGCGTGTGTGTGAATGTGGGCTGAGAACTGGACCTACTCAACTTGCAAGTTCATCAAACACACTTTCAAAATCCACAACAATAGATCGACAGCCAACTATGTAAGGAACTAAAAACACAAACATTTTTTAAAATACTCAAAGAAGAAGGAAACGCACTTTGGAAAACCAAAACCCTTATGTTTTTGTCGGTGATTTACAAGTGTCTTCTGGTCATTGCCCCACAGTCACAAGCACTCCATATTATTTCCTTCTCTATTAACTCTATTGGCCCTGGATTTCTACAGCAGGAGATGGTTTGACCATGGTAATTCAAGGGTAGTGCCAGATTAGCTTGGCGCCTTCAGGTGCCAAGCTAATCTGGCACTACCCTTGAATTATCATGGTCAATCCATTTCCCACAACTGGTACGTAGTCGTTAGGCAACACCAAACTTTGAGAAATGGGATCTTGGGCCTAAAAGAGTGAACAATGTGATTCAACCCAACGAATACTCTGCGTCTCGAAATCATTCTTTTCATGGCGGAAATTCGTCAGCAGAAATTCCAATGACCAATGACATTCGGCTTTTTCTTTTCTGCACGAGAAACGTGTATAAATAGAACCAAGCCCTGCCAACAGGAGACACAGATCGCCATCACCCTCTCACTCAGCAGGTTCTCACGCGGATATATACACATTCCTTTTGCAGATGATGCTGTATGGAGTTGCTACATGAATACGACATTCCTAGTAAATCCAGACCAAAAAGGTGACTGCCAAGCGTGTAATATGCAAAGAAGTACCCAACGGAGAAAGAAACACGCTTAGAAAAGACGGGTACAACACAATTTATTAATATTTCGGGTAAATACCCTTTGTCAAAATAGACAAACAAACAAACATAGAGATTAGCCGCTACTTATCTTCAATGGCAGATTCCTTCTGCCATTGAAGATAAGTAGCGGCTAATCTCTATGTTTGTTTGTTTGTCTATTTTGACAAAGGGTATTTACCCGAAATATTAATAAATTGTGTTGTACCCGTCTTTTCTAAGCGTGTTTCTTTCTCCGTTGGGTACTTCTTGACATTCCTAGTAGTTTCGGTGGGTTAGAGTGACGGGCAGATGTAAATGCTACCCAACAGAGCCAGCAAGATGAATAGATCCTCGTGAGCCCCTGCATGTAGGGACTCACGAGGATCTATGCATCTTGCAGATGGATGTTTTCTGGAACTGCGTATGTCAGTCACGGTTGTAAACAATCAATGGGATCGATTCTGAACACTCCCTCAGTCGTCTGCGCTGATCTGGCACCTCATCCGGCATAGCCCTCTTCCACGGCTGATTGGCACAGTCCTGTACGTATAACATAGTATTGCTGAGAAAGAGGCCAGCACTGATGCGGAAAATACTCAGTAGTCGCTGGAAAAAATGTTCACATGCTATTTTTATTGTTGTCTTTGTCGGTATTCTCAGAAATGGGGACATTACCGTGCGGTGCTTTCCCCTTGACTCGGCTTGACTAAGGAAGAACGCTGGGCCTACATTTACTGACTAGGAGATACAGGACATTGTGAATCAACAGAAAACCTACTGAGAGAGAGAGAGAGAGAGAATGAATGAATGATACTTTATTTCTCAAGGATGGAAACGTTTGTCCTTGCTAAACTCAATCAGTACAACATTAAAACAACATGTTAACAGCACAAACAAGCGGCTACACCCACAGGTCACTGACTCGTGTTACATTCAGATATAAGTTCAAGTCGCTGAAGCCTGTTACAGTCGAGCACGCACACACACACACGCGACCGTACATCAATTGACAGGGTCATGGGGGGCGGGGGGGGGGGGGGTTGCGATGTAAAGTCAACTGAGTGTTTATAGAGTCACAGCGACTGCGCGCTTATGATACATCTACTCTTGTGTAGGAATATAGTGAACAGGCAAAACACTACAGAGAAGAGAGATGTATAAAAACCAAGTGCAACATCAGCTTTATTTTGATTTACGCTATCCGCCCATCATTGTTACGAAGTCATCATACCACTGAGTCCCAGCTGGCTGCGGGATTTCTATAAATAAAGCCAACGAGGATGGCCCGGGGAGGAGGGGGGGGGGGTGATTTAGATGTTTTCACTTCTACCCGCCACACTAAGCTTTCCACTTGAGCTGACTAAGTCTTGTGCCGTTTGACGTTATTATACTGCTAGTCCAGTGTGTTGAGAGCTAGTGAGCGGAGCCGGTACTGAGAAGTTTGGGACAGAAATGGAGTTATTCCTTATACTTAAACTTTTAAGCCTTGACTCGGACACACCAAAAATATGAAAATATAAGGGCGTGTTTAGGAACACAGATAAATCGGGCACCTTGTTAACTAGATGGTATATGTTAAGATGGCCAATTCTCAGTTTGTCTGTTCGTTTCCGGCGGAAGAGTGTTTAGATTCCGATTTTGCATGTCGGTAACAACGCAAATGTAGCGAGAGATATAATACAAATATGGTCACAAAAATAATTAAAAAAAAAAATCAACTAATATCAATATCTATAGAATGCTGAAAGAAAAAGCTCAGTAAGACAATAAATGGCGGAGAATCACAATGTTTATCACGCGCTTAGTCTGAGTTCAGCAGAATGTTTACGGTTTTCTTGCTTGGTTATGTCAACAAAAAATAACAAAGTCGGCAACTATTCAAGAAAACAAATGAAAAATAACTTATGCACGTTCACCTGCCACAAAGTTCGTAATACACAAGGCTTTTTTTGACAACTTGAAAATAAGAAGAAAAAGAAGAAGAAGGGGGAAAAAAAAAACAACCAAGAACGAATTTAAAGTCTTAGAAAATGGTGCAACTATAATTTCAAAAATCGCTAAGTAAAAAAAGTATATTTAAATCGGGAAATGATAATAGCAGATTGGGAATTACTGTCAATAATTGGTCCACAAAACGCGCACAGTGGAACTTTATCAAAGAAGAAGAAACTGATGCAAATCACGACTCAAACACACGCTGTCAAAATGAGAAGGGCGTGTCCTACTAATATTCATACACTGTCGAAATGGCTATCACCTAGAGACGCGTGTCCTAATTTCCGGCGCGTGGCCTGAACTTTTGAAGCAGTGAAAACAAGGCGGCACAGTCACTCTCACTAAGCTGAGGCACTCCAGGGGTGGGGGCGGCGGGAGGGGGGGGGGGTAGGAGAAAATTGGGGTAGGGGTACACAGGTAGACGGCCTGCCATGTAGGAAGGGGCGCCCATGATAGCCTGCAGCTTCGCAATTTCTGCAGAGGTAAGTCAAAGTTCGTCAAAAGAGTAACAATGGTTTGCAGGTACGAAACGAAAGTACTAATGCCATATAATTTATGCATGGCAACAATATTTGTCCTTAGGATGGAGACATTAATTTGTAGAAGTGTTTTTCGAAAGCTATTTTTCGATGTGAGGGAACCAGTCCGGCTCGACTGACTACCGCCCGGATAAGGTGCAAGACATTTTTTGTGCATAACATTGAAAATTTCAAGCATACAAGTTACAAGTTTATTCCAGTGAGTCAATTAAAATCATCAGCAAGTAAACATGCATACATATATACGATAAAATAAGTTTAAAAGTATTATTTTTAATGCGGTAAGCATGGTCGCGTCGCTAGTTTCAAAATGGCGGTCAGCGAGAAGCCTTCTAAAGAAGTCAATCAGACGCGCACGGTTGATGAAGCTTTACTTTGCTCCTGAATTGAAACGGAGATTACTCTTTCGATTTGAACATCTTATCAACGTCAAATACGTTATTTTTCCTGGTCTTGAAAACAGCCTTTTCCATAGAACTCGGTCTTTTGTGGGAGGAAAGCATATCGAAAGTAAACTCCCTTTGTGCATGTTGTGCAATGTGTCTGCCGACCGGGCATCTTCAACATTCTTTGGCCGGATACAACATGCATGTTGTTCGTCTGTTTTTCAGCCTAACGGCTCTAAGTGCAGGTCTGCTCTTTTTTTTAATTTATTAGTGAAGATGGGATTTTTAACTGGTCAAGCACACTCGTATCCGACTGGTCTTAAGCACAAGCCAGACAGAGTGAAATCCATCTCGGAACCGTTTCCATCAAAATCACCATGTTCAGCTAAACACCTAAATATAAAATTTTAGTTTTTGCAACCAATTCAACCAATCCGCACTCAAGTACTCACAAGGACTCTTATGATTATAAGCTTTATCAGGACTGCATGAGACACAATACAGATAGTAGCCCTCTCTATTATATTACATGTTTATTTATTTATTTATTATTGATTCATGTATGTATTCACTTACATATTTATTTATTATTTATCCTTTTAATTATGGATGGAAGTAATTCCTTGATGCACATGATCACTATAGTGGTATGGTAGTGGTCTCCAAGGAGAGGAAATTTGTTTTCAATATGCATACATCTGTGCATGTTCATAATCTATCCTTTACTTAACATGCATATTTATAGGTCCCAGGTATCCCCAACTTATTTTATTAATTTATTATTTGTTTGTTTGTTTGTTTGTTTGTTTGTGATGTATGTTTGCACATACACATCAGCATAAAATGATTGATTGTACATTGTTTAACGTTCCGACAGCAACAAGACTTTCTCAGGACGTGCCTGCACTGCTTGTGAAAAAACCCAAACTAATAGTCTACTATGTGGCTTGTGTCCTGGAGCAGCCCCGGCCTTTGATCCACCGCCACACGCAGCAGGCGCTGGTGTACGGTCAGCATGGTTCGGATCGTGCTGAATGGAGTCTTTTCCAAAAGCCTGCTCTTGGTGGAATCGGGGCGCCAGGCTAAAGACTTTCGTCACAGCCTGCTCCTGGCGGAATCGCCGGGGACGCCAGGCTGGAACTGGCTGCGTGCTGAGGGCGCTCACTGTGTTTAGGCCCTTGGTCTCTAGGGCCGGGATGCCCGTTTTTACCGCCATGCCCGGGTACATTTAGCTGTCCGTGGCGCAAGAGCCGCCCACCAGGCCCACCTAGCCCAGCCTTCCTGCCCTGTGAAGAAGTCTGCCTTCCGCCTCATCTGCAGCAGTCTCCAGCTCAAGCTTAGAGAACTCCAGAACGAGTGGTGGTCCAGACTCACACAGAGGACCCAGCTCTGCGCTGACAACGGTGACTACAGGGGCTTCTACGAAGCACTGAAAGCAGTGTATGGCCCTAGGCACCTGGTACAAAGTCCCCTGCGAAGCGCTGATGGACAGGCACTCCTCACAGATAATACCTCCATCTTGAACCGCTGGTCGGAATACTTTCAGGACCTCTTCGGCGCTGAGCGCACTGTTCAAGAAACAGTCATCCTCCAAATCCCACACCTTCCACTAAAGGTTGAATTGGACGAACCGCCCACCGCCGAAGAGACCCTCACAGCCATCCACCAGCTCAAGAGTGGCAAAGCAGCAGGCATTGACGGAATCCCGCCAAGAGATATGGAAACATGGAGGCCCAGCACTGCACAACAAGCTCCACGACCTCTTTCTCTGCTGCTGGGAAAAAGGAACACTACCAAATGATCTCCGTGATGCAGTCATCATCACCCTGTACAAGAACAAAGGAGAGAAGTCTGCCTGCTCTAATTATCGTGGAATTACCCTGCTGTCCATTGCCGGGAAAATTCTCGCAAGGTTGCTCCTGAATCGGCTGGTACCTGCCATCGCTGAAGACCACCTCCCAGAGGGCCAGTGTGGCTTCAGAGCCAACAGGAGTACCACCGACATGGTCTTTGTGCTGAGACAGCTTCAGGAGAAGTGCCGCGAGCAGAACAAAGGGCTGTACGTAACGTTTGTCGACCTAACAAAAGCGTTTGACACTGTGAGCAGGCAAGGTATGTGGCAGATCCTGGAGCGACTAGGCTGTCCCCCAAAGTTCCTCAACATGATCGTCCAGCTCCACGAGGACCAGCAAGGCCAGGTCAGACTAAACAGTGACCTCTCAGAACCATTCCCCATTCGCAACGGCGTGAAGCAAGGCTGCGTGCTGACACCGACCCTCTTCACCATCTTCTTCAGCATGATGTTGAAGCAGGCCACAGTGGACTTCGACGATGACGACGCAGTGTACATCAGGTATCGTCTCGATGGCAGCCTGTTCAACCTCAGACGACTGCAGGCCCACACGAAAACCCTAGACCAACTGATTCGTGAGCTGCTCTTTGCTGATGACGCTGCCCTCGTTGCACACACAGAGAGAGCCTTGCAGCGCATTACGTCCTGCTTCGCAGATGCCGCCCAGCTCTTTGGACGAGGTCAGTCTGAAAAAGACAGAGGTCCTTCATCAGCCAGCACCAAAGGAAGAGCATCGCCCTCCCCACATCACCATCGGCGAGTCCGAACTGAAGTCTGTACACCAGTTTACCTACCTCGGCTGCATCATCACGTCAGACGCCAAGCTGGACAAGGAGCTGGACAACAGGCTGGCAAAAGCGAACAGTGCTTTCGGGCGTCTATTCAAGCGGGTGTGGCACAATCAACAGCTGAAAAAAGGCACCAAGATCAGCGTGTACAGAGCTGTCGTCCTCATCACCCTGCTGTACGGTTCCGAGTCCTGGGCCCTCTACCGCAGCCAACTACGACTCCTCGAACGCTTTCACCAGCGATGCCTGCGTACCATCCTCAGCATTCACTGGAGTGACTATGTCACCAACGTCGAGGTCCTTGATCAGGCGGAAACTTTGAGCATCGAGGCTTTGCTGCTGCGGACACAGCTTCGCTGGGCGGGGCACGTCTCCAGGATGGAGGATCATCGCCTACCCAAGATCACTCTGTTCGGCGAGCTCGCCACTGGACACCGAGACAGAGGGGCACCAAAGAAGAGATACAAAGACGGTCTCAAAAAGTCACTTAGTGCCTGCCAAATCGACCACCGCTAGTGGTGCTGCGGACCGTGACACCTGGCGCTCCACCATTCACAAGGCAGCCGTCTCCTTTGAGGACTCTCGCAGAGCTAACCTCAAGGACAAGCGGCTTAGGAGAAAAAAACAGAGTTGCCGTAACTCAGAACCCTGACCAGACCTTCCCCTGCAGTCACTGCGGTCGAACCTGCCTGTCCCGGATTGGCCTCCGCAGTCACGAAAATGCCTGAAGACGACGTGGGCAAGCCCTATAGAATCTTCGTTCGCGAAGTCAAGCCATGATGATGATGATGATGGCGGCGTGTGTTTTGGTGTTCAGCCTCAGTGGGGCGAGTTACGTTGTTGGAGGCGCGGCCGGAGTACGCCCGCTTGATGTTTACAGCGAGAGCACTGGTGCCCCGCTTGTTGGGATGCATGGCGTCTCTAAACCACCCGCTCTTTACCTCGCCGGCTCTTGTGTAGAACACTTTAAGGTTGTCAATAAAGTTGACCTTCAGCAAGTGGCCCACCTCCCTGAGACAAAGGTTAGTGTCTGTTACGCATGGATCCGGCTGCTGACGTTCGTTGTTCGTGGGCAGGATGGACGAGATGAAGATTTCTGCCTTGGGGAAGACTCGTCTGGCAGCAGAAATCACATCCTTCCAGCCCTTCTTGCCGATGACGAACCCACGCTTACAGTCATTGATGCCGACATGCATGACGACTGTGGTGACTGCATTCGTGGGGTCGGCATCGTGAAGGCGCTGGAGGATGCCGGCTCTGTCGAGGCCGGACACTGACACGACCTGCGCTTTGTCTGTGCCAGTGACAGACATCAGGTCTCCATGAAGGCCGCGTAGTATCGAATCGCCGAGTAGTAGCGTCTGAGTGCTGGGCTTTGGGTTTTGGAGTCCAGAAAGGTCGGTGGCTTTGTCGGTATCTGAAGATGGTCGCTTTGGTGTCGGCTCTTTGCGCTCGGGGGTTAGCGGAGATGCACGTGGGGGCTCAGAAGTTGTCGTTGAGGTTGGCGACTTTTCCAGCGCTTGCTTGGGCCGAGTGTTGGACGAGGGTGACGGGTTCTTCTTGCCGCTTTTCCTGTCGCTTCTCTGGCCATCCTTCTCCCCCTCCAGTTGGGTGATCCGCTCACGCAGGTGTCTGATCTCGTGTGTAGCGAATCCACCTCGATGTTTTACGAGTGGCGGATCTCCCCAACGGCGGATCGGTGACCCGATATCTCCGCCATCAGGCGCTCAACAGCCAGGGGGTCAGGGTTGAGTACTACCGGGCAGACTGTCTGGCACGCAGACTCGGTGGACACTGCAGCAACAGGAGCAGATGGATGAGTGCCAGTGCCGCCGGCGTCTATTGTACTGGCAGCGGGAACACTGCTGTCACGGTCGCTGGTGGTGATGCTGGTACCATCACTGTTGACGCTGTCGCAGATGGGGATGTTGGTGCTAGTGCTGCCGACATCACAGGAATCGGCAGCACAAGCACTGTTGACGCTGTCGCTGATGGTGGTGCAAGTGCTGCCGATGTCAGACGTATTGGCAGCACCAGCACTGTTGACGCGGTCGCTGATGGTGGCGCCAGTGCTGCCGATGTAAGACGTGTATTGGCAGCACTAGCACTGTTGACGTTGGCGGTGATGCCAGAGAGAGAGAGAGAGAGAGAGAGAGAGAGAGAGAGAGAGAGAGAGAGAGAGAGAGAGAGAGAGAGAGAGAGAGAGAGAGAGAGAGAGAGAGAGAGAGAGAGAGAGAGAAACAGACGAAACAACCAACCAAAACCATAGAACAAACTATAACCCCCACGGCCCCCCAAAGAAGAAGAAGAAGACTCGAAAAGTAGACCCCCTAACCCCACATAAAAAATAAAATAACAAACAAACAAACAAAAACTTGACCACGTGGTTTAGACATTAAAGCTTTGCTCGCACAGTTGGGTTAATAAACAAACAAGTCATTTCATAATATATAAAAATGAGAAACTTAAATATGTGTAGTAATTATGATATGTCACAATGAGAAACTTAAATATGTGTAGTAATTATAATATGTCACAATGAGAAACTTAAATATGTGTAGTAATTATGAACGAATGACTGTGAGAGAAATGGTTGCGTGATGCGTTACTGAATTATAAATCATCATTTAACCCGTTCTGTGCCGGCTGACGCACGCTGTGTCTCTGTAATCTCTGTTAATTCAGCACCGAACCTCCTCGCTGTCCCAGGAACATGGATTCAAAGTGGTGTCAGCAAGAGGCATAGATCCTCATCAGCCCTGCAACTGCGGTGGCTCATGAGGATCTATGCCCCTTGCAGTTGGGTGGTGTTCACATGTTCTCGGCACTGAACGGGTTCAAGCAGTCTGCTCCATGGCCGCGGGCTTTGATTGCTGACATTCGCCTATACAACGGGTTCAAGCAGTCTGCTCCATGACGGGCTTTGATTGCTGACATTCGCCTATACAACGGGTTCAAGCAGTCTGCTCCATGACGGGCTTTGATTGCTGACATTCGCCTATACAACGGGTTCAAGCAGTCTGCTCCATGACGGGCTTTGATTGCTGACATTCGCCTATACAACGGGTTCAAGCAGTCTGCTCCATGACGGGCTTTGATTGTTGACATTCGCCTATACAACGGGTTCAAGCAGTCTGCTCCATGGTTGGCTTTGATTGTTGACATTCGCCTTACAACGGGTTCAAGCAGTCTGCTCTATGACGGGCTTTGATTGCTGACATTCGCCTATACAACGGGTTCAAGTAGTCTGCTCCATGACGGGCTTTGATTGTTGACATTCGCCTATACAACGGGTTCAAGCAGTCTGCTCCATGACGGGCTTTGATTGTTGACATTCGCCTATACAACGGGTTCAAGCAGTCTGCTCCATGACGGGCTTTGATTGTTGACATTCGCCTATAGAACGGGTTCAAGCAGTCTGCTCCATGGTTGGCTTTGATTGTTGACATTCGCCTATACAACGGTTTCAAGCAGTCTGCTCCATGGTTGGCTTTGATTGCTGACATTCGCCTATACAACGGGTTCAGTCAAGCAGTCTGCTCCATGACGGGCTTTGATTGTTGACATTCGCCTATACAACGGGTTCAAGCAGTCTGCTCTATGACGGGCTTTGATTGTTGACATTCGCCTATACAACGGATTCAAGCAGTCTGCTCCATGACGGGCTTTGATTGCTGACATTCGCCTATACAACGGGTTCAAGCAGTCTGCTCCATGGCCGCCGGGTGGCTTTGATTGCTGACATTCGCCTATACAACGTGTTCAAGCAGTCTGCTCCATGGCCGCGGGGTGGCTTTGATTGCTGACATTCGCCTACGGGTTCAAGCAGTCTGCTCCATGGCCGCGGGGTGGCTTTGATTGCTGACATTCGCCTATACAACGGGTTCAAGCAGTCTGCTCCATGGCCGCGGGGTGGCTTTGATTGCTGACATTCGCCTATACAACGGGTTCAAGCAGTCTGCTCCATGGCCGCCGGGTGGCTTTGATTGCTGACATTCGCCTATACAACGGGTTCAAGCAGTCTGCTCCATGGCCGCGGGGTGGCTTTGATTGCTAACATTCGCCTATACAACGGGTTCAAGCAGTCTGCTCTATGGCCGCGGGGTGGCTTTGACTGCTAACATTCGCCTATACAACGGGTTCAAGCAGTCTGCTCCATGGCCGCGGGGTGGCTTTGATTGCTGACATTCGCCTATACAACGGGTTCAAGCAGTCTGCTCCATGGCCGCGGGGTGGCTTTGATTGCTGACATTCGCCTATACAACGGGTTATTAACGTTGTCTTGCCTCACTTGTCTACCCTTCTTTTCACAATCCATGTGAGTGGGCACACGCACCACACGCACCACTGAGAAGGTTGTCCACTGCCCTTTGCCACGTAATCAACGAACTCTCCTGCGTACCATATGGCAAAGGAGACGAAGAGCAGAACAGTCTTCCACTTCCACAGCCAAGCATAATTTAACTTAGCGGCCCTTTCATCCGGCATTATTTATTTATTTTATAAATATATAATACAAGCGATCAAAATTTCCGAAACCTCACCGAGTAGCTGAGCTGACCCTAAGTACCATGTGACTGAATGTCCTGTGTTTGTCTTGTACTGTGTTTGTCCCGCGGCGTCCGAGTTCGGCAGAGTGTGTGTGCCGAGTGCGTGTCACTGGCGTGAGCGTGCGTGTTGGGTTCAGTTCGCGGCGCTTTGAGCCGATTCGCAGAATTGGGTAAAGCGCCTATATAATAACCGGTATTATTATTATTATTATTATTATTATTATTATTATCTTCCTCATGATTATATGTTATTATTATTATTATTATTATTATTATTATTATTATTATTATTATTATTATTATTATTATTATTATTATTGTTTTGTAAGACACTAAGTCTAAGAACATTCATGATAAAGGAAATTTTGCGAGCTATTAACACTATACTGACTAGAGTAGGTCGGCTAGCTTTAAACCTTCAAAGTCTGCTGACAAATGCTGAAACTATGATATCGCTTTTGGACAATAATTTTCTTGAATCTTGAAAAAAGAAAAAAAAAAAAAAGACACTGATCGGTATGAGAAATCATTTTCCTTCCGGGCCGGCACTGTCTGACCGACCTTAGTCCCGAGGCTTCATTTTACAAATTTTGCCGGATATGTCGCCGACTATGTACCAGCTGCAGGACTGAGATGACTTGACCATGATAATTCAAGGGTAGTGCCAGATTAGCTTGGCGCCTGACGGCGCCAAGCTAATCTGGCACTACCCTTGATTTATCAAGGTCCATTTATCCATCTCCTGTTGCAGTGCTTCGGGGCTCTCTTCAGTTTGACCGTGTGGCGGGATGGTGAGACCGACTACTGCTTGGCCGGCGGGTGTGATGGGTTCATAGTTTTAACTCGTTCTACCCCAAGACCGAAATCCCCAAATTTTGATGTCAGTCGTCCTCTGAAGACTGAGTTGCAGTGCAGGACACAGATCGACCATAGTTCAAGGGTGAATCCAGCGGCTTGGCCGGCGCCCCGGCCATAGGCGGTCACTGAATCAGCCCGCCATGATAGGCGCCAAGCTATTCTGACATCACCCTTGAACTATCATGGTCGATCCTTATCTTGCTGTGGTGTAGTGTCTGGGGTAGAAAGAGATAATGAAAAGGAAAAACTACACACGTTACGGGTGGCCGACGTCCCGGTAAATCAGCGAGCGCTTACGGCGACTCAGTTTTCCTGCTCAGTCAGCCTTCAAACGCCGCACAGCCACACAAGAGTGATTACATCTAAACCCCCAAAACCTAGCGGCTGTGATCAATTAACCCATTTAACCCCACAGCCGCCGTTTGCCAACTTTTAGAGGTGTCCGACCTAACGACCGTGTACCAGTTTGCAGGAGATGGATTCGCGCATGATAACATGATTCAAGGGTAGTGCCAGATTAGCTTGGCGCCTGATGGCGCGGGCCAAGCTAATCTGGCACTACCCTTGAATTATCATGGTCGATCTATCTCCTGCTCAGTGTAGTGTGTCGGGGCTGTTGGTTAAGTTGCGGTAAGTGAAGCGCCGCACGTTGGTTTCTTTAGCACATCAGTCAGTCAATTCTGGGTTTTGTGTGTGTGTGCACACACAAAACCCCGAATATCTTTCCTGGGGCTGGGATTAATAGGGCGGGAATTCTAACGCCGCTGAGCCGGTTGCACTACTACAACCCCCCAAAATATACTAGTCTGAGAAAGAAAGTACCCATCTCAGTCAACAGGAGGCCGCCGAGATTCTGCAGAGCCCCTGCGGCCGCACGAGTCAGGTGAATCTATGTCTCCTGAACTTGAACGAAAGAGATTTCTGAGTGGCTGAAGACTGCACACGGCACTGTTTGTATACGGACTTTCCACGTTATTAACGCTGGCTAAATTAATTAATGAATGGGTGTGTCGAATTAGATTTTGTTGCTGCCTGCACTCGAAACTTCGTGCGCCAGTCGCGCGAAATTGATCGGACCGTGAGAACAGACAGCTAAAAAGTTACACAGGAATATCAGTGCTGTAACGCAGACGCTTGGCAACCGCTCCGCAGCATAAAGTAAGTCAGCGCTGGGTGGAAATTCCCCACTTGTGGCGTAACACAGTTTTCCTTCGCCCAGCCAGTCATGAACTCGAAACTTACTTTTTCTAAGGTCGTAAATAAGGTTAATATGCAAGAGGCATAGATTCTCATGAGTGCCTGCTGTCGCAGGGATTGATGAGAATCTGTGCTTCTCGTGGACGGAAGGTGGTGGGATACAAGTCAATCGGCCCACAGCGAGGAAAGTAGGACGGGATCAGAGCTTGTTTCACGGTAGTTCGGCGCATGGCCTTTTGTATTCAAACCGCGGTTTTCAAGTTATGTTGAGAAAGAGGTCTGGGGTAAAGTTACCGGATGGCTAATCCCGGATACTGACAACTGGTGGCACACCCGATATATCGGCAGCAATACCCTCCCACCCGATATATAACCCTCCCAAATTGTAGAGTTCAGTTCCGGCCCATGTGTCTGGTCGCGGAATCACAGGAGTTCAAACTGAAGCCAAGTTATGTCCCCTAACAACGACGATCGGAGTGAGGGGCACGTAACTAATAATAATAATAATTACGGTATTTATAATGCGCTTATCTTATAATAATTATAACTTGACTCTAAGCGCGCACTCACAACACGCGCGCGCACGCACGCGCGCGCTTTAGACAATGACTCACGTACCACAAATAGTGAAATACATTACGACGGTCAGCTTGGGGTGGGGAGTGTGGTGATATAGTGCTAAAACTGATGAAAGAGGTGAGTTTTGAGGGCGGACTGGAAGGAGGAGAGAGAGTGTTTTTGACGGAGAGAGAGAGAGTGGGAGAGTGTTCCAGGTGGATGGACCGTAGACGGAGAAGGAGCGGGGGCCGAAAGTGTTGAGTTTGGTGCGAGGGATGTGGAGGCGGAGAGGGTCGGAGGCAGAGCGGAGGGAGCGGGAAGGTGTGTAGGGGTGAAGTAAGTTGGAGAGATAGGCAGGAGCGCAGTTGTTCAGGGATTTGGACGGACCCCTGTGGAACTCCGCAGGAGAGCGTGACTGGGTTAGAAGAGACGCCGTTGATGGTGACGGACTGCTGTCTGTCGGAGAGGTAGGAGAGAAACCAGGAGTGAGCAGAGTCAGTGATGCCGAAGGAGTGGTGGAGTCGGTGGAAGAGGATAGAGTGGTCTATAGTGTCAAAGGCGGCAGAGAGATCGAGTAGTGTAAGAAGGGAGATGTTGCCCGAGTCAGTGGAGAGAAGCCGTGTAGAAGGGCTGTTTCAGTGCTGTGATGTTTGCGATAGGCAGACTGGAATGGACTGAGGAGGTTGTTGTCGGTGAGGTGGAGGTTGAGCTGTTTGAGAACAACCTTCTCAAGAAGCTTGGACAGGAAAGAGAGATTGGAGACTGGGCGATAGTTCTTGAGTTCGTTTGGGTCGAGGTTGTGTTTTTTGAGGAGAGGACGGAAAATGTCGGACTTGAAGATATCGGGGACGGAGCCGTTTTCTAGAGATACGTTGATGATGTCGGTAATGAAAGGCAGAAGTTTTGGATTTCCTCGCTCCTGTGGTCGAAAGTAGTGTTGACTTCCGTCAGCACGGCGGCAGCGGCGAAGGAAACGATCAGCCCCCCCCCCCCCCCCCCCCCCCCCACCATCCCCCTCACCCCTTCCCCACCCGAATCATTATTATTTGAAAAAGTATCGTAACCAGTTCTATGCTGCACCATTTTTGTTGGGCCTGACTTACTTTGGAGGCTGGCCGACTAAATATTACAGTTGAAAGAGGCTGAAATAAAACATTCAAGCTCAGTAAAAAATAAAAATAATAAAGTAAAAAAAACCGGCGCCAGACGTCCGGCGTAGTCCACAGCCCAAATTCCACTGATGAATGACTCTGAAAACTCTAGGAGGAGGACCGTCTACTGGCTGAAAACTGTGCGCAAAAGCCACCACTGAGCCACTCAACGGCGGGGCGGACCAACTGCGGCCGACACTGCTTCAGTCCGCAGTTCTGAGTGCGCCGACACTATGATTGGACCCATAGAAATACGCTCTACTGATGATTGGGCCTGTGCCTAGGTAATATCTCTCTCTGTAAGTGTAACTTCACTAAAGTACACTGATCAGTTCCCAGTGACGTCAGTAAACCGCCCTTTTCTACGTGGCCAGTGCCGCACGCAGCAGATTGTGAGTGTTGTTTGATATCGTCGTGAATCAGTTCAGCGTTCACAGAGTCTGACGGATCCACAGCCGGCCGTCAAAGGAACATGGATACAACTAAGTGATTTCAGCAAGAGGCATAGATCCTCATGAGCCCCTGCAGTTGCGGGGGCTCATGAGGATCTACACCTCTTGCAGTTAACACATTCTACTCCGGGTCCTGGACCGTAATCACCAAATTTTGAAATTGCCCTCTGAAGGACTGTATTACAGTTCTAGAGACAGATCGGGATGATAGTACAAGGCTGGTGCCTATGGGCGCCAAGCTATTCTGGCACTACCCTTGAACTATCATGCCGGACCCATGTCTTTCTGTGTGGGAGCTCAATGAGTTACGTGGTGATCAACTTTTTCTCGGGATTGCCGAACGGGTTAATTCACTCTTCAGTTCTGACAATGATACCGGATACACCTGACGATACACCTGACGATACATCTGACGATTGATCGATTGATTGATTGCATTTATTTTGTATCATTTATTGTCGACTGTAATGTGTACATCTCTCTACAGGCTGCCAGGATGGTAATATTGTCTGACCGAACTGAAAAAATTGAAAAAAGTTCCCCGAAATGAATTTTAGCCAAGGGGTATTTCTAAGTACTGCTATCAAGCTCAACTGCAAGAGAAAACGTTTATATTTAGAAACAATATAGTTCAAGATCCGTATATGTTTGTCGAGATAAATTCGTCCATTCAACAGTGTTTTTGGCCGGAAACTACATTTCTCAACGATATCTTAAAATAATCTTAAAATCTGTGTGATTGCCGGAGTGCATTAGAAAAGAAACTAAACCCTTGACTGAAGAGAAAAAATGCCGAACACAACCCAATTGCAAAAAGCATAGATCGTCATGAGCCCCCGCAGTTGCGGGGGCTCATGAGGATCTATGCCTTTTGCTGGCACTATTTGAATCCATCTCCTTACGGTGACGGCTGTGGTATTTGGGCGTTGAATTAACGAAACTTCAGAAAGTTGATTTGACACAATCGGCCTCCACTGATAGCGAAGAGTCTAAACCTGATAAGCTTTTTTTTCCCCCTCGTAGCAACACGTGACTTTTTTTTCTTCTTGGAGTTTGTCCTTTTGTATCTGTGAATCGCACTTACACTGCCGCTTTCGCCCCACACAACTGAAAAGCCAGTATCCTGTATCGTCGGTAATTTAAAAAACAAAACAAAAGTCGCCCGACCCAAGTGCGGCACTCTTCCTCTACAGTCGACAGCGAGTCTGTTTCAGGCACAGCTGGCGCCAGTCTCCGAGTCAGCAAGAGGTATAGATTGATATGAGCCCCTGCTATGGGGAGGGCCCATGTGAATCTATGCCTCTTGCAGAAAGGGCCTGGAGTGACGAGTGGGGGGATGGGGGTGGGGGTGGGGGTGGGGGTGTCTAGTCAGAAATCACTTTGATTACCGGGAATCGCCGGTCACGCGCTGTTGGTCCTTCAGTGTTGCAAAAGGTTCTGAGAAGTTAGGACGACGTTCTGGGAAAATCAGATTGGTGCATGTTGACAGGTTTACTTTAAGTCCTGGTCAGCCTGTCAGCTTTTGTGTGTGTGTGTGTGTGCGCGCACACACACACACACACCCGCACACCCCCACGCACGCATGCGCGCGCGCATATACACGCTTTACGCACGCGCTCACACACACACACACACACACACACACACACACACACACACACACACACACAACGGGTTATCCGATGTTGTCTTGTCTCACTTTTCTATCCTTCTTTTCACGCACACACACACACACACACACACACACACACACACACACACACACACACACGCACGCACACACACACACACACACACACACACACACACACACACACACACGCACACGCAAGCACTCACACGCACGCACGCGCACACACACATATAAAAGCATTCGTCGCACACATAAACGCACGTGCGCGCATAGCAGTATTGATTCCATACTTTGATTTGTGCAGGAGTTCCATATATAGGCGCCAAGCTATTCTGGCACCACCCTTAAACCATCATGCTCGATCTGTCTCTAAAATTGTAATACAGTCCTTCAGGGGACAACTTCACAATTGGGGGATGTCGGTCCTGGGGCAGAATGTGTTAACACACACAATTGGAAGAGTTATCGCCCTTGGTTAAATTGGAGGACACAGGGTTTCATCAGTGGTGAAAATAAGCTAAACTGGACCTACACTCTGAGAAGCTAATTTCCTACGAGATGTGCTAACGCACATGTTGTGTGGACTGCTTTTTATGTTATTAAGTGCCTCAAAAGAAATTTGACTCACATAATTCACTATAGAACTAGAACTTCCGGTGAAAATCTTTTTTTTTTAATAAATCTTATTTTATTCAATGTGAATTATTTTTAAACCATTTTTTTTTTGTGCTCCAATGACCGACGCAGAGATAAAGAACACACCCCTATTCATTTGATCAAGTAAATATGGCCGCTACCCTAAAAATAAACAACTGTTTGATTTCAAGTCTGTAGGTCATGTTGATTATTTAGGTGCCTTTGACAAATAAAAGTAGGTTAAGACCAAACAGGCCGGATTTTCATTCACACGGCCCTAGTAAAGCTGCACGTTGGTTGGTTTTTCAGCTGTGTCCTCTGCAGATGTTCCCCATTTCATTTTCAATATCCCGTGTTGGTAGTGTCATTGATGACGTCATAAGTCACCGATGTGACATTTTGAAGACTAAACATTCCACTTACACACACATAACACACTCCTCATCTTGGCGTGTTTTGGTGTAATGTCAGAGATTTGTACGTCGCTGTTCCGATGCCGCCTCTAGGACGATCTGATCATAACTTGGTTAAACTCGTGCCACGGTATACACCACGCGTACAACGCGAGCCGCCGGCTACCAGGGCAGTACAGACGTGGTCCACAGCAGCTAAGGATGCCCTGAAAGGCTGCTTTGACTGCACCGAGTGGAATGTTTTTACGCACACTACATGAGCGACTTTGCCGAGCTGGCTGACACAGTTTGCAGCTACATACATTTCTGCGTAGACAGTGTTGTGCCTAAAACAACTGTTAAAATCTATTCCAACAACAAACCTTGGGTCACGAAGCACATCAAGGAGGTCTTAAACAGAAAGAAGAAAGCTTTTGAAGACAAGAACAAAGAACAGTTACGGACAGTACAAAAGGAACTGAAAAGGGAGCTTAGGAAGGGGAAGGAAGCATATCGAAAAAAGATAGAAAAACAGTTTGAGACAGGTAACATGAAACGGGTGTGGGAGGGTATGAATCTGATGGGTGGGAACAAGAAGCAAAAAGCTGTTCCGGTTTAGAGCAAGGAAACTTCGGACTACGCCAACGACTTAAATCAGTTCTATGCAAGATTTAATTGTCATGATTTTGAGCATGAGAGGGAACAGGTCAAGGAAATGCTAGTTAGTGGACCTAAGCACATGCAAAGTGAACTGATGAGGAGGTGCTTAGCGTACTTAAACATACCAACCCAAACAAAGCGGCTGGGCCAGATGGTGTTAGATCAAATGTGTTAAAATCATGCGCTGAACAACTGTACCGAATTCTTTGCTATATGTTTAACATGTCACTTACCCAGTGTGTCGTTCCCAGTTCGTGGAAGACCTTTTGTATTGTCCCCGCGCCAAAAAAGCAAACTGTATCTGTGATGAATGATTTAAGACCAGTTGCTCTTACCTCGTGTGTCATGAAGGTGTTTGAGAGGGCTGTTCTTTCACATTTTCAAATACAGGTTTCATATTTTATGGACCCCTTTTAGTTTGCTTACAGAAGGCAAAGACGTGTTGATGATGCCATTTTGCATATTGTAAACAACATCTACTCTCATTTAGAAAAACCAGGAGCCTCCATTCGACTGATGTTCGATGATTTTTCGTCTGCTTTTAACACCATTGAGCCACACATACTCGCCTCCAAACTAGTTCTCATAAACATAAATGCCTCTACCATTCTTTGGGTTTTGGACTATCTCACTAACCGCCCACAGTATGTCAGAATTAGTTCGGATCTAATCTCAGATGTACTTTTTACCAACACCGGTGCACCACAGGGGACTGTCCTGTCGCCTTTTTTGTTTTCTTTGTACACTACAGACTGTAGAGCTACTCATGACGACTGTGTCATAGACAAATACGCCGACGACACGGCACTGACAGGTCAGATTACAGATGAGGACGACAAACACTATCGACAGGAGATCGATGACTTTGTAGAGTGGTGCGATAGAAACTATCTTGAATTACATAGTGTTGGCAAAACAAAAGAGATGGTCATAGATTTCAGGAATAACAAACATCATCCCGGTCCTGTTGTCATCAAGGGAACAGAAGTTGAGCGCGTAGAGTATTACAAGTATTTAGGTGTTCTCTTTGACAACGCGCTCAACTGGAAACAAAACACAGATGCTATTGTGAAAAAAAAAACGCATACCCGTCTTTACTGTTTGAGAAAGCTCAGATCATTTCATGTAAGCACTCAGGTTTTACAGATGTTTTACTTACTTACTTACTTACTTACTTTTGCCTGTCACCGCTACCAGGGCATAGGCCGTCGACGAGAGACCTCCAGCGACTCTTGTCCTGTGCTTCTCCTTCGATTTTACTCCAGGTGGTTCCCAGTCTCTTGATGTCTGCTTGGAGGTCTCGACGCCAGTGTTTCTCGGCCTGCCTATTTTCCTCTTTCCCTGGGGGTTCCATGACAATGCCTGCCTAGTGATACTGGAAACTGGCTTTCTCAGACTGTGGCCAATCCATCCCGATCTTCTTCGTCCAATTTCATTCTCTGCTGTTATCTGCTCTGTTCTCTCCCAGAGTCTGACGTTGCTGATCTTCTTTGGCCAGTGGATTTCCAAGATTCTTCTAAGGCAACTGTTTATAAAGATCTGTACTCTGTTGACTGTGGTTTTTGTCAACCTCCAAGTCTCTGCTCCATATAGGAGAACTGCTTTTACGTTGGAGTTGAAAATCCGGACTTCGGTGTGTTGTGACAGCTCTCTGGAACTCCACACTTTTTTCAACTGGAGAAAGGCTGCTCTGGCTTTACCGATTCGTGCTCTGACATCTGCATCAGTGCCACCTTTTTTGTCGATGATGCTCCCGAGATAGGTGAAGGACTCCACCTCCTCTAATGGGGTGCCAGCAAACAAGACTGGTTCTTCCCTGGTTGCGTTCAGCCTCATTGTCTTTGTTTTCTGTTTGTGGATGGTGAGGCCCATTTGGGACGAGATGTCAGCAAGCCTCGTGGTCTTGTCCTGCATTTATTTTGTTGATACGTGTGGGACAGTAAAGCCAAGTCGTCTGCAAAATCGAGGTCGTCAAGCTGTGTCCACAGTGTCCACTGTATTCCGCTTCTTCTCTGCTCTGTGGTCCTCTTCATGACCCAGTCTATGGCCAGTAGGAAGAGGAACGGAGACAGCAAACATCCCTGCCTGACGCCGGTTCTGACCTAGAGCTCCCTGGTAAACTGCCCTTCATGGATCACGGGACATGTCATGCCATCGTAGCTGCTCTTGATCAGGCAGACGAGTTTTGTGGGTACACCGTAGTGTCGTAGGAGTTTCTACAAAGTCTCTCGGTCCACGCTGTCAAATGCTTTCTCGTAATCCACAAAGTTGACGTACAGCGGGGAGCTCCACTCCAGAGACTGCTCCACGATGATGCGGAGAGTGGCAATCTGGTCTGTACATGATCGGTTTTTCCTGAATCCTGCTTGCTGGTCTCTCAGCTGGGGGTCGACGGAGCTCTTCATTCTCTCCAGGATGATCCTGTTGAAGACCTTTCCTGGTACTGACAGCAAGGTGATTCCTCTGTAGTTGGAACACTTGCTGAGGTCGCCTTTCTTGGGAAGCTTGATTAGGTACCCCTCCTTCCACTCAGCCGGCATCACCTCCTCTTCCCAGATCTTTCCAAACAGTGGGTACAGCATCTCTACTGTTGTTTCTAGGTCTGTTTTCAGAGCCTCCGCTGGGATGCCATCTGGCCCTGCTGCTTTGCCGTTTTTCAAAAATGCCACTGCTCTTCTGATCTCTTCTCGGCTGGGTCTGTCACAGCTGATGGGTAGGTCAGTCTCTGCTGGCTGGATGTCTGGGGGGGGGGGGGTCGGGGGGGGGGGGGGGTGAGTCTGTTCAGTAACTCTTCAAAATACTCGGCCCATCTGTCGAGTTGGTCTGCTCTGTCTGCAATAGGCTTGCCTTCATTGTCTTTCACTGGTCTTTTTGTATGGCCATACTTGCCAGACAGTCTTCTGGTAATGTCGTAGAGCTGTTTCATGTTGCCGCTGCCTGCTGCCTTTTCTGCCTCTGCTGCTAGGCCGTCTATGTAGGCTCTCTTGTCTGCCCTGATTCTCCTCTTCACCTCGCGGTTGGCTTCCGAGTATTCCTCATGTGCCCTTGCTTTGGCTGCTCTCGTGCGACTGTTGTTGACAACTGCTTTCTTCTGCTTCCTCACTTCTATCTACTTCAAGGTCTGTGCCGACAGCCAGTCCTTGTGATGGTGTTTCTTGAACCCCACAGTGTCTTTGCAGGTTGAGTTCAGTGCTTCTCTAACTGCCTTCCACTGCTGCTCTGTGGTGACCGCCTCCTCTTCATTTACTAGCTCCTGTAGCGCTTGAAATCGGTTGGACAGCACCAGTTTGAACTCTTCTCTCACTCCAGTCTCTATCGGGAAGCCTACATTATAGCGCTGTCTTCTTGTTGTCTCTGTGCTGCTTTTCTTTAACTTGAGCTTTATTCTTAAGATAAACAGATGATGGTCTGAGGCGACATCTGCTCCCCTCCTCACTCGAACATCTTGAAGGGATCTTCCTAAATTTCTTGCCAATGCAGCTATAGCCTATTTGGTTCTCTGTAGTATGGTCAGGTGAGACCCACGTTGCTTGGTGTATTCTTCTGTGTGGGAAGATGCTGCCTCCAATGACAAGTCTGTTTAGAGCACAAAAGTCTACGAACCTCTCCCCGTTCTCACTCATCTCCCCTAGGCCCTGTCTCCCCATCACCTCTTCGTATCCGGTGTTGTCCTCCCCTATTTTGGCATTAAAATCGCCCATGATGATGGTGATGTCTCGCTCCGCACATTTGTTCACGGCACTCTGGAGTCGGTCGTAGAACTCTTGTTTCTCTTCCTCGTCACTGTCATTAGTGTTCGCATAACACTGGATGACGTTCAGCTTGAGCTTTTTCCTGGTTCTAAAGGCTGCTGTGATAATTCTTGGCCCAAGAGGTTCCCAGCCCATCAGCGCTCTCTGTGCCACTGGTGACAGCATGAATGCTACACCTTCTGTATGGGGGCATTCTCCTCTTCATGACCTAAATACAGAATCATCTCCCCACTTAACAGCCTTTTCTGGCCAGACTGCGTCCATCTGGCTTCACTGATACCTAGCAGGGAAAGGTTGTACTTTTGCATTTCCGCTGCTATCTGGGCGGACTTCCCGCTCTGGTACATGGTCTTAACATTCCATGTGCCCCATGATTGTGTCCCTGGATAGAGAGAGGCGGCTCGGTCCTGTGGCTTCCGAAGACTTCCGGCTTTCATCACATGACGTCATAAATCTTCTGGTAGAAGAACCTTCCTCCTCCAGGAAAGGAATTGCTGTTTGTCTATTCGTCGGCGTTTTTGTAGCTATTTCTTTATTTGCATGGTGGGGAAGCTAGCCCCACGCCCAACCCCCTTACTAGGAGGACCAGGGGTTTTCTGTCGGGGTCTCCTTCCCTTAGACCATGTTGGTTCACGAAACCTTATTTCATTCGGTGCACCCCTCTCGCGAGGGACCCCCTATCCACCACCCAGGGGACGCGCCTCAACGCCATATGGTCCCAGCGCGAGGTTACAGATGTTTTACTGCTCCAGTATTGTTAGCATTTTAACTTTTGGACTGACGTGCTGCGGTAGAAATTTATGTAAAAGAGATCAAGATCGCCTTAACAAAGTAATCCGGAAAGGGGGCGGGGTGATTGGTAGGGCACAGGATAATTTGGACACACTGTACAACAGACGGATTACAAACAAACTGGCTGACATTCTTGATGACAAAACACATCCACTTAGATATGAATTTGACAGCAGACGTATCGAACGAAGTGGCAGACTTCGAGTACCCAAAAGTCGTACATCACGTTATGCCAACTCTTTTGTCCCTCAGGCTGTTACCCTTTTCAGCAGTAATATCAGTAGATAGTGTCGGTCAACATTCTTCAGTTCTTTAGTACTAGCACATTCTTTTTTTTATGCCAAGAGTGTTACAACGGTAACAATACGTCTGTTACAGTTCATTTCTTTAATTGAGAGTTATAGGTTATTTAATTATTTCTATGAGTGAATGATGATGCCAGGTGTTGTATGGGCAGACAGCGAATTTCCCCATGAGGGATTAATAAAGTATTATTGTATTGTATTGTATTGTATTGTATTGTATTGTATTGTATAACATTCTCTCACAAGTGACGTCAAAATAACACTGAACAAAGCAAATCTACAAAGAAAGACGCTACGGTGACAAATTCACGTTTTCATTGCTTCATGGTTTGAATGTGTGACATGGTGTTTGTGTTCAGTGCGTGTGTGAATGTGTGTGTGTGTGTGTGTGTGTGTGTGTGTGTGTGTGTGTGTGTGTGTGTGTGTGTGTGTGTGTGTGTGTGTGTGTGTGTGTGTGTGAGGATCAGGAATTTATTTAACGTCTTTTCGCACATTGGTGATATTAGACAATATGTGTGTGTGTGTGAGAGAGAGCGGACTGGGGGCAAGACTACATCGACGGAAGTACTGACTTAAAGCGACCTACTCCAGGGACTAAAGGGTTAACAGTTTGCAATATCTGCTTTATAACTGTTCCTGATACGTCTTACAATACTGCTGGACACAAGAGGTTAACTTAACTCATTCTACCCCAAGACCGAAATCCTCAAATGTTGCCGTTGTCCTCTGAAGACTGCATTGCAGTGCAGGACACAGATCGACCATGATAGTTCAAGGCTGATGCCAGAATAGCTTGGCGCCCATAGACGGTCAGTCAGTCAGTCAGCCCATAGGCGCCAAGCTATTTTGGCATCACCCTTGAACTCAGCTATCATGGTCGATCCATATCTTGCCGTGGTGTGTCTGGGGTAGAATGAGTTAAATTATCAAGTCTGAATGTCATAAATGACAGACTTTTCTGCTCTCCCGGCTAACCCGCTGTACACAGGAGAGTTACTCAAAAGACAGTGGAAACCCTCTGTCTTAGCTGAGGCGAGACGACATTGGTAACCTGTTGCATCGGCGAATCATAGCATGGAGCAGACCGCTTTCAAACGACTCGATTGAAGATAAACATGACTCGAGATGTCGGAGACATTGGTTCACCGTGTAAATGATGTTTATTGACCAACAGCAATGCATAATGAACAGAAAATGCACAATGTTAACACGTGCATGCATAATGAACCGAATATGCACAATGTTACCCCGTTCATGCATAATGAACAGAATATGCACAATATAATGAACAGAATATGCACAATGTTACCCCGTTCATGCATAATGAACAGAATATGCACAATATAATGAACAGAATATGCACAATGTTACCCCGTTCATGCATAATGAACAGAATATGCACAATATAATGAACAGAATATTCACAATGTTACCCCGTTCATGCATAATGAACAGAATATGCACAATATAATGAACAGAATATGCACAATGTTAACCCGTTCATGCATAATGAACAGAATATGCACAATGTTAACCCGTTCAGTGCCGAGAAAATGTGAACTTCACTCAACTGCAAGAGGCATAGATCCTCATGAGCCCCCGCAGTTGCGGGGGCTCATGAGGATCTATGCCTCTTGCTGGGGCCACTTTGAATGCATGTTCGTCAGTGGGACAGCGAGGGCTTTTTGGTACTGAACTGCCGAAGATTTCACAAACACAGTCTGGGGTTGAACGGGTTAACGCGGACTGGCCAGAGCGATGGCCAATCAGGGTTCAGGACTGGCCAGAGCGATGGCCAATCGGGGTTCAGGACTGGACAGAGCGATGGCCAATCAGGGTTCAGGACTGGCCAGAGCGATGGCCAATCGGGGTTCAGGACTGGACAGAGCGATGGACAATCAGGGTTCAGGACTGGACAGAGCGATGGCCAATCAGGGTTAAGGACTGGACAGAGCGATGGCCAATCAGGGTTCAGGACTGGCCAGAGCGATGGCCAATCAGGGTTCAGGACTGGACAGAGCGATGGCCAATCAGGGTTCAGGACTGGCCAGAGCGATGGCCAATCAGGGTTCAGGACTGGCCAGAGCGATGGCCAATCAGGGTTCAGGACTGGCCAGAGCGATGGCCAATCAGGGTTCAGGACTGGCCAGAGCGATGGCCAATCAGGGTTCAGGACTGGCCAGAGCGATGGCCAATCGGGGTTAAGGACTGGCCAGAGCGATGGCCAATCAGGGTTAAGGACTGGCCAGAGCGATGGCCAATCAGGGTTAAGGACTGGACAGAGCGATGGCCAATCAGGGTTCAGGACTGGCCAGAGCGATGGCCAATCAGGGTTCAGGACTGGACAGAGCGATGGCCAATCAGGGTTAAGGACTGGACAGAGCGATGGCCAATCAGGGTTCAGGACTGGACAGAGCGATGGCCAATCAGGGTTAAGGACTGGACAGAGCGATGGCCAATCGGGGTTCAGGACTGGCCAGAGCGATGGCCAAGTTTTCAGCATCTGACTACCGTTCTGCAGCGCAGCTGTGGCACAGCATGTCAACATCCAAAAACTCAGCAGCTGCCCTTTCACTGACAAAGCAGTCAGTTATACAGAGTGACAAATTATAAACATATAAAATAAATTAATTAGTCCCCCTAAAGCATGCAGTCGCTGGTACTGTGGCTGTCGGTAGCACTTTTTGTCGCGATGATTCCTGCCGGAAAGGGTTAGGGTCCTGCCGGATTCATGGCGACAAGACGCGCAACAGACGGCCAAAGCTTACTGTAGCCATCAGTATCACAGACAAATATGCAACAGTAAGCACCTCTCTACAAATATCGCAGTATGCAATGGTATATCACAATGATAGGCAAATGCCACATCACAATCAAATGCCGCGTAACACCTTCTACCCAAGACCGACAAATCCCCAAATGTTGAAGTTGTCCTCTAAAGGACTGTATTACAATTCTACAGACAGATCGACCATGATAGTTCAAGGGTGGTGCCAGAATAGCTTGGCGCCCATGGGGCATCATGCTCGATCAAAGTCTTGCTGTGGTGTGTCGGGGCTGAATGAGTTAATTAATACACAATCAGAGGTTAATACACGATGAGGTTAATACACGATGAGGTTAATACACGATGAGGATTTCATCCCAAAGTCAGTCTACCGTATTGTTTGGAGCTCACATGCGTTTATCTTTTAGGAACATTCAGGTTGTTCATATTTTGAGGCTTATTATGCTGATCCATTTCCCTCCTCTCTAAGCCAACCTCTGATCAACACACACGTCGGCGGGCACAAATAAAGACGGACACACGGCGCTTCCCGCCATTAGTACGCTCTGTGGGCTCGTGTAGCGACAGGAATCCATCTCCTTCTACTCTAACCCACCCTCTGATCCACACACACTGGCACACAGAAATAAAGACGGACACACGGCGCTTCCCGCCATTAGTACGCTTTGTGGGCTCGAGTAGCGACAGGAATCCATCTCCTTCTACTCTAACCCACCCTCTGATCCACACACACTGGCACACAGAAATGAAAGACGGACACATGGCGATTCCCGCCATTCGTAAGCTCTGTGGTCTGGCGTAGCATAGCTATTCTGAAGAAAAATCATATCACGAGCAGCGAAATGACGTCATTTCAAGCTTTCCGTCATGGCATCATTAACCGCACGACGCCGTTTTCATAGTGGCGACTCGATGTTATACGTCATCATCGCAGTACTAATATTTGACGTAGCAGAGAATCAACTTTGCAATTTTCTTGCTGATTTTCACGCCTGGGGCTTACAGGTCGCAATTTGACCTAATCGTACCCCAGGGCCGGGACAAACAGCAGGCTTATGCAAACACTGTTTATGAAAAATCATACGGGTATTAATGAGAACATAGTTTTTTCGTAAAAGAAAAATTAAAGTTATGTTAACTGTTTTACACATGACTGCGAAAAGTTGGTGCAGAAAATTGTCTGATTTTCACACCTAGGTCATACAGGACACAATTGACCTAATCGTACCCGACAGCTGAGACAAACTGTGGGCTTATGTAAATACCGTATACAAAAAATCATGCGATTATTAATGAGAAGATTTTTTTTTTCGTAAAAAAAATTCAGTTGTTCTAAGATTAACCCATATAATTCGTGAAATTAATTCCCAAAACGTGAAAATATATTTCTTCAAAAAATATTTAATTATCACTCAAAAAGGTCTAAAGGTACAATGCTGGTTAACGAACTCACTCAATATCTCCCTTTTATCTAGCTATACGCAAAATATCTAGTAAAAATAAGAAAGATTACGGACTCCAGTGTAGATCAACCTGTTTTTGTGAAGCGGCCATTTTCTCGCCAATAAGAGTCTTAATTTTTTTTTTTAAATCGTAAAAAAGATCCCGAGATAATTCTTTTAGGGACAATATCCTAAAATTTCAAACTTGTCCGTCCTCAAACGCGGGCTCTAGTTTCTGTCACACACACACACACACACACACACACACACACACACACACACACACACACACACACACACACACACACACACACACACAAGGCGTTTGGCGCCAAAAAGACGTTCTTTAGCAAGGTTTGCCTAGCTAGACGGGACGTCATTTTTATCGTGTTACTTCTTTGCCAGAACTGTGCCGCACGCCAAAAACGTCATGTGCATGCTCCGGAATGCGCTCCGACCCAGCCCCATTTCAAAGTCTACCGTATGTTTAAAATACGGTAGACAAAAAAAATAAGCTGATAAAATATACTGAGACTGAGAGGCAAAAGTTCTGCACATATTTTCGTGAGGTATAATTTGGGCGCCAAGCTATTCTGGCACCACCCTTGAACTATCATGCTCGATCCATGTCTTGTTGCGGTGTGTCGGGGTTGAATGAGTTAAGTAATACTCAATCAGTTTTTTTTTAATGGTAAATTATAAGTGTGAGGCAAAAGTTCTGCACATACTCTCGTGAGGTATAATTTGTGAGCTATCAAGCGCAGAGACATACAAACCAGAAAGATTATTGCTTGGACTGTAATGCATTTTGTTCAGCGCAAAATATTGCTGGTTTTATTACACATGACTCAGTAATTTTGAAATTTGTATTAAACCATATGAGGTGTAAAACAGGGTGGAAAGGAGCTCCCTGGAAAATCCTTTATGCTTCGTAGTAAATACATATGCCTTTAAAAGTTAATGAAAGTGTTGGCCGTGGGGTGTAGCAACAAGAACTACATGTGGACGCCTGTTTGAAAGTCATCGCTTCAGCTCCAGCACTTACATGAAACAGGTTGAAATCAACAACAAGAAAAATTCAGTACGTGTTTTACCACTTCACATGGTGCAGACAAGTCACAGCCAACATCAGTGATGAACTTCCGGTTGTATACATTTGTGCACTTTTTGGTTTGTGTCATGATTTTAGTCAGTGATTGCTTTTTCTCTCGACAGAATCATACAGGATCATTCAAGAGAGATACTGAGTGAATGTCCTGTCCGAATCTCACCGCCTGAAATCACCGTCACTGTAAAACAACAACAACAACAAACCCCAAAACCGCCATCAAGAATCTATCTTTAATGCCCAATATGCACACACCCAATGCGCAACAATCCATCGGACCGATGTCGTTTGCAGTTGGCCCGCGCACGACCGTGCGCGGGCCAACGGCGACCGACATCGGCCCGATGGATTTTTGCGCATTGGGAAGCTAATGAAAAATCAAAGCAAAATTTGCATCAAAACGTGCACGTAGTCTCACACAGGATACAGACCGCCTGGGGTACCGTACTCTCACTCTACAAGGCAGTTCAGTGTTCCATTTCCTGGGCGCTATTCGCCACAGAATGAAAGCAGACATTAAACACATGAATATGTGGATATTCACCTTTAAAGTGTTCATGCAACGATATTTATTATGTCAGAGATGCACCATTTGATGAGTTTCCGTCTAAAATGTCTGTGGGGCTGCTTGGAGTACCAGAAATTATAACCAAAAAAACCAACAAAAAAACATGAAATTTAAACTCTTCTGGGTGTATATGGTGCCCCTATAATGTAGCTGTTGGACGGTATGCTTGTTATCCCCGTACCTGAAGCAACTTTCACGATTTTGACACATTACACGGAAAAATGGTCAGGAGACAACATGTAATTACAATTTCATTTAAACCGAACCAGCAGTTAATATTTTACGACTTTTTGTAATCAGCTGAGCAAAACTTTTACCTGTCAGTATATTATGATTTCCCCAAGTGAACCCGGCCTAGAGTCCAACCCAGTAAGCCGTCCGCAAGGATCTGTCGCGTTCATCTTTCAAGGAATTTGATCACTTCCCAATGCCATCGGGTGACTCGATTGGGTTTATATAAAGGCTTCATATTATTAGCCCCTTACCAGCAAATGGTTAGATGATTGACCTAGCTTGTCGCGATCGGCCAGAAACGCTATTCTAGTGGTTTTTATTAGCAACAATACGTTCAATCTGGCCAAGCTATTCCGGTGTTGCTGGGTCTTTTTACTCACAAACCAGATAGGTGAGGCTAGCGCTGGCAGAATTGTCAGTACTCAAACCAAGGGGAATCACAGCGCTGGACAGACAACAGTTAGATCCCCTGCAGGGGCAGGGGATCTAACTGTTGTCTGTCCAGCGCTGTGATTCCCCTTGGTTTGAGTACTGGGTCTTTTTAATATATTCATTTTTATAAACAACAATACGTCACTTCCTTTCTTATTACAATCGGTTGAAATTGGTCCAGTGCTGTAGTCAGTTGTTAGTTTAACTCATTCAGCCCCAACACACCACAGCAAGACATGGATCAAGCATGATAGTTCAATGATGGTGCCGGAGTAGCTTGGCGCCCAAGCTATCCTGGCACCACCCTTGAACTATCATGTTCGATCTGTCTCTTGAATTTCAATACAGTCCTCCAGTGGGGAAGTTCAAAATTTGGAGATTTCGGTCCTGGGGGAGAACGTGTTTGGTTTCAGACAGTCAATTCGACTTTTTTTTCCCAGGAGTAATAATTATGTTTGAAAAAAATCAAAGCTGCGATATGACCTCTGGGTCAGCATACATTATAAATAAGTTACTGCATTGCAACATTTTGCCATTTCTGGACACAGGTCCGTAGGGGAGTAAGTTTTGGTGGTGGTGGTGGTGGGGACCGGGGGAGGGGGGGGGAGGAGCGGGGGGGGGGGGGGGGGGTGGATTCCAGACTAATAAAACACGGCGAAGAACCCGTGTATCGAAAGCACAGACAAAACGCTCAACATCTGCAAGAAGCATAGATTCTCGTGGGCCCTGCGGGACTCATGAGAATCTAAGTCTCTTGCTGATCCAAGTTACCTCTGTGCTCTTATGTTTATTGATGCAGAATATACATCGCACACACCGTGCACAGAAAGAGACACGGAGCGTGAGGATCACACGTTGAGGAAATCATTCAGTTACTCTCCCAATTTTAACCCCTGCGTGACGCAGAATGTGTTTTTAAAGTCAGTGTTAATACAAATGTCAGATCTCAAACCGCCAAAGGAACAAGGACTCAAAGCGGTGTCAGCAAGAGGTATAGATCCTCATGAGCCCCCGCGACTGCGGGGGCTCATGAGGATCTGTACCTCTTACATTTGGGTGCCGATCTCATTTCCAGGCAGTGTAGGGGTTGACAAAAACATGGCAATATCTATGGCATAATGTAAACATGAAACGTAAAACTTGTATCACATTCAAATGACGCATTTACGAAAATATGTACTGGATGCGTAACATTATCACCAACCAATGAAAAGACTCGTAGTAAATGATACATAAAGGCAAAAGACACGCGGATGAAAACAGATAAAGCCGGTGTAAAAGAGATCACATAACTTGTAACATGAGGATCGCATAAACAGCAAAGTCTGCAACGACTAGGGTATGTACACAACTGCGACTGGGCCAACCAAAAGAAGATGCAGTGTTTAATACTTCAAATCGAACCTGGTTTACACAGAATTTGAAGAAATATCACAAAATAAAATTGCTTCGTTTTTTAGATGAATGCGTATCTCTTGAACAATTAAAGACATTCACACAAAGAAACAGGCCCCGTTGACATAAAAATATTGTTCCTTTTTTCTCTTTTTTGAGGAGGGGGGTGTTGGGAGGGGGGGGGAGGGGCGTGTTGGGGGGGGGGGGGGTGGCGGAACCCCTGATCCCAGATATATCCTCAGGATGAGTATTCTATCAAATATCATAGAGGTAGTGCTCTCCGCTTTTATTTAATTTTTTTTTTAAAAGTTGATCCGACGTAGAGACAGTACTCATTGAAACCCCGGCCTTCTCATAACTATTATCATTAACCCCTTTAGCCCCAAGGTCCCATTTCTCCAATTTTGGAGGTGTTGCCTAACGACTACGTACCAGCTGCAGGGGATGGATTGACCTGCTGTAGGGGCTCAGGGCTAAATGGGTTGAGCTTTCTCAGATTGTACGGTTTCAAAATTATTTTAAAATAAATTTAGCGACAAAGATCCCCAGCCATCCAAGGATCATAGATACAAAGTGGTGTCAGCAAGAGGCATAGATCCTCATCAGCCCCCGCAGTCGTGCTAACTTACCGCAGTCGCGGGGGCTCATGAGGATCTATGTCTCTTGCAGCTGAATCATGTTCACGGAAGTTTTCTGAACAGCGCACAAGTCAAGGGGGGAATGTCAATTTTTTTTCTTTTGGTTTAATTTTTTGAAGAATGCTCGCGAATTTGATATCTGCTTTTGATAGGAAGGCTGACGTAACTACTTGCTAACAGACGTCAGTAACGGTTCTAGCTTTTGCGTGGTTCGATTTCCTGACTCCGCCTGCACGTAAATGGGTGGCGTAGGAACATTCCAGCTCATAAAAATAGAAGCTGACGCATGAGAGGGAGATGGGGGACGGGGGGTCGTTGAACAGGATACCCCAGCAGTGGGCCTGAAGTCCTTTGCTTACTGGGTATGAGCCATGCGTATACAAAATCATCCTGTCTAGTAGGCCCAATGTAAACGTTAACAGATATATCAAACAACATTAGCAGTTTTTTCCCCCACAGAATCACAGTAATATTTCCGTGCTCTATTCTGAATCACAGTAATATTTCCGTGCTCTATTCTGAATCACAGTAATATTTCCGTGCTCTATTCTGAATCACAGTAATATTTCCGTGCTCTATTCTGAATCACAGTAATATTTCCGTGCCGTGCTCTATTCTGAATCACAGTAATATTTCCGTGCTCTATTCTGCGCTTGTAATGAGACCACTACTGAGCCATTTCACGACTGGTACCGGCGTAGGTCTGGCACGAGTGTAAAGTATACAGGTAGGGCCAAGAGAAGGTATGGCACAAGTATATATTTTTTTTAAACAGAGGCGATATCTGGTATCAGTTTCAGCCAACTTAATAAAATTTCAAATACAAACGATTTCTAAAAACAACTTCAGTAGCTCGCTTGAGCTTGCCCTTAGCACCACGTGAATGTTCTGTGTTTATGTACAGTGTGTGAGGGAGTGCGCATGATTCACGTGAGCGTGCTTGTTGGGTTCAGTTCGCGGCTACGTCCTGCGCATTGAGTTATAGGGATGATGTGAGAAATGCGCCATATAAATACTATGTATTAATATGGCACAAGTGTATTTTATTGGTAAAGTAATGAAAAGTATACCTCAAGTATATATATTTTTTTATGTCTGGTGGGCCAAGAGAAGGTAGGGCCCAGATAAATTTTACTGATATAGTGCGGACCAAGAGGCGGTATGGCGCAGAGTATTTTTTATATAGGGAGGACCAAGGGTATGTACATGTACTAATGGTTCCATTTATTTCTTGTCCCGTGGCATTTTCACATGGAACGACCTTCCAGCCCATGTCAGACATGCTCCAACTCTGTCTACTTTCAAATCACTGCTCAAGACCTATCGGTTTGCTCTTGCGTATAGTTAGATGCATTTTCAGCGCGTTAGCAATCTTTGGCATTAACTGTTCTTGTAACGGTGTGTGTGTGTGTCTGAGTGTGAACTTTTGATATGTGTCACTTTAGTTTTTGTAACATTTATTGTAGCGTTTTCTTTCTTGTACTTTCTGTTCTGTGATTTTTTATCTTGAAAAGCGCTTAGAGCACCATTCATTTGGAGGTGAAGCGCTATATAAATGTACATTATTATTATTATTATTATTATTATTATTATTATTATTATTATTATTATTATTATTATTATTATTATTATTATTATAAAATGAGTAGGTTGGACACAAGTATATTTTCGTAATTAGGGAGTGAAAGATTAGGTAGGGCACACATATATTTGTATAGGGAGGGACAAGAGGAGGTAGGGCCCAAATGTATTTTTATATTGGGAAGGCCAGGAGGTGGTGTGGCCCAAGTAAAACAAGAAAGGCAAAGCCCTATGGCTCACGTATATGACCAGTTCATGTGACCTTTGTGACCCCGACCTTTCAAACAGGCCGCTTACGTGTTCAAGTGTGTGAAAATAAGTAAAGTGTTGGCTTTTGTACCAGTGAAATCCGAGTTTTCTCAAAATGTATGCATTTATCACAAACTTGTCAACCCTCTGTGACCCTTGACCTTTGTGAGAGGTCGACTAAATTAGTATGCATAGAAAGGAGGTGTTATCATCAGCTGCCTTTGTGTCAAATTTGATTTCAAAGTTTGTAAAAAATAAAATTGCTAAAAAATACAATTTAAACCAGAAAAAAGACATTTTTCACACACTTGACTTTGACCTTTCCGAGGGGTCATCCAAATTAGTATGCATAGAAAGGCCTTACCATCAGGTATCTCTATGGCAAGTTTGGGCTTGAAGCTGAAAGTAATATTTGAGATAAAAACACTTTTTGTCAAAATATGGCTATTTTGTAGGTATTTCTGGAGGCCCATGACCCTTGACCTTTGCGAGGGGACCACTAACTTAGTATGCATAGATAGGTGTTATCATCAGCTACCTTCGTGCCAAACCTGATTAAAAGGCTGGCAAAAACGTGAATGAACATAACATTTTTCTCACATTTTCCGACCTCCTGTGACCCTTGAACTTTCTAAGGGTCATCCAAATTCGTATGCATAGAAAGGCCTTACCATCAGATATCTCAGCACCAAGTTTGGGTTTGAAGTTGAAAATAGTATTTGAGGAGAAACAATCTGTATCAAAATATAACTATTTTGACCCATTTCTAGATCCCCGCGACCTTGACCTTTGAGAGAGGTCACTGAAAATTAGTGTACGTTTGTAAAATTGGTATGTTTAGCAAGGTTTGGCATAAATTGTCCTTGGGCCTAGTTTGAGACCGAGGCTTGAATAATCTCCGAGAAACTACGAACGTTAAAGTTTACCACGGACGACAGACGACCGACGACGGACGCCGGATAGACGACGGATGACCCATTACATAGACTCACTTTTGTCGTCGCACGTGAGCCAAAACGGAGGAATTTATTTTACCACATCCAGGATTTCCTATGACACGTACCATAACCTGCGCAGGAATTGCATGAGAACAGCCACGATACCTCGCGCTGTGAAAGTTTCGGTAGGCTGAGTTTCACGGCGCGAGCTACAGCTGCCGTTCCCAGAACTCCTCGCCCTGAAACGTTAGCATCCCTCCATGTCAGATGGACTTAGTCGCCTGCTCGGCGATAAAACCCAAATAACTAACTTATTAAATGACCCTCAATATCGAAGACTGGCGCACTACACAGGATCTTGAAAGTCTGCGTGTGTGCTCTGAACCTGTGTGCTGCTCTGTGATTACGACCACAGAATCACAGACCAACACACATGCTCGAAATTGACCTGCTTGACATCTGAGCTCCTGAAACCACAGCTCTTTTGCCCATTCAGCCATGACACCCTGGCGGTACAACGGGACGTGGACAGACCAGGATAGTTCAAGGCACGTGGTGCCAGAATAGCTTGGCGCCTGTAGGCGCCAAGCTATTTTGGCACCACCCTTGAACTATCATGGTCGATCTCTCCTGGGCTGCTCTGCAGATACGAACTTAGGACTCGGTGTGAGCAACCCGTCGTTTACCGTCTGACAGGCGTCCGCGAGGACCTAGTATGCCTCAACACCGGCCAGGCGCTTGGCCGGCAGACTTCGGGCGATATCGGGCAGCTCCGTGAGCGGATGCTTGGGGGTTACCTCCAGTGGCTCCTCCATGGCCTTGACCCTGCCGTCGTGGCACGTCTGCGCCATGTTGTGGTAGGCCTCCTGGCGTGACTGGATGATTTCTGGTTTGGCCAGGTGAACGGGCCACATGCTGACGATGAGACTCCATCTCCATCTGCACACACACACACACACACACACACACATACACACACACACACACACACATACACACACATACACACACACACACACACACACACACATACACACACACACACACACATACACACAGAGACACACACAGCGGTTTTGCTTGTTGTTAGTTTCACTAGTTTTTGCACAAATACCTTCTCTATCCCCCACTCCCCTACCCTTCCCTCATTCCCTCCCCCAACTGGTTCATTGTTTGACGCAAACAGTAGATTTAAAAGCCTACTGTTGACCTACTTATTATTCCCGGAAATCGTCCGTTTGCCCCTAGCTACCGCGTAGGCCAAGCGAATACTATGGAACACCCCCCACCCCCACCCCCACCACTCACCAGAAATAAACCAACAACAAACAAACAAACAACCCAAACAAAAAAAAAAAACAACAAAAAATTAAACATGATGGGATGAACCATAACTCACGAAGTCCCTTCTATATGACAGCTGTCTTCGACTTAATTCTGTTGTTGAAATATCTCCTTTTCAAAAAGCCTCGCGGATGTGCCAATGCGTCATAGTAAACTCTATAAGGGGCGCTCTGTGCATACACGTCATTGGTTTGTCAAACGTCATTTGTCATGACGTATTGTTTTTGTTTTTACGTAATTTTATATTTATTGCTGGGAAAATCCTTGCAAGGCTGCTCCTGAATCGGCTGGTACCTGCCATCGCTGAAGACCAACTCCCAGAGGGCCAGTGTGGCTTCAGAGCAAACAGGAGCACCACCGATATGGTCTTTGTGCTGAGACAGCTACAGGAGAAGTGCCGCGAGCAGAACAAAGGGCTGTACGTAACATTTGTCGACCTAACAAAAGCGTTCGACACTGTGAGCAGGCAAGGCATGTGGCAGATCCTGGAGCGACTTGGCTGTCCCCCAAAGTTCCTCAACATGATTGTCCAGCTACACGAGGACCAGCAAGGCCAGGTCAGACTCAACAATGACCTCTCAGAACCATTCCCTATTCTCAACGGCGTAAAGCAGGGCTGCGTGCTGGCACCGACCCTCTTCACCATCTTTTTTAGCATGATGTTGAAGCAGGCCACAGTGGACCTCGATGATGACGATGCAGTGTACATCAGGTATCGTCTCGATGGCAGCCTGTTCAATCTCAGACGACTGCAGGCCCACACGAAAACCCTAGACCAACTGATTCGTGAGCTGCTTTTTGCTGATGATGCTGCCCTCGTTGCACACACAGAGAGAGCCCTGCAGCGCATCACGTCTTGCTTCGCAGATGCTGCCCAGCTCTTTGGACTCGAGGTCAGTCTGAAAAAGACAGAGGTCCTCCATCAGCCGGCACCCAAGACAGTGTATCGCCCTCCTCACATCACCATTGGCGAGTCTGAACTAAAGTCAGTGCACCAGTTTACTTACCTTGGCTGCATTATCACGTCGGACGCCAAGCTGGACAAGGAGCTTGACAGCAGGCTGGCAAAAGCGAACAGCGCTTTCGGGCGACTTTTCAAGCGGGTGTGGCACAATCAACAGCTGAAAACAGGCACCAAGATCAGCGTGTACAGAGCTGTGGTCCTCACCACCCTGCTGTATGGTTCCGAGTCCTGGGCCCTCTACCGCAGCCAACTACGACTCCTCGAACGCTTCCACCAGCGCTGCCTGCGTACCATCCTGGGCATTCACTGGAGTGACTTTGTCACCAACGTCGAGGTCTTTGAACAGGCTGAAACTGTGAGCATCGAGGCTTTGCTGCTGCGGACACAGCTCCGCTGGGCGGGGCATGTCTCCAGGATGGAGGATCATCGCCTACCAAAGATCACCCTGTTCGGCGAGCTTGCTACTGGACACCGTGACAGAGGGGCACCAAAGAAGAGATACAAAGACTGTCTCAAGAAGTCACTTAGTGCCTGCCAAATCGACCACCACCAGTGGTCTTCGCTTGCTGCGGACCGTGATACCTGGCGCTCCACCATTTACAAGGCAGCTGTCTCCTTTGAGGACTCTCACAGAGCTAGCCTTAAGGACAAGCGGCTCAGGAGAAAAAACAGAGATGCCGCAGCTCAGAACCCTGGCCATACCTTCCCCTGCAGCCACTGCGGTCGAACCTGCCTGTCTCGGATTGGCCTCCGCAGCCACGAACAAGCCTGCAGACGTCGTGGGCAACTCCTATAAAATCTTCGTGCGCGAAGTCAAGCCAAGAGAGAAAGAGATATGAGTTTCGCTTTCGCTTCAAGGCTTGGGAAAATGGTGACAAAACCAGAATTTCGCGGTACAGTTTCAGTCTTGCTATAATTTGTGTGAACTCAGGTTGACTTTACCTAGCTACATGCTATACTAAGTACACCTGCATGCTCTTCTGAAAGCGCGTCCATGTGTGTGTATGCGTGTGCGTGCGTGCATGCGCGCGCTCTAAACATCCTCAAGTGGCATAGATGTTCATGAGCCCTCCGGGCACATGAGGATCTATGCCTCTTGGAGATGCGCGCATATGTGTGTGTGTGAGAGAGAGAGAGAGAGAGAGAGAGAGAGAGAGAGAGAGAGAGAGAGAGAGAGAGAGAGAGAGAGAGAGAGAGATGAAATGAAATGAAATGAAATAAAACTTTATTTTCCAAGGATAAAAGAATAGGTGCGCAGACCTGTTTTCATTCTTGTCCTTGCTACACACTACAAAACAAAATAACGTACGTAAAATCCCTCTCTTACACACACACGCGTGCCGGTGTGCAGTATGTGTGTGTGTCTGCACGCCGCTACGTGCTTGCGCACGCGCGCGCGCGCGCGCGCGCGCGTGTGTGTGTGTGTGTGTGTGTGTGTGTGTGTGTGTGTGTGTGTATGCGCGGTGTTGTATGTTGCTGGAGTGAGCCGTGTTGACTGATTTTTATGATGAGAACATTAGCGGTTTTATTTGTGCAGGCTTGGCTTGGCGCCTATAGGCTACAAGCTAATCTGGCACAGACCTGTGCACACACACACCGACAAACACATACACCGCCACTTGCGATAGCCGCTTCCCCGCGCCAAAACCGCGCACAGCTAGCTGCTATAGTCTGCAGTAAAAGTAATGTATAGTGATCCCGCAATCATCGCGCGCGCGGGTCGACGCGAAGAAACTATAGCACTGCTACGCGGCGCGAGCGTTTGTGCTGTCTAGCGACGCCGGCATCCCTTCTGGCCAGCCGAGTCCATGGGGTCATGGAGATTACATAATGCGGCTTGCTGCGGGAATGCAAGCGGTATATTACACGCGTTCATAAATGTTACAAGAGAATGCAGACTATCAGAGAGAGAGAGAGAGAGAGAGAGAGAGAGAGAGAGAGAGAGAGAGAGAGAGAGAGAGAGAGAGAGAGATTGATTGATTGTACATTGCTTAACGTCCCGACAGCAACAAGGCTTTCTCAGGACGTGCCTGCACTGCTTGTGAAAAAAAAAATAAACAGAACATTGAATGTATGTCGCCAGCCGGTCAAATACGTTAAATAAACCTAACACATGGGGCCTAAATAAAGCTAAGACCATTTAGCAACACACATCCAATATCAAGAGCTACAGGCAGTGCAGACAGTAGGGAGAGTTTTAAAAAGGCAAATACAGGTGAATGGACAAAGGGTAGACAGAAACACATGCCCCAGAATAGAGAGAAAAACCCACCCTGTGGGGCTGACCAGGGTGACCCTGGGAACTAAAAAATACCTAACCCCACCCAAGTCCCCCAGGGCAGACCCGGGTGGGGGTAGAGAGAGAGAGAGAGAGAGAGAGAGAGAGAGAGAGAGAGAGAGAGAGAGAGAGAGAGAGAGAGAGAGAGAGAGAGAGAGAGAGAGAGAGAGAGAGATGATGATGAAACGTTTTTATTCAGGATAAAAAGTTTTAGGCATAGCAATGCCTATCTTCCAAACTGTCCTGCTACTCTACACATATAAAAATACATCAGACGATACATCAAAAGATAAAACATATGTAAGTAAAAAGACCCATCCCCCTCCCTCCCCCCCCCCCCACCACCACCACTCAGAGGGAAAAAAATAGAAATTAAAAAATATATATATATATATATACATAATTATATACACAGGTATGACCTGACATGTTAATGCAGACAGTCGAGCTATTACATAATCTGTAGCAACAGTAGAAGAGTCTTAGGTAATAGGAAACTTGTCACTAACTATACGAATAGTAGCATAAGGGAGCCGAACATACTATTTCTTCTGAAGTAAATATTTATGGAGGCGATCTTTGAAGACGCTAATCTTACAAATTGATTTCAGGTGTGGAGGTAACATATTCCACGCTTTAGCGCCTGAAAAAGACAGACTGGTTTTACAGATGTCTAATCTAATTTTTGGAAGGTGGATCGAACTATTTCTCGTATTTTTCCTATTATTGTCGGAAAATAGAGTTTTTAGATAGGGTGGGGCTTTTCCATGCATGATCTTGTGCAGTAGAACACAGCGATTAAATTCAAACTGTTTCTTCAATGTTAGTAACTTGAGAGATTTTAATTTTTCATCAGTCGAAGTAGGACTGGGAAGTATTAATTTAATGCCCCGACGATACAAGGAATTAACTTTTTTCATGTGAACTTCGCTGCATCCATCCCAGACGGTAGAACTGTAGTCACAATGCGTTTTGATATGCGCATGGAAAAAGAGTTTACGGATATCAGTATTAACTATATGGCGTAGTTTAGATAACAGGAACAGATTTTTGGAGATTGTTTTGCATATTGAGTCAGTATGCGGCTCCCAGCTTAATTGGTTGTCCACTATAACGCCTAATAAGCGATGCCTAGTTACTTGTTCAACAAGCTGCCTATCTAAGGAAAGTGTTAAAGGTGGTAGGCCATGCTGGTGTTTCTGACGTGTAGTAACTAACATGCTCTTTGTCTTTGGAATACTAATAATCATGTGATTATCACTGCACCAGCCTGCTACTTCATCAAGACTTTGTTGGAGTACCTTATTAATGGTTGTGATATCTTTATCAGATGTGTGTATGGTCGTGTCATCTGCGAACAGATCGCAGTTTGCGTCTAAATGAGATATGCACAGTGGCAGATCATTAATAAAAAGATTAAATAATAAGGGCCCTAGAATAGACCCCTGTGGAACACCGCAAGTTACTAAACCATCAGAGGAATACTTGCCATTTAGCAGTACTTTCTGTGTTCTGTCCCTGAGATAAGAAGATATAAAGGAGACAGTATTTGAGTCAATGTGATAGAATGGTAGTTTTTTTTAGTAGGATAGAGTGGTTGACAAGATCAAAAGCTTTTTTCAGGTCAAGAAAGATTGTACCTGATACTTTATTGTCATTTATGGCAGAGAGCCATTTATCAATTAAATGATTGAGGGCAGTTTGGCACGAATGTAGAGGTCGAAATCCTGATTGTGCTGCAGTTATCAGATGGTTTTGCTCCAGAAAGTTTAGAAGATGAGTATGGATATGTCTCTCGAGCGGTTTTGAAATACAGGATAATATGGAAATGGGCCTGTACTCGTTTAGGTTGCATAAATCTTTGCTTTTGGGAAGCGGGATTACCTTCGCTTTTTTCAGCTCGTTGGGAAAAACGTTATGTCTGATCGATAAATTATAAATAAAGGTCAGGGATTCGACGACGTAGGGCAGAGATAGTTTTAAAATCTGACTACTAATGCCATCTGGACCGCAAGACGATTTGTTCTTTAAACTGGAAATAGATTTGCCTACATCTAGGACAGTCATAAGCGGTACTAAAAATGGGCCGCAGGCTCTCTGTTGACTATGGTGACGTAGTTGATGAGAGCAAGTGTAGTTTACAGGGTTAGGTGTATTTGACTTCGCCAGAGTTTGAGCAACAGTTATGAAGTGAGCGTTGAATGCATCAGCAGTAAGATCGGGCGGAATATTAGGCGATGGTTTACTGTTACCTTTGGTGAAATTGTTTATTACTTGCCAGACTGAACGGATGTCTTTGCCGTCGGCAATAATTTGTTCTGCGTTTTGCCTCTGTGCTTTACGAACTAGAGATTTGACATGGTTTCGCTGCTTCTTGTATTCAGTAAATTTCTTGTCTCGTTTTAATTCATCTCTTACTTCCATTGCTTGTTTTATCTCACCAGAGAGCCATTTTGGCATAACAGGATATTTGACGCGTTTGATGCGCTTAGGCGCGTGTCTATCACAGCCATTTTACAAACCTACGTTGCTAACAACTACAAGACTATCTACACATGTACATACTAATAAGTAAAACATAATACTTGCAGACAATTTACGACACTGTTCAGATAGGCAGACATATTCATAGACTCTCATACACCCCTCCCCCCCCCACTCCCCCGGCCTCCATCCCCCCCCCCCCCCACCCTCCACACACACACACAGAGCTAAGTTGTTCAAATGATAAATGAAAAGGATAACAGGCTGAATTGGGAATAAATTGGACCTAACACAGAAAGATACATATAATACATGTAGTTAAGGCATCCCTAGGCCCTACGAGTGATCTACGAAATACTTGCAGAGACCCTTTTTAAAACAGGCTAGAGAGGAGGCGGATTTTACATGGTCGGGAAGCGCATTCCAGATATGTGTCCCTGAGAAGGATAAGCTGATTTTATATAGATCGATCCTTGGTTTTGGGACTACGAAAAGCTTGAGAGAGAAATGAAATGAAATGAAATGAAACTTTATTTTCCAAGGATAAAAGAATAGGTGCGCAGGCCTGTTTTCATTCTTGTCCTTGCTACACACTACAAAACAAAATAACGTACACAAAATCACTCTCTTACACACACACACGCGCGCGCCGGTGTGCAATTGCCGCGTGCACAGGTTTGTGTCAGATTAGCTTGTAGCCTACAGGCGCCGAGCCAAGCCTGCACAACCCTCTACACACACACACACACACACACACACTCACACACACACACACACACACACACACACACACACACATACACACACACACACACACACACACACACACACACTCACACGGCACACACATCAGTATATCATGTGCACATACATTCTGTCACTTAAACCCCCACCCGGGTCTGCCCTGGGGGACTTGGGTGGGGTTAGCTACTGTTTGGTTCCCAGGGTCACCCTGGTCAGCCCCACAGGGTGGGTTTTCTTCTCTATTCTGGGGCATGTATTTCTGTCTACCCTTGGTCCATTCATCTGTATTTTCCTTTTTAAAACTCTCCCTCCTGTCTGCGCTGCCTGTAGCTCTTGATATTGGATTGTGTTGCTAAATGGTCTTGGCTTTATTTAGGCCCCATGTCGTAGGTTTATTTAAAGTATTGGACCGGCTAGCGACATACATTCAATATTCTGTTTATTTTCTCTTTTTTTTTCACAAGCAGTGCAGGCACGTCCTGAGAAAGCATTGATGCTGTCGGGACGTTAAGCAATGTACAATCAATCAATCAATCTATCACTTAAAACTATACTACAGCAAATATAAAGAGTATAAAGGATTTTGTACATAAAACCGCTATTGTTCTCATCATAAAAATCAACACGGCTCACTCCAACACACACACACACACACACACACACACACTGGTACACTGGCACACTGGCACACACACACACGCGCAAGCACGTAGGGGTGCGCGCGTGAACACACATACACTTGCACACACACAGACAAACACACACCCGCACACACATGCGATAGCGGCCTCCCCGCGCCACTAAACCGCGCACAGCTAGATGCTATAGTCTGCAGTAAAAGTAATGTATAGTGATCCCGCAATCATCGCGCGCGCGGGTCGACGCGAAGAAACTATAGCACTGCTACGCGGCGCGAGCGTTTAATGCTGTGTCTATCGACGGCATCCCGTCTGGCCAGCCGAGTCCATGGGGTCATGGATATTACATAATGCGACTTGCTGGAATGCCAGCGGTATATTACATGCGTTCATAAATGTTACAAGAGAATGCAGACTATCCGTGAAATGCCGCACAAGGCATGGAGTGCTTGCTACATGTAAGAATAAAAATAAAAATTAAAAATAAAAGGAAAAATTAAGTTTTGTCTAGATGTTTGAGCAGCTTGGTCTTGTAAGTTTTAAGCGATGGCGCGGCTCTAACATCCGCAGGAATAGAGTTCCATAACTTTGCACCAGAATAGGACAATGACGACCTATAAATGTCCAGTCGAGGCATCGGTACAACAAGATTGTTCCCTGATGTTCGACTGGACCACGTATGAGCAAAGTGGAACAAACTATTGAGATAGGCTGGTGTTTCTGAGAGGGTGATTTTGCAAATGAGCACCAACTTATTATACATAAACTGTTTTTCAAGTGGCAAAATGTCTAACAGCTTGAACTTATTGTCAGTACTAATGACTTCTGAGGGTCTGTCAACAATGAGTTTAATGGCTCTTCTGTGGAGCGAGTTCAGACTTTTTAAATTAGCATCGCTACTACCGTCCCAAATAGATGAGGCATAATCCAAATGTGACTGAATATGGGCATAGTAGAAGAGTTTCCTTGTTGGCTCATCAGCGAAATGTCTCAATTTCGACAGGAGGAATACATTTTTAGATACTATTTTACACAGTTTAGTAATGTGGCCTTGCCAGCACAACAACGGGGCGGTCCGTGGCGCAGTGGTTAAGGCGCCTGCCACCAATGCTAAAGGTGCGAGGTTCGATTACGGATTCCGGCGTCGGATTTTTCTCCTCTAGTAAGTGTCACCGTTAATTCGGGCGGACCGTCGGCGGTTCTTTCTCCGGGTACTCCGGCTCTTCCTCCCCCACGACTTTGGTATCAGTTTCAGCCCACTTAATCAAATTTCAAATACAAACGACTTTGAATTTCCAAAAACTACAGTAGCTCGCTTGAGCTTGCCCTTAGCACCACGTGAATGTTCTGTGTTTATGTACAGTGTGTGAGTGAATGCGCGTGTTTCACGTGAGCGTGCTTGTTGGGTTCAGTTCGCGGCGGCGCTTTGAGCCGATTTTCAATTGGGATAAAGCGCCTATTTAATGCGCTTATTATTATTATTATTAACATGTCGTCTAAGTTGATTCCAAGCACGCGTTGTTCTCTGACTTGCTCCACAGGCTGGCCGTTAAGTGTTGGTTGAAGGGGAGGGGGCTTCAACTGATGCTTTTTCCGTGTGGTAATCAGCATGCATTTGGTTTTAGTGGGATTAGGTATCATGGCGTTATTTCTACACCATTCAGATAGCTCATTTAAACTGTCTTGGAGAATCTTCACCATACATGTTACGTCTGATGACGAAACGTCCAGAGTTCCATCGTCTGCAAAAAGACTGCAAGTTACACTGGAGTCAGATATATGTAATGGAAGGTCGTTTATGAAGACAGAGAACAATAATGGACCAAGAATCGATCTCTGTGGTACTCCGTGCTCTATCACCCCTTCAGGTGAGTTTTTACCATTCACGTAGACATACTGCGTACGCCCATGTAGATATGACGTAAGGAAGGCAAGTGTGTATGCGCTTAGTTGATAGACATTAAGTTTTTGAACTAAAGTTTTATGATTGACGAGGTCAAATGCTTTTGGAAGGTCCAAAAATACTGCTCCAGTCATTTGACTGCTATTTATGGCAGTAAGCCATCTGTCAACTAGGTGTACCAATGCTGTGTGACAGGAGTGTTTCCGCCGAAAGCCAAATTGTAATAGATCTATGAGTTTGTGTTTTTCTAGAAAATCTTGTAAGTATGTGTGAATGTGTCTTTCTATCGGTTTCGACAGTGTTGACAGTAGCGAAATGGGCCTGAACTTGTTAGGGTCGGCAAGGTCTTTCGTTTTAGGTAGTGGGATCACTTTGGCTGTTTTTAGAGAAGATGGAAATGTCCCCTGCTTTATGCAAAGGTTGTATATATATATGTCAAGATATCTACAATATACGGTAGGGCCATTTGCAGAACTGAGCCATCATGGCCAGAAGTACGTTTGTTCTTCAAGTACGAGATGGATTTTCCCACGTCGTATATCGTTAACAGGGGAATGCTAAATGATGTATCAGGGTCCAGCCGTTCTGCACAAAACGGCTTTAGCTTTTCTGACACAGCTGAAGACTGAAGAGAGAGAGAGAGAGAGAGAGAGAGAGAGAGAGAGAGAGAGAGAGAGAGAGAGAGAGAGAGAGAGAGAGAGAGAGAGAGAGAGAGAGAGAGAGTGAATCAATGAATCAATGAATCTTTATTTTTACAACGGTAAAGATATTAACAATGCCAGAGGCAATGCCATTTTTCAAATCTGCCATTGCTACATCTACAACACAACAATTACATTACATTAATACATGTATAGGACGAACGCCTACGGTGTGTTGGGGGAGATGGAGCAATGGTAAGGGGAGAAAAAAAAAAAAAGCAACAACACAGCAGCACTATACATACACAGCAGTAGAATGGGTACATTACTAACAATGATATCTACGTATAGAAAGCAAAGCTTGAAGATAGTTATGGCTGCGGAGATAAATGTTCAAAAAGACTTTTCTTGAAACATGATACCGTTGGAGTGGTCTTCGTGTGGGATGGAAGCGAATTCCACAAAGTCACCCCCGAGAATGCTAGACTGGTTTTAAATAAGTCTATTCTGGTTTTGGGTACTACATATAGGCTTTTTGTATCGCCATAGCGGGACTGTGACCGGACTAGCAGCTGGGTTAGATATTCCGGAGTGTTGTCATTCCGAATCTTAAAAAGGAGAACACCTTTGTTGAATGCAAACTGCTTTTTGAGAGAAAGAAGTCCCGCTTTATAAATCTTATCATCCGTTGTCAAAGTAGGATCAGGTAAAATTAATTTCGCTGCTCTTCTGTGTAAGGAGTTCAGTCTTTTTAAATGTACATCTCTGCAGCCATCCCACACCGTCGAAGCACAATTAATGTGGGACTGAATATGTGCATAATAAAATAATTTTATGGTTTCAAAGTCAGTGAAGTGCTTCAGTTTGGACAGCATGAAAATGTTTCTTGAAACAGTTTTACACACTTTATGTGTGTGTGCCTGCCATTTGAGCTGATCATCTATGATAATTCCAAGGAGGCGGTGTTCAGACACTTGCTCAATAGAATTGCCTTCGAAGGACAAATCAAGTGAAAGGGGGCTTAATTGGTGTTTTTGGTGTGTCGCAATTACCATTGACTTGGTTTTTGCTGGATGGATACTCATTGAGTTACGTTCACACCAGGCGGACACCTCATCAAGGCTCTGTTGTAAGTCATCTGCAACCACATTAAGGTTTTTATTTGCCGTGTGGATTGACGTATCGTCAGCAAACAAGTCACATTCGACAGATTCTGACGTTAG
>BTPG01000004.1:150028294-150063911 GCA_036245525.1 Semisulcospira habei
CCGCCCTCAAAACTCACCTCTTTCAACAGTTTTAGCACTATATCACCGCACTCCCCACCCCAAGCTGACCACCGTCGTAATGTATTTCACTGTTTGTGGTACGTGAGTCATTGTCTAAAGCGTGCGCATGCGTGCGCGAGTTGTGAGTGTGCGCTTAGAGTTATAATTATTATAAGATAAGCGCATTATAAATACCGTAATTATTATTATTATTTATTGTTTACAGGACAGCTTGTAAGACAGGCATTGAGTTGCCTAATGGCTTTATCCTGAATAAACACACACACACACACATATACACATGCGCGCATCTCCAAGAGACATACATCCTCATGAGTCCTCCGGGCGCGTGAGGATCTATGCCTCTTGGAGATGTTTGGAGCGCGCGCTCACGCACACACACAGACACACACACACACACACACACATCGACGCGCTTTCAGAAGAGCATGCATGTGTACTTAGTGTATCATGTAGCTAGATAAAGTCAACCTGATTTCATACAAATTATATAGCAAGACTGAAATTGTACTTTGAAAATCTAGTTTTGTCACCATTTTCTCAAGTCTTGAAGCAAAAGTGAAAATCATATCACGCAAAATATAAAATTACGTAAAAAGCAAAAATACGTCATGAAAAATGACGTTTCACAAACCAATGACGCGTATGCACTGCGCCCCTTTTAGAATTTGCTGTGACGAATTGGCAGATCTGCTAGGCTTTTTCAAAAGGAGATATTTCAACATCAGAATTAGGTCAAAGGCGAAAGGTAGAGACCCTTGACATTGAGGGCAGCTCGCATATAGAAGGGACTTTGTGGGTTATGGTTCATCCCATTTTGTTTGGTTGTTTGGTTTGGTTTTGTTGGTTTTTTGGGTGTTTTTTTTTTTTTTTTTTTGGGGGGGGGGGGGGCGGGGTTGTTGGGGGGGTGGGGGGTGGGTGGGGGGTTTGTTGGGGGGGGGGGGGCGGTTCTCTCTCTGCGTGGAGCATCTATTGCAGTATCTGTACTCACCTGCCCGGGTTCTGACGCCCCTGCTCGGGGTTGGCGTTGGCGTGCACAGTCATGGAGTCCCACAGCACCAGCCCGCCTTTGGGCACCGTCACGTGGTGTGACCGACAGCCTTTGTCTGTGAACCAGCGGGCCAACAGCGGCGTGAACTTGGAGCTGCCTTCGCTTTCCTTCACTGAGCGCGCGCGTTCGTCCGGGTGCTCCCTCCAGAAGTCGTCAAACAGCTTGTGAGAGCCTTCCAGCACCTGAAATGACCTCATTACGCTGATGTCATCCAACGCAGACTCGTCTCTGATGGCGCCAAGCTCATCTGGCACTACCCTTGAATTATCATGGTCGACCCATCTCCTGCAACTGGTACACAGTCGTTAGGTGACGCCTCTAATCGCTGGAGATGCGCCTTTGGGGTTAACCCCTTCCCGGCCACTGTGCGAATATTTTATGTTTCTGAAATCCTGTGTTCATGCAACGACCAGAAGCCGACACCGTCAGACAAACGTGAATACAAATTGGTCTCGGCAAGAGACATAGATCTTCATGAGCCCCCGCAGTCGCGGGGGCTCATGAGGATCTATGTCTCTTGCAGTCGGATCGTGTTCACATTTTGTCGGCAGTCAAGGGGTTAATGATTTGTCACCTATTTCCTTGGCATTTGTCCTGCTCGGCAGTCACCCTTTTTCGGTGTGGAATGACTGAGCTTTGAAAGGCTGAAGCAGTCACTGACTCAACATGACACATCAGGCCTTGAGACACCAAAACTTGCTTCAGTCTTTGAAAAACGAGTGGGGGTGGGGGGGGGAGAGGGAGGGAGAGAGAGAGAGAGAGAGGAGAGAGAGAGAGAAGCAGCTGCAAGCATTAGCAAGCCTCTTGCACCTACTCATTTAATAATTCACCTATTGTGTTCGTTAATTTTTTCCGTGCTTTGTGTGTGTGTGGGGGGGGGGGGAGGACGCTGTGTTTGTTTTTCTATTGTGTTCTGTTTTTTTAATAGAACAGCTTGTAAGACAGGCATTGAGTTGCCTAATAGCTTTATCCTTAATAAAAGATTCATCATCATCGCAAAAATATCTTTAACAACAAAAAAGGGCGGGGGGAGGTGGGGGGGGGGGGGGAATCAACAACTGCCCGAAACAAAAAAAGAGCATTTTAAAGAATTTTTGGTCGGGGAGGGGGGGGGGGTGTTCCGGAAGCCCTGGAACCACCACCACCACCCCCCCCCCCCCGCCCCAGACCCGCTCCTGAACTCACCTCAAACGTCCAGTCGTCATGGGCAGCGTGCTCCAGATACACCGCACCCTGGTACACGTGGAGCCCGCCCTCAGCCAGCTGGTCAATGTGCAGCCAGCTGGTAGCATCGCTACGGAACTCCTCCAAGCCCTGTACTGAGGTACACATGTACACAATAGGAGTTCCCGATACGCATAAACTCATCACAAAAAGTCAACGAACGCTTGTAAAAATGTGGCTAACTCAGAAAGTACCCAACCGAATTCGATAAGTAAGGTAAGATAAGGTAAAGTACGGTAAGTTAAGATAACGTAAGGTAAGGTAAAGTAAGGTGAGGTAAGTTAAGATAACGTAAGGTAAGGTAAAGTAAGTTAAGATAACGTAAGGTAGGGTAAAGTAGGTAAGGCAAGATGAGGTAAGGTAAGATACGATACCTTACAATACGATACGGCACGATGGAGCTCTATTGTCATATAGGCTTACATTAGAAAATTGTCTCGATGCTGCGCAAAACTAGTAAAAGAATAACATAAGAGACACCCCAGTGCGCAAACGCCATCGGCCGCCGTTGGTCCGAACACAGCTGTGGCCTTTGCGCATTGGCACATAGTTATAACGTGAATTGTACCTAAATTAACGCCAATAGTGAGTGTGCACTCGAAGTACAGATGTCTCCTGCCAACTAGTCAAACAACAGCATAACGAAATAATACCTACGACATTTGTAATGTAATATATATGTGGGTTTTTTTCAGTGAATTAATTTCCGAACGAGTTAGCTTCCTGTCTTGAGTACGTTCCCTGACTTCTTGTGATGAGTTTAGCCTAGGAGTTATTCCTACATCAGAGTTGTGCCAAACTCCCGTGATGCCCGTTGCAATGGCGTAAGAAGATTGTTTTTCTTTGGGGAAAAGGGGTGGGGGGGAGGGGGGGGAGCATTATGCCTGGCATGTTACTTTTTAGCCTCAACAGGGGGGAGGCAGATAAGGGTGTATTGCCTTTCAGTCGTTTTACACTTGTTCTCATTGGCATGGCTCTATTTCATTTTCCGCTGGTCGTCCGTTCTCAAGGCAACGGGAGTCCACTAGTCACATATTGCCAAGGTAACATGTGATAAGTAAACTCCCTTATTAAATGTTACGCCGATGACAACGTTACTCGCTGAGCAAAGCGTTCTAAGTTCCCCAAATAAATCTTTGGTCAATCACCTTTCTCGTTACACACACACCCCAATCTTATATGCCAATAAATAAATATTTTAGGGGGCTACACACACACACAGACACAGACACACACACACACACACACACACACACACACACACACAGACAAACACCAAACTAAATGTAGGTGTTCTGCGATACCGCTGGTACCAGTTTTATACAAAACAACTGAATAATTGGATAAATTAGATAATATCAACGACAATATCAACATCAATATGGAGAGGAGACGGGCGCCGCCAAGTTCGCCTAAGCCCATTGAAAGGACTGATGGAAAAGCAACAGAATAAGAATAACATGCCGGATCGGTCGGGGCCCGGATCACCAACGACCGCGCACCCCATTGGAGGTCTCCAGGGTGGGGGCGACAAGTGTGTTACTGGAACCAAACCCACCATCAAGCTGCCCACGCAAGGAATAACTATCGGAACTTGGAACGTTCGCACACTCTACCAGTGCGGCAAAGTGAAGGAACTCACCCACGAGTTGAAGCGCTATCGCTGGGACATTGTAGGACTTGCAGAAGTTCGATGGACAGGCTTCGGAGAAACAACAACAGATGAAGGCCATAAAATCTGGTTCAGCGGAAAAGAAACCAAGCACGAACATGGCGTAGCTTTTATCGTAAGGAAAGAGGTGGCTGGAACTGTCATCAGCTGCACCCCCGTGTCAAGCAGACTAATCTCCATCCGCATCTCCGCCCGACCGCACAACATCACTATCATTCAAGTATACGCTCCAACAGCAGATCATGATGATGAAGAATTAGAAGAATTTTACGAACAACTGGACAACATCATCAAGAAAACACCTAAGAAAGACATTCTGACTGTCCTCGGTGACTGGAATGCAAAGATCGGCCCTGACGCCTACCAACAATGGGCAGGAACAGCTGGCAAGTTTGGCCTTGGAGAAACAAACGACAGAGGCCTGCGACTTTTAGAGTTTGCACAGAGTCACCGTCTCACCGTTGCTAATACCCTCCATCCACACAAGAAGTCAAGAACAGTGACATGGCAATCGCCAGGAGGCCTGGTCCATAACCAGATTGACTTCATCTTGCTGCCTCGACGATTCAAATCCAGCGTTAACAAAGCACAAACGAGGTCCTTTCCTGGCGCTGATATTGGCAGCGACCACAACCTCGTCCTTACTAGCCTCAAGTTGAAGCTGGCATTGAAACGAGATAGCAAGAGCCCTCGCATCAGATTCGACCTCCAGAAGCTAAAAGACCCGGAAGTAGAAGAGCTCTTCCAAGCCCAGGTGGGAGGCAGATTTGCAGCCTTGGCTACTTTGGACTGCGACGTAGACACCCTTGCTGGAAATATAAAAGAGGTGTTACTTTCTACAGCAGAAGAAGTGCTGGGGAAGCTGAGGAAGCGCAAACAGCCCTGGGTCACCGATGACATCCTCGATCTCTGTGATGAGAGGAGAGCCTGGAAGAAAAAGAGAGGCCAAGACCTCACATCAGCAAACAAGTACAGACTTGTCAACAAGAAGATCAGGAAGAGGATGAAAGAAGCCAAAGAAGATTGGATTGAAGACCAGTGTTGTAGCGTGGAAGAGGGCATGGCAAACGGCAACAGCAAGAAGGCTTATGAAACGCTAAGGACCCTCACCAAGACTCAACAGCGAACAGCCACAGTCATCGAAGACAGCAGCGGCCAACTCCTTACGGAAAACACTGCTGTACTAAACAGATGGACTGAGTACTGCCGAGACTTGTATAACTACAAGGCTGAGCCAGACACCAGCATCCTCCAAAACAACCAGGCTGGGGCCAGGAAGGCTGAAGACCTGCCAGTGTTAGCTGAAGAGGTGGAAGCAGCCGTACGCGGCCTGAAGGGAGGAAAGTCTCCAGGTGTAGACAACATACCTGCTGAACTGTTGAAACATGGAGGAGAAGTAACAACGAAGGTCCTCACTACACTCTGTCAAAAGATCTGGGAGCAAACGAAATGGCCAGTAGAATGGACACAGTCTCTAGTGATCCCGCTCCCCAAGAAAGGAAACATGAAACAGTGCCAGAACTACAGAACTATCAGTCTGATAAGTCACCCTAGCAAAGTAATGCTTAGAATCATTCTCAACCGCCTCAAAACTTTCGCCGAGGAACTGCTGGCAGAAGAACAGGCTGGCTTCAGAGTTGGAAGAAGCACTGTAGAGCAGATTTTCAACTGCCGCGTCCTGATCGAGAAACATCTGCAGCATCAGCGCGAACTCTACCACAACTTCATTGATTTCAGGAAAGCATTTGATCGCGTCTGGCACGACGGACTCTGGCAAGTCATGAGATCGTTCAACATAGAGGAGGGACTGATCCAAATGATAGAAGCGCTTTACAAGAACGCCTGCAGCGCGGTTCTACTTAACAATCAGTCAGGCGAGTTCTTCAGGACGACGATCGGTGTCCGTCAAGGATGCCTGCTCTCTCCTGTCCTTTTCAACATATTCCTGGAGAAGATCATGCAGGAAACCCTCCACGACCACCATACTTCAATCTCTATTGGTGGCAGATCCCTGTGCAATCTTCGATTCGCAGACGATATTGACCTCATGGCAGGCAGCAATAGTGAGCTCCAAAACCTGACAGACAAACTTTCAAGTAGCGCAGGGTCTTATGGCATGGAGATCAGTACGGATAAAAGCAAAGTGATGATCAACACCACAAGCGACAGCAGCAGCAACATTCACATGAACGGCCAGAAGCTAGAAGAGGTCAATAGCTTCAAGTACTTGGGAGCCACCCTGTCCAAAGACGGTAGTTGCGTAGCAGAGATCCGTATCAGGATAGGTACAGCAACATCCGCAATGGCCAGGCTGGACAGGATATGGCGAAGTAACTCCATCAGCTTCACCATCAAGTACAGGCTTTACAAGTCCCTCGTAGTGTCTATTCTACTCTACGGCTGTGAGACTTGGACACTGCTTGCAGACTCAGAAAAGAAAATCCAGGCCTTTGAGAACAAGTGCCTGAGGAAGTTGCTCCGCATCTCGTACCGCGAGCACAAGACCAACGAATATGTACGGAGCATCGTCACTTCCCTGGTGGGCCCACATGAACCCCTTCTGGCAACCGTGAAACGGCGCAAGCTTGCTTGGTTTGGCCCGTGACCCGACACAACACCTTGTCCAAGATTATCCTCCAAGGCACTCTCGAAGGAAGTCGTCGGCGAGGTCGTCAGAGAAAGAGTTGGGTCGCAAACATAAAAGAATGGACCGAACTCGAGATGCCAGACTTGCTTGTCACCGCCCAAAATAGAACTCAGTGGAGAGCACTGTCTGTTGCTGCTGCCTTTCAGTCCCCCCAACGCCCAGTTCGGGCAAGGGACTGATGATGATGATCAACGACACACGACAGGAAATTTCAACCGAAGCGGAGGCCCTATCACGTACTGACCGTGTTCGAAAAGACGAACAGACAAAAAGCTGGATAAATAAACATTGAGGGGGTTAAGCAACAAAATAACTATATGCATGCGTTGTGTTCGGCCTATATTACCAATTTTATACAAAAGAATGACTGAAAATGTCTTAAATTAAGAAATACCTGAGCGAGAAATTCCACTCGAATGCACTTCGCGCGAGGTTGTTTACTGAAAGTCGGAAGTATGGAAAATTACGTCCCCTGAATCTCTACGTCACACTTAAAGTTTGGGGTCCTTTCAAAGGTATACTTCACGCTATTCCTTTTTAAAGTTATTCTCCCCAGGATCAACCGAGTCAACACAGTCAGAAAACTGTCTGCAACAGATACTGCTGACATTATTATGATGGGTCCTTTGTGTACTAACTTAGAGATTTATGATGTAAATACAATGCCAAATGTCGAAATTCATCGTTTGGTGGGTGTGTTGTTTTGTACCCGAGAGCGCAAATTATCGTCTGCATCGGCCTCGTTTTGAATTTGTGCATATTTACTAGCCTACGTCACAAGGCAGAACCCGGTCAATACTGCAGACGAGGTCATCGGTGTGGGTACACACGTGTCAGTGTAAACATGTACTGATGTTCTCCGGAATCCCTTTGACATAATTTTCCACGAGAATGTAAAATAAACCTTCCATACTCGCTATGCTGTCAAAATCAATGTGGGTTCCGCTTGTCCTGCTACCCTGAGTAACGATCGTGCTGGGGGTGTGCCTTGTTCGACTCGGTCTTCGCGCCAAGCGACTGAGCCAGTGTCACGAAACAGAACAGCGGTATTTATACCCACTTTCTGCACTGCAATTTCACATCTCACACATCGAAGTCTGCGTAACTGAAAGCATCTCTGGAAACGACAAATGCACCATCGCATCAGAAACACTACCTCTGTGAATCGAGTGAATGAGAGCGGCCTGCACAGACAAAAACGTGTCACGACCAGCGATGTCAGTGCCGCAATTTTGACACACACAGTAGTTTTCAGATCCTTGCAGCACAAAATCTGATGAACTAGCTCGTAACTTTATGATAAAACAGGTTTAAAATCTTGCAAAATCAGTAAGAGATAAATTCTATTGAAGATCATGAATTCTGAAAATCACTAGCGCTCGCGGAACTATCGGAAGATCGACAAAGACCATAGTCGGATTACTTACTGATGACATAGCAAGAAAGCGACAAATTCCGGATGGGCGGTCAAGCCAAGCTCTATATTTCCTTGTCCGATGTCAATTCTACTTAGGGGTATCTTGTCTCTCTTCCTCTTTCTTCTTTTCAATTCCGAGTCTGTATTGTCGGCCGGCGCGAGTCGACTGAAACTTTCTTTTTTTCTTCGCTGGTTCATCCGCCATCTTGTCTCTGATTGGTTATGATTATGCGGATAACCTAAGGGCGTATAGAATAGTTATGACGTCAGCTAACATCGTCTATCGGAAGCAATCTTTTGGCTAGGTATAGTCACAAGATTCCGGTGGGCCTCTTTTCGCTTTGAACGGACGAAAGAAAGCATTTGGTGGGACAATAGGGTGGTCATTATCTAAGTGGGTGTGTATACTGAATCAAAGTAAAATTTTTTTGCGAAATGAAGCATTAAAAAAAGGTCAGGAGTGCCCCTTTAAAGTTGAAGACAAAATAGTTGTATTACGAGTTAGGCTGTGCCAGTGGTTCTCGTCCCTCTGGCCACCGACACTGTCCCCCCCCCACCCCACCCCACCCCCACCCCCCCCCCACCCCCCTGACCGGTCCTCAGAGGCGACAAGAACCACTGGCAAAGTCTAACTCGTAATACAACTATCATCATCATCATCATCAATCATCAATCATCAATCACCAATCACCACTCAATCAATCAATCAATCAATCATCAATCATCATCAATCATCATCAAAGCATCATCAAGCATCATCAAGCATCATCATCAATCATCATCATCAACCGTTTTAGTCCCAAGGTCCCATTTCTCAAATTGTGAGGTGTTGCCTAATGACTATGTACGTACCAGTTGCAGGAGATGGATTGACCATAATAATTCAAGGGTAGTGCCAGATTAGCTTGGCGCCAAGCTAATCTGGCACTACCCTTGAATTATCATGGTCAATCAATCTCCTGCTGTAGGGACTCGGGGCTAAATAGGTTAATAGTAGTAGTAGTAGTAGTAGTAGTAGTAACTGACCTCCTCAGGCGGGCGGCCAATACACACGCTGTCAAAGCTGGTGAGTAGTTTATCCGTGTCCCACAGCTGGGCGAACACCGGCTTACACTTCAGACGGATCGACCAACTAGGTGCTAGATGACCCATTTTGTACCTGACGGGAAGAAGATGATGATGATGAAAACTACAATAATAATAATAATAATAATAATAATAATAATAATAATAATAATAATAATGCTTTATATTATTCTGAGGAAAATCACATGGCGCAGGCTTCTCACACATGTATTATTTTGAAGTGGAAGATTGTGGAACAGTCATATTGTTAAAATTATTATTTATACATGTACGTATTGATGAGCTCAATTTATTATGGTTTTTAAGTCCCTTGTATTTATAGAAGAGACTTTTTAGGACGGGTCGCGGTGGGGCGAATTTAATAGCATGTCCATGATGTCAAATGCGGGCAGGCTAAACCTCTAACAATTGAAGTAACAAGATAAAACTTAGGTCATGTCTAGATACGCTAACCTCGCCGCTAAACGTTCATTTGGCGCGTATGTATGTAAACAAGAGAATCTCCGATAGTTCTGTACAAACAAGCTTGAAACTTTGCGAAATACTTTCTTAAATGGGTGGCTAAGAGAGCCTCCGAGCATATTGTAATTGAATGTCTCATTGAAGACATAAACAACCGTTTATAGGAAGTCGGTTGACCCAGATTAGAGTCCGTAATTATTTTTGTCATATTTACTTGAACTTTTGCATATAGCTAGTTTGGAGAAAGACATTGGATGGGTTTGCTAACCAGCTTTGTATCCTTTCAACTTCTTTAGTAAAAAGTAATTCTTTTCAGAAAATAATTAAAACAGTAAAAAAAAAACAAAAAAAAAAAAAAAAAAAAAAAAAAACTTTCACTTCTAGAGAAAGTCAGACAGTGCCGGTGACGTAAAAGAAGCAACTCCGTCACCACGCAGACACTGCAACTCTAAATATGATGTAATTCTCTCTCTCTCTCTCGCTCGCTCTTTCTCACACATATGCGCGCACCTCCAAGAGGGATAGATCCTCATGTGCCCGGTGGGCGCATTAACATCTATACCTCTTGAGGATGTTTGCAGCGCGCGCATGCACTCACGCACACGCACACGCATACACAACACACACATCGACGCGCTTCATAGAAGAGCATGCAGGTGTAATTAGTATAGCATGTAGCTAAATAAAGTCAACCTGATTTCACACAAATTATTGCAAGACTGAAATTGTACTGTAAAATTCTAGTTTTGTCACCATTTTCCCAAGTCTTGAATCGAAATCGAAACTCATATCACGTTAAATATAAAATCACGTAACAACTAAAAAAGACGTCATGACAAATGACGTTTGACAAACCAATGACACATATGCGCGCATCTCCAAGAGGCATAGATCCTCAAGTGCCATGAGGGCGCATGAACGTCTATGCCTCTTGAGGATGTTTGCAGCGCGCTCATGCACTCACTCACAAGCAAACGCATACACACACATCGACGCGCTTTCAGAAGAGCATGTGCACAGCTCAGATCATGGGTGTCAGCTGTGTTACACAACCATGCCAAAATGAAAATTGACTGACAAACATTTTGAAGACAGAAATATATAATTTAGTGTCTGTAATTTCTGAAAATTTGCTTTTACGGAGCAAGAAAGTTTAAAAAAATGACTTTAAATGAGGTGAATGAGAACTGGTGTTGGGTATCTTCTGCGCATAACTTGGTGTCCTTGGATGGTATATCAAGATCACAGAATTTGATGTACAGGCCCAAAACCACTAAGGATTCGTCAGAAATACTGTTTCTACCTGTTATTAAGTAATTCCAGACATATGAGCGGAAAAGATGGGTTTAAAACATTAAACAAAATGTAGGGACATTATGCGCAGAAGATAGTAGTTTTGAAGTTTGCAAAGTAATCACATCAGGGGCAATCAAATGTAATTCAGACATGATACTTGAAGGCCTATAAAAATACTTTGACAGTTATTATGTTATAGTCATCTGATGGGTGGAAGCACACAAAACGAGTTAAAAGGTGTACCATCCTCTGTGCATAACCAAGACACGAGAAACTGAAGAATGAGACAACTCGGATCAAAGTTCTATCTATCTATCTATATCCCGTAGTCTTGCCGACCGTTGGGGCACCACTGATGACTTTGCAACCAGTTCCCTCCATTCCTCTCTGTTCTCTGCCATTCACAGCGTATCGCCCAGCTTCAGTCCTGTCCACTCTGAGATATTGTCCTCCCATCTTTTCCTCTGTCTTTCTCTCCTTCGTCCTCCTTGCATGCACAGTACCTTGCAGGATTGTTTTGGCAAGCCCTGCTGAACGCGTGACATGCCCATACCACTTCAGTTTGCTTTTTTTCACAATGGCTAATAGGTCTTCATAGGACCCGATGGCTTGCCTGATTCTGCTTCTCACTTCCTCGTTCGTGATGTGATCTCTGTATGAAATGCTAAGCAGCTTTCGAAAACATCTCATTTCAGTGGCTTGTATCCTCCTTTCAAGGTCTGCTGTGAGGGTCCATGACTCGCAGGCATACAAGAACACTGATGACTAAGGAGCGCATCAGTCTGATCTTGGAGCAGAGTGTGATGTTTCTGTCCTTCCATATGGTCTTCAATCTTGTCAGTGCTGTTGTTGTCTGCGCAATCCTGGACAGTATTTCTGGTTTTGATCCCTCATCTGTCACAATGGCTCCTAAGTATTTGAATTTCTAAACTGTTTCCAGTTTTTGGCCTCCAACCATGATTTCAGTGTCAATGCCACTGGCGTTATTGGTCACCAGTTTGGTCTTCTCTGCACTGATTTCCATCCCATATGCAATGGCTGTACTATCCAACTTTTCCACCAGCTGAGCTAGCTCCTTCTCTGTTCCTGCAAGGCCATCAATGTCGTCCGCAAAGCGCAAGTTCGTGATTGTTCTGCCTCCAATACTGACAGTTCCTTCGTGATCTTTCAGAGCGTCCGTCATGATTCTTTCCAGGAAGATGTTGAAAAGAGTAGGTGAGAGTAAGCAGCCTTGTCCGACTCCAACTGTAGTCCTAAACCAGTTTCCTATTTTGCCGTTGAAGCAGACTGCGCTAGTGGCCTTGTTGTAAAGGTTTGCTATGACTTTGATCAGGTTGGCATTGATGTTGTATAGCTTCATAGTGGACCAAAGGGCTGCATGCCACAACCTGTCAAACGCTTTCTTAAAATCCACAAAGATATGATAGAGATCTTGCTGGTGCTGGAGGTACCTCTCACATAGAACTCTCAGGTTGAAGATCTGCTGAGTTGTGCTGCGCCCTGGTCTGAAGCCTGCCTGTTCCTCAGCTATGATTTCCTCTGCCTGTGGCTTCAGCCTGTTCAGTAGGATCTTTAACATGACTTTGCTTGGGTGGCATATAAGACTGATCGTGCGATAATTCTGGCATTGATGTAAGTTGCCTTTTTGGGGGAGAGTTATTATAAGTGATTGGGTCCATGGTGTGGGCCAATCCCCTGACTGCCAGATCTTATTGCAGATAGTTAGTAAGGTGCTTATCTTGTCTTCACCCCCTTCTTTGACTAGTTCTGCAGAGATGTTGTCTGCTCCTGCTGCCTTCCCTTTCTTCAGCGACTTCACTGCAGCCTCTACTTCTTCTCGGAGGATGGGATAGTTGCCATTGTTGGTCACGGGTGGGTTGACAAGTATGCCTGGGTCCCCTGTAGCTCGGTGGTTGTTCATATCGGAGCAGTACTCTGTCCATCTCTTCAGTATGTCTTGGTCTTCCGTAAGACAGTTCCCTTCACTATCTTGAATCCTTGTTTTACACTGATCAGGTCTTTCACCAGCTGGTATGCTTTTTTGCTATTATTTTTGTTCAAATTTTCTTCTACGTGTTTACACTGATCTTCAATCCACTTATTCTTTGCCTTCTTCATGCTTTTCTTGATATCCTGGTTAATTTTCCTGTATTGTTGAGCTCCTTCTACCTCTGATTTCTTTTTTTTAAAATTATCGACGCTTGTCACATAGAACAAAGATGTCAGCTGTAACCCAAGGTTTCTTTGCTTGTCGGTGTTTGCCAAGGATCTCACTGGATGTTTGGGTTACAGCAGTGTTAAATGTGTCGATCAGTGTGTCCACGTCCGTGTCTTCTGCGCCTAAAAGTAGCAGTGGCGCGAATTTACCTCCCATCTTTGCCTGGAAGGCTTCCGCTATCTCTGGGTCTTTCAACTTCTCGAGGTCAAACTTGATTCTGGTGGGACCCTGCTTGTTGACCTACTTTAGGCGGAGTCGGAAGGTCACATCATCACTAAGTCATGGTCGCTTCCAATGTCTGCTCCTGGAAAACTTCTTGTCTTGGCAAAGCTCACACTGGTTTGGAAGCGTCTCTTCACCATGATGTAGTCAATTTGGTTATGGTGCTCTCCGTTCGGGCTGTGCCATGTCCACCTACTGGATGATCAAAGTTCACTACTGTCATTTTATTGTGGAAAGAAATGTCTGCCACGGCTATCGAAAAGCTCAGAACTGTCATAAGTATGTTAGTCTTTGATGTGCAGATCAGCTTTTCGGCGCATTAGCAGTGTTAGACAGTACATGATCTGACGCCCGAAGCAACTGCCACCCTTGTCTCCTCCTTTGTTTTATCACGGCTAGACTACTGTAACTCCCTCCTTTCCGGAATACCTAAAACCCAGCTAGATAAACCGCAGAGAGTGCAAAACAGTGCTGGCCGTTTAATTCTGCGCGTGCGTAAGCGTGACAATATCCGCCCCGCCCTTACGAAACTCCACTGGCTGCCCGTACAAAAAAGGCATTCTGTATAAACTGTCCTGCATGTGCTTCAATTCTCTCAGCCTGACTTCTCCTGCCTATATCTCTGACTTACTCCATCTGTATACTCCATCTCGCACCCTCCGCTCTTCCTCTGGCATATAAATTTCGCATTCCCAATTTCAAATGTAAAACACGTGACGGTCGTGCCCATCATTCAAATCACTTCTCAAAACCCACCTCTACAACAATGCCTTTTACTAGTTCATATCCCCAGCCATGCACACTTCATCACCACTGCGACGTGCGCTCGCGCGCACGCGCGCGCGCGCGCGTGTGTGTGTGTGTGTGTGTGTGTGTGCGTAGTTGTGTGTGTGTGTATGTATGTATATGTGTGTGTATGTGTGTGTGTGTGTGTGTGTGTGTGTGTGTGTGTGTGTGTGTGTGAGTATGCGTGTTAGCTGTTACCCTTTTTATTGTATCAGTGCTTAGAGCTACTTTTAGAATAAGCGCATAACAAATCTCCTTTATTATTATTATTATTATTATTATTATTATTATTATTATTATTATTATTATTTTATTGTGGAAAGAAATTTCCGCCATGGCTATCGAAAAGCTCAGAATTGTCATTTAATTGTGGAAAGAAATGTCTGTCACGGCTATCGAAAAGTTTAGAACTGTCATTTTATTGTGGAAAGATAGGTCTCGGCTATCGATCATCAGAAGAGACGAAACTTGAAGAATTCTGGGTCGCTTTGCGATTTCTTCTGCTACACCCCAGGCTGTGCCGCGCCCCAGCCTGTGCACAAAAACCTTTCCGGTCTCAAATAGTCTCGTAATGGTGGCTTGCCCCTTGGTGATTGGTGGATCATTTGGGGCGACGCCATATTTTCGCGAAAGCAATGACGTACAGGAAGTTGCTGCTATTTTTTTTTAAACAGCTGTTACGTTTACATTGAATCTGTGCCGGCTATTAAATCACGATTTAAGTGAGTGTGTTTTGTGTTATTCACGGTAAGCAATGGAAAAAGGTGTAATACAGTGAAAGTGTGTAAACATACAACATTCACAAAGTGTCAGACGAATTCACCTTGCATAAAGAAATAGTCACTTCACATACGTAAAAACGTCAACATCTGGAGGCTATAGTGGGAACCCAACATCTCTGTACACAAGCAAAGTTTACCAAATGAGAATAATATGTTGATAGAAGAAGTTGCTAAAAAAAAACAGAAGGGACTCGGAAGAACACAAGTAATCAGAATGAATTTTTTAAAATGCCTTTCAGTGTTTCTTTTAATTAATAAACAGAACACAACTAGATTTAATTTTGGTATTATCAGTTTCATCAGACTTTTATGCTCGTGTCGCCGTCGGCCATTGTACGTCTGCACATCGGACACCCCAAGGTGTTCCATTGGTCACGTGATTAATTCGAGACCGGAAGACCATTTGTGCGCAACCTGGGGCGCGGCACAGCATGGGGGTGTAACATCTTCCGTTCATCACGCACGCCGCAAAGTGGGGACAACAAACCTCGTGGTCGATTTTTCCCTATCACGTGACTTTTCGTACATTAACTGCCGACGTCAAAGTTGTGTGTGTTTGTTGGATCCCCTGTGTCGCATTTTGACCGTCACGCGTGAACAATTGAAGTCGGAAAATATCGGTCTTCCGCTCATCACGCACGGTACGCGAAACTCGGTTGGCGGAAAAATGTCTCTAAGTCAACCATGACCAAACATGTGTATTTTCACAAACACAATAATTATTGAAGGAAATATCCTCTTTTGTCAGTACACAGCACGTTGTGTGGATTAGTGCTTTGTTGATGAGACTGCAGCCTGTCATCTAATAATGGATGAGCAGAAGGGAAATTAATTATATTAACACATATGATAAAGCAGAGACATGTAACAAAACGGTTGCAAGTTTTCGTGCGTTTTCGGCATTTAGGCGCTCACAAAACCATTAAACAATTCAGTGATTGTTGTATATTTGCTTCAGTTTGCTTCCTACATCTTTTGTGTACATTTTTGCACCGGCAAAGGCTGATTTGTTATGCAGAAATATACTTTCCTTTACTCAAAGAGCCCAAAGTACCCATGATCTGAGCTGTGCACGCATGCATCATGTAGCTAGGTAAAGTCAACCTGATTTCACACAAATTATAGCAAGACTGAAACTGTACCGTGAAATTCTAGTTTTGTCACCATTTTCTAAAGTCTTGAAGCGAAAGCGAATCTCATATCAAGGTAAATATAAAATTACGTAAAAACAAAAAATACGTCATGACAAATGACGTTTGACAAACCAATGACGCGTAGAGCTGTTCTTAATTAGACGAACTATTGATCTGCAAACCTAGATCGCGGAGAAGATCGGCAATCTTTCGGTTTGTTTCTTAATTGAGGTTGTACGAACCTAGGCGAACTTCAGCTAACCAGGTTTGCCATGGTTCTCTTTCTTAACTGAAGTGCTTGATTCGGCGTACTTACTGTCTGCGAAGGTGTTCAAAATGGCTGCCGCTATGCCGCTTCGCGATTTGAACGATGTTTGTTTTTGTACTCCTTGCAGTAGCGACCCCACAAACAGCGTTGCGCCTCCCCCAAATCAATAAAAATAGGTCTTGTTCTTCGCACGAGTGAAATATCACCGTCCGCCATATTTGTTTGTATCGGTGACTGTCTTCTTATCTCCAACGCAGAAGAGGGTAAAAGTTTTGACCAATCAGAGAAAAGGTTCGCCTTTGTTTGCTCGAGCGCGGCACCTTTTCCGACAGCAAACTATGGTTTGCCGAGGTTCGTGAACTACTTCGAACTAGGTTCGCCGTATCTCTAGATCGTCTAATTAAGAACCAACCTGGTTCGTCCGAGATCGTGAACTGTAGTTCGTCAGAGTTCGCGAACTAAAGTTCGTTTAATTAAAAACATGCTGTATGCACTGCGCGCGCCCCTTCTACAGATCACTATGACGCATCGGCACATTTGCGAGGCTTTTTCAGAAGGAGATATATCAACTTCAGAATCAAGTCAAAGACAAAAGGTAGAGACCCTTAACAGCGAAGACAGCTCTCATATAGAAGGTACTCTGTGGGTTATGGCTCATCCCATCTTGTTCTTTTTGCCGCGCATGACACAAGTTGCAAAATTGCTTCCATGGTTCTTTCAATAGACTATTTTCAAAGTTTAGGTGTTTATTATATTGTAAACTGAGATTGCTAACCTGGCTTAGGGGGGAGTTTAGGGGCTCATTTCAGTTCTTCTGGCAGTTATGTCTTTGCCTTAATTCACTACTAAAATAAAAAGTAAAAAACATTTTTTTTAAAAAATAATTTGAATCTTTGCAAACCAAACAGGTGAGGCCAGCGTCGCTAGCAAGAGTACATTGAGGGGAATTACTCAGCGCTAAAAAGAGATGTAACGAGTTTAGCCGCTGTGTATTTACTGTGGGCTGCCGATTGGGCTGCCAGGGGCAGGGCAGCTAACCCTTTGTCTGTCCAGCGCTGAGTAATCCCCCTTTGGACGTGTAATATTTGAATCTTTGACACTTACGAGGCTCGGACGAGTGATCGCCTGGTAACAGGAAAGGTGCCGCGGTCAAAGTTGTGGTCGATCCACTCCATGTACTGCTCTCGGTACCCGTCACACTCCGCTTCACTCAGCACCCCTTCCACCACCGTGTAGCCCTTCTCTGATAGCTCAGCGCGGTGCCGGGAGGTGAAAAGCATCTCTGCACTCATGGCGCTAGTTGGGCTCAGCACAAGCAGTAGGCCTGTTTCTGTCCGAGGAAAAATTTCGTGTGGTGAATTCTACGATCTTTGACATCACCGCTTTCCTGCCTCTCATTGTGTTTGTGAAATCTTTGTGAACTCAGCGTCAAAGAACTTCATTCGCACAAGAAACATGGATACAAAATGTCGTCAGCAAGAGGCATGGATCCTCATGAGCCCCCGCAACTTAGGGGGCTCATGAGGATCTATGACTCTTGTATTTAGGGTTAGCTCATTGTGTCAGAAATCAGCGCTATATAATTATCTGTGAGACTGGTTCATTAATTTAAAAGTCAGTTCAGTTCAGTTCCGTCAAGATGGGATCTCTGCGCTCGGAAAAGCCCATAAGAAATCCACCACACCCCCACCCTTCCCCTACCCATCAGAAGCTCCTGTCGTTATCTCGCCAACAATATTGATCTGGTTTACTATGGATCTGTCTATTAATTTGAAACGGATGCAGTAAAAGACTGAAAAGGACATGATTAACACATAATTTCTGGCACAAACAGTAGAATCATAGTGACGTTGGGGTTGCTCCTATAACAAATTTTTAAAAAAAAATTTTACTGACATTACGGTCAGTAGTGCGTTGTGGTGTCCAAAAATGTGTGAACTAGCTACTAAATTCCATTTACGTCATAAGTTTGTGTTCGGTCTGAGTGTGGGTGACAATTTTTATGTAATCTGTCACGCTCCCCTGGCAAATGTTGCCATTCTGGGGACCTTAAATGGTCCAGGGACGCAAACGGATTATCTCCCGTGGGACACCCGTGAATTATGGGTTGACGCACTTTGTCTCTTGTCAACTTTCAGTTTTCCTTCGAGAAGTTATAATATAAGTTAATAGAACCTACCAGGAGGTACCCTAACCTTTTCACATAGCAACTACCCCCACACCGTATGCCCTAGTCTTGCCGCCTGCGCGGTGCTTTCTGAGACTGATCCATGGTATAGGCGGAAAACCAACCACGGCTTACTCTATAGTAAAATCAATGACATCGCGCTCCTCACGAAAGCGATAAAAACAACTGAAAATGAAACAGACAAACCTTTACGATTCACCTTCACTGCTGTAGATATCCAATACCAACAATGATTGCTCTACAAAGCAGCAAAACTCAAAGTGACAGAATCAGCGACGGAGTAGCGGCCCAGACTCAGTGGCGCAGCCGACAATTGAAAGGCTAAAGCTAAACTGTCGTCTGCGTGGTTTGATTTTTGGTGATTGGATTCATGTTGTGAAAGGACCTATAAAGCATAGAAGTGGAGTGTTCGAATCCTATCATTTCTAGACAGACCTCGCGACTCACATTCTCAAACTGTTTGATTCAATAGTCACCTCGAGCTTCGCCCTCGGTGACTATGAATCAAACAGTTTGAGAACGGGAGTCGCTCGGTTTGTCTGAAAATGATAGTATACCAACACTCCACTTCTATGCTCCCGGAGTCAAACTGTTAGACTGGGAGATTACAATAGGAAATGTACACTCGCGTGGTATGTTGCTTGGTGAAACTGTCAAGTTGTCTGCGGAACTGCTTTCATGATGAACTTTTGGTTTGGACTTGCCACGGCGGCGTGTGAACGCAGAAACGATACAATGTTGGTGACAATCACAGATTTTATAGAAAATTCACCCTAAGCCGGGCCGCATTTCCCAAATGGTAGAGGTGTCATCTAACAACTATGTACCAGTTACAGGAGATAGATCGAGATGAATCGACCTTGATAATTCAAGGGTAGTGTCAGGTTAGCTTGAGCGCCGTCAGGCGCCAAGCTAATCTGGCAGTGCCCTCGAATTATCATGGCACCAAGCTAATCTGGCACCGCCCATGAATTATCATGACGCCAAGCTAATGTGGCACTACCCTTGAGACGATTCATCTTCTGCTGTTGTGGGCCAGGTCTGGATGGGTGATGGTACCTACGAGTCTGACTTTCATTTTGGCCTCGATAGAGATCGGTAGAGATCGTTTAGTGGTAGATCGTTTAGTGGGGTCCGGACAGTGTGGTCTTTGCTTTAACCACAATCATGTCACTTTCATGTAGATAGCTCAAAATAATATTAACCCTTTGACTGCCAGTATTCGTAGCGTTTGTTTCTAAAGTCTTCGTTCAAACAACGCCAAACAACGCCAAACGGTCCCGTCCTTCCGAGGAACATGCCTTTTTCATGCACTGTTGTATTTGTATTCCCTCATCCTCCCTCTCCCCCCCCCCCCCCCCCCCCCCCCAGTAATTACTTATCGTTTGTTGGTTGCTGGGTTTTTTCCCCCGTAACCCCTTCGCTGTCGATGAACACGGATTTGGCGTCTAAATCACAGTACTCAAACCAAGGGGAATCACAGCGCTGGACAGACAACAGTTAGATCCCCTGCCCCCGCCTATCAGGCACCCAATCGCCAGCCCACAGAGAAATACGCAGGTATAGAATAACAATAATAATAATAATAATGGTTTGTGAGAGTCTAAATCACAGCACATTGTTCATTCGCGTTAAGACTGAACTTGGAACACACAGGAACACACAGGAACACAGGAACAGGGACCCAAAATGGACATAAAGAACCTAGAACTAACAAGAGACATCAATCATCAAGAGACATAAACCCTAATGAGCCCCCGCGACTGCGGTAAGTTAGTGCGACTGCGGTCAGTTAGTGCGACTGCGGTCAGTTAGTGCAACTGCGGTCAGTTAGTGCGACTGCGGTCAGTTAGTGCAACTGCGGTCAGTTAGTGTGACTGCGATAAGTTAGTGTGACTGCGGTAAGTTAGTGCGACTGTGGTCAGTTAGTGCAACTGCGGTCAGTTAGTGCGACTGTGGTCAGTTAGTGCAACTGCGGTCAGTTAGTGCGACTGCGGTCAGTTAGTGTGACTGCGGTAAGTTAGCGCGACTGCGGTAAGTTAGTGCGACTGCGGTAAGTTAGTGCGACTGCGGTCAGTTAGTGCGACTGCGGTCAGTTAGTGCGACTGCGGTAAGTTAGTGCGACTGCGATAAGTTAGTGCGACTGCAGTAAGTTAGTGCGACTGCGGTAAGTTAGTGCGACTGTGGTCAGTTAGTGCGACTGCGGTCAGTTATTGCGACTGCGGTAAGTTAGTGCGACTGCGGTAAGTTAGTGCGACTGCGGTAAGTTAGTGCGACTGTGGTCAGTTAGTGCGACTGCGGTAAGTTAGTGCGACTGCGGTAAGTTAGTGCGACTGCGGTCAGTTAGTGCGACTGCGGTCATTTAGTGCGACTGCGGTCAGTTAGTGCGACTGCGGTCAGTTAGTGCGACTGCGGTCAGTTAGTGCGACTGCGGTCAGTTAGTGTGACTGCGGTAAGTTAGCGCGACTGAGGTAAGTTAGCGCGACTGCGGTAAGTTAGCGCGACTGCGGTAAGTTAGTGCGACTGCGGTCAGTTAGTGCGACTGCGGTAAGTTAGTGCGACTGCGGTAAGTTAGTGCGACTGCGGTAAGTTAGTGCGACTGCAGTAAGTTAGTGCGACTAGTGCGACTGCGGTAAGTTAGTGCGACTGCGGTAAGTTAGTGCGACTGCGGTCAGTTAGCGCAACTGCGGTCAGTTATTGCGACTGCGGTAAGTTAGTGCGACTGCGGTAAGTTAGTGCGACTGCGGTCAGTTAGTGCGACTGCGGTCATTTAGTGCGACTGTGGTCAGTTAGTGCGACTGCGGTCAGTTAGTGTGACTGCGGTAAGTTAGTGTGACTGCGGTAAGTTAGTGCGACTGCGGTAAGTTAGTGCGACTTCGGGGGCTCATGAGGTTTCATGTCTCTTGCAGATGGGTGGCGTTCGCCTTGCCACCGGCAGTTAAGGGGATAACGGCAGGTGCGAAACATGGCGTGGTCACTGCCTTAACTCTTACCAGTTCGCTCTATTTGAGGCCAGTGAACAAAATGACTTTTACCCTCACACATGACCAAGCAAAAATGCTGCTGAAAGCTCTTCTAGTGGTCAAATGTTGGCTTATTATACATCATATTAAAGTGCATTGAGTCAGCATTCAGTCAGGATAAGTAAAAAGTCTGTACTTAACGTAGTTTAGAAGTTGTTGTTTATTTAGCGACGAAGAAAAAATGGTGTCCGGTTTCCAAAAACAGTTTTCACGAAAGTCACTAAGAAGAAATTTTTTTTTGTTTCTTGCCCCTTTGTTTAAAATGTGAATCCAGTGTGTGGACAAATCATTTCTACACATTTTTGTGAAGTTTCAAGAAAATGTGTTTGAATTTCTAAGAGTTACGCAACATAATCTACACCGGTCAAGGGCAGGAAAAAGTGGGCGTGTCAACACCTGGCATGACTGAGACAACAAACATGTGCTTCTCTGAAAATCTCTGACTTGCTGAAAATATCACTGAGGCAATACACAGCAAGTAATAAAACTTGTTTATGTACTTCATAAAGTTTCACGATTCTGAACCAGACAATAGGTAAACAAAGACTCACATGGATAGCACATGGTCAAACCAAAATAGAAAGTGTCACAATGACCTGCGATGGTTTTCTTTCGTTTTTTCCACATCGCTGGTGCTGGAATCATGTTCAGTGGCCTGGTTGCTGGAAGATTCCCCTTCAGTGAGATACTCTTCACATTCGGACTCAGATGAACTCATTTTGACGGAATATTCTCAGAGAGAAATCGCAAGCAGTGAAAATAACGCATTAGGGAAAGCAAGATGGTGGACGTAGTGACTCGATCGATAACAAAGGTCACGAACAAACTCAAAATTAATATTTTTTTCATTCTATCATATGAAAGTGACTTTCTAATGTCAATAAGTTATTACAATAATATTGAGAGTAAAAATTAATTGGTTTTAATTCAGTAAACACGATGGAATTTTCCATGGGCATGGCTTCGTATGTAGACATACGATGGCCAAGGGAGCGAACTGGTAAGAGTTAATGTGTTAACACCTACACCGTACAAATAACGTTTTACAGATTAATTGATTTTTTTCCCAACACTACACGTTCGTGAAGCACATAAATCAATGATTAATAGTACACTGCAACAAAACATTGGGGGTGTCACCACCTGCAGTCATGTTTACCTGTGTCAAAGCTCCATTCCCCCTCCCCCTCCCCCCCCCCACCCCCTATTGTTCGTGGCCCTGCTTTAGGGCCAAAGGCCGTGTAAATAAGTCGATGAGTCGGTGGGTGGGGTGCCTCATCCAGTAAAGACGGATCCACCCAGGAAATCACACTAAGAACCAAATCACACCAAACAGGTGACGGGAAAGCGTGTAAAATGCAGAGAAGTACCCAACGGAGAAAGAAACACGCTTAGAAACGACAGTTACAACACAATTTATTGTCATTCAGGCCTCCGGATACGCGGCTTAAGGCCTTGTATCCGGAGGCGGCACGTCTCGAATGAGTTAATATTTCACATTCCTTCGCAACCACATTCAAGATAAGCAGCGACTGATCTCCATTTTTGTTTGTCTGTTTTGAAAACGGGTATTTACCCGAAATATTAATAGTGTTGTAACCGTCTTTTCTACGTGTGTTTCTTTCTCCGTTGTGTTCTTCTCTACACTAACAACCACAACGTAACCATGCGTCTTGACACTACATAAAAAATACTAACTACACTAGGTGAACATATATTACAGGACAGCCCTTTGTAATGAACATTTGTATTACCTAACTTTAGTAAATTAGTTTGAATAAATGAATGAATGTATAAATGAATAAATGAATGAATGTATAATTGAATGAATGAGTGAATGAATAAATGAATGAATGTATAATGAATGAATGAATAAATGAATGTATAAATGAATGAATGAATGAATGAATGAATGAATGGTTTGCACCCTTTCATCCACTTCAACCAACCAACAAGCCAACACACATACACACAAAACAGCAACCACTGAGCCAACCAATAATCAATCATTAACCCTTCTAGCCCCATGGTCCCATTTCTCAAATTTTGGAGGTGTTGCCTAACGACTATGTACCATTTGCAGAAGATGGCTTGACCATGATAATTCAAGGTTAGTGCCAGATTAGCTTGGCGCCCTCAGGCGCCAAGCTAATCTGGCACTACCCTTGAATTATCATAGTCAATCCATCTCCTGCTGTGGGGATCCGGGGCCAAAAGGGTTAAGCAGTCTACAGATTCTGTCTGGCGAGGAATGCACATGAACTTGCAGACACAAAGTCAGTCGAGTACACGACTTGTATCAAGAGCAGTCACGCTACTTAATCCATGTGATTCTGACAGCAGTGTAGTTTGAGACTGCGGCTTCCAGTGACATCTTTCACCTGCCGTTTCGCCCCTTGCCCATCGCTACAGGACTTGGAAAGGTCGTTGTCATGGTCCGTGGGCGTTTCCTAAAGCCTGCGCGGTGGAGCTTTTTGGTGGAGTGCAGTGTGCGCAGTACTGGCCCCACCCTTTAAACCCTTGGTTCGTCTGCCATGGCCTAGCACGCTAGGACGGTGGCATCAAGGTCCTCGGGTCGTAGGTTTTATATCAGACTGTCCTTGTCCTAGTCTCTGGCTCAAAAACCTTCCCCGGAGACACGGGGGCTTTGATGTCAGGGTTTTCCTCCCTTAGCCTTTCCGCAGCCAAGCGGCCAGTCCTGCAAGGCAGCAGGGGACACGTGGAGGGCGGGGTCGTCTATGTCCCGTGCAGATGTGAACATCTGCCCACTGCCCACTGTTTCACTGAGGCATTGAATCGTCTGTGTTGGGTTACTTCTCGGGTTACATCGTGGTATTGTAGTCCGATGAAGATGATTATCAGACCGACGCGCCGAAGGCACGGAGTTCTGATAATCAGCTTCAGAGGACTACAAACCACGATGTAACCCGAGAAGTAACCCAACACAGACGGTCCAATGCCATTGTCGTTCAGTCTAAATTACGCACTATTTGAAGCCTCGAATGTGTCTCTGACGTCAGGAGTAAAACGCCAAATATTTCTGACGTCAGATTGTATTTTTAAAAAAATACACAGGGGACGCGACTCTTTGTGAATAGAAGTACCCAACGGAGAAAGAAACACGCTTAGAAAAGACGGGTACAACACAATTTATTAATATTTCGGGTAAATACCCTTTGTCAAAATAGACAAACAAACAAACAGAGAGATTAGCCGCTACGTATCTTCATTCGCAGAAGGAATGTGGCAACTTTGTGAATAGGCTACCATGCCCGGTCGTACAAATGTGCTGGCTTTTTGCCGCTGGAATTTCAAACGTTTACCAGCGGTGCTACTTCTAAGCAGCCAATGACAAGATCAGAATCTGTAGCAATCAAGTGCGGACTTTTTTCACTGGGTTCAAGCGATAAAATTTATAAAGTTTGAGCGCAGGACTGCGTGGCAAGCGACTGGATACACGGTAGGTCTGATTTCGTACATGATACATGTATTGTTGGCATCTTTCGCTAACCGGTACTGAGCTCATACACGCATTCATCAATGACTCGATCTTTTCAATAAAAACTGAAATGCCATAGATCTGTCACATTTTATTTATTTATTTATCTTTCTCTCTTACTGCACGAATGGCAACAGTCCTTGCTTCCTAAATAACACACGTGTTGACATGGAGCACAATGAAAAGTTTCGAGTTGTCTCAGTTCAGAGTTTGAATTGCGACACATTTGTGTAGCACTTGTGTAGTATACTCACCGCTAGAGTCATGCCGAAATAAGGTAATTTTCTTTTATTTCCCTATCGTCCCTATTGTGTTTTCCGGTTATTTATGATGTAAGGTGCCGGACAGCCCCAGACGAAAGACCTAGGACAGATTCGTGCGCGATACTAGAATTGCGGATTGGCCAACTGATTAAAAATGACAGGTACGGCAATGGTTCTAGGAGGTAGGCATTGGGGCATTGAATCCCCTGCGATTTTTAGATGCTGACCAATCAGTGTCGGAAAATGGAGTGAGTGAACGACAATGTCAGATGACCTCACCTGCCCGAATCATATGTGCACTGATGAGGCCAACAAGAGGCATATATCCTCATGAGCCCCCGTGCATGCGTGGGCTCATGAGGATCTATGCCTCTTGCAGTCGGAGATCAAATTCATTTCGTGGTCATTGTGTCTTAGAAAAGTCTGGAAAAGTTTTCTGCAACTGGTGGCCGATTCCGTGTTACTTTTGGTTTCGCGTTTCTAGAAACTGAATGTGGTTTTCTCAGATTGAACAGAGCAGTTACTAAAAATAGCTACATGTACTGAGCATTTTCTAGTTTCCTTTTCAGTCCCCCAAACAACTTTCACCTGTTAGTTTGTTTGCTCTTTCATGGCAACCGAGTCAATCCGTAGTTGCAATGTTAACAGTCATTTCGCATGCGAAGCATATGCTTAGTGTCGATTGGTAATTAATTATTGAGCAGATTAAACAACTGAAACGAGAAACAAAAGAATTTGAAATCGCAGGAACAGACCATAAACCGGAAGTTAGCTGTTCTTGTTTGTTGATGTTGTTATTGTTTTGCTTTCATTTTCTCTTTGCTTGTTTTGTTTTGTTTTGTTTTGTTTTTATTGAAATGCCATGGTTGATGAGAAAATCAAATTAAGTGCAATGCTTTAACACTGCCACAGTCGAACTCCGGGCAAATTCAGTTGTCGTCCTGGCGCCGGAAGTCTACATTAAAGTTCTAGAGACAGATTTATCGCAATAGAGAGAGAGAGAGAGAGAGAGAGAGAGAGAGAGAGAGAGAGAGGCTGTCTTTTAATACCACTTGTGTTTTTGGTTGTTCGAGCTGACCAGGTTGGTCTGTTTGTCTGCATGCACAAGGGGATAACACAATGTAAATATAATAGTGTATCGATATGTTCAAGTAAAGCATATAACAAAACTATAAATATATAATAGGAAGTTGTACCGGCCAATTGCAACACGACTTAGACACAGGCTTTAACACATGAATAGCGAAAGGCACAGACAGACAGACAGAACGTACATGAGTTTCCCGCTCTCTCTGTCTGTGTGAGTAACGAACAGACATACAGACACAAAAACAGAAATAGAAAAGAACATCAACTCACTGAGAGTCCGCACAGTGGCAACCGCCCCGCAAACAAAGATGGCAGTCTAGTTTGACACGACGCCAACAACCTGCTATTTGTTGTAAACTGAAGCGCTTCAAATTTATTCTACTTTTGCTTTGCTCGGCCACTCGCCATTTCTCTTAATTCCTACTTTCGGTCCATGTTTGGTTTCATCCCCTAACCCACCCAACCGGTACCCCTACCCCTAATCCGCGGCTCGTGACGATTGAGCCACAGCAGAGCATTGGCAGAGTGGAAATTATATATTTCAATAAATTAAAATAGAAATTTTTTTTCATAAAACTATAACAACTTATAAAAAATAAAATAAAATACAACGACAGGCACACACAAATATTGCTCTGCGTTACAGTAGTGTCATCGTAACCTTGCAGTCCCCAAACGTCAGGACATCAACAAGTGGGCGGTGTCTTCTCAAACGATTTTTAGCAATTCATGCGGCAGGCTTTTTAACAGATGCCGAGCTAATTTGACACTACCATTGAACTATCGATCATTCGGCCTTTCAGCTTAACACGCTTAACGATACCTAACCCCTTCACTGCCAGTGGCCGCAGACAGTGATTTTGAAATCATTGTAAAATCCATCGTCAAACTGAGACACAAAGCCGTCACCAAAACAATAAATAAATAAATAAAATATTTTTTAAACAAAAATCGGATACTAAGTGGTTTTAGCAAGAGGCATAGATCCTCATGAGCCCCCGCAACTGCGGGGGCTCATGAGGATCTATACCTCTTGCAGTTAGGTGGTGCTCAATTTTTTCGGCAGTAAGGGTGTTTAGCCTCGAGTTTTCTGAAGAGGTTTGAGAGGTAATGCACTACCTTTGAACGATCCTAGTCTAACCATCTTTCCCGGCAGTTTGTCTTGAGTAAATGATTTTGCATTAGTACATTAATTTCTGCATAGGATATGAGCCTGTGACAAAAGGGCGTTTGTACCAAAAGCAACAACCAATAGAAATGTCCAAAGTAACAACCAAAGGAGATGTCTTTAAAATAGGCTTATTTTAGGCACTGGTTGGTTTTGATGTATCTGGCATGTGGGCATGTTAAATTAATTAATGTGAATGCAGAAACAGATGATTTCCAGCAACAAATAATTTGGCCCTTTCTGAAAATGTTGACTGCTTCGGTAGACGTGTGGTGATAAATATGGTCACAATGTCATTTTATATTTTTAAATTATTCTCTTTCACAAGAAATTAATTGTGTAACCTGTTCTCACAGGTGGAAGTATGAAAAGTATTTTATTCCTTTTGAAATTAAGTTTTCTGTAACAATCAGTGTTGGTTGATACGGTGGACATACTCAGTCAATGTAAATCACAAAAACACAGCTCTTCGCCTGATTACCCCATTTTACCCCAAAAAAAGTTCTTCCGTCATCTGTATTTCTGTTATCTGATCTAAGGACAATGACTGAAGAACTTGTTCCTGTCACTCAGTAGAGAAAAATGTTTGTTGCCACACTGGACATACTATTGGCCATACTCATGAAACTCATCTATGGATTAGTCCATTTTGGTGAAAAGGAAACTGTGAGAAATGCCAGTGTTCCAACAACAATGTCTTCATAGCGAAATCACAAAAAGAACAAATTTTCTGTTGTTTTCTTAACTAAAAATGTCGGTTGTTTCGCGCACGACGTTTTGTCACAGGCTCATATACAGCTCACAATAAATGGGGAGCCTCCTTGAAATACTGGCCTGATTTTGACTGAGCACGACTCGGTTAGATTTCGTATCGGAACTTTTCAACAAGACTGTAACATTAGCCTACAGTCTTCTAAAAAAAAAATTCCAGACAAAATTTTGAAATTACTACAGTTGTGCTTATGAGAAACAGATGATACCTGAAAATCAGAATGACGCCAAAGTTGCACGTGTTTCGACAAAAAAAAAAAAAAGGATTAAAAGCCCGGACAATCGCGTGTTTGTCCGGGCTTTTAATCAATTTTTTTTTCAGTCGAAACACGTGCAATTTCGACCTAATTATAATTGTAATTTCCAGAAATCGCATATTTATGAGGTGAGTGTTATTTCACCCTTATCATTCGGAATACACCAGTGTGTGAAATAAGTTTGACTAAAATAGTTCAAGAGTAGTGCCAGAATAGCTTGGCGCCGCTATTCTGGCACCACCCTTGAACTATTTTAGCCATCGGTCTGTATCCTTATCTGTAAGTACTATAATGTAGCTTGCATTTGGCAGTGTACACATTAGATGCTTTTAGCCTCCGCCGTATGATATGGGTTAACTCACTTAGCCCTAACTCATACCACAGCAAGATTTGGATCGAGCGACAATCAAGGGTGGTGTCAGAATAGCTCGGCGCCTATGGTGGATGTGTCTCCTGGACTGTAATGCAGTCTTTGGAAGACAACTCCAAAATTGTATTATTTGGGCCCTGGCACGCAGCGGGTGTAGGTGGTCCTTAACTCACTGTGAATAGTGTACACAAAGCAAAGTCAGGACAATAAAGGCCAAGACCACAGCGGGTGTAGGCGGTCCTTAACTCACTGTGAATAGTGTACACAAAGCAAAGTCAGGACAATAAAGGCCAAGACCACAGCGGGTGTAGGCGGTCCTTAACTCACTGTGAATAGTGTACACAAAGCAAAGTCAGGACAATAAAGGCCAAGACCACAGCGGGTGTAGGCGGTCCTTAACTCACTGTGAATAGTGTACACAAAGCAAAGTCAGGACAATAAAGGCCAAGACCACAGCGGGTGTAGGCGGTCCTTAACTCACTGTGAATAGTGTACACAAAGCAAAGTCAGGACAATAAAGGCCAAGACCACAGCGGGTGTAGGCGGTCCTTAACTCACTGTGAATAGTGTACACAAAGCAAAGTCAGGACAATAAAGGCCAAGACCACAGCGGGTGTAGGCGGTCCTTAACTCACTGTGAATAGTGTACACAAAGCAAAGTCAGGACAATAAAGGCCAAGACCACAGCGGGTGTAGGCGATCCTTAACTCACTGTGAATAGTGTACACAAAGCAAAGTCAGGACAATAAAGGCCAAGACCACAGCGGGTGTAGGCGGTCCTTAACTCACTGTGAATAGTGTACACAAAGCAAAGTCAGGACAATAAAGGCCAAGACCACAGCGGGTGTAGGCGGTCCTTAACTCACTGTGAATAGTGTACACAAAGCAAAGTCAGGACAATAAAGTTGCCGTTGTCCACTGTAGACAGCGTTGCAGTGCGGTCCTTAACTCACTGTGAATAGTGTCAAAGCGTGATGCAATAAAGGCCAAGACCACAGCGGTGTAGGCGTCCTAACTCACTGTGAATAGGTACACGAAGCAAGTCAGGACAATAAGGCCAAGACACAGCGGGTGTAGGCGGTCCTTAACTCACTGTGAATAGTGTACACAAAGCAAAGTCAGGACAATAAAGGCCAAGACCACAGCGGGTGTAGGCGATCCTTAACTCACTGTGAATAGTGTACACAAAGCAAAGTCAGGACAATAAAGGCCAAGACCACAGCGGGTGTAGGCGGTCCTTAACTCACTGTGAATAGTGTACACAAAGCAAAGTCAGGACAATAAAGGCCAAGACCACAGCGGGTGTAGGTGGTCCTTAACTCACTGTAAATAGTGTACACAAAGCAAAGTCAGGACAATAAAGGCCAAGACCACAAAGGGTAGTCGGTCACCGTCAGATTACTGTGTGCACTGTTTATTCACACCCTGTTGACTCATTCGAGACGTGCCGCCTCCGGATACGCGGCATAGGCCGCGTATCCGGAGGCAGCACGTCTCGAATGAGTTAATCATTTAATAATAATAATAATAATAATAATAATAATAATAATAATAATGATAATAGCATTATATAGCGCTGTAACCCAGCAATTGTCACGCTTAAAAACGGTGAGACACAAAGAACGAGACGCGAAAACAAAACTGAGAGGCCTTAACGCTGACAGTGAAAGATGATTAAAGACTTCTTCTTCTTCTTCTTCTTATTCTCGAATGCCCTCACACTTTGAGTTTGGCTCTCAAAATGAAATCTGTGGTCTTCTGTAGCGCCTCCACAGGCCCGTACAGCTTCTCTTGTAGAGTGGCGGGCTTCGGCCATATCTCCCCCCTCAGCAGCTGGTGGTTCCCACAGTCCTGGAGGATGTGCTCTGTGGTCTGCTTTGACCCGTCCCCTGACTCCTCGAGACAGTCGGGAAGGTCCTCCAGTCGCTGGGGGTGGGCTCCGAAGAGGCGCAGAGCCCGGTACTGCACCTGCCTGGTGAGACTCCACAGGGCGAGCATCATTTCTGTTGAATTCATCTCCAAGTGTCATATGGCTGTATATGCGTGGTACTGTGGTTTATTAGAGTGCGCTGTGCAGCCCAGTACCTCCGTCTTCAGCACTCGGGGTTTCTGTCGGGGTTACCTCACCCTTAACTCCTGGTCAAAAGGCCTTTCCTTGGGGCACAGGATGGTTTGGTTTTGGAGTGTCCTTCTCCTAGATGGGTTGCCGACCAAGGCTTATGAGTCCGATCTACTCAGGTTTTTCCTCGGAGTTTTCCTTCTGGAAGGAGATCTGCCAACCAAGGCTATCGATCATCCCTGCCCGGATTTTTATATGGTTTACTCCCCTAGCCTTTGCCTCTCCCAAGGCACCCAGGCAGTGGGGCTATTTACCCATAGCTGGGGATCTGGTTCATGGGCATCAGGGCTTGTCCAGACACCGATGGGCCTGCATGCCGCATGTCTGGGGGCCAGATCTCCTCCGAGTCCTCTGTAGTTCAGCCCGAGTCCGTAAGGTGCTCGGTTACCGTGAGTCGCCACAAGGAAGCACTACATGAGACTTGTTGTTGGAGAGGCGTGTACTGGCAGGGAGAGACTGACATGCTCTGCTCTCCTTATCGCAGAACTGCTAGCCAGCGGTGGGAGCTAAAAGCGAGAGCGACAAGCACAGACGCTACACTACCACACTAGACGCATCACAACAACCACTTGACCCACAGATTAAAGATTACTGCCAGCTTTGAAAGATAAAGGGCTAGACAGATGCATCAGCTTTGGGGAAAAGGTACGTTTTAAGATTGCTTTTGAATGCCGGGAGAGTTGGAGACTGCCGCCAGGAGAGAGGAAGAGTATTCCACATGGATGGCCCAACGTGGCAAAAAGCCCGTGAGCCTCAGTGGCTACAGTGGAGAGTTTAGTGCGGGGAACTTCAAGTGAGCGGATCAGAGGAGGAACGGAGGGATCTGGACGGAGTGTCAAGTTGAAGCAGTTCAGCGAGGTAAATAGGAACAATGTGGTTTATGCACTTGTAGCACAGACATCAGATCTTGTACTGAACTCTCTATGCAATCGGAAGCCAGTGGAGGGATCGGAGTGCCGGTGTGATGTGGTCGGACCTGTTTAAGCGCAGAACGAGGCGTGCTGCGTTGTTCTGGATTCGCCGAAGGGGTTGTATGGAAGAAGCAGGAAGACCAGCTAGAAGAGTTGCAGTAGTCTAGGCGGGAGCGGATAAAAGAAGAGACGAGTTGGGCAGTGGCGTCATAGGACAGATATTTTCTGATGGCTGAGATGCGACGGAGATGATAGTGGCAGGGCTGAGAAGTCTAACTTATAAATTTCTGCATGTAGAGAGTATTGTCTAAAGTCACGCCCGGGTTTTTAACAGAGGGTGAGAGTGGAACAGACAGAGCGTTATCCTCAAAGTAGAGTTCTGTGGTGGAGACGGAAGAAAGTCTTTTACAGTTTTTTTCACGGTTTAATTGCAGTTTATTTCGTGTCATCCAGTTTTTAATGTCAGTGAAACGTTCGGATGTGCTGTCGAGAAGTAGATGGAGTTGTTTGGGTAGAGTGCTATTGTGACCTACTTGTCAAAAAGTGATGGCAGACTCAGTTTCAGTTGACTTATTTTCATTTTATTTTGACTTACTTTTCATTTCCCTTGCAAAGGCAAATTTCTCCAGCAAGGAACACAGATCCTCATGAGCCCCCGCAGAATGCCTCCGCTCATGAGGATCTGTGCCTCTGGCAAACGGATCATGTGTTCTCCAACCCATCCTAGGGTTCTGGATAGGGTTCCACACCGGCCAATCGCTTGGCTTCAAGACTTCGGGCGTTCTCGGGAAGTTCCGTGACTGGGTGCTTGGGCGGAATGGCGAGGTTCTCGAAGGGTTTTATCCTGATGTCGTGGCACGTCTCCATTACGTCGTCGTAAGCCTGCTTCCTCTGCTTCGCCCCTTCAGGGCCCAGCAGGCTGACAGGGCACATGGACAAGATCAGCAACCAGCGCCACCTGTTGTAGAAAAGTGTAACCCATAAAGGCCTGACACTGACACGGTGTGGATCGACCATGATATTTATTTTAAGGGTGGTATCGGAATAGCTTGGCGCCTGTAGGCGCCAAGCTATTCCGACACCACTCTTGAAATATCATGGTCGTTGTGTCTCCAGAACTGTGATGTAGCCACAGAATCCAGACCAAAAAGGCGACTGCCAAGCGTGTAAAATGCAGAGAAGAACCCAATATGGGGGGGGGGGGGGACACGCTTAGAAACACAGTTACAACACAATTTATTAATATTTTTGGAAAATACCCGTCTTCAAAATAGACAAACAAGCAAAACAAGCAAGTATAGAAATCAGTCGCTACTTATCTTCTCATCGAAGAAGGAATGTAGAGCACAGAGGATATTGCGTGTCTGCGTAATAGGTTGTGTTGTACCTGACTTTTCTAAGCGTATTTCTTTCTTCGTGGGGAAGTCCTCAGTGTCTATACCTGTCCGGATGTTTCCGCCCCTTGACGGGGTTGGCGTTGGCGTGGACCGTTCTGGAATCCCACAGGACCAAGGAGCCTTTGGGGACGGGCACGCGCCGCGCTGGGCAGCCCCTGTCCTCAAACCACCGGGTCAAGTCCGGCGTGAAGTGGGAGCTGCCTCGGCAGTTCTTCATGGAGAACTCGTACTGGTCCGGGTGGTCCCGCCAAAACTCCTCGTACAGCTTGTGGGAACCCTCCAGCACCTTCACCAACACAAACAATACCGAGGTCGCGAGTTCCCCCAAACCAGCGCGCTCTTTAGCTTGAGAGGAGTTCTCCATGTTGCCTTGCCTCATCTAAGCCCCCCCCCCCCCCCCCCTCTTCTTTTCTCAATCCATGTGACTTAGCACGCGTACCAGACGATTTCCACCGCCTTTTGAGAGTACCGGAAGGAACTCTTCGGTGCACAAAGGAGAAGAAGAGCAGAATAGTCTTTCATTTTACGACATTCAAACTCCATACTTTAGTTAACCCTTTAGTGCAGCATTATAACTCCATACTTTAGTTAACCCTTTAGTGCAGCATTATAACTCCATACGTTAGTTAACCCTTGTGTGCAGCATTATAACTCCATACTTTAGTTAACCTTTAGTGCAGCATTATAACTCCATACTTTAGTTAACCCTTTAGTGCAGCATTATAACTCCATACTTTAGTTAACCTTTAGTGCAGCATTATAACTCCATACTTTAGTTAACCCTTTAGTGCAGCATTATAACTCCATACTTTAGTTAACCTTTAGTGCAGCATTATAACTCCATACTTTAGTTAACCTTTAGAGGAGCATTATAACTCCATACTTTAGTTAACCCTTTAGTGCAGCATTATAACTCCATACTTTAGTTAACCCTTTAGTGCAGCATTATAACTCCATACTTTAGTTAACCTTTAGTGCAGCATTATAACTCCATACTTTAGTTAACCTTTAGTGCAGCATTATAACTCCATACTTTAGTTAACCCTTTAGTGCAGCATTATAACTCCATACTTTAGTTAACCTTTAGTGCAGCATTATAACTCCATACTTTAGTTAACCTTTAGTGCAGCATTATAACTCCATACTTTAGTTAACCTTTAGTGCAGCATTATAACTCCATACTTTAGTTAACCCTTTAGTGCAGCATTATAACTCCATACTTTAGTTAACCTTTAGTGCAGCATTATAACTCCATACTTTAGTTAACCTTTAGTGCAGCATTATAACTCCATACTTTAGTTAACCTTTAGTGCAGCATTATAACTCCATACGTTAGTTAACCCTTGTGTGTAGCATTATAACTCCATACTTTAGTTAACCTTTAGTGCAGCATTATAACTCCATACTTTAGTTAACCCTTGTGTGCAGCATTATAACTCCATACTTTAGTTAACCCTTTAGTGCAGCATTATAACTCCATACTTTAGTTAACCTTTAGTGCAGCATTATAACTCCATACTTTAGTTAACCCTTTAATGCAGCATTATAACTCCATACTTTAGTTAACCTTTAGTGCAGCATTATAACTCCATACTTTAGTTAACCTTTAGTGCAGCATTATAACTCCATACTTTAGTTAACCCTTTAGTGCAGCATTATAACTCCATACTTTAGTTAACCTTTAGTGCAGCATTATAACTCCATACTTTAGTTAACCCTTTAGTGCAGCATTATAACTCCATACTTTAGTTAACCTTTAGTGCAGCATTATAACTCCATACTTTAGTTAACCTTTAGTGCAGCATTATAACTCCATACTTTAGTTAACCCTTTAGTGCAGCATTATAACTCCATACTTTAGTTAACCTTTAGTGCAGCATTATAACTCCATACTTTAGTTAACCTTTAGTGCAGCATTATAACTCCATACTTTAGTTAACCTTTAGTGCAGCATTATAACTCCATACTTTAGTTAACCTTTAGTGCAGCATTATAACTCCATACTTTAGTTAACCTTTAGTGCAGCATTATAACTCCATACTTTAGTTAACCTTTAGTGCAGCATTATAACTCCATACTTTAGTTAACCTTTAGTGCAGCATTATAACTCCATACTATTAGTTAACCCTTTAGTGCAGCATTATAACTCCATACTTTAGTTAACCTTTAGTGCAGCATTATAACTCCATACTTTAGTTAACCTTTAGTGCAGCATTATAACTCCATACTTTAGTTAACCTTTAGTGCAGCATTATAACTCCATACTTTAGTTAACCT
>BTPG01000004.1:150065452-150130452 GCA_036245525.1 Semisulcospira habei
CTTTAGTGCAGCATTATAACTCCATACTTTAGTTAACCTTTAGTGCAGCATTATAACTCCCATACTTATAGTTAACCCTCTTAGTGGCAGCATTATAACTCCATACTTTAGTTAACCTTTAGTGCAGCATTATAACTCCATACTTTAGTTAACCTTTAGTGCAGCATTATAACTCCATACTTTAGTTAACCCTTTAGTGCAGCATTATAACTCCATACTTTAGTTAACCTTTAGTGCAGCATTATAACTCCATACTTTAGTTAACCCTTTAGTGCAGCATTCAAACTCCATACTTTAGTTAACCTTTAGTGCAGCATTCAAACTCCATACTTTAGTTAACCTTTAGTGCAGCATTATAACTCCATACTTTAGTTAACCTTTAGTGCAGCATTATAACTCCATACTTTAGTTAACCCTTTAGTGCAGCATTATAACTCCATACTTTAGTTAACCTTTAGTGCAGCATTATAACTCCATACTTTAGTTAACCTTTAGTGCAGCATTATAACTCCATACTTTAGTTAACCCTTTAGTGCAGCATTATAACTCCATACTTTAGTTAACCCTTTAGTGCAGCATTATAACTCCATACTTTAGTTAACCTTTAGTGCAGCATTATAACTCCATACTTTAGTTAACCCTTTAGTGCAGCATTATAACTCCATACTTTAGTTAACCTTTAGTGCAGCATTATAACTCCATACTTTAGTTAACCCTTTAGTGCAGCATTATAACTCCATACTTTAGTTAACCCTTTAGTGCAGCATTATAACTCCATACTTTAGTTAACCTTTAGTGCAGCATTATAACTCCATACTTTAGTTAACCTTTAGTGCAGCATTATAACTCCATACTTTAGTTAACCTTTAGTGCAGCATTATAACTCCATACTTTAGTTAACCTTTAGTGCAGCATTATAACTCCATACTTTAGTTAACCTTTAGTGCAGCATTATAACTCCATACTTTAGTTAACCCTTTAGTGCAGCATTATAACTCCATACTTTAGTTAACCTTTAGTGCAGCATTATAACCAATAACATTTATACAAGAGGACTCGCGAAAGGTTAACCCTTAACTGTCTGCAGTAGGCCGCTTTAACTCAGTCGTAACGTGCCGCCTCCGAACACACGGCTTATGCCGCGTATCCGGAGGCGGCACGTCTGGAATGAGTTCACTGTTTGACCACCTCTAGGGTCCAGTCGTCCGGGTCGGCGTGTTCCAGGTAGACCGCCCCTTGGTAGCAGCGCAGGCTGATTTCAGGGTTCACGGACTCGTCAATGTGCAGCCAGCGTTTCTCCTCCGCCCAGAACTCTTCAACACCCTGCAAAGGACAAGTAGGAAAAAACGCAGGTCAGCCCCAGCATATCGAATCTAGAATCTTTGACGTTGAACTCGCAATGATTTGAAAAAACACAAGCTGCGACCACTGGCAGTGAAGGGGTTAAACATGGCAGGTGGCCTCTCATAAGGGGAGGTCGCTGAAAACAGGCTCTGCTGTGCCGGTAACCCTTTCACTGCCAGCGGATGCAAAACTGCCTTTGAAAGCAGGACAAACTCAACGCCAAACAACCCCGTCCGTCCGAAGAACTCGAATGTGACTACGGTGTCCCAGGAAATTCTTTGTCTTTTGCAGCTGGATGGTGTTCGCCTCCTCCTGGCCATCGATCCAAGGAACACGGATGTGACCAGGGTCAGCAAGAGGCAAAGAACCTCATGAGCCCCCGCATCAGCGGGGGCTCATGAGGTTCTTTGCCTCTTGCGGTTGGGTGGTGTCCGCATTTCTTCCTGCAGTAGACGAGAGAAGTTTCAAGCGGGATCTGACCTCTTCTGGGGGTCGTCCGATACACACACAGTCGAAGCTGGACAGCAGTTTGTCCGTGCCCCACACCCGGGCGAAGACTGGCTTACTCTTGAGGCGAATCTCCCAGCTCGGGGCCAGGTGGCCCATCTTGTACCTGAAATAGGGCAGTAAGGTGGAATTGTGTAGATGAAATGTTATAACATGGCGCTGTATTTTGTAAGACGGCGCATAATCAAAATCCGCGAGCAAGCGTCAATCTGAATTTGCCTGTCTAGAGCAAACGTGGCTGGTCTCTCCAAATCAGTGGCTGTTCCCCAGAAGCAAAACGTGTTCTGGCCCACGTCGGCCGAAGTGGGCCCGAGAACCTCTGCTCACTGGGTTGTCACTGAGCTCTCGATGGCTTACAGAGAACCATTGTTACCTTATTACCGTCATTGAGAGAAGTGTTCATTACAGGCGCTCTCTGGAGATCCTCGGCCTAGAGATAATCTTCAGATCAGCAGGTAATTACTTTAAGACAGACACACAATTAACTCATTTAAGACGAACGGCATCCGGATACGCGGCTTAAGCCGCGTATCCGGATGCCGATCGTCTCGAATGAGTTAAAGAGGGCTGACCGCATCGGATGATGCAAGGATGAATTGAATTGAGTAAGGTAAAGTCAACATTTTAATTCAGATCGTTGTTATGTCAGTCGCTGCCTGTGTTGCAGAGAAAAAGCGAGAGAGAGAGAGAGAGAGAGAGGGGGGGGGGAGAGATGATGATGATGATGAAACGTTTTTATTCAGGATAAAAAGTTTTAGGCATAGCAATGCCTATCTTCCAAACTTTCCTGCTACTCTACACATATAAAATTACATCAGACGATACATCAAAAGATAAAACATAAGTAAAAAGATCCATCCCCCCCCCCCCCCACCACCACCACCACCACCATTCAGAGGAAAAAAATGGAAATTAAAAAAGAAATATATGTATGTATATATATATATATATATATATATATATATATATATATATATATATATATATATATATATATATATATATATATATATATATATATATATATATATATATATATATACACACACACACACACACACACACACACACACACACACACACACACACACACACACACACACACACACACACACACACACAGGTATGAACCTGACATGTTAATGCAGACAGTCGAACTATTACATAATCTGCAGCAACAGTAGAAGAGTATTAGGTAATAGGAAACTTGTCACTAACTATACGAATAGCAGAATAGCATAAGGGAGCCGAACATACTATTACTTCTGAAGTAAATATTTATGGAGGCGATCTTTGAAGACGCTAATCTTACAAATTGATTTCAGGTGTGGAGGTAACATATTCCACGCTTTAGCGCCTGAAAAAGACAGGCTGGTTTTACAGATGTCTAATCTAATTTTTAGAAGGTGGATCGAGCTATTTCTCGTGTTTTTCCTATTATTGTCGGAAAATAGAGTTTTTAGATAGGGTGGGGCTTTTCCGTGCATGATCTTGTGCAGTAGAACACAGCGATTAAATTCAAACTGTTTTTTCAATGTTAGTAACTTGAGAGATTTTAATTATTCGTCAGTTGAAGTAGGACCGGGAAGTATTAATTTAATGCCCCGACGATACAAGGAATTAACTTTTTTCATGTGAACTTCGCTGCATCCATCCCAGACGGTAGAACTGTAGTCACAATGCGTTTTGATATGCGCATGGAAAAAGAGTTTACGGATATCAGTATTAACTATATGGCGTAGTTTTGATAACAGGAACAGATTTTTGGAGATTGTTTTGCATACAGTATGCGGCTTCCAGCTTAATTGGTTGTCCACTATAACGCCTAATAAGCGATGCCTAGTTACTTGTTCTACAAGCTGGCTATCTAAGGAGAGTGTTAAAGGTGGTAGGCCATGCTGGTGTTTCTGACGTGTAGTAACTAACATGCTCTTTGTCTTTGGAATACTAATAATCATGTGATTATCACTGCACCAGCCTGCTACTTCATCAAGACTTTGTTGGAGTACCTTATTAATGGTTGCGATATCTATATCAGATGTGTGTATGGTCGTGTCATCTGCGAACAGATCGCAGTTTGCGTCTAAATGAGATATGCACAGTGGCAGATCATTAATAAATAGATTAAATAATAAGGGCCCTAGAATAGACCCTTGTGGAACACCGCAAGTTACTAAACCATCAGAGGAATATTTGCCATTTAGCAGTACTTTTTGCGTTCTGTCCCTGAGATAGGAAGATATAAAGGAGACAGTATTTGAGTCGATGTGATAGAATGGTGGTTTGGTTTAGTAGGATAGAGTGGTTGACAAGATCAAAAGCTTTTTTCAGGTCAAGAAAGATTGTACAAGATACTTTACTGTCATTTATGGCAGAGAGCCATTTATCAATAAAATGATTGAGGGCAGTTTGGCACGAATGTAGAGGTCGAAATCCTGATAGTGCTGCAGTTATCAGATGGTTTTGCTCCAGAAAGTTTAGAAGATGAGTACAGAGAGAGAGAGAGAGAGAGAGAGAGAGAGAGAGAGAGAGAGAGAGAGAGAGAGAGAGAGAGAGAGAGAGAGAGAGAGAGAGAGAGAGAGAGAGAGAGAGAGAGAGAACGAACGAATGAAACTTTATTTTCCAAGGATTGAGATATTAGGCGCGCAGGCCTTTCTTACAATCTGTCCTTGCTAAGCTACTTAAGGAACACCAACCAAACAACAAAAACTAACTAATAATAAACGTCACACACACGCATACACACACGCACACAGACACACATATACATGTACTCGTGCACATGCGCACTTTTGTGCATACACATACACACGTACGTGCGCACATAATTATCTAACATATAAGTAGGTATGATATTTTGTGTACTATCAAAAACAAGTTAGAAAACTGAACAAACAATTTGGAGGCTAGATGAAAAAAATAAATAAATAATTTTTAAAAAAATAATAATAATAATTTTTTTAAAAATAAAATAAAAAACATGAAGCGTAATTATGTCGAAAAACAAAGAAGAAGAAAGGATCAGCAAAACGATGTCTTAGAAAGGTAATCATGTACTCTGCTTTTAAACAGAGAGAGGGACGTGGTTTGTTGAATAGTGGGAGGAAGGGAATTCCATAAAAGAGCACCTGAATAAGACAGGCTAGGTTTGAACAGGTCTATACGGGGCCTTTTTATAGAGAGACTGTTCCTGGAGGTGCTGTATTTTTTTTCAGTTGGCAAAAAAAGCCTAGCTAAGTAAGGTGGAGCTTTCCCGTTAAGAATTTTGTGCATCAGTACACATTTGTTTAGTGCGAGGTGCTTACCCAGAGGGAGAAGTCCGATGGCCTGCAGCTTGGCATCAGTGGATAAAGACGGACCAGGGAGGATAAGCTTAGCAGCGCGCTTGTATAATGAGTTTATCTTCTTGAAGTGATTTTCACTGCAGCCATCCCATATTGTTGAGGCATAATCAATGTGTGGTTTAATGTAGGCATTAAAAAATAGTTTGCGCGTCTTGAGGTCAATGATCGTTTTAAGTTTGGAAAGTAGAAACAACTTGTTGGACAAATGTTTTCTCATATAATATAGGTGGTTATACCAGCTTAGATCATCATCTATTATTACTCCAAGCAGGCGGTGTTGACTGACCTGCTCAACTGAGATGGAGTCCAAAGAAAGGATGAGTGATGGAGGTTTGAGCTGATGTTTCTGGCGGGTTGTGATAAGCATGCTTTTTGTTTTTGTGGGATTTACAAGCATGCGATTTTCATTACACCACCGAGAGACTTCATGAAGACTCTCTTGTAGATTATTTGCAAGAGAGAGAGAGAGAGAGAGAGAGAGAGAGAGAGAGAGAGAGAGAGAGAGAGAGAGAGAGAGAGAGAGAGAGAGAGAGAGAGAGAGAGAGAGATGAAATGAAATGAGAAAAGAAATGAAACTTTATTTCTCAAGGATAAATGATTAGGTACACAGACCTTTTTTCAATCATGTCCTTGCACACGCACTCACAGAACACTCACACGCGCGTGATACACTGATAAACCTAATTAAAATGGAAAGGCAAAACGTGTTGATCAAAAGGTTAATTTAGCAGTCACACACACACACACACACACACACACACACACACACACACACACACACACACACCGCACACACAGACACACGCGCGCGCGCGCGCGCACACACGCACTGAGAACCTGATGATTTAAACATGAACGTTAAAAACTTAGTTTGAACTAACAGCAACAATAAACTCGGCAATACAACACAAGGCGCTCGAGTCACGCCGACACAACTACACAACTATGGGCTCAAGTTTCTTCAGCTGCCGAAATAAGCGAGAGAGAGAGAGGAGAGGGGGGAGAGAGAGAGAGAGAGAGAGGGAGAGACAGAGACAGAGAATGACAGAGAGAGAGAGAGAGAGAGAGAGAGAGAGAGAGAGAGAGAGAACGTACGTGGGCCGAATGAGCGATTTGTAGGTGACAGGAAAGGTGCCTTGGTCAAAGTTGTGGTCGATCCACTCCATGTACTGCTGTCGGTACCCGTCACACTCCACTTCACTTAGCACCCCCTCCACCACCGTGTAGCCCTTCTCTGATAGCTCAGCGCGGTGCCGGGAGGTAAACATCGCGTGGTCAGTAGCTCTTCCTGTGTTCTTGAAATATCAACTGAAACGAAAAATTGCAAACATTTACACACAGCCAAACGCAACACCCTCAGCTTCAGGGACACATAGCTACAGCAAAAGACGTATTCTCATAAGCCCCTGCGACTGCATCTCTTATTACTGCGACTGCAGGGGCTCATGAGAATCTATGCCTTTTGCAGACGGTATAGTTTGTTGAGGGAATGTACACACTATACCCAGTATACACAATCAGGTCATAAACACACGATGTCCGATTTACTTAACTCGTTGTACCCCAAGACCGAAATCCCCAAATTTTGCCGTTGTCCTCTGAAGACTGCATTGCAGTGCAGGACACAGATCGACCATGATAGTTCAAGGGTGATGCCAGAATAGCTTGGCGCCTCTGGGCGCCAAGCTATTCTGGCATCACCCTTGAACTATCATGGTCGATCCTTATCTTGCTGTGGTGTGTCAGGTGTACAAGGAGTTAACTTATCAGTGCCGCAAGAAATCTACGACCTTGGAACTGTGTCCATCTTGGCTGACACTACCACAGAAGTATCACGTATAATGCATGTTCCGGCACTTAGCGCTAAGCTAAGTTGTCTCTCGTCAACTTCTTAAATTCGACCAAACAGACCTGAAGCTCAATGACTGTTGTGACAGTGTGTGTTTATGTGAACATCTGTGACAGACTGTGTATGGAGAGGTCGATAGTTTGATCATTCGACGGACTGATGGGTGCACAGTTACAAGGACTCATGCATGTATAAATGGGTGGATGGAGGGAGGGGGAGACGGAGGGGTGTATCCATGGATGGAGGGAGCAGGGGGGGGGGGGTCTTGGCTGGACTGACGTGTGGATGGATTGATGGCTGGCTGGCTGGATGGATGGACGGATGGATTGGATAGTACCATTGACAGCTATGGACCTGTTAAACACAGCGTCTGCAAGAAATAGAAAAGAAACGCATCCACACACACACACACACACACACACACACACACACACACACACACACACACACACACACACACAAACTCAACCCTTTATTCCCGTTACTGCCGGAGCACGGCCAACAATTGACCGCAAAAGACACAGATCCTCATGAACCCCCGCTCATGAGGATCTATGACCCTTGTGGCACTCGTTCAGACGCGAACAACTCAGGCAGACGAGGTTAACCATTTCCAGGCGAGGTTAACCATTCCCCATATATTGGAGGTGTCGCCCAATGACCAGTTCCAGGAGAATTAAAGGGCAGTGCCTGAAGGCGCCAAGCTAATCTGGCACTACCCTTGAATTATCGAGTTCAATCCATATCCTGCTGTGGTGCTTCGTGCCCAAATGAGTTAACATCAGTGACGCTGCAATGTTTCAAAAGAGGAAATTCCCATCGACTGACAAGGAAGAGGTTAAAACTTACCTGTGGGATTCATTGGCGGGGGAGGGGTTAAACTCACCTCTTTGGGATCAGCCGAGCAAGGCAACGCTTGCCAGAAATGATGCGGACATCAGCCGAGCAAGGAAACGCTTGCCAAAAATGATGCGGACATCAGCCGGGCAAGGAGACGCTTGCCAGAAATGATGCGGTAATCAGCCGAGCAAGGAAACGCTTGCCACTAATGATGCGGACATCAGCCGAGCAAGGAAACGCTTGCCACTAATGATGCGGACAGATCACGAAAGACGGAGAGACGTGAAGGGAGTGGATACACACACATGTACCAAAGCACATAGCACAGGATGAACGCCTCATGGCTGCTCTGACCAAGGAACTCAGTTTGAAATACGGCCAGCAAGAGACATAGTGCCTTATGAGCCCCCGCGTGTCCCGTATAGGATGTCGCGGGGGCTCACGAGGCTCTATGTCTCTTGTAAATGTTTTGAGTTTTTGCAGAAATTACAATTTTATATTTTGCCTTGGAACTAATTAAGCAGGCTTCCGGTGACGGGCAACTGCCCCTGTCTACAAAACACAAACCCTGACACATGAGATGACCCTTGTTGGTCAGAGCCCTGTACATTCTCATGATATCATGCAGGCGGCAAGGGCTGATGAGAATCTATGGTGTATAGAATGGCGTTGACAGTGGCATTTTTTTGCGAATGGAAAGACGCCTTATCTTGGGGCTGAAAATAGAATGGAAAGGGAGATAACAGCTTTATTGCAGTTAAAAGTTTTGCACCTGTTCTAAAGTGCAATGTGTGTGTGTGTGTCTCTCTCTGTCTGTGTCTGTGTCGTGTCGTGTCGTGTCGTGTCGTGTGTGTGTGTGTGTGTGTGTGTGTGTGTGTGTGCGTGTGTGTGTGTGTGTGTGTGTGTGTGTGTGTGTGTGTGTGTGTGTGTGTGTGATGGTGTGTGTGATGGTGTGTGTGTGTGTTTGCGTGTGAAGGTGAACGCGTGACATTCTGTGTGTTTGCATTGTCTTTCAGGTGAATACGCATGCGTAGAGACGTACCGCGGGCTAACGGCGGCCGACGTCGGCCCGATGGCCTTTTGCGCATCCACTGCTTTCATTTTCAAACGTATAATTCAAGTTGTCTCAATCTTGTAAACAAAGCAACTAATAACAACAAACACACGCAAGACAAAACCAACCTTAATAAACAAAAACAAGCTATAATAAATCTTAGGCCGGGAAAAGACGTTCTTTCACCGCTGTTTACTGCAATACACCTGTGCACAAAGCGACCCGCACAAACCTTATCGGGGGAAAAAAAACACACCACCGTAACACGACTTCATAAAAACAAATAATAGGACAGATAAATACTGAATAGGGCAGATAAATAATACTTATAGGGCAGATAACCTTTCCACCATCTCGATGAGCAAGAGGTGTTCGGGATGATGACGGTCGCAGTCGGTCCTGCGCACATAAGTGGTGCCGATCACATAAGTGCGCGGGACAACTCCGACCGATAAATAGACTCCTCCATCGTCGCGGGGCCCAAAAAGTCAAAAAGTACGCTGTGTGTCTTCAGAAAGTCTTCGGGTTTTGACCAAAGTCAAAATTGTTCGCGGCGTTTCATAAACAAAGCTGATTAGTGATCGCTTACAATGTAGTTATTATAACGGGGATGGAGGACGGACTGGTGAGTTCAAGGTACGAGGCCAAGTGCAGGATGGGACAGCTTCCTGTAGTACAGACACACAGACCGTCCTACATGCCGCACCTTATCGTTCTGCCTATGTCGGTTCAACTGAGGGCGGTGGTGTAGGAAGATATTTTGCGGGGGGATGGAATGGGGTGGGGGGGTGGAGTTGGGGCAGCGGGCTTCCCATGTTACTTTCCAACGTTCCACCCGCTAAACATCGAACAACGGGTGAAGCAAGTGGTGCGGACGCAGGGGCGGATCAGTTACCTCCAGGGGAGGTGGAGAGGGGGGGGGGTCTTTTTTTATTTGTTACCTTCAGCCTGACACAAACGGCCTCCCGACGCTTAGGCTAGAACTTACTGGCCAAAAAAATCAAACAACGGGAGGGGGGGGGGGAGGGGAGGGAGTGGGTGTCAATATGATTAGGCTTGGAGCTTTACAGGACGTTAGATTTAAAAACAAAATCAGGCACTTTCTTGAGCTATCATGGTCGATCCGGCCATTAACTGGATTCCCGCGTAGTGCACGTGGTGCTGAGCGACAGACAAGTCAAAAGAAGAGGGCAGGTATGAGAGGGCGGGTATGAGAGGGCGGGTATGCGGCAAAATCCTGACACGCAGCCATGCATTGTAAGAGTTTCGTGACACGAAACATCTTCTTCGCGATCCGTGATTCGTGACAAATGTTGTCACAAAGTCATGATGACCCAAATCTTCAGTTTCGTGATTGACGAAACGAAATCCGTCAAGCCGTGACGGTAACGCCCCACACACATCCCTCAGGGAAATAAGGCAACTCCTGCCGTTATGCGCCAAAAGGAGGTACGTCCAGTTTTGAGAAAAACGAGATTGTCATTGTATAACAACGGAAAGCTCGCTTTTTTTCAACAACGCACTTACTATCTTTTGCCACATATCGGCAGACCGCGAGGGCGTTGACTCAAGGTGGGGTAAAAAGTAGGTACCCAGTGTGCGAGAGACCAACAGGCGGTCGCTGGCCGCCTGTGGCGGCCAGCGACAGCCTGATGGTCTCTTGCGTACTTGGTAGGAATTAAGCGCTTAAGCGTTCCTCCCTACTTTCTGTTTTCGCCTCGTCTATTCAATTTCTGTTTTCCCCTCGTCTATTCACTTTCTGTTTTTGCCTCGCCTATTCACTTTCTGTTTTTCGTCTCGCCTATTCACTGTTTTCGCCTCGTCTATTCACTTTCCGTTTTCGCCTCGTCTATTCACTTTCTGTTTTCGCCTCGTCTATTCACTTTCTGTTTTCGCCTCGTCTATTCACTTTCTGTTTTCGCCTCGTCTATTCACTTTCTGTTTTCGCCTCGCCTATTCACTTTCTGTTTGCGCCTCGTCTATTCACTTTCTGTTTGCGCCTCGTCTATTTACTTTCTGTTTGCGCCTCGCCTATTCACTTTCTGTTTGCACCTCGCCTATTCACTTTCTGTTTTCGCCTCGTCTATTAATAATAATAATTACGGTATTTATAATGCGCTTATCTTATAATAATTATAACTCTAAGCGCGCACTCACAACTCGCACACGCATGCGCACGCTTTAGACAATGACTCGCGTGACACAAATAGTGAAAATACATTACGACGGTTAGCTTGGGGTGGGGAGTGTGGTGATATAGTGCTAGAACTGTTGAAAGAGGTGAGTTTTGAGGGCGGACTGGAAGGAGGAGAGCGAGTGTTTCTGACGGAGACAGAGTGGGAGAGTGTTCCTGGTAGATGGACCGTATACTGAGAAGGAGCGGGGGCCGAAAGTGCTGAGTTTGGTGCGGGGGATGAGGAGGCGGGGAGGGTCGGAGGCGGAGAGGGTCGGAGGCGGAGCGGAGGGAGCGGGGAGGAGTGTAGGGGTGAAGTAAGTTGGAGAGATAGGCAGGAGCGCAGTTGTTCATGGATTTGTAGCAGAGAGACAGAATCTTGTATTGGATGCGTTGGGGGATGGGGAGCCAGTGAAGGAGCTTGAGCAGGGGAGTGATGTGGTCGGATTTTTTCTTTCTGAGGACGAGGCGGGCAGCATTGTTCTGGACGCGCTGGAGAGTGAGAGTGGTGGAGTGAGGAAGGCCGGAAAGGAGAGAGTTGCAATAGTCGATGCGAGATAAGATGAGAGAGACAGCGAGTTTGGTGGCAGCTTCGGTAGTGAGGTATTTTCTGATCTGACTGATGCGGCGGAGGTGGAAATAACATGCCTGGGCCGTGGCGGAGACGAAGCTGGTCATGGAAAGAGAGGAATCGAGGATAACGCCAAGGTTCTTGACCGAGTCAGAGAGGGAGATGGGGGTGCTGTCGAGTTGAAGGTGGAGAGAGGGAGGGAGCTGGGAAAGTTTCTGGCGAGTGCCTACCAGCATGGCTTCTGTTTTGTCGTCGTTCAGTTTGAGCTTGTTTGCTGTCATCCAGTTTTTCACGTCTTCATAGCAGTCAGCCGTGCGAGTCAGTAGTGTCTGAGTGTTGTCGAGTTTGTCTTTGTCTAGTAGTTGTGAGTCGTCAGCGTAGAGGTGGTGGTGTATGTGGTGAGACTGGATGATGTTGGACAGGGGGGAGGTGTAGAGTGTGAAAAGGACCGGGCCCAGGACGGACCCCTGTGGAACGCCGCAGGAGAGCCTGACTGGGTTGGAAGAGACGCCGTCGATGGTGACGGACTGCTGTCTGTCGAAGAGGTAGGAGAGAAACCAGGAATGAGCATAGTCAGTGATGCCAAAGGAGTGGTGAAGGCGGTGGAGGAGGATAGAGTGGTCTATAGTGTCGAAGGCGGCAGAGAGATCGAGTAGCGTAAGAAGGGAGATGTTGCCCGAGTCAGTGGAGAGAAGCATGTCGTTAAGGATATGTAGAAGGGCTGTTTCAGTGCTGTGATGTTTGCGATAGGCAGACTGGAAGGGACTGAGGAGGTTGTTGTCGGCGAGGTGGAGGTTGAGTTGGTTGAGGACAACCTTCTCAAGAAGCTTGGACAGGAAAGAGAGATTGGAGACTGGGCGGTAGTTCTTGAGTTCGTTTGGGTCGAGGTTATGTTTTTTTGAGGAGAGGACGGACGATGGCGGACTTGAAGATATCGGGGACGGAGCCATTCTCTAGAGATGTGTTGATGGTGTCGGTAATGAAGGGCAAAAGTTTTGGGAGGCCGTCCCGGTAGAGGGAAGCTGGGAGGGGGTCTAGTTCGCAGGTTTTGAAAGGCATGGACTTTATGGTCTTGAGGACTTCATCCTGAGAGACGGGGCGGAATGACGAGAGGGGAGTGCCGGAAAAGGGGGGGTCAGGAGGGCAAGGCGGAGAAGGCAGAGTGTCGAGTGTGTTGCGCAGAGTTTGGATTTTGTCGGAGAAATAGGAGGAAAAAGCGGACGGAAGTTCTTCTTTGCTGTGCGTGTTGGGAAGAGGAGAGTCTTTAGAAGTGCCTAGGAGTGTGTTCATGGTAGCGTAGAGGGTTTTGGAAGAAGTGGATTCCAGGATTCACTTTCTGTTTTCGCCTCGCCTATTCACTTTCTGTTTGCGCCTCGCCTATTCACTTTCTGTTTGCGCCTCGCCTATTCACATTCTGTTTGCGCCTCGCCTATTCACTTTCTGTTTGCGCCTCTATTCACTGTTGTAACCGGGCTGCCACTGAGGCAGAGGGATATCCACGTGCCCCGGGCCCCCTTCTTCGGGGTAGGGCTCCACCCCGGCAAGGCGCCTGGCCTCCAGGGTACGCGCGACCTCGGGTAGCTCCGTCAGCGGGTGTTTTTCGGCTGTGTCGGGCTGGGTGTCTGCGGGGAAAAGGCGGACACCCTGAGAGGGCCAGTGGTGGGTGAGGACGAGGTTGTCGTAAGCCTGGCGTTTGCGGTCGAGGTCCTTGGTGTTGGCCCAGTTGGCGGGGCCCATGCATAGGATCACCATCCAGCGCCATCTGTAGGCAGACAAGCACGTTCGGAAGCAGTCAACATCAACAAGAAAATAAATAAATAAATAAATAAATAAAAATAAAAATAGAATACAATAAATAAATAAACAATAAATATATAAATGCAATCTCAAAAATAAATAAAATAAAATAAAATAAATAAATAAATAACTCAACAAAAATGTAAACGGAGAAGACTGACTAAACCAACCCACGGAACGAGCAGCCGATCAACCTGTTTTTCAACCATTCAACCAACAACCCGCCAGCTGTAGACGACAGAGGGAAACAATCAGTACGATCCATACCACGCACACTCGCACGCACGCACGCACGTACACCCGCACGCACGCATGCACGCACACATACACATTCTTGGTGCTGATGATGGTTTGCTGGTCGTATTTTGTATTGGTCGCTCGGTTGGTGAGCGTCGGATTCTCGACTGTAAAGTCACGGGTTCGAACCCCGGTGGAGTCAACATTTGTACAGACCCTATTCGGTGCGCCGTCAATGAAAATACCTTCGTGGTGGCAAAACATCCTGAGGCTGATTTTTTAGAAAAAAATTGATTATTGTCTTATGAGGGCTACATTATAAGTTATTGGTCGGAGGGGTTCGGCCTTCGGGGTACAATGATTCCTTTGACCTCCCTCAGGCCTACAAAGGTCCGTGTAGCGAACCCCTCCGACCAATAACGTATTTGTTTTCCTTCCTCCGCCGTTTATTGTTTAGAAAAAATCCGGTTTATAAAGACGGCCGCTTCTGTGGCGTATAGGTGACACCATTGAATATACATGTTCTGCCGGGGATTTCCAGACTGTGACGTAGCATGATTCCGTGGCAAAAGCGCAAGTTTCGCGAGTAAAAAAGCTAATCTTGACTTGTGTACAGAATGATTCAAGCTGCAATGTCTACAAAAGGTCGTTAAAGTATGACAGTGACAGTGCTTCTTGACTGCTGTGTGATTCAGAAAAATTAAGAACTTTTTGATGAAGCGATCGGCATTTGACCACTGATGTGACAGCTTGTGCAAGTTAACATGGTGCCTCGTGCTTTTAGATTCAAGATGACAGAGGGGGGTGGCTTCGAGTGTGCAGCAGATTGTCGTTGTTATATCCTAAAGTGTCATGTGTGTTGGGATATCTGGAAAAGGGAGCCAAAACAAAACGCTCGTTGTTAACAGCAGGACTAGTGCTGAGATGGATTTTAAGGTAAGATTTTATTTTACAGCGTAGACATGATGTCAGATAGTCTTCGAAAATTCCGGAGATGTTTTTCTTCAGATAGTCCCGCATTGAGTGACGTGAAAATTTGGCAATAGCGTGCTTTGTGTATAGTGTTGCTGGGTGTGTATTTTCGGTTTGTTCTTGAATTTGTTGCTCAGGTGCTTTGGTGAAATTGTGGCATGTTGCCTGTTGGTGTTTGAGCAGACGACAGCGTGTTGCCGGTTTGCAAAGATTGTGTCTCTGATTGGTTAAAAAAAAAAGTGACTCGGAAGCTATTTTTGTTCCGTGGTTTCCCGACCTTTGAAAATGTCTCGGTGGAAGGCTTTTCAGTGCTGTTTGCGCTGTGTAATTAGTGGTGAAATATTGTTTAGTTGGCTCCTCACGTCGTAAAAAAATAAGGCAGAGGATGTGTTTTACGTCAAATAGGACTACTTTAGTGCGTTTTTTTCTGCTATTTTGTCGAAACGACTTGCTATCAAGACTCGAAAACGAGGTCGTAACGCGTCATCGAGAGGGTTATAAAACGTCCGCCATTTTTCGCTACAGTGGTTTTTATATCACGGTCACATGGTACAATTTGCGCTAAATTTACTGGTCGTGTGACGTAGGGAGGAAAACAATACAGATTAGGAGATGGATCAACCATTTTAGTTCAAGGGTGGTGCCAAAATAGCTTGCCGCCTGAGGCGCCAAGCTATTTTGGCGCCACCCTTAAATGATCATAGTCAAATTTATTTTATGTAATGGGTGTATCCGTGTTACGTCTGTGGTTGTGTTATTCTTTTAGGGCATGTGTGTTGATCACAGGAAAAGATCCGGTGTTGAGTTGAGTTGTTTCGAATCAGAATCACGTACTTGTTTAGTATGATCCGTTTCCTTTGGCCTGGAAAACTGCGATCGATCTTTTGTTGTGTGGCTAGAATGTTGTAGCTGGAAGGTTCTGGAAAAGGCGCCATTGTTCTAGTGACCTCAAACATGACGTCATAGTTTTGTACTACACATGTGGCTACATTTCGTAACAATTACGTAATGCACCTAGATTTTAGTGGAAGATTGTAGATAGGTCTAGAGTGTTCTTTTTAATGAATATTAATGATTTTTAGTTACGTTTTCTTTTCTGATTGATTGAGTTGTGTAATTTGCCGGATTGTTCTGGAAATCTGTAATAGTATAAAAGAGGGTGTTGGGAAATACGTGCGTGCATTGTATGAGAGACACAGTGTTACAAAATTGTGGATGCATTGTATGAGACAGTGTATAAAAGTGAATGCATTTGTGAGAGACATTGCATCGTGAGAATAAAGCACTGTTGGAACAGTTACTCCAGTGTGGTCTACAACCGTGTTCCACGTGTGACGAGTTGCAACTGAGCGCGATTTAACCCTACGTGAGTGCGTCGGATGTGATTGCATCATACTACGACTACGACTACCACGTAACAATCCGAATGAAAAGGGTTAAACGATCGGACAGGGTTCTTTGGTGTAAAATCAATTAACCCAGATTTCAGAAACACAACTTGCAGGTACCGACAGAGAAAGGATTAACTCCATCACTGCCGAGAAAACTGAACACCAGGCGAATGCAAGAGGCATAGATCCTCATCAGCCCCCGCAGTCGCTGCATATATATGCTCTTGCTGACACCACACTGCATCCGTCAAATTCCGCTAAATGCACATAGCCAGATCCATAGCGAACCAAGCCAATATTGGTACAATATGGAAACAAACTGTGGGAAACCTCTGATCAGTGGGGTGGAGTGCATATGGGCTTTTACGAGCGCAGAGATCCCATCTTGACTGAACTGGACTGGACTGAACTGAACTGAACTGGACTGAACTGAACTGACTGCATTTACGCCGATTCAAAAGCGCACTCTGCAACCACTGGCAGTAAAAGGGGGGGGGGGGTGGATATAAGCGAATGTCTATACCTGTCAGGATGTTTCCGCCCCTTCACGGGGTTGGCGTTGGCGTGGACCGTCCTGGAGTCCCACAGCACCAGCCCGCCCTTGGGGACGGGCACACGGCGAGAGGAGCAGCCCCTGTTCTCGAACCACTGCACGTGTTGGGGTTTCAATCTCAGGTAGTCTCCGCTCTCCAACGAGTCCTGGTGCTCCTGCGGGTGGTCTTGCCAGAACTGAGAGAACAGAGTGTTGGAGCCTTCCAGCACCTGAAACATAGTCCGTGAAAGCCGAAGGGCGGTACCTGCTGTTGCTGATGGTCAGAGAAATGGTGTGCCCGACAGGGGGGCGGAAACAAATTAAGCACCCTCCAGAACCTGCGATCAAAATAGGTTCAGGGCAGGGCATGATTGACACGGGGAACAAAGTAGCATCGAGCCAGTTCTACAATGTCTGCATGAAGTTCTTTGTCTCTTGCAGTTGAGTGGTTTTCACTGTTGTTGTTTTTCTGACAGTAAAAGGCTTGCAGTGTTTCACAGGCACCTGAAACCCACCTCAAGCGTCCAATCGTCGTGGTCGGCATCCTCGAGGTAAACTGCCCCCTGGTAGGCATGCAGACCCAGGCGTCTTGGGGTCTGATCAATGTGCAGCCAGCGCGTGTCGGGGGAAGCGAAGGGCTCAGCACCTGTCTCGGGGGGCCGCCCTGTGAATCAGCACAGACAAGTTGACACAACTGGCCACCAGCATAATCCTACATGCAGATATTTAAAGCGACCTACGTCAGTCAGTAAAGGGTTAATAATCTGAGATATCTCCTCTACAGCATGTCTTACAAGAGGGCTAACTAAATAATATGGAGTTTGAACGTCGTAAAATGAAGGCTTTTCAGCTCTTCTTCTCCACTGTACACAGGAGAGTTACTTCCGGTACGCTTCTAAGGCAGCGGAAATCGTCAGTCTGGTACGCGTGCCTAGTCACATGGGTTGTGAACAGAAGGGTAGAAATGTCTTAGTGATGCAAGACAACATTGAGAACCTGTTGCATCGGCGAATTTTTGCAGTCAAAACCTGTCAGGGAGCAAATCGTTTTAACGTTATCATGATGTTGCCAGTAATCATGATGTTGCCAGTGATCATGATGTTGCCAGTAATCTTACTTTTTAAACCACCGTGAGATGGCCTTAGTCGCCTGCTCGGGGTTAAGCCCAAATAACTAACTTACTCTTTAAACCTGTTAATAAAATATATAAATTTAATACGCACTTGTCCAAAGAGACAGATCTACCATGATAGTTCAAGGCTGGTGCATGAATAGCTTGGCACCTAGAGGCAGTGTTATCTATCAGCCTAGAGGCGCCAAGCTATTCTGGCACCAGCCTTGAACTATCATGGTTCATTTGTCATCTGCTGCACTGTGCCAGTGTAGAAATGGGTTGATCGTGGTTTAAAAACAATAACAATAACAATAATAATAATAATAATAATAATAAGGTTATTATATAGGCGCTTTTTCTCAAAATTTGGGTAAATCGACTCAAAGCGCCGCGAACTGAAACCCAACACGCACACTCACGTAACAGACACGGATTTGCTCCGAAGACAAACACAGTACAAGACAAACGAAGGGCCAGTTCAGCTACTGAAGTTACAGAGATTTTTGATCGCTTGTATTTGAAATTTCTAAAGTGGCCTGAAACCGGTACCAAAGTGTGGGGGGTGGACAGCACAAAGGACCGTGACTTGGTCAGTCACACTTGTTACCTCACCTATAGCAATGGCGTCGACACTGGTCAGCAGCTTGTCCGTGCCCCACAGCTGGGCGAAGGCGGGTTTACACTGGAGGCGGGCCGCCCAGGACGGGGCCAGATGACCCACTTTGTACCTGGTGTGCACAGGCACGGGGAAACGTGGTCATTTATTTCTGTATCTGTCTGTCTGTCTGTTCATCCATACAGGCTTTATTAACCCTTTTGGCCCCGAGGTCCCATTTCTCAAATTTTGGAGGTGTTGCCTAACGACTGTACCAGTCGCAGGGGATGGATTGACCATGATAATTCAGGCGCCAAGCTCATCTGGCACTACCCTTGAATTATCATGGCCAAGAAATCTCCTGCTGTAGGGATTCGGGGCTAAAAGGGTGAAACGTTTGAGAAACGAGTTTATTCCAATTCAGGGGCGGATGCGGGGGGGGGGGGAGCGTCCAGAGTTTCCGGATCCCCGCCCCCCCCCACCACCACCACCACCACCCCGCCCCCGTCATCCACCACCACCCTCACTCCCCCCCCCCCCTCCCCCGACTTCTTTAAAATGCTATAACAAAGTCCTCTTCTGTGGTGTCTGGAACCACCACCCCCTCCCCACCTTCACCCCGCACCCACTGTTGCTTGATATTTTGGCGAGTGCCGATGAGAGTTTTGACACAAACATCTTCTCCCTCGACCCCCCACCCCCTCCTCCTTCCCGAGGGCAGCGACTAAACCATTGTTGTCAGGACTAAAGGAAAATAGAAAATAGAATAGATCCGAGATTGGTGATCATCGTTCTTCTTTGGTTCGTCTTGAAATTATCTGCCCTCAAATGTTATTTGCAAAACGAAAAACAAACACAACCAAAAACAAAAAACAAAAAACGCGAGGCAAGCTTAGCTCAAACGGGCCATGCAACCTACTTGTGAACGAGGGATTTCCAAGTGTCGGGGAAGGTGCCCTGGTCAAAGTTGTGGTCGATCCACTCCACGTACTGCTGTCGGTACCCGTCACACTCCGCTTCACTCAGCACCCCCTCCACCACCGTGTAGCCCTTCTCTGATAGCTCAGCGCGGTGCCGGGACGTAAACATCTTGATCTCAAGCCAGCTGGATTTGAGCCTGTGCGAACTAAGCCCTCTGCACCGCGTGTCAGTGGCATAGCCTAAGTTTTGCTACATCACCGTGATGTGTATGAATGACATTCTTCAACTGCCGAGAAAAAGTCAACGCGATCCAACTGCAAGAGGGATAGATCCTCATGAGCCCCCGCATTCGCGGGGGCTCATGAGGATCTATGCCTCTTGATGAGACCAATTTGTATCCATGTTCCTTGCACGGTGGTGGCTTTTGGTCGATGTGGACACACTGACACTGACACGGGTTTTAGAAACAAAAAACGTGCAGTGACAGTGATGGGCCGGTTAACTGATTCTCTGCTGTAACGCAGCAGCGGACACAGGTCTTCATAAGCCGACGCAGGAGCAGGGGCTAAAAGGATCGAGAGGACTGGCTCGAGTTGACTCCGCTTGTCTTATCGCTGTCACTGAAAGGGGGCTGAACTCTGGCACGGTCTAGTCTCCACACTCAGTTAGTAGCTTTGTACCTACTTTTATATGCTATGCTATTATTGAAGGGACAAGGACTTCCAGCTGGCGCTGATTTCGTCCGGGGAGGGGGGGGGGCAAGGGGTTGGGGGGGGGGGGGAGGAGGGGGTTTCGCTCTGGCTGGCTGTCGCTGATGCCCGCGCATCGCTAGTTTATCAATCTTGCATCATGGCCGCCCGCGCCCAAGGAGGGTCGAGTCAGTCTTGGGGGGGAGGGGGGGGTGGAGAGAGTTGTCCTTCGTTCTTGTCACTGATGACGGGTCGTTTGTTTAGATGTGTTGGATCAGGGGGTGTTTGTTGAGTAGTTGTATTGTGTGGTTTGTGGGTGGTGTGCCAGGTGTCTGGGGTGGGGTTTATGAGACCTTCCAGTGTAAGGGGTGAGTTTAATATGTCTTCTAGTCTAGCTCTGGCGTGGTTTATGGTTGGGCAGTCTAGGAGTACATGTTCTGTTGTGAGAGTGTGGCCGCATGTACATATGACTGGGTTGGGGTGCACCAGGTATCTCTCGCCCCCTAGTCTGATTCTTGTTACCTTTAGCACAGTTGTACCTTTGTAGATCAGCAACGGCATGGCACATCAGTGTGCTAACTGCTTCTTCCGTTGAGAAATAAAGTTTCATTTCATTTAATTTCATTTCATGTCATTTCACTCAGCAACACAGATAGACAAACACAGAGAGATCCCGTGACCTCTGGCTCCAGCTCGCGACAAACACAGGCACAAAATACGTTATGCTCATATAGAGGCTGACAATCGAGCTTTAAATGAATGCTAATACCGCTGCGCCACCGCGTGCGCAACCGGTCACCACACAAACTCATTACAACAGAAGGGAGTAAGCGTCACAACCGGTCACCACACAAACTCATTACAACAGAAGGGAGTAAGCGTCACAACCGGTCACCACACAAACTCATTACAACAGAAGGGAGTAAGCTTCACAACCGGTCACCACACAAACTCATTACAACAGAAGGGAGTAAGCGTCACAACCGGTCACCACACAAACTCATTACAACAGAAGGGAGTAAGCGTCACAACCGGTCACCACACAAACTCATTACAACAGAAGGGAGTAAGCTTCACAACCGGTCACCACACAAACTCATTACAACAGAAGGGAGTAAGCGTCACAACCGGTCACCACACAAACTCATTACAACAGAAGGGAGTAAGCTTCACAACCGGTCACCACACAAACTCATTACAACAGAAGGGAGTAAGCGTCACAACCGGTCACCGCACAAACTCATTACAACAGAAGGGAGTAAGCGTCACAACCGGTCACCGCACAAACTCATTACAACAGAAGGGAGTAAGCTTCGTTGTAGTATAGTATGTAGGTCAGTGGCAGTTTTTTTTTTTTTTTTTTTTACTGGAATAAGTGCAGTTTATCTCAGTTTCTTGTGGCGTTCATAGCAAAAGCAACAGTTTCTCGGACTGACATTGTGCAGTAAGCCCGCGTGCGTCAGTCTGTGCGGGGGACTTACTGTGCCCGGCGTCGGCTCATTCGGCAAGGACCTTTTGCTCACCTGGTTCATAGTCCGTTCGGCCCGAGTCCACGTGAGCTCTGAATACGTTTGGTGCAAACTTGTTGCAACATCCTCTATCACTACATTGCAAGCCGCGCTGACGGTATTCGCACCTTGAAGAAGAAGTCTAATTATTTTCAGTGATTTTAGCTGGTGCACGCACACACACACACACACACACGCACCCACACACACACACACACACACGCGCGCGCGCGCGCACGCACACTCACACACGCACGCACACGCGCACGCACATACAGAGAGAGAGAGAGGGTAATTTGCATACATGTGCATATATTTCATGTTGCGCGCTTTTCCTTCACAGTAGCAAAACGTCTAGGGGCCCACATCGGCCTCAGTGGGCTCACAGCCGTTCGCGGGCCTACTGCAGGGGCCTGATGACCGTTTGCTTCCTGACCTGTGGCTACACGACGAAGCATTACACTCTCTCGTTATCATTAGTGACTTGCTGCAGGCCAAAGTGTAAACACTATACATGTGGGCAAACATCGTGACGTGACACAGGCGCCGGATCGACCGTTAGTCTCTTTCCTCGCGTCACCAACCTCGCAAAAATCTTCACAATTATAATGTAAGCTAGACCTGTTTGCTAAACCGTCGCGCACCCGGTAAGAAGCTCATTAAGACCATCAAGAGAAGGCTGGAAACTATTGCCGGTTACAGGGATTTTGAGACTGAAGTGACGTTTTCAATACGAATAAAGCTGTGACGTAAATAATCTTGTATAAGCGAGCAGGCACTAGGCTATGAAATAAATTGCTCACATTGAACTTGTACTGGACACACGAGGGCTCTTGCTGGTCATCGGGCTGACGGTAGCGGTTTTTGTTGCGATGCTTCCTGCAGGAAGGGTTAGGTTAGGGTCCTGCAGGACCGGTTATAGTTAGCTTACTTACTTAGGCCTGTCACCCCTCCAGGGTATAGGCCGTCGACGAGAGACTCCAGCGACTCCTGTCCTGTGCTTCTCCTTCGATTTTACTCCAGGTGGTTCCCAGTCTCTTGATGTCTGCTTGGAGGTCTCGACGCCAGGTGTTTCTCGGCCTGCCTCTTTTCCTCTTTCCCTGGGGGTTCCATGACAATGCCTGCCTAGTGATACTGGAAGCTGGCTTTCTCAGACTGTGACCAATTCATCCCCATCTTCTTCGTCTAATTTCATTCTCTGCTGTTATCTGCTCTGTTCTCTCCCCAAAGTCTGACGTTGCTGATCTTCTCTGGCCAGTGGATTTTCAAGATTCTTCTAAGGCAACTGTTTATGAAGATCTGTACTCTGTTGACTGTGGTTTTTGTCAACCTTCAAGTCTTTGCTCCATATAGGAGAACTGCTTTTACGTTGGAGTTGAAAATCCGGACTTTGGTGTGTTGTGACAGCTCTCTGGAACTCCACACTTTTTTCAGCTGGAGAAAGGCTGCTCTGGCTTTACCGATTCGTGCTCTGACATCTGCATCAGTGCCACCTTTTTTGTCGATGATGCTCCAGAGATAAGTGAAGGACTCCACCTCCTCCAACGGGGTGCCAGCAAGCAAGACTGGTTCTTCCCTGGTTGCGTTCAGACTCATTGTCTTTGTTTTCTGTTTGTGGATGGTGAGGCCCACTTGGGACGAGATGTCAGCAAGCCTCGTGGTCTTGTCCTGCATTTGTTGATGAGTGTGGGACAGTAAAGCCAAGTCGTCTGCAAAATCGAGGTCGCCAAGCTGTGACCACAGGGTCCACTGTATTTCGCTTCTTCTCTCCTCTGTGGTCCTCTTCATGACCCAGTCTATGGCCAGTAGGAAGAGAAACGGAGACAGCAAACACCCCTGCCTGACGCCGGTTCTGACCTGGAGCTCTCTGGTGAACTGCCCTTCATGGATCACGCGACATGTCATGCCATCGTAGCTGCTCTTGATCAGGCAGACGAGTTTTGTGGGTACACCGTAGTGTCGTAGGAGTTTCCACAGTCTCTCGGTCCACGCTGTCAAATGCTTTCTCGTAATCCACAAAGTTGACGTACAGCGGGGAGCTCCACTCCAGAGACTGCTCCACGATGATGCGGAGAGTGGCAATCTGGTCTGTACATGATCGGTTTTTCCTGAATCCTGCTTGCTGGTCTCTCAACTGGGGGTCGACGGAGCTCTTCATTCTCTCCAGGATGATCCTGTTGAAGACCTTTCCTGGTACTGACAGCAAGGTGATTCCTCTGTAGTTGGAACACTTGCTGAGGTCGCCTTTCTTGGGAAGCTTGATTAGGTACCCCTCCTTCCAGTCAGCCGGCATCACCTCCTCTTCCCAGATCTTTCCAAACAGTGGGTACAGCATCTCTACTGTTGTTTCTAGGTCTGCTTTCAGAGCCTCCGCTGGGATGCCATCTGGCCCTGCTGCTTTGCCGTTCTTAAAAAATGCCACTGTTCTTCTGATCTCTTTCCGGCTGGGTCTGTCACAGCTGATGGGTAGGTCAGTCTCTGCTGGCTGGATGTCTGGGGGGTCGGGTGAGGTGGGTCTGTTTAGTAACTCTTCAAAATACTCGGCCCATCTGTTGAGTTGGTCTGCTCTGTCTGCAATAGGCTTGCCTTCTTTGTCTTTTACTGGTCTTTCTGTATGGCCATACTTGCCAGACAATATTCTGGTAATGTCGTAGAGCTGTTTCGTGTTGCCGCTGCCTGCTGCCTTTTCTGCCTCTGCTGCTAGGCCGTGTAGGCTCTATTGTCTGCCCTGATATTCCTCTTCACCTCGCGTTTGGCTTCCGAGTATTCCTCATGTGCCCTTGCTTTGGTTGCTCTCGTGCGACTGTTGTTAACAACTGCTTTCTTCTGCTTCCTCACTTCTATCTTCTTCAAAGTCTGTGCCGACAGCCAGTCCTTGTGATGGTGTTTCTTTAGCCCCACAGTGTCTTTGCAGGTTGAGTTCAGCGCCTCTCTAACTGCCTTCCACTGCTGCTCTGTGGTGACCGCCTCCTCTTCAATTACTAGCTCCGGTAGCGCTTGAAAGCGGTTGGACAGCACCAGTTTGAACTCTTCGGTTATAGTTAGGGTCCTGCAGAAAGGGTTAGGGTCAGGGTCTTGCAGGAAGGGTTAGAGTTAGTGTCCTGCAGAAAGGGTTAGGGTTAGGGTCCCGCAGGAAGGGTTAGAGTTAGGGTCCTGCAGGAGGGGTTAGAGTTAGGGTCCTGCAGGAAGGGTTAAGGGTTAGAGTTAGGATCCTGCAGGAAGGGTTAGAGTTAGGGTCCTGCAGGAAGGGTTAGAGTTAGGGTCCTGCAGAAAGGGTTAGAGTTAGGGTCCTGCAGGAAGGGTTAGAGTTAGGGTCCTGCAGGAAGGGTTAGAGTTAGGGTCCCGCAGGAAGGGTTAGAGTTAGGGTCCTGCAGGAAGGGTTAGAGTTAGGGTCATGCAGGAAGGGTTAGGGTTAGGGTCCTGCAGAAAGGGTTAGAGTTAGGGTCCTGCAGAAAGGGTTAGAGTTAGGGTCCTGCAGGAAGGGTTAGAGTTAGGGTCCTGCAGGAAGGGTTACAGTTAGGGTCCTGCAGGAAGGGTTAGGGTTAGGGTCCTGCAGAAAGGGTTAGAGTTAGGGTCCTGCAGGAAGGGTTAGAGTTAGGGTCCTGCAGGAAGGGTTAGGGTTAGGGTTCAGCAGGAAGGGTTAGAGTTAGGGTCCTGCAGGAAGGGTTAGAGTTAGGGTCCTGCAGGAAAAGTTAGAGTTAGGGTCCTGCAGGAAGGGTTAGAGTTAGGGTCCTGCAGGTAGGGTTAGAGTTAGGGTCCTGCAGGAAGGGTTAGAGTTAGGGTCCTGCAGGAAGGGTTAGAGTTAGGGTCCTGCAGGAAGGGTTAGAGTTAGGGTCCTGCAGGAAGGGTTAGAGTTAGGGTCCTGCAGAAAGGGTTAGAGTTAGGGTCCTGCAGGAAGGGTTAGAGTTAGGGTCCTGCAGGAAGGGTTACAGTTAGGGTCCTGCAGGAAGGGTTAGGGTTAGGGTCCTGCAGGAAGGGTTAGAGTTAGGGTCCTGCAGGAAGGGTTAGAGTTAGGGTCCTGCAGGGAGGGTTAGAGTTAGGGTCTTGCAGGAAGGGTTAGAGTTAGGGTCCTGCAGGAAGGGTTAGAGTTAGGGTCCTGCACGAAGGGTTAGAGTTAGGGTCCTGCAGGAAGGGTTAGAGTTAGGGTCCTGCAGGAAGGGTTAAGGGTTAGAGTCCTGCAGGAAGGGTTAGAGTTAGGGTCCTGCAGGAAGGGTTAGAGTTAGGGTCCTGCAGGAAGGGTTAGAGTTAGGGTCCTGCAGGAAGGGTTAAGGGTTAGAGTCCTGCAGGAAGGGTTAGAGTTAGGGTCCTGCAGGAAGGGTTAGAGTTAGGGTCCTGCAGGAAGGGTTAGAGTTAGGGTCCTGCAGGAAGGGTTAGAGTTAGGGTCCTGCAGGAAGGGTTAGAGTTAGGGTCCTGCAGGAAGGGTTAGAGTTAGGGTCCTGCAGGAAGGGTTAAGGGTTAGGGTCCTGCAGGAAGGGTTAGAGTTAGGGTCCTGCAGGAAGGGTTAGAGTTAGGGTCCTGCAGGAAGGGTTAGGGTTAGGGTCCTGCAGGAAGGGTTAGAGTTAGGGTCCTGCAGGAAGGGTTAGAGTTAGGGTCCTGCAGGAAGGGTTAGGGTCCTGCAGGAAGGGTTAGAGTTAGGGTCCTGCAGGAAGGGTTAGAGTTAGGGTCCTGCAGGAAGGGTTAGAGTTAGGGTCCTGTAGGGAGGGTTAGAGTTAGGGTCCTGAGGAAGGGTTAGAGTTAGGGTCCTGCTGGGAGGGTTAGGGTTAGGGTCCTGCAGGAAGGGTTAGAGTTAGGGTCCTGCAGGGAGGGTTAGAGTTAGGGTCCTGCAGGGAGGGTTATAACGGGCAGACTCACTGACTTTTCACAACATTCAACTGCTCAGTGGACACGGACCGTGTGTTTAAAATAATTGTAAATTCTACGTCACAAACTTCCACGCATTAAATGAACATGGACACAAAGTGGTTTCAGCAAGAGGTATAGATCCTCATGAGCCCCCGCAACTGCGGTAACTTAGCGCAACTGCGGGGGCTCATGAGAATCTATACCTCTTGCAGTTGGGCGATGTTCATTTTTTTCTCTGCAGTGAATGAGTTAGAAGCGATTTGCTTCCAGGGCCGGCGGGCTTTGATTACTGGGCTTGCCGATAAAACCGAATTTCAGTGTTGTCTTGATTCAGTTAACTCATTGAAATGCACCCTGCATCAATAGCTGCGGAAGTGTATAGCGTTGTCTACGGCCTATGGCAACGCTATACGACACTTTCGCAACTATTGATGCGGTGCGCCTTGTGAATGAGTTAAGACATCTCTATCTTTCTTTTCACAATCCATGTCAGAAAGCCCGTGTAACTGAGAAAAAGAACCCAACGGAGAAAGAAACACGCTTAGAAAAGACAGCTCCAAGGCAAACATGTAACTGAGGTTTTCTTCTGCCACTGGTGATAGTGACTGGAACTCTCCTGGGTACAAAGGGAGAAAAAGAGCAGAAGGACATTCAACCTTCATAATGTAAGCCCCGCCAGTCCTTCCGGTCAGCACTATGGTCCGACAGAGAGACTAAGAACAGTCTGATTGTGGACTATTGCCGCTTTTTGCTTGCAGTTTGCTTAACTCATCATCATCATCATCATAACAACAATGATGACGATGATAAAGGTTCTTATGAGGGTTTACTAGAAGCGGGAGTCAGTTTCAGCCACTGCAAACCGGAGAGAACGAGTCAGTTTCAGCCACTTCAAACCGGAGAAAATGAGTCAGTTTCAGCCCCTTCAAACCGGAGAGAACCAGCACGCAGGTCCGCTCAGTGAAAAGGAAAAACCCATGTTTTCCTCACAATTCTAATCAGAGGCTGATAATTAAACTGCTATCGGGAGATTGGCCGCTGTTAACAGCTCACTACGCTAAATCAATTATGTATGTGTACACACATCTACACTGAGGAGGTGCGGGGGGGGGGAGGGGAGGAGGGGGGGAGGAGGGAGGGTATGGCCTAAAATCATGATTGATGCGTGATTGGCGGTATATTTTGGTTCTCGTGATTCGTGATTGCAAATTTGTTTCATCCTCATGATCCGTGAAAAAAAGAGTTCGTCGGGAAACGTGAAAGCCAGAATAAGAATTTCGTTATCCGTGAAAAACGTCCTGGTTATTTCGTGAAACGTGACAATTCTGTATGCACATTGTAAATTCTGACATAAACCTTCCTCAACCCCCCTCCCCCACCCCTTTCCCCATTTTTTAAACACCGCCCAACTGCAAGAGATATAAATCCTTATGAGCCCCTGCATTTGCGGGGGCTGATGAGGATCTAGGCCTCTTGCTAAAATCACTGTTATCAAAACTGAAATATTATACTGATGCAGATACCCATAAACTATTTTATAATGCTCACATACGTTCTCACGTCGATTACGCGTCAACGGTATGGCGGATGGATGTAGTGAGGTCCATTTAAAGAGACTCAATTCCCTAAACAGACGGGCGGCCAAAATAATCTGCCCTGATCCACACCTAACCACAGAAGAAAAGCTCCCAAAAGCAGGTCTCCTGCCTCTTCAAGTTCACTCAAATATAGCACAAAGCAATTTTTATGTTCAACGTGTGGAAGCGCAAAACACCTGAGTACATTTGTCCGCAAGTCGGAAAGCTTTTCATAGTCCCAAAACCAAGGATCGATCTATATAAAACCAGCTTATCCTTCTTCCTTCTCAGGGACTGTCACGGTTAGTGACTGTTTTGACAGTGGTAGTCGAAAGTTGCCGTAGCACCGGTCAGTGTTCCTAGGAATAGTGAGCTGTTTACAGGTTGGTAGACACGGGCTAGTGTTCTTTGTTTTGCACGTGCGGGGCGCGCTAGTGAATGCGGTAGTGTGTTCACTGCAGAGTTTAGCTTGTAGGGAGCTAGGGAATGATATTTCAGTTCGCAGCTGTACTCGGTTGGACCAAGTAGTCTTGCCTAGCTGACTGTTGGTAGTCAGTGACTGACCGTTTGTGAGAGTCTGTGACACAGCGCCGGTCCAGTCCCGTGGTCGTTGGAGGCCGGAGACTGGGGTTATTGTGCCTACGGGTGTCGGGGTTTGTGACGGGTCGCAGAGGAGGTAAGTGCGTTAAAAAACCCGCGTGCGGATGTTTTGTTATGTTCAGTTGGTATGGGGGTTTGTACTATGTGTTAGGGCTAGAAGTATCGTGGGGGGGGGGGGGGGGAGGAGGGGAGAACGCGATGGGTGGTAAAGGGGAAGTATTGTTTTGACGTTATTGGGTTGGTTCTATTTCATTATTAGTTATTTTTAACTGTTTAGCGAAATGTTGCATTGGTTAGTGGAATGTGTTGGTTAGTGAAATGTTGTATTGGCTGGTGTGAAAGTGCAGAGAATGTTAGGAAGGCTTTTATAATGTTTGAGAACTTTCATTGTTTTGGTTTTTGTGTAATTTTTGGTTTGGGAAGCACGTGTCACATGGGTGAGAGTCAAGTGCGTGAACGGTTAGTGGTAGTGTTTTTGTAAACCCAGCAGGGTGGGTATGGGAGGTTAACTGTTTTAACGACCCACTGGTTTACGTTACTTACGAGGCCGTTTAGGCTTCTGCTTTTGTTTTGCATTTTGACGTTCGGGGTCGGGACCGGTTGGAGGGCCGACGGGCATTAGGACCAACCACTCCTCGCTGGACCGAGTCAGTGTCGGCATGGAAGGCGGCGCGCGTTCATCCATTCTGCCGAAGCTGCCGTGTCGCCATTGCAACCAGACCTCGCGCCTGGGAAACGGAGAGAGAGAGACAGAGTGAAGACCCGCGAAGCTGTACGACCGTTAAGGGAAGCCGGACGGGAGGGATCCACAGGCGTTCGTCGACTTACCATGGTGGTCCCGTTCTTATTCAGCTTTCCGTCACTCACTCTGCCTTGGTGTAGTTACATGATTCTTGTATATGAACAGTATATTGTAAATAACGTTTTTCAGCCGTCAGTTCGGAGGACTGTAACCTGACTTTTATTATTATTGTGGAGCAACAGCGCTGCGTAGCGTGGGGGAGTGTTTGTTTCCACCATTCGATGCAATGCTGATGCTGTGGAAGTAGTATTAACCTTGGTTTAGTTTTTCCCTTTTGTTTTTCTTTTCTTTCTTTCTTTTTTCGGGAGGGGAAGGGGAGAAGGGGGCAGGGAGGGGAAGCCGGTGTCGGTGGGAAGTGTGGGAAGGAAGGAAGGGGGATAGTTAGTGTAATAACGTAATAAAGATTGAGTGTACGTGTAAAGTAAATGTGTTGTGTTGCTTGTGCAGAGCTGTAACCTGTCTTGAGGCAAGACGCTAGGGTTCTTTATCTATCTCTTTCTTCTCTTCTACTCCTAACCTTCATTCTCGTCTATCTCTTAGTCGGAACATTTGGGGATTCTACCTCTATTCTATCTTCCATTCTCGTCTCCCTAGTCGTGACAGGGACATATATCTAGAATGCTCTTCCCGACCATGTAAAATCCGCCTCCTCGCTAGCCTGTTTTAAAAAGGGCCTCTGCAAGTATTTCGTAGATCACTCGTAGGGCCTAGGGATGCCTTAACTACATGTATTATGTCTCTTTCTATGCTAAGTCAAATTTATTCGCAATTAAGCCTGTTTTTTTCATTTATCATTTGAACTACTGCCTATGTGAACAGTGTTGTCAATTGTTTGCAAGTATTGTTTTACTTATATGTATGTGCATGTGTAGATAGTCTTGTAGTTGTTAGCAACGGCAGGTTTGTAAAATGGCTGTGTCAATGACGATGCCAATGCCTTAACCGCTGTAAAATAAAGCTTCATTGATTCACTGTATGTCCATCATTTAATGGGTGGAAGTCTGTGACGTAGTGGAAGTCTGACGTAGTGGACGTCTGTGACGTAGTGGAAGTCTTTGGCGTACAATTTACAATTATTTGAAACACACTGTCCGTGTCCACTGCGCAGTTGAATGTTGGGAAAAGTCAATGAGTCCGTCATAAATATCCAGTCCGACGCCCCCCCCCCCCCCCCCCCCCCCCACCCCTTGTCAGTCTCTAGTCCGTAAGAGTCTTCTTTCCATCGTGAAAACTCGGTTCTATGTTCTGGGATTCGTGATTCGTAAATCGCAAAATAAATCGTCCTCAATCCGTGACGGTACCCGCCAAATCCCCCATGCTTCCTCTCCCCTCCCACGCCCACCCCCCTCCCCCTTCCCCCCCCCCCCCCCCCCCCCCACCCCCACACCCCCCCCCCCCCCCCTCTTTCCAAATTCACGAAGCCCAGCTTTCCAACGAGCAGTCCAAGCGTACAAAATTAAGCCTAATCATAAATAACTATAGTGACTAGACCGAAAACGATACATTTCACCAAGTCCCTGCACTGCCGACAAGACTTGAACTCCACCCAGCTGCAAGAGGCATAGATCCTCATGAGCCCCCGCAGTCGCGGGGGCTCATGAGGATCTATGCCTCTTGCTAAAACCACATTGTATCCATATTTCTTTGTGTCTGAGGGGCTTTGACGTTGAATTGACAATGATCTCAAAACCAGTCTGCGTCCACTGAAATGGAGAGATTGGCATGGGTCAGGGAAGGAGTACAGCTTACACAACTAGGCCTAATGACTGAATGACTAATTGGTGGGTGGGTGGGTTGATTGATTGATTGGCTGGCTGGCAACGACCGAACGAACGCCCTGCCAACAACAAACATCAGCCAAAAATGATATCAGCGAGATGGTCATAGTCTGCCGCGTCAATTTTACAAAGTGTGATCATGAAAACTAGACAATGCAAACAACACAGCTAGGCTCACACTGGGTACCTCAGTGGATCGACGGAGAAGAATCCTATCCAACGACGGTAAAGTCTTAACAAAGAAGAAAGCGAAGGTAGTACGCAGTATGTTTACAGTCACGCACTTCAAAAACGCATCCAAAATAACAGTCGATACACCAAAGCATAAAAACCGAATTACACTGTCCAACCAACGTGGATACAAAATAAGGCATGCACGAGGCATAGAACCTCATGAGCCTCCGCGACAGCGGGGGCTCATTAGGTTCTATGCCTCTTGCAATTATGTTCTTTGTGTCCCGGCACTCAAGAAGGTTAAACCCTGGTACAAAGCAACTTTTTTTTTACTCCATCAAGACCGCGCAACTGTACAATGTCGTCGGTGCAGCGAGGACACGCGTACCTGCGGCGGGAAATTATTGATCTGACCTCCCGCTGCGGCGTGGAGCTGGGGAAAGCCCAGTGCGTCATGAGGCTGACTGACACCTGCCCTCCGTGCGTGTTTCCAAGCGCGTGCCGCCAGGTAAACCAGGTTACAGTCAACTGATCACGGGGGCTGACACAAATTGAACAGAAACAATTTAATGGATCGAGACCAATGCTGTAAACATGCCCACCCCCACTAAAAAAAAAGAAAAAAAAAATATGCAGTGACATCTTTGCCCCCGAGTTTTCTCGTTGAATGCGGGTAAAATCAGAGGTACTGGAAACAGCCCATAAGGTGAAATGATAACCCCTTCACTGCCAGTGGTCGCAGAACAAAGGCAGTGCAACCCAAAGAGCTCCAGCTGTGCCCGGAATATGGATCCAAAGAGCCCTAGCCGTCCCCGGGAACATGGATACAATGAGCTCCAGCCGTGCCCGGAACATGGATACAAAGAGCCGTAGCCGTCCCTGGAACATGGATACAAAGAGCCCTAACCGTCCCTGGAACATGGATACAAAGAGCTCCAGCCGTCCCCGGAACATGGATACAAAGAGCTTCAGCCGTCCCTGGAACATGGATACAAAGAACCCTAGCCATCCCCGGAACATGGATACAAAGAGCCCTAGCCGTCCCCGGAACATGGATACAAAGAGCCGTAGCCGTCCCTGGAACATGGATACAAAGAGCCCTAGCCGTCCCTGGAACATGGATACAAAGAGCTCCAGCCGTCCCCGTAACATGGATACAAAGAGCTTCAGCCGTCCCTGGAACATGGATACAAAGAGCCCTAGCCATCCCCGGAACATGGATACAAAGAGCCCTAGCCGTCCCCGGAACATGGATACAAAGAGCTCCAGCCGTCCCCGGAACATGGATACAAAGAGTTCCAGCTGTCCCCGAAACATGGATACAAATAGCTCCAGCTGTCCCCGGAACATGGATACAAAGAGCCATAGCCATCCCCGGAACATGGATACAAAGAGCCATAGCCATCCCCGGAACATGGATACAAAGAGCCCTAGCCATTCCCGGAATATGGATACAAAGAGCCCTAGTCGTCCCTGGAACATGGATACAAAGATCTCCAGCCGTCCCTGGAACATGGATACAAAGAGCCCTATCCATCCCTGGAACATGGATACAAAGAGCCCTAGCCATCCCCGGAACAAAGAGCCCTAGCCATCCCCGGAACATGGCTACAAAGAGCTCCAGCCGTCCCTGGAACATGGATACAAAGAGCTCCAGCCATCCGCGGAACATGGATACAAAGGGCCCTAGCCGTCCCCGGGAACATGTATACAAAGAGCTCCAGCCGTCCCCGGAACATGGATACAAAGAGGTCCAGCCGTCCCCGGAACATTGATTCAAAGAGCTCCAGCCGTCCCCGGAACATGGATTCAAAGAGCTCCAGCCATCCCCGGAACATGGATACAAAGAGCCCTAGCTGTCCCCGGAACATGGATACAAAGAGCTCCAGCCATCCCCGGAACATGGATTCAAAGAGCTCCAGCCGTCCCCGGAACATGGATACAAAGAGCTCCAGCCGTCCTCGGAACATTGATTCAAAGAGCTCCAGCCATCCCCGCAACATGGATTCAAAGAGCTCCAGCCATCCCCAGAACATGGATTCAAAGAGCCCCAGCCATCCCCGGAACATGGATACAATGAGCCCCAGCCGTCCCCGGAACATGGATACAAAGAGCCATAGCCGTCTCCGGAACATGGATACAAAGTGGCTTCAGCAAGAGGCGTAGATCCTCATCAGCCCCCCCCCCCCCGGATCTATGCCACTTGCAGTTGGATCGTGTTCACTTTTTCTCGGAGGGGTTCAGGGGCGGATTTTGGGGGGTTCCACCCTGACCCAAAATTTGTTAAAATGCTATAGGAAAGTCCCTTTTAGGGGTGTTTGGAACCCCCTACCCCTGGAACCCCCCTTCCCCCCCCCCCCCCCCCCCTTTGTTTGATATTTTGGCGAATAGTGAGAGTCAATACGCACACAATTTGTGTCTCTCTACCTCCAACCCCCCCCCCCTACCGCCCCCCCCCCCCCCTCCGCACTCCCGCTTTTAGATTTTTTCGGCCCCTGGAATCAAGGTCTAGCGTCGGGGAGGCTTTTAGTATGAGGTTTAAGGTCCCAAACAAAACGTTGCCCCCCCCCCCCCCCGCCCCCCCCCCCCGCCCCACACACACCACACACATCTCGAGGTAACTGGTTCGCCCCTGGGGTTAACAGAAACTCGTTCCTCGACGGTCGACCTCCCACGACCTCCCTCCTTTGGTCGCTTTTAACAGCAGAAGGCATAGAACCGCATTCTCGTAGGGCTCATTCCCGACCCCCCCACCACCCCTCTTTTTGTCCTCAGTTCCACCGAAGCGTGTTTCTTTCGTAAACTGCGTGCTCTTCCGAAGCGTGTTTCGATCTGTCTCGGGCCAGTGATTCCTGTTTTGAACTAATAGTGTTAACCCTTCGGCTCAGTCGGTAGCTACTCGCGATGATTCCTGCAGGAAGGGTTAGGGTCCTGCAGGAGTCATCGCCACTACAGTCGCTAACGACAGCCAAATGGTTAATTTCAGCAAAGTACACCACCCGTCAGCGCACGTCGGTCAGATGCACCACCTGTCAGTGCACGCCGGTCAGATGTACGCTGGTCAGATGCACCACCCATCAGTGCACGCCGGTCAGATGCACCACCTGTAAGTGCACGCCGGTCAGATGCACCACCCGTCAGTGGAGCGAGGTTGAAATCAAGTTATTTACAAATTCCTGTTTGCAAGTCACGTGATCACGTGCTTCGACGTGGTATAAGGGGAATCACCAGGCGACACACAAACCAGTGTTGGGCGGTATTCAGGTCGGTGAGGGCAAAACACTCACAGAAGGTTTGCCAGATTTGTTTTCACCCACCCTGCCGTAAGAGACACTGACGAGCAAAGAAATGCGATATTTTTTTTTTTTTAAATCTCTTTAATGTCTTTTGCTCGACAATGTATAACAACCCTTTCTGGACACTGGCGTAAGTTCAAGGTCAGTTCCAGAATAATCTGGCACCTCCTGGAAGGTGTTCTGACGATATTAAAGTACACACACACACACACACACACACACACACACACACACACACACACACACACACACAAATCCAGTCCCACCCCTTCCACCCCCCTCCCTCAGTGGTATAAGGGGAATCACCAGGCGACACACAAACCAGTGTTGGGCGGTATTCAGGTCGGTGAGGGCAAAACACTCACAGAAGGTTCTGACGATATTACTTGTATGTCTATTTTGAAACAAGATTTTAACCCGAAACATTAATATATTGTGTTGTAACTGGCTTTTCTAAAAGTGTTACTTTCATCGTCGGGTTCTTCCCTCCCTCAAGAGACACGGGCTGAAACGCGGACAACATCGTGCATTGCAGGCCGGCCGCTGTCTGTAACTTGACCACGCAGGGCGAGCGAGGACATCGTGTGTCACCCAGATCCGCTCACGCTCACCTTGGAGTGGCTCAAATCGGGTACGGTTGCACGGCCCACATACTGTGCTTAGGTAATGTTCGACTGTTCAAGTGGAGTCTCAGTACGCAAAAGGTAATAGGGCCGAAGTCTTCTGTACTTGGGAGGGGGGTGGGAGGGGGGTAGGTCTATGATTAGACATTTTTCAGGAAAGCAGAGCTAAAAATACAGGTACGTAAATACCAGGTAATTTTCTTCTATGCTGATCAGTTTGCACTTTAGAATGTGAACAGAAATGACGCCTGCGACAGTGGGCTTTACCGTGTCATCTGACCACCGACTTCAAGACAGGAAAGGGTGACTAGCTCGCAATATCACCTTTAGAAATATTCTGCACCTTTAGAAATGAATGCTGCACTGAAGGGCTCAGCTAACTATATCACCTTTAGAAATATTCTGCACCTTTAGAAATGAATGCTGCACTGAAGGGCTCAGCTAACTTTTGTTCAACTTGAAAAATTTGAAATGTCCTAAAATGGAAGACTTCCATATGCTGTGCTCTTTGTACGGAGGAGAGCCAGTGGCTCCTTTGCGCACAAAGGGCAGTAACACACCTGAGGTACGTGTTTATTCATCTATAAGGATTGTATCAAGAAGGGTAGGAAAGTCTTAGTTAGGCAAGATAACATTGAGAACGCGTTGAGTTGGCGAATTTCAGCAAAACCCTCGGTGGATAAGGCGCAGCTTTTGACTCAGATGTTCCCCGCATCAATAGTTGCGGAAGTGTCATGTAGCGTTGCCGCCGTCGGCAACGATTGCTGCTATTGATGCGGGGCGCCTTCAATGAGTTAACACTGGCAACACCACCAATCGTCTTTTGCTGGTGATTAAGTCATGGTAACAGACGCGCGCACGCACGGACACACGCGTGCAAATGAACTCAGTACAGAATAGAAGTCATTTAGTTCTGGCAGTTAAGACTTAACACAGTCGAGACGTTCTGCATCCGGATAAACGCATTCATTTGATGGCCTTTACGGCGCTTATCCGGATGCAGAACGTCTCGACCGAGTTGTCATCTACATGTAAAACGCAGTTTTTAAAAAACAAAACAAAAAAAAAACCAGTGAAATCGTCGAAATTTCCATTTCTATTTTTCTATAATTTGTCCTGAAGAGATTTGACCAGATTGACCTTGCACTACGACTAAGAGAGATGATAACAGACAAGATGACAATGTTGTATAAGATAGCTGACACTAGTCTGTCACGAATATTGCGCTGCATATGTATAATGATCAGCCATTCTGAAACTAACATTCACCATTACTGCGACAAAACGAACAAACAAACAGCAAGAAACAATTGAACATTTTTTTTCGAGATCCCGCGGCGATTGACGCAAGCTCTGCAACACCCGCTTGTGTCACGCAAACACGTTGTTTACGTTTCGCATAGTCAGCCTAAGCCAGCCACATAATTTCATTAAAACCCCCGAGATACTAATTGCGGTAGCGGAATTCGAACACTGTATTCAACAATGCTGCAGCACGCTCAAGCTACAACACTAGAAGCATAACAACAAATGCGGGCGGTCATTGCGACCGTACAGCCGCTGACGCTAGCGAGTTTGAACCTGCGCCATTTGCAGCAGAATTTTGTCTCTTGCCTCGCGCAGCTACCCGCCAGACTGCACAATGCATAGATCCTCATGAGCCCATGCAGCCACACAAGTGCATTGACAATCCCTCTCTCTTCCTTCAGTGTGAAATTGTTCTCGGTGTCTTCGGCGTCTCTGTTTCTTTGAATGGAAAAGTGGCCTGATCAAACTTATAGCGCGTGCGTGGTAGGGGAATCCCCGCCCGTCGTCCGGTGACGGTGACAAGGTCGCTTCTACATACTGCAAAGTAAGCGGCGGTCGCACAAACATCTGACGTCAGTGGTGTATAGAATGTGTATACATGAAAGGTCAATAAACTGACCGTCAGCATCACCATGACCACCAATCAAGAATAAAGCAGACCTGCGGTAAACGGGCCCTTAACCCCTTGTGCCTGCAGTCACCAGTACTGTTTACAAGGCGGCTTTGGCTGTCGGTAGCGCTTTCGACAAACAAGACTTAGCGACAGCCACATGCAGTCAGCCGGTATTCCTTCGCAATAACAGTTCTTATCAACTCTCTGCCAGCAGAGGCACGGATTTTCCAGTCATGACAGAGCCGCCACGTCTGCGAAGACCCACGTGACTCTAAGGTAATCTATCATCCGCCTCTCAGCCGGTGACAAACGACGATTTCGCAAGGGACCAACGTCACAGTAAAACAGTCAAAATCAAACGACGGAGTGACCGGGTAGGGGCGGGCGGGGGGGGGGGGGAGGGGGATGAGGGGGGGGGAGGGGGGAGAGGAGAGAGAAGGGGGGGGGGGGGATTAACGCATTCGAAACGTCATCCAAATGTAGCCGGCGGCACTCCTCGAATGAGTTGAGAAAGATTTCAGCAGTACATGTGTACTGACCAGAGGGTATCAGCAGTACATGTGTACTGACCAGGGGGTGGCAGCAGTACATGTGTACTAACCAGGGGATGTCAGCAGTACATGTGTACTAACCAGGGGGTGGCAAGAGTACATGAGTACTGACCAGGGACACGGCCATGCCTAATATGCTGCAAGCACTGAATCATAAAACTTTCCTACCACGATTAGTCTGGATTTTTATTTTAATCAAAGCAAGGCCTACACTTTGCCAATGCCTCTGCTGGTAACAAGTCCAGTACCGCAGTTGGACATGGAGAGAAGTACTCCATGGAAGCTAGGGCCCAGAAGAGCTGTGGCCCAAGTCGAAAAGGAGGTATGGTGAATGATTTGTTGTTGTTGCCATACCAGTGCTCGGTTGCATGAGTGAGCTTAGTGCTCCGCCAGCCACTAATCAACGTGCTCCGCTACAGCGCCACAGCACTCACAACGCGACAGCGGAGCACCTTGCTTAGTGACTGGCGCAGGATTAAGCTCACTCATGCAACTGGGCTCATGCCCACAGAGCCATCACGCGCACTTTCCACGATTTCAGCCGAATAAGCACTTGAAGCGATCCCGTCCGGACAGTACAGGGCTAACTGTTGGCAATATCTACTTTGAAACATGTGCTTGGTATGTCCTACAGTCATGCTAAATTTACTTTAAATGTCGTAAACTGAAAGACGTTTCTGCTCTGCTTCCTCTTTGTACACAGGAGAGTTACTTCCGTCACGCTCAAAACGCAGTGGAACCCTCTGGTACGCGTGCCTACTCAGATGGATTGTGAAAAGAAGGGCCGCAGAAAGGTCTTAGTTCAAGCAAGATGACATTGCTAACCCGTCGTATCGGCGACTTTAGCAACCACAGCCCGCCATGGAGCAGACCGCTTTCACCCTTTTAGCCCCAAGGTCCCATTTCTCACAATTTGGTGAGGTGTTGCCTAATCACTATGTACCAGTATGGATTGATCGTGATAATTCAAGGGTAGTACCAGATGAGCTTGGCGCCTGAAGGCGCCAAGCTCATCTGGCACTACCCTTGAATTTTCATGATCATTCCATCTCCTGATGTAGGGTCCCAGTGCTAAAAGGGTGAAAGTGGTACGCCGGAACAAATTAGGATTTTTTCTCCTTCCCATCGAGTCAAACTCTCAGCGGTACAGACTCGGATTACGATGCTTGTCCTGCTTCGTGTGTATATAGACATGCTGTCCTACATGACCTCAGTAGCTGACAAACCACTCTATCTCCGGCGTCAGTTTAATATCAAAGTATTTCGCGTCATGTGCAGCCGTCCAGGCCGAAAGGGACATGACTCCCGTGGTATCCACGATCGTCATCCACCAGGTTAAGCGCCCCTGGAGGCGCACCTCGTGATCACCGAACTCCTCGTCACTAAGGTAACGGATGACCTGAGCTGACGTCACCGGGTCCACACTTTCGATGGCGTTCATGTTGATGTTGACGGCGGCTGCAAAAATGTCTCCGTTGTCCGCGGCATGATGGAACCGCAGCCGCATCGACGCGCCCCGAAGGACGGCGGAAGCTACGTCAGTCACGTGACCGGATGTGGGGGCACCAGGTTTGGTGCGCAGCAGTCGACGCCAGGGTCTGACGTCAACGAACCAGGAAATGGCGGCAGTGCTGAGGTTTTCCTCCAGCAAGGTCAGGTTTCCGGCCAAAACGATGTGCTGTGACACGGTGCCTGTAGTGTGGACCACCTGCCAGCGCCACCTACAAACAATGGACAGCATAATAACAAATGTCAGAATTTGAGCGGTAGGTAGCCGGTGCCACGCCGGGCTGAAGTGACTTCGGTAGCGCTTTGTGTCGCGATGATTCCCACAGGATGTCACTGAGGATGTTGTTATTCCCACAGGATGTCACTGAGGATGTTGTTATTCCCACAGGAATCATCGCGACAAAAGGTGCTAGCGACAGCCAAAAGGGTAAATAAAGGGGGGGGGGGGTCAGTCTAGCGGCGAGTTTACTACTGGGTGTGACCCACAAGAGCCCTACTTCCTTACAGGGATTGACCACTAGCTGGCGGATATTCCATTCAAGCCTGGCCAGGTTTGACAGAGTATGGGATTGGAATATCTACCAGCTGGTGGTCTAAAAAGACTCTTTCCAAATGTGGAAGTGCCCTTTGACATATCCGCATCATCCTTTGCAGTAGGTGGATGGACCATGGAAGGTCGCGCTAGATTAGCCTGGCGCCGCGGAGGCACGGCAGCTAATCTGGCACTACCCTTCAACCCGCCCCCTGCCACTCTACGTATATTTTTGTTCCTGAAATCTTTGTTCATCCAACCAACGGCGATACACTGATAATAATGTTTTTTCTTTGATCCAACGACTAGAAGCCAAAACCGTCCGAGAAACATGGATAAAAATCGGTCCCAGCAAAGAGGCATAGATCCTCATCAGCCCCCGCAGTCGTGGGGACTCATGAGGATCTATGTCTCTTGCAGTTAGATCGCGTTCACTTTTTCTCGGCAGTCAAGTGATTCAACTATCTTGGTCCGTCCACTTTCAGTCCGTTCTCAGGACTCTGTTTGCTCCATCCACCATGAATGAGACTATCGCCTTTTGCGCTTTGGGCAGCGACTGCTGCTGGCGACGATCTGAGGCCGGTGAGGACGATTGCTGAAGGCCTACCTGACGTGATCATGCAGCAGGTGGTGGTTCTTTTTCTCTTCTGACAGGGGAGACAACTGGGTGAGGAGCTGAGCGCCAACATGACCTCCCCTGACCCTCAGCACGTCAGCCTCCATGGCAGTGTTTCCCATGACCACCCTAACCCTGTGGCCGCTGCGTACTGAAGCCACCAGCTCTTCTAGAGAACCTTCCAACACCTCGCCCTTGTTGCCGTGCGAGTACACTTGACGCCAGCACACGTCGGTCAGCCAATCCAAAGACACTTCGTCCTGATTGGCTCCCATGCTCACGTGACCGTACAGCGCCCAACGAGAGTTGTGTCGCTTGCCCGTAGTGCTCCACGACGAGAACCAGAGATACGGCGAGTCAGTGCGCATGGCCACGTGGGTGCTGAAATGCTGTTGTCCCACGTGCGCTACACTCTGCCCGCTGACCCAGGAATCCGCCACGCTCCAGCGCACAGAGTGGACGGGGAAGGAGTATCCGCGGTCACGCATGACTGCCCTGACGTCCTGTCCTCGTCTGACGGCGGCCAAGAGAACGGAGATGTTTTTCCGGGCGACTGCGTTTCCCAGCATGTAGTGGGAATACACCGGCCACAGGGACGGCAACACCTGCAGGACAGTGCAGGACAGGGTTAGCGATTTGCTGCTTTCATTTGAACACGCTGAGCCCTAGTAACTTATAAGTTTAGGAGGCAGATCGACCATGATATTTCAAGGGTGATGACAAAATAGCTTGGCGCCTCAAAGTACCACGATGTTCTGGCACTACCCTTGCACTGTCATTGTTGGTCCGTATGACTCATTCAGCCCGACGTCATCATTCTAAAGACCATGTACCAGTTGCAGGAGATGGATCGACCATGATAATTCAAGGGCAATGCCAGATTAGCTTGGCGCCGACAGGCGCCAAACTAATCACACTACCCTTGAATTATCACGGTCGACCCATCTCCTGCTGTAGTGCGTCAGGGCTGAATGAGATAAGAGAGATGAAGAGAGAGACTCAGTGACAGAGAGCGAGAGAGAAGAGACGAGACAGAGCGCGTGTATGTTTATAAATAAAAATAATACCGTTATTATATAGGCGCTTTTTCTCAATTTTGGGCGAATCGACTCAAAGCGCCGCGAACTGAAACCCAACACGCACACTCGCGTGACAGACACGGATTTACGCCATTTAAGACAAACACAGTACAAGACAGACGAAGGGCCAGTTCAGCTACTGAAGTTACAGAGATTTTTGATCACTTGTATTTGAAATTTGTAAAGTGGCCTGAAACCGGTACCAACGAGTGGGGGGTGGGGGGGGGGGGGGGGGGGGGGGGTTGCCTCACGTGCTCAAACTGACGAGGTGCAGTGAACAGGACGAGCAAGCTATAGCCAGAACACAATGACTTCACTAAACAGTCGAACCAGTCAACGATCAGCTACACGCCGACAGGTTCAAAATCACATTCTAGCAGACACAAACATACCATGCTAGCGCTTTCTCCACAACAGACCAGTGTAGAATTCCGCTTAGCTAAGACCATGAAGGAAAACCACGTGATAACGGTCTGCAATGCCATTGGCCTGGTCTAGTATTTTTTTCGAGTGAAATGAAATGAAACTTTATTTCTCAACGTATGAAGTAATCAGCATATATGCCATTTTAAGTCTGACAGGGGAGACCAGCACATAGAGATACAGACGTGACATAGCGGTCACACCGACCTACCTGACCCACAGAACACGTTTCGCCTTCGTCATCATCACCAGCGCCACCACCGCACCCGGTTACCGCGCCTGGCGCCCAAGACCTGACGAACCAGGAAGCTGACACGCGGAAGTTCTCGTCGCTCACGACCCTCCTCGTGCCCAGCGTCACGCCCAGCACGTGCATGTGCCCCGTGGTGCAAGGGAGCACGTGCCAGAGGCTGTCGCCTGAAGAATGCGCGGTGAAGAGGATGTTGAAGTGGTTGAGGCAGGACAGCGCCTCCACGCACACGTGGTCTCCGTAGCGAACAGCATTGTCGGCCTCCACCGAGAACGCCACCAGAACCTGCTCAATAACAGTCACGTGCAAAGAAAATGTAATTAACTCATTCCAGACGTGCCACCTCCGGATACGCGGCATAAGCCGGGTGTACACATGGAGCAGGCATAAGCCGCGTATCCGGAGGCGGCACGTCTCGAATGAGTTAATTAATTATACTGTATTTTAAAAGGACAAGCCACAGTGTTGCGATCTAACCTTTGAGCCCGTCCGAACTTCAGTAGGAGTGACGTCACAAATAGTGTCGTGACGTAGTGCTCATTGTGTACTAGAGCAGCCTTACTACTCATAATTATGCTGATCGTATAATTTCTTTAGGGGAGGCATTCAAATTATCAGCCAGCACATAAGCAGGCACTACGCTTCTGCTATCGTGGTCGAGGCATCATTGGCAACTTTGTGCCTGAGAAAGACTGAGACCATGAGATTCAAAGTATGGTTACAGAACATGCCATCGAAGAAAGGAGCACGCTTAGAAAAGACAGTAACAACACAATTCATTAACTCATTTAGTCCTGACGCACTACAGCAGGAGATGGATCGACCATGATAATTCAAGGGTAGTTCCAGATTAGCTGACAGGCGCCAAGCTAATCTGGCACTGCCCTTGAATTATCATGTCGATCCATCTCCTGCAACAGGGGCATAGTTGTTAGATGACGCCTCCAAAATTTGGGAAATACTTGCGCCGGGCTGAATGAGTTAATCCATATTTCAGTTAGAACCCTTTTTAAAATAGACAAACAAGCAAGTCCACAATTTGCTACGCATCTGTTGACGAAGCCGGTATGTGTCGACTGAAGAATACGACGTGAAACAGTTATAAACATCATAATTATCGTTGTTCGAAAAACAAACCTTTTTTTTTTTAAATCTCACGACCGTTTTTCTTTCTGATATCTTGGGGGTGTGTGGCGCAGAAAGACAAACAGCCATCAACAAATTCAATTGCACCGCGGAAGTTTGGTGCTCGCCAGGCTAAACACTCATCACAGTGGAAAAAGAAGCATACCACACTGCGTGATGCGATGTTAGTATTTCAGTCAGTTAGTACCTCATCGCCAGAGGTCATGTGGTGAATGACCACGCGGATCGCGTCGCCCCTGGTAACGGCCACCTGAAGGTCAATGAGGCTGCCATGACGACGGTCGCCTGTGGGACTGTGTTCGTACACCTTCTGCCATGGCCTCTCACACAGCCCTGCACATGAACACTGTAGGGTTAAACAATTCAGCCCTGACTGCACGAACTACAACACTATACGGATCGACCATGATAGTTCAAGGGTGGTGCCAGAACAGCTTAGCGCCTTCAGGCGCCAAAAAGTTCTTGCATCGTCGATCCGTCTCCTGTACTGTTTTGTCGCCTTCATATGACAACGGGTGCCAAGCTATTCCTAGTCTAATGCCCATCTGTAATGTCGCCTTCATATGACAACGGGTGCCAAGCTATTCCTAGTTTAATGCCCATCTGTAATGTCGCCTTCATATGACAACGGGTGCCAAGCTATTCCTAGTTTAATGCCCATCTGTAATGTCGCCTTCATATGACAACGGGTGCCAAGCTATTCCTAGTCTAATGCCCATCTGTAATGTCGCCTTCTGATGACAACGGGTGCCAAGCTATTCCTAGTCTAATGCCCATCTGTAATGTCGCCTTCATATGACAACGGGTGCCAAGCTATTCCTAGTTTAATGCCCATCTGTAATGTCGCCTTCAGATGACAACGGGTGCCAAGCTATGCCTAGTCTAATGCCCATCTGTAATGTCGCCTTCAGATGACAACGGGTGCCAAGCTATGCCTAGTCTAATGCCCATCTGAGCCTTGGTTTTTGTATGATCTTCACTCGTCGGGGGGAGGGGAGGGGGAGGAGAGAGATGCAGCTCCATAATGATTTGGAATTCAGTTCGACCTTTGGGCTCAGTCTGATAATGACTGCTTTAATTTTTAAGAAGAACATGGAGCTGAATTATGCCGGCAAAAAGTATAGATTCTGATGAGCCTCCGCGACTGCAGTAGCCCGTAAGAATCCATGCCTTTTGCAGAATGGAAGATAGACCTGCAGTTAATTGGGGGAGTGTGGGGGGGGGGGGGGGGGGGGGGGGCAGTAAAGTACACGTCCATTTTTTTTTAGAAAAGCGAGATTCTCACTGTATAACAACACAAAATATCGCTTTTCTCAAACTCGACATTTCGCCAAATAATTACAGAGTTGGTGTTTAGCACTATGTCCCAGTTGCAGGAGACTGACTGACTATGACAATTTAAGGGTAGTGCCAGATTAGCTTGGCGCCTAATGGCGCCAAGATAATCTGGCACTACCCTTGAATTATCAAGGTCAATCCATCCCCTGCAACTGGTACATAGTCGTTAGGCAACACCTCCAAAATTTGAGAAATGGGGCCTTGGGACTAAAAGGGTTAAGTTACTTTTTAGCTACTCTCTCAAGCAGTAGAGGGGAAACAACGCCGGTAAAGTAGCGTGTTATTAGTCAAGCGTTTTGGCGCGGGTAGTTGCCCTTTACATTTCTTCTTCCCATAGCTATACTGCTGGCAATGGCATAGATGCTGGAGCATCTGCTCACATTAGGTTCTATTCCGTCTTCTTGCTGGCACAATTACATCTGCATGTCTTCCTTAGGCGGAGAAGGTTGGCGGCATTTCAGTTTGCGACAGTTGAATGTAGCGTGTTACTGGTCTAAACACACCGGCTATGTTTGTCAACAACAATTACATTTGTTTCAATAGTTTATTGCTTTGCAAAATGCATCAGAGGATATACAGCAATTTCCATCAGATAAACACAAGCCACAGGCTTATAGGATACATTCAATTCAGTTCAATTCAATTCAAAAAAACTTTATTTATCCCTAAAAGGGCAATTACAGTTTTGTGGAGGGGGGGGGGGGGGGGGGCATGGGGGGAGGGAGGGGAGGGACAATAAAAATAAAAATAAAAATCATTCAATTAACATTCATTAATATCAAGACATTGTAAAATCACATTTGTACATGCTGCCGATAATGATCCAAAGGAACTAGTGAAATCCTTTTACTGCCGATAATGATCCAAAGGAACTGAAATCCTTTTACTGCCGATAAGAACCAAAGGAACTAGTGAAATCCTTTTACTGCCGATAATGAACCAAAGGAACTAGTGAAATCCTTTTACTGCCGATAATGATCCAAAGGAACTGAAATCCTTTTACTGCCGATAATGATCCAAAGGAAATGAAATCCTTTTACTGCCGATAATGAACCAAAGGAACAGAAATCCTTTTACTGCCGATAATGAACCAAAGGAACTAGTGAAATCCTTTTACTGCCGATAAGGAACCAAAGGAACTGAAATCCTTTTACTGCCGATAATGAACCAATGGAACTGAAATCCTTTTACTGCCGATAATGAACCAAAGGAACTAGTGAAATCCTTTTACTGCCGATAATGAACCAAAGGAACTGAAATCCTTTTACTGCCGATAATGAACCAAAGGAACTAGTGAAATCCTTTTACTGCCGATAATGAACCAAAGGAACTAGTGAAATCCTTTTACTGCCGATAATGAACCAAAGGAACTGAAATCCTTTTACTGCCGATAATGAACCAAAGGAACTAGTGAAATCCTTTTACTGCCGATAAGGAACCAAAGGAACTGAAATCCTTTTACTGCCGATAATGAACCAAAGGAACTAGTGAAATCCTTTTACTGCCGATACTGATGAACCAAAGGAACTGAAATCCTTTTACTGCCGATAATGAACCAAAGGAACTAGTGCAAATCCTTTTACTGCCGATAATGAACCAAAGGAACTAGTGAAATCCTTTTACTGCCGATAATGAACCAATGGAACTGAAATCCTTTTACTGCCGATAATGAACCAAAGGAACTAGTGAAATCCTTTTACTGCCGATAATGAACCAAAGGAACTGAAATCCTTTTACTGCCGATAATGAACCAAAGGAACTAGTGAAATCCTTTTACTGCCGATAATGTGAACCAAAGGAACTGAAATCCTTTTACTGCCGATAATGAACCAAAGGAACTAGTGAAATCCTTTTACTGCCGATAATGAGCCAAAGGAACTAGTGAAATCCTTTTACTGCCGATAATGAACCAATGGAACTGAAATCCTTTCACTGCGGAGAAAAAGAACACGACTGTGATACAACTGCAGAGGACCTTGATCCACATAAGCCCTGCCCTGTATCTGCGGGGGCTCATGAGGATCTATGTCCCTGGTTGACACCACCTTGTATCCACGCTCGGCTTTGGCTCGGACGGCTGTGGTGGATTGTTATATCAGAACACTGATCGGCCATGATAATTCAAGGTTAGTGCCAGATTAGCTTGGCGCCTGAAGGCGCCAAGCTAATCTGGCACTACCCTTGAATTATCGTGGTCGACCCATCTTCTGCAACTGGTACATAATCGTTAGGCAACACCTCCAAAATTTGGGAAATGGGGTAACCAGTGGCAGAGCTGCCGGAGTTAAACTAAAGAACATTGTCTATAATACATACTGATGGGAGTTAAACTAAAGTACATACATACTGATGGTAGTTAAACTAAGTACATTGCCTATAATACATACTGATGGGACTTAAACTACGTACATTGTCTATAATACATACTGATGGGAGTTAAACTAAAGTACATACATACTGATGGGAGTTAAACTAAAGTACATCAGTTGTCTATAATACATACTGATGCGAGTTAAACTAAGTACATTCTCTATAATACATACTGATGGGAGTTAAACTAAGTACATTGTCTATAATACATACTGATGGGAGTTAAACTAAGTACATTGTCTATAATACATACTGATGGGAGTTAAACTAAGTACATTGTTTATAATACATACTGATGGGAGTTAAACTAAAGTACATTGTCTATAATACATACTGATGCGAGTTAAACTAAGTACATTCTCTATAATACATACTGATGGGATTTAAACTAAAGTACATTGTCTATAATACATACTGATGGGAGTTAAACTATGTACATTGTCTATAATACATACTGATGGGAGTTAAACTAAAGTACATACATACTGATGGGAGTTAAACTAAGTACATTGTCTATAATACATACTGATGGGAGTTAAACTAAAGTACATACATACTGATGGGAGTTAAACTAAGTACATTGTCTATAATACATACTGATGGGAGTTAAACTAAGTACATTGTCTATAATACATACTGATGGGAGTTAAACTAAGTACATTGTCTATAATACATACTGATGGGAGTTAAACTATGTACATTGTCTATTATACATACTGATGGGAGTTAAACTAAGTACATTGTCTATAATACATACTGATGGGAGTTAAACTAAAGTACATTCTCTATAATACATACTGATGGGAGTTAAACTACGTACATTGTCTATAATACATACTGATGGGAGTTAAACTAAAGTACATTCTCTATAATACATACTGATGGGAGTTAAACTAAGTACATTGTTTATAATACATACTGATGGGAGTTCAACTAAAGTACATTGTTTATAATACATACTGATGGGAGTTAAACTATGTACATTGTCTATAATACATACTGATGGGAGTTAAACTAAAGTACATACATACTGATGGGAGTTAAACTAAAGTACATTGTCTATAATACATACTGATGGGAGTTAAACTACGTACATTGTCTATAATACATACTGATGGGAGTTAAACTAAGTACATTGTCTATAATACATACTGATGGGAGTTAAACTAAAGTACATTGTCTATAATACATACTGATGGGAGTTAAACTAAAGTACATTGTCTATAATACATACTGATGGGAGTTAAACTACGTACATTGTCTATAATACATACTGATGGGAGTTAAACTAAGTACATTGTCTATAATACATACTGATGGGAGTTAAACTAAAGTACATTGTCTATAATACATACTGATGGGAGTTACACTAATGTACATTGTCTATAATACATACTGATGGGAGTTAAACTAAGTACATTGTCTATAATACATACTGATGGGAGTTAAACTAAGTACATTGTTTATAATACATACTGATGGGAGTTAAACTAAAGTACATTGTCTATAATACATACTGATGCGAGTTAAACTACGTACATTCTCTATAATACATACTGATGGGATTTAAACTAAAGTACATTGTCTATAATACATACTGATGGGAGTTAAACTAAGTACATTGTTTATAATACATACTGATGGGAGTTAAACTAAAGTACATACATACTGATGGGAGTTAAACTATGTACATTGTCTATAATACATACGGATGGGAGTTAAACTACGTACATTGTCTATAATACATACTGATGGGAGTTAAACTAAGTACATTGTTTATAATACATACTGATGGGAGTTCAACTAAAGTACATTGTTTATAATACATACTGATGGGAGTTAAACTATGTACATTGTCTATAATACATACTGATGGGAGTTAAACTAAAGTACATACATACTGATGGGAGTTAAACTAAGTACATTGTCTATAATACATACTGATGGGAGTTAAACTAAGTACATTGTCTATAATACATACTGATGCGAGTTAAACTAAGTACATTCTCTATAATACATACTGATGGGAGTTAAACTAAGTACATTGTCTATAATACATATTGATGGGAGTTAAACTAAAGTACATTCTCTATAATACATACTGATGGGAGTTAAACTAAGTACATTGTCTATAATACATACTGATGGGAGTTAAACTACGTACATTGTCTATAATACATACTGATGGGAGTTAAACTAAAGTACATTCTCTATAATACATACTGATGGGAGTTAAACTAAGTACATTGTCTATAATACATACTGATGGGAGTTAAACTAAAGTACATTCTCTATAATACATACTGATGGGAGTTAAACTAAGTACATTGTCTATAATACATACTGATGGGAGTTAAACTAAGTACATTGTCTATAATACATACTGATGGGAGTTAAACTAAAGTACATTCTCTATAATACATACTGATGGGAGTTACACTAACGTACATTGTTTATAATACATACTGATGGGAGTTAAACTAAGTACATTGTCTATAATACATATTGATGGGAGTTAAACTAAAGTACATTGTCTATTATACATACTGATGGGAGTTAAACTAAAGTACATTCTCTATAATACATACTGATGGGAGTTAAACTAAGTACATTGTCTATAATACATACTGATGGGAGTTAAACTAAGTACATTGTCTATAATACATACTGATGGGAGTTAAACTATGTACATTGTCTATAATACATACTGATGGGAGTTAAACTATGTACATTGTCTATAATACATACTGATGGGAGTTAAACTAAGTACATTGTCTATAATACATACTGATGGGAGTTAAACTAAGTACATTGTCTATAATACATACTGATGGGAGTTAAACTATGTACATTGTCTATAATACATACTGATGGGAGTTAAACTATGTACATTGTCTATAATACATACTGATGGGAGTTAAACTAAAGTACATTCTCTATAATACATACTGATGGGAGTTAAACTATGTACATTGTCTATAATACATACTGATGGGAGTTAAACTATGTACATTGTCTATAATACATACTGATGGGAGTTATACTAAGTACATTGTCTATAATACATACTGATGGGAGTTACACTAACGTACATTGTTTATAATACATACTGATGGGAGTTAAACTAAGTACATTGTCTATAATACATACTGATGTGTGCATGCGCAGTGACCTACTGACCTACAGCTGAGCCCCAGAACACCGAGTGTGACGTGCTGGTGTCGGCCGGTGACGTCACGCCGATCGGGTGGTCGCCAAGCACCGTGAGACTCAGCAGGATCAGGCAGGACAGGGGAGGCAAGTGGACAAACATCCGCACCGAGCTGTGGCGCATGGCTGTAACTGCCACACGAAATTCTCAGCCGCTAACACTTTGGCTCCCAAAACTGAATGACTTCCATAGTCTGTGGATTGGAAATCATTTAGTTCTGGGAGTCAAAGGGTTAATTTAATATAGTATCACCATATTCACGTCTGAAATTTCTTGCATTGTGTATCTCAGTGTACCCTTCCAATGGAAATCAGAATAAACCCAAGTGCGCAAAAGTTCATCGGGCCGCTGTTGGCCCGCGCACGGTATTTGAACACACACACACCATCACACACACACACAAACACACACACACGCACGCACGCACACACACACACACACACACACACACACACACACACACACACACACAATAAAATAACATTTAAAAACATAGACAAACGACCAGACCTCTTCATTACAAATTCCAGATCTGATTCCCGTACCTTCAGGAAGAAAAAGCTTTCTGTCCTCGTTGGTTTGTTCACTTTGAATAATTGGTAAACCACTATGTTGTCCTTGTTGTTCTGAATCGCGTTTCTTTTTATGTCGCTTATTCACTTTCTACTATATCAGTGATGATTCACTAAGATAAAGAGCTGCTGTGGTCCATCCTTGTTTTCCGGGGAGCATTTCCTACACAACTGTCCTCGTCACACGCCATCCTTTCGAGCGTGACAGCCGCACTGACTGACGCGTCAGTGGCCGAATGTTGGAAGATCTAACTTTGAATCAGCTGGAGTGACAGAATTAAAGGACAAACAAACGTGTTGTCGGTCAGAAATCAAGCTCTAGACTTATAAATTCTACCACACCACTTCCGTTTTTCACTGCTAATTTTAAGATGCACCGAATCCCAAATGTATGCCATTTGCATATGTCTGAACCCACGTCATGGCAAGGGCTTATGTGAGCATAAACTTCAGCCTACGCGCACTCGCATAACGACAAAGCTCGTCTCGAAATTTCAAGATTGGCATGTTCGTTACCAAAGTGAAACTTTGAAGACATTAGCATGGTCTTTACCGGACTGAAACAATGAAGACATTAGCATGGTCGTTACCGGACTGAAACAATGAAGACATTAGCATGGTCGTTACCGGAGTGAAAGCGGCGTGAGAACAGTCCGATTCTCAGTTTCAGGGTTGAGTGCTGGATTTAGTTATGACCGCGGACCTGTCTGCTGCTCTTGGCCTTCGAGAAAACCGTGAATAAACTCACGCGTCTGAATATGAAGCACTCTCTCTCTCTCTCTCTCTCTCTCTCCTCTCTCTCTCCGCAACTGAGGCTGCATGACTTTCCCACACAGCAGTAGATCTTTGGGCCGACTCCGCCCGCTGGTTTGCTCGCGCGCAGCGGGCCGGCGGAGTCGGCCTGAAGATGTACTGCTATGTGGGTTGTCACCTCACTGTGTTCGTTTCTCATGACAACCTTCACAGCGCTGTCGCGTCACTTTGTGATGGCTAAAATAAAACTTCAAAGAAAATGGTGTTTTTATTGTCTTATGTTCGTGTGCACCCTGTGTAAGTCTGTACTCTGAGGCGAACTTTTTTTCTGGGAGGGAGGGGGGGCGGGTAGGGTCACCACACCACACCCCCCCCCCTCTTCCACACCCGCCCTCTCTCTTGTGCAAATCTTGGTTTTAAAAGGTCTACAAAACCAGAGGAGATTTCAGGTTGCGGCGATCTCAGTACCTGGAACTTTGTTGCAACTTAGTTAAAATGTGTTTGCTTTGGGAACCAAGAAGAAGAGACAGATAGGAAGAAAGGGGGGGGGAGGGGGTGTTTGGATGGGCCGGGGTGGGGGAAGGGGTCTAAATTATCCAGACACACTAACCCGTCGATCACCTCTCCCCAATCCCCACTCCCTGAAAATAAAAGTGGATGATATGTGAAAGAGAACGTCAGGACAAAGTGGAAGTTGCATTGAAGATTTCGGATACACCGGGCGGTGTGATTTTCTTTCCTTGCCCCCACTCCCCCCCCCACCCCCGCCCCTCCCCAAAACTCTTCCTATCCCCCCCCCCACTCCCACCCACCCTGAATTAACCCATTAAATTAATTTTTGGATAATCTCTTCTATCATGACAAGTTCTGTGTCCGTCTATGGTAAATCGTTCCGCACAAACATAATTATGGAATGCCCCCCCCCCCACTTCTCGTCAACATTGAACTGATCCGCCCCAGAGGAGATCCATCGGCTGTACCTTGAAGACGTCAGATGCCGCAGACAATATCCTGTTCACCTTCATGTAAACAGATCATTTCTGAGTTACATCAATTGCGTGCAACTCTCATGTTCACACTGCGACGCCAAAAACTAACAAAGTACTGCAGGAGCCCTGGGGGGAGACAATCGGTCTTCTGTGTATAACCCCTTCACTGCCAGTCCCGGGTCGTAGGCTGTTTCATTAACCCATGTAACCCCAGCCGCATTTCCCCAGTGTCACCTAACCACTGTGTATCAGCTGCCGGAGACGATCCATGATAATTCAAGGGTAGTGCCAGATTAGCTTGGCGTCATCACGCCATCAGGCCATCACGCCATCAGGCCAACACGCCATCAGACCATCAGGCCATCACGCCAGGCCATCACGCCATCAGGCCAACACGCCATCAGACCATCACGCCATCAGGCCATCACGCCATCAGGCCAACACGCCATCAGACCATCACGCCATCAGGCCAACACGCCATCAGACCATCACGCCATCAGGCCAACACGCCATCAGACAATCACGCCATCAGGCCATCACGCCATCAGGCCAACACGCCATCAGACCATCACGCCATCAGGCCATCACGCCAGGCCATCACGCCATCATGCCATCACGCCATCAGGCCATCAGGCCATCACGCCATCACGCCATCGGGCGCCAAGCTAATCTGGCACTACCCTTGAATTTCATGGTCGATCCATCCCCTGCTGTAGTGCGTGGGGCTAAAAGGGTTAATTCAACGCCAAAGAGCTCCAGCCGGCCCAGGAACGTGGATACAGAGTGGCGTCAGCAAGAGGCACAGATCCTCATCAGCCCCCACAATTGCAGTAAGTTAGTGTAAATGCGAGGGCTCGTGAGGATCTATGCTTGTTGCTGAAACCACTCTGGACACATCACGTGCGGCTCAGGATTTATGTCTCTTTGCCAGGTATAGGTCAATCGTGTCCTTTTTTTTTCTTTTTCTCTCGACCGTTACGTCGTTAAACGGCTACAGTTGGTGCTGTTTTGGGGGAACTTGAAAAGGTTTTCGTGACGTCTCGATCTCCTAAAACGTTCAATCATCTTTTGTCAAACTCGGCCCAGAAACAAGATAGGCCGCTCATAAAACGTCATCTCAACTTCACGTCGTCATATCTTTCCCAGCAAACAAGAGAACCTCGGCCCGAAGTCTAATGTGCGTGGGTCCACTGCGGCGGAGATCGGCCCAGCGGTCTGTTGCCTATTGTGTTGTTGCCAATGACTTGGTGCACACTGGACTTTTTCCGAACATGACTAGACACGATTTTGCTTCAGCCAATTTAGCTCCGACGACCTCATAGCAGGAGATGAATCGACCCTGATAATTCAAGGGTAGCGCCAGATTAGCTCGGCGCCTGAAGGCGCCGAGCTAATCTGGCACTACCCTTGAATTATCATGGTCGGTCCATCTGTTGCAACTGACACAGAGTCGCTAGTGACACCTCCACATGCGGTGGTGCGGTTACTTGGGTTATTCCATACTAAACGGTGACTGAGAAGTGACTGAGAAGTGACGGAGAAGTAACTGAGACTGAAGTGACTGAGAAGTGAAGTGACTGAGAAGTGACTGAGAAGTGAAGTGACTGAGATGTGACTGAGAAGTGAAATGACTGAGAAGTGACGGAGAAGTGACTGAGAAGTAACTGAGAAGTGACTGAGAAGTGAAGTGACTGAGAAGTGAAGTGACTGAGATGTGACTGAGAAGTGACTGAGAAGTGAAGTGACTGAGATGTGACTGAGAAGTGAAGTGACTGAGAAGTGACTGAGAAGTGAAGTGACTGAGATGTGACTGAGAAGTGACTGAGAAGTGAAGTGACTGAGATGTGACTGAGAAGTGAAGTGACTGAGAAGTGACTGAGAAGTAACTGAGAAGTGACTGAGATGTGACTGAGAAGTGACTGAGACCATGCCAACCAAGAAAGAAACACACTTGGAAAAGACAATTAAAACACCTTTTTGGACAAGTAAAACGCAGTTGTGCTGTAACTGTTTTTCTACGCAGGTTTCCTTCTTCACTTGAATGTTCTCCGCCATTTTAATTTCTTTGTCATGTAAGTGTGGATTTTGTGTGCGCTGTCAACGATTGCTGATACAGCCAAAGGAGAGTGGGAGGGGAGAGGGGGAGGGGAGAGGGGGAGGGGGGGGGCTGTTGAACGAACGGGTTTGTGGGGGGGGGGGGAGAGTGGGGGGGAGTGGGGGGAAGGGGGCGGGCGGGCGCCGGACGGGTGAAGTGGGGGGGGGGGGCAGTTTTGTATGACATAGTGTTCATGACACAAACATAATTCCATTTTACAATTTCTGCCTTGTAAAGATACATGCTAACATATGATTACAGATAGGTTCAGGCGAAGATACAACCCCGCAAACATTTTTCTTATCAGTATTTTTCCTTCGTTGTCCCAAAAAGGTCAATACACGAGGACAAGAGAATAGATTGCAACACTGGACACATGCATTCGCATTTATTACATTTCTCCTACAAATGTGCAGCAGCCGTGTGCTACTTTTGTTATCTTTGTGGGCGTGGCTCAGCCCGGGGGGTGAGGCCGGCACGGCTGTGGTGTGCTCCCCGACTCTGGGAGGGAAAGAAATGGTCGCTGCAGATCACGCATACTGACAATGGTGCGGACATCATAGAGGTCAGATTTATAGCAGGAGATTTGTTTCTGGTGTGTGTGTGTGTGTGTGTGTGTGTGTGTGTGTGTGTGTGTGTGTGTGTGTGTGTGTGTGTGTGTGTGTGTGTGTGTGTGTGTGTGTGTGTGTGACGGTGTGTTTCACTGAAATACCATGTGTTCTGGTCTGTCGTTTTGCTTTTAGCCGTAAGATTCAAAATGAGAGACCAGCTCACAAAGCCTATTTGACCTCAATGTTGTTATAACTGCATCCACTGACAAGTAACACCGTGACGGTACTGATGATTCAAGCAATTGAAACAGAAATCCCGTTCTGCTCCATGGCGGGCTGTGATTGCCAACATTCGCCTGCACAACGGGTTCTCGATGTTTTCTGACTTCATCTAAGACTTTTCAATCCTTCTTCTCATAGTCGATGTGAGTAGTAGGTACACGTACCACGTACCAGATGTGTTTCACTGCCTTTTGAGCGTACCGGAAGTAACTCTTCTGTGTACAAAAGAGAAGAAGAACAGAAAAGCCTTTCATTTGACGACATTCAGACTTCCTGGTTAAAGTCAGCCCTTCTGTCCACCATCAGTGTCAGATACACCAAGAACATGTATAATTAAAACATTGCTAACTATTATTCCAGTTAGCCCCGACGCCCTACAGCAGGAGATGGATCGACCATGAAAATCATATTCAAGGGTAGTGCCAGATTAGCTTCGCGCCTGATGGCGCCAAGCTAATATGGCACTACCCTTGAATTATCATGTTGGATCCATCTCCTGCACTGCTACCTGCTCGTTTGGTGACACCGCCACTAAATGTGCGAAATGTGGCCATGAGGGTGAATGAGTTAACCCTTCACTGCCTGAAGTAGGTCGCCGTCCCAGTTCTAATAATACAGATTTATGAATATTGCTTTTGTTTCCATCCACGCCAGAGTACAGCCGATTTCAGTATCGATGTGATCGGCCAAAGACGGGCCTCGGATGAGAGAGGAACTCACAACGGGCAGGACTATCACATCAAGTATCTCTGGTACTACCCCGCGGTATGCAAGCTAGCAATACTTTCACCACAGACACTCAGCTTATATGATTGAAAACTCAATCGATTTCGGAATCGAATTGATTACAATGCAATGCAGCACAATGTAATGCAATGCATTGCAACGCAACGCAGCACAATCGATTACAATGCAATGCTATGCAATACAAATCAACGCCGAACGCAACGCAACACCGGCCAATACATGCAATGCAATGCAATATAGTGCATTGCAGTGTACTACAGCACAACACAGGACAATACAATGTGATACGATACGGTACGGTACGATGCGATACGGTATGATGCGATGCGGTGCGGTGCGGTGCGGTGCGATACGATACGATTCTTTGTCCACACTGTGGAAAATTGTCTTTGATTTCACAGACATAAAATCGATCGATCGGTCGATTGATTGTTTTATTTGTTGGTTGGTTAGTTGGTTGACTGACTGACTGACTGACTGACTGATTGATTGATTGATTGATTGATTGATTGATTGATTGATTGATTGATTGATTGATTGATTGATTGATTGATTGATTGATTTTCTTACTTATTTTAAGAACACCCTGTACATGGTGCATGACGGCGTCTGTGAGATGCACCTTCTGACCGGCAACTTCTCTCAAGACTGTCACGAGTTGCCAGGTATAGTCACGTTCTCCCACTGTCACGAGTTGCCAGGTATAGTCACGTTCTCCCACTGTCACGAGTTGCCAGGTATAGTCACGTTCTCCCACTGTCATAGTTTGTCATTTATATTCACGTTCTCCCACTGTCATAGTTTGTCATTTATAGTCACGTTCTCCCGCTGTCACGAGTTGCCAGGTATAGTCACGTTCTCCTACTGTCACGATTTGTCAGGTATAGCCACATGTTGCACTATGGACACGTAAAACAACTGAAGTCCAGTGATGGTTTTCTCTCGTGTTTATTTCAATCTAAAGAGCATTGTCTGGGGTTGGGCAAGACCAACCACAGACTACAATTCGGTCGTTCTCTCACTATTCGCTCTCCCTTCTACTTTCGTCCATCTCTCTCCTCTACTTCACTCTCCTCTCGTTGTGTTCCCTCTCTGTCCCTCTCTCGTTGTCTCAGTGTCTCTCTGTTCCCCACTCGTTGTTTCCCCCCGTATATGTATATATATATACTCTGGCCTTAATTAATCATTTTCCCACTTAGGGCCCGCCCCTCGTTTAGGGCCAGTCCCGTTACGTAGACGCCATCCACTTCCCATATCGTAATAGTTCCTGAGGGTCGGCCCGTTACCGTGATTAGGACGGCCAGGCGTGCCGGCGGTCCCGTTAATTAGATACCATCCATTTCACGTATCTTAATAGTTCCTGAGGGCCGGCCCGTTATGTTGATTAGGGCGGCCCCTGCGTGTCCGGTAGTTACGTACAGACGCTACCCATATCGCACGTCACCGGAAACTATATCCGGATGCCAATGTGGAGGCACGTGTAACATTCCTCCATAACCCGAGAAAAATACATCCCGTTCAGGATTATTTTTCTTTCTTGCTCAGGGGGTTTACACTTCGGGACATAATAACAATATGAGTTACACATCATTACACAATCAAAATACACTTCAAATCGGTGCGTGATATCTTATCCAATTATAACAACAATTATTCCATCCAAATACGAATAATATAAAATAAGAGAGAAAGAGTTCATTTTCGACAAATTGTTCGTCTCTCATAGGCACCGTTGCGCTCACAGTCCCAACATAATTCCTCCACCTCGTAGGTCGCCTCATTTCAAGGCCGGGTAGAATTTCACGACTGGCGATGTCGTCTTCAGTTCCACCCTGTCTTCCATCATCAGTGCGGAGGCACTTGCTCCGTAGACGTCATTGTCGTCCGCCACAGTTGTAGCCACCGATCCCGGGACCAGTGTAGGTCGAGTGACCCCATTATGTCCTCGCCTAAGTCTCGATAAAGGGCCAGCTTTTAACAAATCAAAATATCGGGCTACTCCCACTATTTCGCCTACAATTGGCATGATTACTGCCATTACTAATAAATTATAAACGCTATCTGCTAAACCCAATATCATGAGACAGAGGACGAACCTCATCTTGCACGTCTGCAAATTGTAATTTACACCCGTAGTTGTATACTCATACACCCAAAACTGCATTACCTGCACGATTTCCTGATTGATCCTCTCTCAATACCACTTGAGAGTTGCATTTTAAATGAAGCCTAAAGTAGATCTCCTATAGCCTTTAATAACCGCCTCACCCCTTTACTCCTAGACTTAGGCAGGATTGCGTCCACATGTTTTATCCTATCATCATCAGAGTTATCTGATGTGCCTTCGCCCGAGCTAACATCAGCCGATTCTGCTTCGACTGTTTCAGTGTCTCCTGTTCTGGTGTCTAACCCTTTTTTCTAACTCCATGAGAGGTATGTCGTCTTCTGAAGACGAGTTCTCCCGTTCTCTACGCTGTCTTTTGATCCATTTTTCTCTTGAAAGTAAGTCGCCTACATCTTCGCTGTCACTGGAATGCGATCGCATAATTAGTCTTTCTGAGGGGCCTACTTGTTTCCGCTGAGGGTTTAGGCCACTCATCTAATTTAGCGAGTCTTATCTGCTCTGCATGCAATTTTACCACTTCACCAGTCAACTGGTTCCTGATCCTGTACGTTACTGGGGTTGTTTGTTCGATCACTCTATAGTAAGGTTTCCATTTGCTGTCTAGCTTGTTTTTCCTTTGATTATTTTTATAGTACACTGGGTCCCCGACTTTAATTTCGTCACTTTTGACCTGTCGGTTTGCATATTTTGCCCCCCGCTTCTGTGATTTCTTTATCCGTTGGTGCACCTGGGTGAACAATTTGTGCTGTTGTTCTAAGGCTACCTCAGTTATGAAGGTCCTCTCCGACATATTTCCGTCTAGGCCTCAGTATGTTATCTAATGGTAACACTGGATCTCTGTTATACAGTAGAAAGAATGGAGAGCACTGAGTCGTTTCTGAAACGCTAACCCTGTATGTCGACAACGCATGATTGATGTGCAAATCCCACGTTTGGATATCTTCCTGTATTTTCTTCGACATGATATCATTCATGGTACGATGAAACCTTTCTACCTTAGCGTTAGACTGTGGATGATAATAGCTCGTCAAGACATGATCTATGTTTAGTTCACTGAAAACCTCCCTCATGATCCGATTGACATTTTCTGTGCCATTGTCAGTAACCACCTGCAAAGGACAGCCGTGTCGAGGAATTATCTCATTCATCAAGATTTGAGCAACAGTTTCTGCCGACTTATCTGGTGCTGGAAAGCACTCTGGATATCCACTGTAATGGCAAACAACCCCTAAATGTACTTGTTCCCCGACAGACTAGTAGGGAATGGACCCTTTATGTCTACACTAACCTTCGCAAAAAGGATATCGAGGAACGTCCATTTCCTGCACTCGGGCTTTCTGTTTCTGCAAAACCCTTTGCTGACAGGTAATGCAACCGCCTATGTACTCGTTCAACCCCCTGTACATGTTTGTCCAAAAATACTTCTGTGTGATGATGTCGTAAGTCTTGTCAAGGCCCATGTGCCCATTTCCGTCATGATACTGGGTTACGACATGCTCCACCAAATGGGATGGCACCACTAATCTGGCTACTGGATCGTCATCAATATTCGACAAGAAATACAAGACATCTTCTATGAACAAATACCTCCTTTTTACACTGGCCGGTGCTTCCTCGTTCAGTAGCTGATCTTTCAACTTAACAATGTCTGGATCCTTGTCTTGCTCCGTGATCATATCAAACCCTGTCACCTCTACCTTTTCTAAAGTTTCTCTCGGATCATCCGTCTGACAGCTTGCAAACTGCTTTGGTCTAAACTGACTAGAATTAATCACCCCTATCTGGAACGCATTGTCGCTTACTTCCGTGACTGTTTCTTCCGTCTCTTCTGATACCAGCTCCTTTCCGTCTATTTGCGGCACTCTAGACAACAAATCAGCCAACACATTCTGTGGCCCTGGAATGTACTCTATAGTGCAGTTGTACCCTGCGATCCCTAGCGCCCACATCTGAATCTTCTTATTCTGCATAGGTGACTCTAAGAGATACTTCAACGGTTTGTGATCTGTGCGAACAACGAATTGCGCATTGTGCAAATAGTGGTCTAACTTCTGTAATGCATAATGGATTGCAAATGCTTCCTTTTCTATGGTAGATCACTTCTTCTGGCTCTGGCTCAACCTATGGGACAGAAAATAGATAGGTTTTTCTGTCTTGAGTCCTGTGCTGTCCTCACTTTCTTGTGTCAGACACGCCCCGATACATGCGTCACTAGCGTCCGTGTGGGCAGTGGGCAGATGTTCACATCTGCACGGGACATAGACGACCCCGCCCTCCACGAGTCCCCTGCTGCCTTGCAGGACTGGCCGCTTGGCTGCGGAAAGGCTAAGGGAGGAAAACCCTGACATCAAAGCCCCCGTGTCTCCGGGGAAGGTTTTTGAGCCAGAGACTAGGACAAGGACAGTCTGATATAAAACCTACGACCCGAGGACCTCGATGCCACCGTCCTAGCGTGCTAGGCCATGGCAGACGAACCAAGGGTTTAAAGGGTGGGGCCAGTACTGCGCACACTGCACTCCACCAAAAAGCTCCACCGCGCAGGCTTTAGGAAACGCCCACGGACCATGACAACGACCTTTCCAAGTCCTGTAGCGATGGGCAAGGGGCGAAACGGCAGGTGAAAGATGTCACTGGAAGCCGCAGTCTCAAACCTGCATGCAGGCGGTTCAGGATATTGGTCGCCTGATGTTGACCTGGGGATGACAACGTCACTCGGCACACCCTGAACGACCAAGCAGCCTTCTCTAGGGACAGCACTGCTTGCTCCACACGGAGAGGGGCCTAGAAAAGGTGGCCTAACCAAAGCTCATCCCCTCGTAACCCCAGTTGGCTAGCCGCGGTCAACGGGCATCTTCTCCTGCGGTCAGAAAACAAGAAAAAACAATGGATCCACTTTCATGACGACCACGACCGGACTCAACGTAGCATGCTGGAACATCCGAACCATGCTCGACACAGCAGACAGCGGACGCCCTGAACGTCGCTCCGCCCTTATTGCCCATGAATTGCGGAGGTTAAACATCGACATCGCCGCGCTCAGCGAAGTACGCCTCCCGGAGGAAGGCAGCCTCCAAGAACTTGGCGCTGGCTACACCCTCTACTGGTCAGGCAGGCCTGCATCAGAAAGACGGCTCTCAGGCGTGGGCTTCATGGTCAAGACCCCCATTGCGACTAAGTTGGAAAACCTACCAATGGGTCACTCCGACCGCATCATGTCCATGCGCCTCCCACTGAGACACCAGCAATACGTCACCCTTCTCAGTGTGTACTCCCCAACCCTCCTGGCAGAGCCTGCAGAAAAAGACAAGTTCTACTCTGACCTGCGCAGCCTCCTGCAGAGCACCCCCGCAGACGACAAAGTCATCATCCTTGGCGACTTCAACGCCAGAGTGGGCCAAGACTCTGAAGCCTGGAAAGGAGTCCTCGGCAAGCATGGCGTTGGGAACTGCAATGACAATGGCCGCCTGCTGTTGGAGTTCTGTGCAGAACAGCAACTTGTCATCACCAACACTACTTTCCAGCAAAAGGACAGTCGAAAGACCACCTGGATGCATCCTCGCTCCAAGCACTGGCACCTTATCGACTATGTCCTTGTGCGTCAGAGGGACCGCAGTGACGTCCTCCTCACCAGAGTGATGCCCAGTGCAGAGTGCCACACTGACCACCGCCTTGTCCGCTGCAAACTCAGGCTCCACCTCAAGTTGAAACCCAAGAAAAGAGGCCCCCTCAAGAAAAAGCTTGATGTCGCCAGCCTTCAGCGTGATGACAAGAAAGCTGCCCTTCAGACAGATTTACAGCGCATGCTCAAAGACACAGTTGATCCAGCAGACTCCTCCCCTGAAACACTCTGGGAGCAACTGAAAACTGCTATTGTAAAATCTTCTGTGGAAGTCTTGGGCTTTGTTAGAAAGAGGAACAAAGACTGGTTTGACGAAAACGACGTGGAGATCCAGGAACTTCTAGCAAACAAAAGAGCCGCCCACCAGGCCCACCTAGCCCAGCCTTCCTGCCCTGTGAAGAAATCTGCCTTTCGCCTCATCTGCAGCAGTCTCCAGCTCAAGCTTAGAGAGCTCCAGAACGAGTGGTGGTCGAGACTGGCACAGAGGACCCAGCTTTGCGCTGACAACGGTGACTACAGGGGCTTCTATGAAGCACTGAAAGCAGTGTATGGCCCTAGGCACCTGGTACAAAGTCCCCTGCGAAGCGCCGATGGACAGGCACTCCTCACAGATAATACCTCCATCTTGAACCGCTGGTCAGAATACTTTCAGGACCTCTTCGGCGCTGAGCGCACTGTTCAAGAAACAGTCATCCTCCAAATCCCACAGCTCCCACTAAAGGTTGAATTGGACGAACCGCCCACCGCCGAAGAGACCCACACAGCCATCCACCAGCTCAAGAGTGGCAAAGCAGCAGGCATTGACGGAATCCCGCCAGAGATCTGGAAACATGGAGGCCCAGCACTGCACAACAAGCTCCATGACCTCTTTCTCTGCTGCTGGGAGAAAGGAACACTACCAAAGGATCTCCGTGATGCAGTCATCATCACCCTATACAAGAACAAAGGAGAGAAATCTGAATGCTCTAATTATCGTGGAATTACCCTGCTGTCCATTGCCGGGAAAATTCTCGCAAGGCTGCTCCTGAATCGGCTGGTACCTGCCATCGCTGAAGACCACGTCCCAGAGGGCCAGTGTGGCTTCAGAGCCAACAGGAGTACCACCGACATGGTCTTTGTGCTGAGACAGCTTCAGGAGAAGTGCCGCGAGCAGAACAAAGGGCTGTACGTAACGTTTGTCGACCTAACAAAAGCATTCGACACTGTGAGCAGGCAAGGCATGTGGCAGATCCTGGAGCGACTTGGCTGTCCCCCAAAGTTCCTAAGCATGATCGTCCAGCTCCACGAGGACCAGCAAGGCCAGGTTAGACTCAACAGTAACCTCTCAGAACCATTCCCCATTATCAACGGCGTGAAACAGGGCTGCGTGCTGGCACCAACCCTCTTCACCATCTTCTTTAGCATGATGTTGAAGCAGGCCACAGTAGACCTCGACGATGACGATGCAGTGTACATCAGATATCGTCTCGATGGCAGCCTGTTCAACCTCAGACGACTGCAGGCCCACACGAAAACCCTAGACCAACTGATTCGTGAGCTGCTCTTTGCTGATGACGCTGCCCTTGTTGCACACACAGAGAGAGCCTTGCAGCGCATCACATCCTGCTTTGCAGATGCTGCCCAGCTCTTTGGACTCGAGGTCAGTCTGAAAAAGACAGAGGTACTACATCAGCCGGCACCCAAGGTAGAGCATCGCCCTCCCCACATCACCATCGGCGAGTCTGAACTGAAGTCAGTACACCAGTTTACCTACCTTGGCTGCATCATCACGTCAGATGCCAAGCTGGACAAGGAGCTTGACAGCAGGCTGGCAAAAGCGAACAGCGCTTTTGGGCGACTTTTCAAGCGGGTGTGGCACAATCAACAGCTGAAAACGGGCACCAAGATCAGTGTGTACAGAGCTGTCGTCCTCACCACCCTGCTGTACAGTTCCGAGTCCTGGGCCCTCTACCGCAACCAACTACGACTCCTCGAACGCTTTCACCAGCGCTGCCTGCGTACCATCCTGGGCATTCACTGGAGTGACTATGTCACCAACGTCGAGGTCCTTGAACAGGCAGAAACTATGAGCATCGAGGCTTTGTTGCTGCGGACACAGCTTCGCTGGGCGGGGCACGTCTCCAGGATGGAGGATCATCGCCTACCCAAGATCACTCTCTTCGGCGAGCTTGCTACTGGACACCGTGACAGAGGGGCACCAAAGAAGAGATACAAAGACGGTCTCAAGAAGTCACTTAGTGCTTGCCAAATCGACCACCGCCAGTGGTCTTCGCTTGCTGCGGACCGTGACACCTGGCGCTCCACCATCTACAAGGCAGCCGTCTCCTTTGAGGACTCTCGCAGAGCTAACCTTAAGGACAAACGGCTCAGGAGAAAAAACCGAGTTGCCGTAACTCAGAACCCTGACCAGACCTTCCCCTGCAGCCACTGCGGTCGAACCTGCCTGTCCCGGATTGGCCTCCGCAGCCACGAAAATGCCTGCAGACGACGTGGGCAAGCCCTATAGAATCTTCGTTCGCGAAGTCAAGCCAAGAGAGAGACAATACATATGGACGTCTCGTGTCTGGATATACCAACAAAGGAACTACTGACAAACTTTGTTTGAGAAAATCAAACACCTGTTGACACTGATCAGACCATTTGAATCTGGCAAATTTCTTTGTCAAATTGATGATGGGTTCTGCTATCTCAGAAAAGTTGGGTATGAACCTGCGATAGTATGACATCATTCCAGTGACACTGCGACACTCCCTTATACATGTTGGATTCGGCAATGTCCGAATTGCTGACACCTTTTCTGGGTCTGGTTTGACTCCTTCCTTCCCTATCACAAACCCTAAGTACTGTGTTTCCTCGGCGAAGAACTGACATTTCTTCAGCTTCAACTTGAGTTTATGTTGTCTGAGCCTACCGAACACATCTTTTATATGCTGATAATGCTGTTCCTTTGTTTCGGAAAAGATGAGAATATCATCCCTATATGCCGAACAAAATGTTTCTAAACCCATCAACTTACGGTGTTCATCAACAGCGTGAACACACTAGGTCCTTGGCTTTTCTCTCAACTATATTTACAAGTGCAGCATATTTTTCTATTTTTTTCATCCATTCTGCAAACTTTTTCTGAACTCCATTGAAGGTGGGGATCAGCTGTGAAATGGATTGTAAATTAACTAAGGATGACAACCTCT
>BTPG01000004.1:150135452-150347444 GCA_036245525.1 Semisulcospira habei
AACAGCTGCGAGAGTGTCGTATGGCGTTGCCTGCGGCATCTCTATACGACACTTACGCAGCTGTTGATGCGGCGGGACGCCTTGAATGAGTTACTAAGGTCGGAATTCGATTTGGTTGTCCCGCTCTGTAGGCTAGGCGATACGAGCTCGAGTCAAGGAACAGATCGACCACGGTAGTTCAAAGGTGCGATATTTTGTTTTAGTGTGTCAAGGCTGTATAAATCAATGAACAACCAGGCAACATGACACAACAGATAAATAAATAAATAAATAAATAAATAAAGAGAGTGTCAACTCAAGGCTGTATGAATGAATGAATGAATGAATGAATGAGCAGCCAACATGACACACCAGCTATTGAAATAAATAAATAAACACATAATTACATAAATGAATAAATAAATTTAAAAAAATAAATAACCAATAAATCAGTTCCATTCAAGTACGACTTACAGTACCTGGGGATTATTTCCGGTCATCAGTCTACCACAGTAACAGTAAAAGGCTTACATTATTGCATTGTGCCCGAGGTACGAAACACTCACATTGTGGAGTTAACCTGTGAGGACTGCATTACAATTCAAGAGACAGATCGACCATGCTAGTTCAAGGGTGGTGGCAGAATAGCTTGGCGCCGATAGGCGCCAAGCTATTCTGCCACCACCCTTGAACTATCATGGTCGAGCCATATCTTGCTATGGTGTGTGGCGGGCTGAGTTTAGGCTGAATGAATGCCGGAACGAAGGAATGCATTAATAAACAATCAACCAACATGACCAGCTAACCACATCAATAAATAAATAAATAAATAATTTATTAATAATTTATATCAATAAACAAACAAACAAACAAACAGGTCAACCGTCAAACAAAAACAAAATCACGTAAAAAACCGTGGCAATTCCCTCAAACGAACACTGAAACTGTTTCAGACCAGTACGTCTCGGAGTATCTGTTTCAGACCAGTACGTCTCGGAGTATCTGTTTCAGACCAGTACGTCTCGGAGTACCTGAGGGAAGCCGTGGGCTCGTACAGCACGGAGTGGAGCCTGTGGTCTAACGGACTGAGGGGGGAGAGGGACGGGGTGGGGGAGTTCCACAGCTTCAGCATGGGGCAGTCGCTGCCTCTCATGGAGGAGCGGCAGGGCGTCATTGATGGTGGTGAGTACAGTGGTCTTATTCTGAAGCCAGCGGTCACGTTGATGCAAGGTAATATTACAGTGGGGTTTTCACCCCGCGTGACGAATCCTCGCGCATCCGGTACAAGCTCACTATAGTGAGCTTGTACCGGGTGCGCAAGGGTTCACGCAAAAAAACCTGTTGTACGTGTTGTGTTACATCAGTCACTGTGATGCGCGTATTCAGGTTGTCGTCAGTGAGGTGAAAGCCCACACAGCAGCCTAGAGTTGTCAGTGACTGAATTCGGCCACGGCAGATTTCACCGAGCATGGTGTAACAACAAACAATTTGTATATATACTAATATATATAACTTAATCTGAATCTATAATCCCGTTAAGCACAATTTCAGTGCTGACACTGACTGAACCAGGCAAGACTAGACTGGGTCACAAATCAAGGTCGCCCCCATCCTCAATAACCCAATAGGCATGGGATCTAACTGTTTGTCTGTCCAGCGCTGAGTGATTCCCCTTGGTTTGTGTACAATTCTGCCAGCGCTAGCCTCACCTATCTGGTTTGTGAGCATCCTCAATAAGAAAGCGATTGTGCTCTCGTGGACCCAGGCATTTACTTGTCGCATGCATTTGTCATTACGCATGTAATAACGAAACATCCGTAACGAACCCTATTTTGTATGTTGTGTCTGTGCGGCATGCCCGGCGGGCGTCATTGTGTGTTTGTATGTGTGTGTGTGTGTGTGTGCGTGTTCCGTCATTGCAGTGCCGATGTACACAGTGTCCAACTTCTACAATGTGACTCTGGGTATCCGAGACCCAAGCGTCTTCACACCTCCGTCTGCCTGCATCCAGTAACGCCATCTGTACACAGTCCCACTTGACCCCTTCACTGCTGGGGCCAGGCGACCGCTACCCAGCTGCAAGGCGGCTCTTGTTAGTCCTATGTTTTGCATGCCTATTTTTGGTCCAATGTACTTTGCGACCTTCCCGCTATGTCGGACAGTGTGCAATGGTTACAGACATGAAATTTGTGATGATTGGCAGCGAAAGGGTAAAGCCCCCTGCTTTGTGCATACCACGATGTCTACAGATGCTTTGTCATTTGCATCACTGAACTTACACTCACGACGTCATAGTCTGGCTGGTCAAACTACGAACGTCATATTAACCCATACTGCTGGAGATGGATCGACCGTGATAATTCAAGGGTAGTGCCAGATTAGCTTGGCGCCTGAATTATCATGGTCGATCCATCTCCTGAAACTGGTACATAGTCATTACGCGACACATCCAAAATGTGGGAAATGCGGCCTGGAGTTTAAATGGTTAACGTCCCCTGTATCCGGCCATATTGGCATGGTTTACATACGTGCAAATGGTCTGTGATGTTGGACCTTACAGACCTCAACCAGAAGGCCCAAAATCAAAGACATGCACATATGTTTCAGTCAAAAGGTGACTACCACCTGTGTGAAATGCAAAGAAAATCCCAAGAAAGAAAGAAACACGGTTAGAAAGGTCAATGACAATACAACGTATTGACCCCTCGCCTGCCACTGTACACACAGTTGGCATCAGAAATCTGTTGACCCAGCAAGCAAAAGCCACAGCCGTTAGAAAGGTCAATGACAATACAACGTATTGACCCCTCGCCTGCCACTGGACACAGTTGGCATCAGAAATCTGTTGACCCAGCAAGCAAAAGCCACAGCCGTTAGAAAGGTCAATGACAATACAACCTATTGACCCCTCGCCTGCCACTGGACACAGTTGGCGTCTGAAATCTGTTGACCCAGCAAGCAAAAGCCACAGCCGTGCAAGGGACATGGATACGACTTGCTTTCAGATAAGGTAAAGGTTCTATTCCTTCTGTAGTTGGGAGATGTTCATTTTTTCTCAGCAAAAGGGTTAAATTTTCAGGTTAAACTTTTTTTAAAATGAAGATACGGGCAAGAATACAATGCGGTATTATCTTTCTTACCGGTAGTTCTTGAAATTCACAGTTGTAATTGTAGCGTGTCTCTTTATTTTCTGGAATCACATTTTCAATCTTACTGTTTCACACACACACACACACACACACACACACGCACACACACACACACACACGCACACACACGCACAAGCACACGCGCGCACACACACACACACACACACACACAATAGCTAACACAAAGCTTGAGGAATCAATATCAATCTCATATAGTAGGGACTTCTCTTTATTATAATCTAAAATACGCTTTACAAAACAAGCAAATATGTCTATTATATTGAAAATTTTTGCCGATTTTGTTTGGCAGTGACTACCACAAAAATATAAATAATTCTTATAATAATATGTTCATTGTACAAAATACAAAATACATGTCATGACCATCCTGTTGGGTGAAAAAAAACAAGCAACCAATGCTCTGCACCCAAATCATGATACATGTAATAGAATGTGACTGATATGTTTAGTATGGAACACACCACTATAATCAATACGATCACAGTTCGCACATCTGACACACGTGACCTACACATCCACGCATCACTCATTCTCCAAGTATTTAGCCCTGACACACAACAGGTGAATGGTCGACACTGATCGTTCAAGGGGGGTGCCAGAATAGCTTGGTGCCTAGAGGCGCCTAGAAGTGCCAAGCTATTCTGGCACCACCCTTTAACTATCATGGTGGACTTGACTTCTGAGAACAAATCTTAATTCTGGAAATTTCCGGCACCTCATGGCTCAACGTGTAAAATGTATAGATCTATAGACTTTGAGTTCAACAACATGCTGTCAAACTAAATATACAAAGTTTGTAACGGAGTCAAGGTACAAAGAATGCTTTTTAAATTATGCACAGAGATGTGCGTTGACCTGTCATTTTGGACCTCACAGCTTTCGGTCTTATTCTTAAGGTCTGAAGTCACAGACCAGCAAATAAGTGAAGAGATGTTGAGTGACAAACACTCATTATGACTTGAGCCCTTGAAAATGAATGACTGCCTACATATAAAATCTACAGAAATGTCTTTATCACAACAGCTGCATCGTTGACAGGTGACAAGCACATCAAGGCCTATCCTAGAGCTATCATGGTCAATCCGTCTGCTGCATCTGAAGGTGGACACAAACAGCAGAACCTGCTTCACAGCAACCGCTCTTGAGAGATCAGCTGATATTAAAGAACATTTTTGTGGCAGAAAAGGGGGGTTGCTGGAAACAGGTCCTACTGTCAAAGGCCACGCAGGGCCCAAAAGCAGGTTCAGGAGGTCCACTACACACAGAAAAGGGGGTTGCTGGAAACAGGCCCTACTGTCAAAGGCCATGCAGGGCCCAAAAGCAGGTTCAGGAGGTCCACTACACGCAGAAAAGGGGGTTGCTGGAAACAGATCCTACTGTCAAAGGCCACGCAGGGCCCGAAAGCAGGTTCAGGAGGTCCACTACACGCAGAAAAGGGGGTTGCTGGAAACAGGTCCTACTGTCAAAGGCCACGCAGGGCCTGAAAGCAGGTTCAGGAGGTCCACTACACGCAGAAAAGGGGGTTGCTGGAAACAGATCCTACTGTCAAAGGCCACGCAGGGCCCGAAAGCAGGTTCAGGAGGTCCACTACACGCAGAAAAGGGGGTTGCTGGAAACAGGTCCTACTGTCAAAGGCCACGCAGGGCCCGAAAGCAGGTTCAGGAGGTCCACTACACGCAGAAAAGGGGGTTGATGGAAACAGGTCCTACTGTCAAAGGCCACGCAGGGCCCGAAAGCAGCTAGAGGAGGTCCATTACACCCACAATGGGGAAATCACTCAATGCTGGACACACCTGCACACAAACAACCAGATCCCCCCCCCCACCCCATCCCCATGGCACCTGTCGGTGCCATGGGGTAGGGGGATCTAGTTGTTTGTGTGTCTGCTGTTCCATCAATCATGCCATGGGGGTGGGGTAAGAGAGTCCCCTGGTTTGGCCAATGTTGAGTGACTCCCCTTTCTGCATACACAACAGCTATCAATGCCTGCCTCAATGACGGAGTGCAGTTTAGGTGGTTCGTGAGATTATCGCATCTCGATGAAATGCTCGCTATCAATGCCTGCCTCAATGACGGAGTGCAGTTTAGGCGGTTCGTGAGATTATCGCATCTCGATGAAATGCTCACACAATTCCAAAATGGATGACTTTGACATTTCCAGTGGCACCTTCTTCCTCCTACCAAAACAAAAACAACAGAATATTTCAGTAGGTGTACAATATGACAAAGATTCTGTACTGTTTGTCAGTTAGGTACATCCACAAGCATGCATACACATGCACACAATCATACACATGCGTGTGCACAGGCACACAAACATATAATCACACAAGCCTACAAACAAATACAATCACACAAGCCTGCAGTGCAGGCATGCACACACACACACACACACACACACACACACACACACACACACAGCGCACATGCACACACACACGCACACACACACACATACATGCACACACACACACACGCACATACATACACACACAAAACTAAAAAAAAACACAAAGATGGATTTGTGACTTCTTACCTCATCTTGATCTTCGTGGTGACCTATTAAGAGACAAAAGAAAAATCTTAAAAGAAAAAGGACTTCAGCACCCCCCACACCCCCCTGCGGTAATCATCATGACTAAACCCGCTACAGACACTCACAAACCAGATAGGTGAGGCTAGCACTGGCAGAATTGTATAACAAACCAAGGGGAATTACTCAGCGCTGGACAACAGTTAGATCCCCTGCCCCCGCCTATCAGGCACCCAATCGCCAGCCCACAGAGAAATACGCAGGTATAGAATAAGACAATCATTTGCATCTTCTATAAAAGATGCATCAGGTCTCTTATATAACCCATGTCTTTCTCCGGAACTTAGGAAGTTACAGACAGCCAAAGGATTAATTTGTAACCAGATGCCATGAAACAACTAGCAAATGTTTGAACGCAGACCATTCTAGTGCTGCACATGACAGTCATCACAATAAAATATTTGGGTACAACACTAAATGTAATGAATTAACTGAATTCACCAACCCTTTGGCTGTCCATAGCACTTTTTGTCGAGGTGATTCCTGCATGAAATACCTTGACAAAAAGTGCAATGGACAGACAAAGGGTTAACCCTTGTCAGTGTGCAGACACAGATACTGTGTAGAGTAACAATGGGGGTACAGTGTGACAACCTGCCCAACATCTTTCAATCACAGGTCTGTATAATAGTCGGGTAAAGTGTCACGACCTGCCCAACGTCTTTCAATCACAGGTCTGTATAATAGTCGGGTAAAGTGTCACGACCTGGCCAACGTCTTTCAATCACAGGTCTGTATAATAGTCAGGTAAAGTGTGACAACCTGCCCAACGTCTTTCAATCACAGGTCTGTATAATAGTCAGGTAAAGTGTCACGTCCTGCCCAACGTCTTTCAATCACAGGTCTGTATAATAGTCGGGTAAAGTGTCACGACCTGCCCAACATCTTTCAATCACAGTTCTGTATAATAGGTAAAGTGTCACGTCCTGCCCAACGTCTTTCAATCACAGGACTGTATAATAGTCAAGTTGCTGTTGAAGAAAAGTTCATGAAAGCAACAATGGTGAAAAAAACGCCCCGACAGACACATACCAGCGGAATACTGAAGGTGAGGGTCCATAAGGGCCGCTGTGTAGTCGCTGATTAAATCTCCGTCAAGTTTCAGGTCATCCACTGCACCGTAATCACTGCAAGAGAAGGTACAGGGAATAAATGATTTAGCCCTTTCTCCACTGCACCGTAATCACTGCAAGAGAAGGTACAGGGAATAAATGATTTAGCCCTTTCTCCACTGCACTGTAATCACTGCAAGAGAAGGTACAGGGAATAAATGATTTAGCCCTTTCTCCACTGCACCGTAATCACTGCAAGAGAAGGTACAGGGAATAAATGATTTAGCCCTTTCTCCACTGCACCGTAATCACTGCAAGAGAAGGTACAGGGAATAAATGATTTAGCCCTTTCTCCACTGCACTGTAATCACTGCAAGAGAAGGTACAGGGAATAAATGATTTAGCCCTTTCTCCACTGCACCGTAATCACTGCAAGAGAAGGTACAGGGAATAAATGATTTAGCCCTTTCTCCACTGCACTGTAATCACTGCAAGAGAAGGTACAGGGAATAAATGATTTAGCCCTTTCTCCACTGCACCGTAATCACTGAAAGAGAAGGTACAGGGAATAAATGATTTAGCCCTTTCTCCACTGCACCGTAATCACTGCAAGAGAAGGTACAGGGAATAAATGATTTAGCCCTTTCTCCACTGCACCGTAATCACTGCAAGAGAAGGTACAGGGAATAAATGATTTAGCCCTTTCTCCACTGCACCGTAATCACTGCAAGAGAAGGTACAGGGAATAAATGATTTAGCCCTTTCTCCACTGCACCGTAATCACTGCAAGAGAAGGTACAGGGAATAAATGATTTAGCCCTTTCTCCACTGCACCGTAATCACTGCAAGAGAAGGTACAGAGAATAAATGATTTAGCCCTTTCTACACTGCACCGTAATCACTGCAAGAGAAGGTACAGGGAATAAATGATTGTACATTGCTTAACGTCCTGACAACAACAAGGCTTTCTCAGGACATGCCTGCACTGCTTGTGGAAAAAAAAAACTAAACAGAATATTGAATGTATGTCACCAGCCAGTCCAATACGTTGAAGAAACCTACGATATGGGGCCTAAATAAAGCTAAGACCATTTAGCAACACACATCCAATATCAAGAGCTACACGCAGCGCAGACAGTAGGGAGAGTTTAAAATAGGAAAATACAGGTGAATGGACCAAGGGTAGACAGAAACACATGCCCCAGAATAGAGAGGAAAACCCACCCTGTGGGGCTGACCAGGGTGACCCTGGGAACTAAAAAGTAGTTAACCCCACCCAAGTCCCACAGGGCAGACCCGGGTGGGGACTGGGAATAAATGATTTAGCCCTTTCTCCACTGCACCGTAATCACTGCAAGAGAAGGTACAGGGAATAAATGATTTAGCCCTGTATGGCTGTTGGTAGCGTTTTATGTCACAATGATTCCTACAGGAATCGTCGTGACAAAAACCACTACTGAGAGTCAAAGGGTTAATTTAATCATGTGTGCTGGTCTACAATTCTGATCCAAATTAATATCATCATAATTATCATTAATTAATTAATATAATTAATCATTATCATCCTAAAGTGATCAGAAACAAGGAATGCATCTGCTGGTATGTGATTTTGAACCTTGTGGCAAGTACAAAATCACAGAACAGCACAGCCCACTGTATGGGGGAGTTTCCATATAGTGGCGCGATAGCGACACGCAAGATTTGTGGTGACGGCAACACAAATCAGGAACAGAGAAATAAAGCAGGAGTGTTTCCATATAGTGGCGCGATAGCGACAGGCAAGCTGTGGTGACGGCAACACAAATCAGGAACAGAGAAATAAAGCAGGAGTGTTTCCATATAGTGGCGCGATAGTGACAGCAACACAAATCAGGAACAGAGAAATAAAGCAGGAGTGTTTCCATATAGTGGCGCGATAGTAACAGCAACACAAATCAGGAACAGAGAAATAAAGCAGGAGTGTTTCCATATAGTGGCGCGATAGTGACAGCAACACAAATCAGGAACAGAGAAATAAAGCAGGAGTGTTTCCATATAGTGGCGCGACAGTAACAGCAACACAAATCAGGAACAGAGAAATAAAGCAGGAGTGTTTCCATATAGTGGCACGATAGCGACACGCAAGCTGTGGCGACGGCAACACAAATCAGGAACAGAGAAATAAAGCAGGAGTGTTTCCATATAGTCGCGCGACAGTAACAGCAACACAAATCAGGAACAGAGAAATAAAGCAGGAGTGTTTCCATATAGTGGTGCGATAGCGACACGCAAGCTGTGGTGACGGCAACACAAATCAGGAACAGAGAAATAAAGCAGGAGTGTTTCCATATAGTGGCGCGACAATGACAGCAACACAAATCAGGAACAGAGAAATAAAGCAGGAGTGTTTCCATATAGTGGCGCGATAGTGACAGCAACACAAATCAGGAGCAGAGAAATAAAGCAGGAGTGTTTCCATATAGTGGTGCGACAGTGACGGCAACACAAATCAGGAACAGAGAAATAAAGCAGGAGTGTTTCCATATAGTGGCGCGACAGTGACGGCAACACAAATCAGGAACAGAGAAATAAAGCAGGAGTGTTTCCATATAGTGGTGCGATAGTGACAGCAACACAAATCAGGAACAGAGAAATAAAGCAAGAGTGTTTCCATATGCCCGACATGACAGTGGTGCGATTGCAGTGCGAGAGGCGACAGTGGTGCGACAACATTTTATTGCCCAGTGCAGCAAATCAAAGGTGATTCCGCCGCAATTTTGCTGTGAAGGAAGCATGGCTTTCAGCAAGGGACAACAAAGCACAACAATTCTAAACAACCTAAAGAAGGGCACGATGCCGCCTGCCACCCTGCTATATGGGAACACACACAGTGATTTTTCTGCCTGCTGGTCAGCTACTTTTGTTGCCGTGTTGCCAACCATGCCATTGTTCCATAGCTATATATATGGAAACACCATTGTAAGCCGCAAGTTCTAATATCACAGTCCTGCACACACACAATGTTACAATCAAAGTCATAATTTAAAAAATAAAGAACAAAGGCCAAAAACATAAATTACCCATTCTGGAAAGTAACCGCACTGTTTCCTTGACCCTGACCCCTTGCCCGACCTTGACTGCTGACAGATGACCTTGCACCATCACCTTGGCTGTAGTACTCTTGCTGCCAAGGATGTTGCCGGGACAATGGAAGCTGAAGAAAATAATCACAGCCGTTTTCAGTTGACAGGAATGACATGTCCTGAGCAATTGTGCACTGGAAGATGGTGCAAACAATAGCGAGCTACCCATCTGATCCACGATGTTCTGTCCTGAGCATTGTGCACTGGAAGATGGTGCAAACAATAGCGAGCTACCCACCTGATCCACGATATTCTGTCCTGAGCATTGTGCACTGGAAGATGGTGCAATCAACAGCAAGCTACCCACCTGACCCACGATGTTCTCATGCTGAGCAATTATGCACTGGAAGATGGTGCAAACAACAGCAAGCTACCCACCTGATCCACGATGTTCCCATGCTGAGCAATTATGCACTGGAAGATGGTGCAAACAACAGCAAGCTACCCACCTGATCCACGATGTTCTCATGCTGAGCAATTGTGCACTGGAAGATGGTGCAAACAACAGCAAGCTACCCACCTGATCCACAATGTTCTCATGTTGAGCAGCCTCCTGTAGGTGTCTGTGGTTGCCACGGTGACCGGAGAAGCCATTGTCCAGCCCCAGGCCATCGTCCAGCAAGTCAAAGGTGTCTATCATGCGAAAAACACAAATAAATTAAATACAATAAAATGATTTTTTTTCTAAAATGTATTTTTTTGAAAAATACTTACCGATGGCATTACTATATGGAATACACTCTATAGCCTAGCGATTTCAGCCCAAAGTTGTGTCCCCTACACAACTGGGGAGGAGACACCGGGGATCCCAGAATAGGAGCCCGGGTGGCCTCCCCTTACCAACCTATACCGGCAAGCGTGTGGAGAACTCACCTCAGTTTCACGCTTAGCCACAACACTTAGCCAAGGAGGCAAGTGGCGCAGGTGGGAGGGCCATCCGAGTAATGCCATCGGTAAGTATTTTTCAAAAAAATACATTTTAGAAAAAAAAATCATTTGTTTTTTCAAAATACATTACCGATGGCATTACTATATGGAAGAATCGCAAAGAGGAGGAGGGTGCCGACACCCAACCCCCTGTACCTAAACCCTAAACCCTCCGCCGGCCCGCAAGGAGCACTCCGACGATTTCAGTTAAGAAGTGCCTATGGCGCCTGCGGCGCGCGGAGGGAGTGCTGGGCCGCGGAGCAGTCGCCCACCGTGGCCAGGGAGTCACGCTGGCCGGATAGGTTGCGGAGGTAGAAGAGGGCGAAGGTGGAGTCTGCACGCCCGCCTACCGCCGTCACTATGACTTTAACCGAGCCGTTGCGGTCAAGGCCACTCTGATGGCTACTGCTCATACTTCATGTGCCCGGAACTGTAACCATCTATCCCCGTCTGGGGAGAGGTCTTGGAAGGCCAACGAGTCGCCCACCCCAGTCAGGGCGAACTGTCTAGGCCGAGACCCGGCCTGCCTGGAGAAGGAGGTCGGAGGAGGCGGGGCCCGGACGGGATCCTGTTCACGTGACCCGAGGGGTCGGTCGACCTCTGAAACGTACGTAAGGTCAGCGTCTGGAGCGCAGCTGAGGAAGGCCGGCTCTTGGCCTGAAGGACGGGCCACTGAGAAGAAGTGCTGAGCCAAAGGCTCGACTGCCCACCTGCGGGGCGTACCGAGAGCGCAAGCAGCTCGCTCACGCAGAAGCCATGGCGAGCGCCAGAAGAAAATACGTGTCCGGGCCAGATCGGTGAACCGTGCCGAATGCAGGGGTTCGAAACGGGCTGTCTTAAGCCACGTCAGCGCCCAAGTGAGGTCCCCGAGGTATGAGAAAACAGAAGAGAGGACATCCGAGTTCAATAGAGCCAACAGGTCCGAAGGTCTTCCAAGGGCCAGATCCGACAGGTCCAGGAGGCGGTTAGTGTGTGTGATCTCGGAAAGGATCCCTTGACGGTAAAAAGGTGCTAATCCTTGGTCGTCGAGGAGCCAATGAAGTATTCTGCCGGTAGGGGAAGTGAGACTCGTGGGGGCGGGAGCCGCTGGGCGGCGAGCCACGACTGAGAGATCCTCCACTTGCCTTCGCACACATTCCTGGTAGAAAGTCTGCGGCCTGCGGCCAAGGCCGCCACTGCCGCCTCCGACAAATCTCTAGCAGTGAGGACTAGTTTGGCAACTTCCAGGCGAGAAGGAGGAGGAGCTCCAGGCACGGGTGGAACAGAACCGGGCGGAGCTGCTCGAGCGTTGTGGACAGGGTGGGGCTCTAGGGCCGGGTCCGTTGCTAGAACGAGCTGATCCATGGTCCAGCTCTTGGTCCAGTTGAAGGGGTGGTCACCAGGAAGATAACCGCGGAGCAACCAGCAGATTCCGCAGGATCTTCGGCACCAGCACCGCCGGAGGGAATGTAAACGAGATCAGTCCGTACCCAGGAGGAGAGCGCATCTACCACCCAGGTGAGAGGGTCCGGGACTAGAGAGGCAAACAGCGGTAGCTGGATGTTCCATCTGGCGGCAAAGGTCGACTAGCGGCGTCTCCCATCTCGAGCGGATCAGACGAAGACGTCTGGGCGCAGGGACCAATCCGGGAAGTGGCGGGCTCGAAAGCAAGGTCCGGGTCCTACCACCAGAGTAGGAAGGAAAGGAGGAAGCACCGAGAGGGCCAGCGAGTGCCTCCTGGTTCTGTATCAAGGCCGCCACTGTCGAGTTGTCTGGCAGACAAGGACCTCCTGGTTGGTCAGAGTCTCTGGCCAGGCATTGAGGGCCATCCCAACTGCTATAACTCCCAGTTGATGTGACTGCGAAGTCCCCGGGCAACCGGTCCGAGGTAAGGTCCAGGAAAGTAGAGCGCCCCAACCGGACTGGCTCGCGTCAGTGGAGAGTGATCACCGGGTCGGAGGGGAGCACAGGGACACGCCCAACGCCCAGCACGCCAGATCCGCCCACGTCCGAAGCTGGGGCGGGAAGTGGGTAACAGAACGGAACCGACAGGGTGTCAACGAAGGGGTGCCAGCGTAGGAGGAGGTGTAGTAGCCGCGGCGAGCCTTCACACTTTGTATCCTTTAGCGCCGGTTGAAGGGAGACGAGTCCGCTGCCGCGCCGAGCAGTCCCAGGAGCTGAAGCCAGACCCAGTCCTAGAAGGAGAGAAAGTTGGGCATCTCTGTCCTCTCTGAGAGTCGCGGTGACTAGGTTGCGCAGCATCAAGAACGTCCAGGAAGAGAAGGATGGAATCAGCGACCGCTGGCAAAAGCTGGCCATCACCCAGTCGAGGATCCTCATGAAGACCCACGGACAGATGTTGAGGACGACGGGGAGGGCTCGGAAACTGGAAACAAGGCAAGTAGATACCGGCGCGAAGATGGATGAATCGGCACGTGAACGTGCCTGAAGATCGAGGCTGACAGCGAGATCCATCGGCCGGACAGCTGAGTGAAGAGTCTGGCTGTCTCCATCTGAACGGGCGGTTCCCAAAGAAGACTTGTACAGCGCCGATGACTGGGTGCCACCTGCCCCATGGAAGGGGACGATAGGAGACGGACGTAGAACGCCAGCGAGTCGCGTCAGGAGACCGCTACTGTCGCTGTTTTGTTGAGCCAGGCCTTCACCTTACTGTTTAGAGAAGAGATTGGTCGACCATTAGAGATGATCCAAAGGTCGTCTGGGAACAGCAATCTCCTAAGGTCGCTGTAGAAGGCCAATTGCCCGCCGACTGGAGACCCAAGAACTGTCGCCGGAGGTGGAGAAGGGGAAGGTCAGAGGGCCCGAGCGAGGACACGCAGCTGGGGCAGAGTCTCCTATACAGTCTGCCACGTCTCACCAAAGAGGGAACCACCGAGTGGAGCCTGGAGGAGTTGCGTCTTCACCGTCTAGGGGAGATCCGTGCCGAGTTGTAGGAGTGACCACGCGGCCAAAGGGCCCAGTAGGCGGACGCCGCCACAGGGATGGTTGAGGAAGGTAGGCGGCCCTGTTAGCAGCAACCAAGGAAAGTAAGTCACGGCGCGGAGACGAAGCTTCCAGATCCCAAGAGTCCTCCAAGTAAAAGAAGCACCGCTTGCGTCGCCAATCCGAACTAAGGAAGCGAATCCGTCAAGAGGGCAAGGACAAGCATTCTGGAGTAGCCGGAGCCCACCGCCAGGACGACGGCTGCCACATCCACTAAAGGAACAGGGACGGTGAAGGCTTGAGAGTGTCCAGCATACCAAGCCTGGCGAACGCATAGCTGCGAAAGATTCCTCGTCGCCGACTGAGTCCTGGCAAAGCCAGGTCGAGAAGCATCGACGAGATCCTGGAACGATGTGGCTGAGGGAGAGACTTGCGACCTTAGCCTGCCGCAAAGCAACAACCTGGCCGAAGCCTGTCTCTTCAGAGGAGGCGAAGGTGGTCATAAGTCAGGAGGGAGGAAGTAGTCGAACAGACGGGGGCCTCTTCCAAAGCAAAAACCGTCTGTGAGCCGAGCGAATGGCCGAAATCCTAGACGAGGAGGAGTGAGTGAGTATAGATTGCTTTATGTCCCGCAAGCAACAAAGGCCTTCTCAGGACGTGCCTGCGCTAAATGAAGAAAAGAACTGCAAGAAGCGCAGACAGAAGGGAGAATTTCAAAAGAAAAATACAGATGAATGGACCAGAAAGACAGAAATACAAACCCCCAAAAGAGTAGAACCCACCTTGCAGGGGTTAGATAAGGTGACCCTAGGAACTAAAAAGGAGACAACCCCACCAAGGTCCCCTAGGGCAGACCCGGTGGGGGCAGACGAGGAGGAGGCCAACAAAACAGCTGAGAAGATCAGAGGGCGAATCCCGCAAGAAGATGGCTGAAGCCGAATCCGTTGTAAGCAGGCTTAGAATGTCAGGGTCTACCTCCACCTCCGCCTACCAAGCTAAGCCGCAATGAGGGCGACCGGCTCCGAGAGCGCGGGACCGCCTCAGCGACTGGTGAGGGTGAGCCCAAAGGAAAGGAGGAGGCGACCGCGAAGCCCGTAAGTCGGGGCGTCGCGAAGGAGGAGGGAGCGCGGCCAAAGGCTAAATAGGCTCTGTAAGCCCCCGACTCGCCGAAGTGCGAGGGGGGGGGGGGGGGCTACTAGTGACGGGAATAGCGCGCGGAGGACGAGGGGAAAGCGAGAGCCGGAGACCGCACTCCGAAGGTAAGAGGGGAGGCGGAAGGGGAAAGCCGGCACCCCCAACCTGCTCGTCGCAAATCCACACCTGTGAGTAAATGTCCGAGTCACACCAGGCCCGCCTGGAAGGTTCGGGGCGGGGGTGGTGGGGACAGAAAGTGTCACACCAAGCCCGCTCAGGAAAAGCGGAGCGGGGAGGGGACAACTGGGCGCGCAAATCCGCACCTGTGGGTAAATATCTGAGTCCCCCCGGGCCCGCCTGGAAAGATCGGGGCGGTGGGGTGGGGACCGAAAGGTGTCACGCCAAGCCCGCTCAGGAAAAGCGAAGCGGGGAGGGGACAATTGGGGCGCGCGAATCCGCACCTGAGAGAAAGAGTCTGAGTCACACCGGGCCCGCCTGGAAAGTTCGGGGCGGGGGGGTGGACGGAAAGGTGTCACGCCAAGCCCGCTCAGGAAAAGCGAAGCGGGGAGGGGACAATTGGGGCGAGCGAATCCGCACCTATGAATAAATGTCTGAGTCACACCGGGCCCGCCTGGAAAGTTCGGGGCGGGAGGGGGGGACAGAAGGTGTCACGCCAAGCCTGCTCAGGAAAAGCAAAGCGGGGAGGGGACAAATGGTGCGCACGAATCCGCACCTGTGAGTAAATGTCTGAGTTACACCGGGCCCGCCTGGAAAGTACAGGGTGGGGGGGGGGGGTGGGGGGGGTGGGGGGGGAGGGGGGGGGGGGGAACAGAAGGTGTTACGCCAAGCCCGCTCAGGAAAAGCGAAGCGGTGAGGGGACAAATGGTGCGTACGAATCCGCACCTGTGAGTAAATGTCTGAGTCACACCGGGCCCGCCTGGAAAGTACGGGGCGGGAGGGGGGACAGAAAGTTGTCACGCCAGGCCCGCTCAGGAAAGGCGGAGCGGGGAGGGGACAATTTTGTGGCACGCGACCCCAGCTCCGAAGCCTCGGAGCGTGGGGTGCGCGTGACAATGGTCACATCGGGCCCGCCTGGTCGAAACGGGGCGCAGAGGGGGGGGGGGGGGGGGGGGGGGGGGTGATGTAAACGTAGGAAACCGGGTCCGCTCGGACGAATCAGAGTGGGCGCGTAACCTCTTTAGTACAAAATAATGGAGCTTCAGTCACGCCAACGTGGGGAGCACGACCCTGATACTCGCCTGCCCTGCTCAGAAGACTCGGAGAGGGGAGGCAACTAAGGTAAAAGAAGGGGACTTACCTGCGGGCTGGAAGGCCCGGAAGCCATAGTGAAGTGGGGCCCGAGAAGCCGACGTAGCGACGCCATCCTGCGGAGAAGTCCGGGGAGACTGTCGAGACCAGGAAGAAAGGACACGTCTGTAGGATCCCACATCTGAGACCGCCGGTCCTCACTCCCGTCGGCACACACGTCACACATCCTGTCAAAAGAGCAGTCAGAGCACGGCCGGCAGGCGATGAGGGCGTCCGAGGGCCACAGAAATCCTCACAAAGGGGGCAAAACTTCAAACAAAAGCCGCCATAGCGTTCGTTACACACTGTCCGCAGGAAGGAACACACTCAAGCGCCGAACTCACACCACGAGGCACAAAGCCAAGTGAGTAAAGTCACAAGCCGAAACCCCAAGGCTGCAGCCAAGGACGAAGTTCACTGAAAGTCAAACCGGTCGGAACCGGTCGACGCTAAGTCCACACACAGTAAAAACGTTGAAGTGTAGAACACACCAACGAAGTACACCGAGTCCAAGGAGAAGTCAAAAACAAGGCAAAAAGCCAAGTAGTAGTAACCACAGAAGAACCGGTCAAAAACCGTAGCAAGGCAAAAGCCCGACCGTCCACGGTCGAGCTAAGAGTGAAACTGAGGTGAGTTCTCCACACACTTGCCGGTATGGGTTGGTAAGGGGAGGCCACCCGGGCTCCTATTCTGGGATCCCCGGTGTCTCCTCCACAGTTGTGTAGGGGACACAACTTTGGGCTGAAATCGATAGGCTATAGAGTGTATTCCATACAGTAATGCCATCGGTAATGTATTTTGAAAAAACAAATAATGTTTGCTATATGACTACATTTACTGACTGGAACATAATACAATCCATTTCTGCTATATGACTACATTTACTGACTGGAACATTATTTCATCACGAGGATGTTTGCATCCCAACATTGTTCTGAAACAGAGTCTGTTTGCACGTACACCCAACTTGTGTGTCTCTGAGTGGATGACCTCCCATTGTAAGACACACAAAAGCTTCCTCTGATTATTAACTCTTTTCAGCCTGAAAAAGATTTGACTGTGATAGTTCAAGGGTGGTGCCAGAATAGCTTGGCGCCTTAGGCGCCAAGCTATTCTGGCACCACCCTTGAACTAAAAGGGTTGATCCATCTCCTAATCTGTAATGTAGCCTTCATAGGACAAAAAGCAAATTTTCAGAAAATCAGCCTGAGGATGAAATGGGTTAAAACTATGTGCACCTTCACTGCTGGTGGACACATACCGTTACTGAAATCATTGTAATCCTAAATTTGGGGGGTGTCAAAGTTGCAAGAGATGGATCAGACAGTCATCATAGTTCAAGGGTAGTGCCAGCTTCGCTTGGCGCTATCACTGTATCAGGCGCCAAGCGAATCTGGCACTACTCTTGAACTATGATGGCTGATCCATCTCCTCCTGTAGTGTGTCCGAGCTAATTGGGCTACACAGTACAATTCCACGGAGCTAATTGGCTAGACAGTACAACAATTCTACGGAGCTAATTGGGCTACACAGTACAACAATTCCACGGAGCTAATTGGGCTACACAGTACAATTCCACGGAGCTAATTGGGCTACACAGTACAATTCCACGGAGCTAATTGGGCTACACAGTACAACAATTCCACGGAACCTTCTTTTTCAAAGCTTCAGACAAGGACTTGGGTCAGGAGAAATTTGTCTTTACCGAGCGATTCAGCATCTGCTTGTTCCGCTTTGCGTCTGGCCACTTCTGCCAGAGCAGTCTCCCCTTTGTCCTGAGCCATGTAGTGCAGATCCTGAAAGCAACGCATATTAACCAATTCAGCATGCATTGCCTGCTGTCAACAACTGACTTCAGCTAAATCCATTGAGGCTATGGCAGCTGTTTCTATACTAATGTGATATGAGCATCATCTTCACCTATCAATGTTTATCTCGGAAATCAGAGATTTTAAAATGGGTTTTCTGCTTATTTCCCCCCATACAGAAGGAGTAGCACTCATGCTGTCACCAGTGGCACAGAGAGCGCTGATGGGCTGGGAACCTCTTGGGCCAAGAATTATAACAGCAGCCTTTAGAACCAAGAAAAAGCTCAAGCTGAACGTCATCCAGTGTTATGCGCCCACCAATGACAGTGACGAGGAAGAGAAACAAGAGTTCTACGACCGACTCCAGAGTGCCGTGGACAAATGTGCGGAGCGAGACATCACCATCGTCATGGGCGATTTTAATGCCAAAATAGGGGAGGACAACACCGGATACGAAGAGGTGATGGGAAGACAAGGACTAGGCTCGGAGATGAGTGAGAACGGGGAGAGGTTTGTAGACTTTTGTGCTCTAAACCGACTTGTCATTGGAGGCAGCATCTTCCCACACAGAAGAATACACAAAGCAGCTTGGGTCTCACCTGACCATACAACAGAGAACCAAATAGACCATATCTGCATTAGCAAGAAATTTAGAAGATCCCTTCAAGATGTTTGAGTGAGGAGGGGAGCAGATGTCGCCTCAGACCACCATCTGCTTACCTTAAGAATGAAGCTCAAGCTAAAGAAAAGCCGCACAGAGACAACAAGAAGACAGCGCTATAATGTAGGCCTCCTGAGAGAAACTGGAGTTAGAGAAGAGTTCAAACTGGTGCTGTCCAACCGGTTTCAAGCGCTACAGGAGCTAGTAAATGAAGAGGAGGCGGTCACCACAGAGCAGCAGTGGAAGGCAGTTAGAGAGGCGCTGAACTCAACCTGCAAAGACACTGTAGGGCTCAGGAAACACCACCACAAGGACTGGCTGTCGGCACAGACCTTGAAGAAGATAGAAGCGAGGAAGCAGAAGAAAGCAGCGGTCAACAACAGTCGCACGAGAGCAGCCAAAGTAAGGGCACAGGGGGAATACTCGGAAGCCAACCGCGAGGTGAAGAGGAGTATCAGGGCAGACAAGAGGGCCTACACAGACAGCCTGGCAGCAGAGGCAGAAAAGGCAGCAGGCAGCGGCAACATGAAACAGCTCTACGACATTACCAGAAGATTGTCGGGTAAGTATGGCCATACAGAAAGACCAGTAAAAGACAAAGAAGGCAAGCCTATTGCAGACAGAGCAGACCAACTCGACAGATGGGCCGAGTATTTTGAAGAGTTACTGAACAGACCTAGCCCACCCGACCCCCCCGACATCCAGCCTGCAGAGACCGACCTACCCATCAGCTGTGACAGACCCAGCCGGGAAGAGATCAGAAAAGCAGTGGCATTTTTGAAGAATGGCAAAGCAGCAGGGCCAGATGGCATCCCAGCGGAGTCTCTGAGAGCAGACCTAGAGACAACAGTTGAGATGCTGTACCCACTGTTTAGAAAGATCTGGGAAGAGGAGGTGATGCCGGCTGACTGGAAGGAGGGGTACCTAATCAAGCTTCCCAAGAAAGGCGACCTCAGCAAGTGTTCCAACTACAGAGGAATCACCTTGCTGTCAGTACCAGGAAAGGTCTTCAACAGGATCATCCTAGAGAGAATGAAGAGCTCCGTTGACCCCCAGCTGAGAGACCAGCAAGCAGGATTCAGGAAGAACCGATCATGTACAGACCAGATCGCCACTCTCCGCATCATCGTGGAACAGTCTCTGGAGTGGAGCTCCCTGCTGTACGTCAACTTTGTGGATTATGAGAAAGCATTTGACAGCGTGGACCGAGAGACTCTGTGGAAACTCCTACGACACTACGGTGTACCCACAAAGCTCGTCCGCCTGATCAAGAGCAGCTATGATGGCATGACATGTCGCGTGATCCACGAAGGGCAGTTCACCAGAGAGCTCCAGGTCAGAACTGGTGTCAGGCAGGGGTGTCTGCTGTCTCCGTTCCTCTTCCTACTGGCCATAGACTGGGTCATGAAGATGACCACAGAGCACATACGAAGTGGAATACAGTGGACACTGTGGACACAGCTTGACGACCTCGATTTTGCAGACGACTTGGCATTACTGTCCCACACTCATCAACAAATGCAGGACAAGACCACGAGGCTTGCTGACATCTCGTCCCAAGTGGGCCTCACCATTCACAAACAGAAAACAAAGACAATGAGGCTGAACGCAACCAGGGAAGAACCAGTCTTGCTTGCTGGCACCCCATTGGAGGAGGTGGAGTCCTTCACCTATCTTGGGAGCATCATAGACAAAAAAGGCGGCACTGATGCAGATGTCAGAGCACGAATCGGTAAAGCCAGAGCAGCCTTTCTCCAGTTGAAAAAAGTGTGGAGTTCCAGAGAGCTGTCACAACACACCAAAGTCCGGATTTTCAACTCCAATGTAAAAGCAGTTCTCCTATATGGAGCAGAGACATGGAGATTGACAAAAACCACAGTCAACAGAGTACAGACCTTCATGAACAGTTGCCTTAGAAGAATTTTGAAAATCCACTGGCCAGAGAAGATCAGCAACGTCAGACTCTGGGAGAGAACAGAGCAGATAACAGCAGAGAATGAAATTGGGCGAAGAAGATGGGGATGGATCGGTCACAGTCTGAGAAAGCCAGCTTCCAGTATCACTAGGCAGGCATTGTCATGGAACCCCCAGGGAAAGAGGAAAAGAGGTAGGCCGAGAAACTCCTGGCGTCGAGACCTCCAAGCAGACATCAAGAGACTGGGAACCACCTGGAGTAGAATCGAAGGAGAAGCACAGGACAGGAGTTGCTGGAGGTCTCTCGTCGACGGCCTATACCCGGGTAGGGGTGACAGGCGTAAGTAAAGTTTCTGCTTATTTGTTAACCCTTTTCATCCTGAAAAATCCCCTGCTTGAAATAAATTTGACTATGACAGTTCAAAGATGGTGCCATAACAGCTTGGCGCCTGCAGCGCCAAGCTATTCTGGCACCACCCTTGAACTGGAATGCTTGATCTATCTCCTAATCTGTAATATAGCCCTCATAGGAGAATAAACAAAATAATTTTTTTTTTTAAGTCTCGGGATGTAGTGGGTTAAAAAGCCTTGTTGTGAAGCACACACAGGGTGTAGATGGTTCTCGATTTTTTTGCTTAGCTACATGTAGCGTAAAAACAGTCGTGCTCCTCACCATAAACAAGTCCCTTGCCCCGATGTCGACAGCGAGAAGAAAGGCTTTGTCAAAGCGGGCGTATCTCAGCAGGTGGTGGAAAAAACGTCTCGCCAGTCGAGAGATGGGGTCGCGGTATTCCACGATGGTCACCTCTGACACCGCTGGTTTAGGAGCGTAAAATGTGGCCAGTGCTGCCTCTAGCTGAGCTGTGTGCAGATACATGGAGGGCAAATAACCCCTTTACTTCCAAGAAAAAATGAACACTACCCAACCGCAAGACACATAGATCCTCATGAGCCCCCACAATTGTGGGGGCTCATGAGGATCTATGTGTCTTGCTGAGACCACTTTGTGTCCCTGTTCCTTCGACGTTTGGGGTTCTTTAACACTGAATTACTTCACCAGATATGGCAAGAGAAGGAATGCTCATTCACTGATGTGGCGTGATCTGCACCGCAACGCTCCAAAAGTCAAGTACCAAACACTGCCCACTACAGCAGGAGGTACAGAGCTTCACGAGCCCCTGCACAAGGTGGAGGCTTCATGAGGATCTATGCCTTTTCTTGCCGACGTTGGCCATCTACGAGAGCGTGGAAAAGTGACCAACGGTCACACCTGTTGAAAGAAAGGCGCAAACCCAAACTAGCCACTTTCAACAAGGCGACAGCAACGCAAGTATGTACACAGACTTCAGGTTCATGCCCTACTGATAGCTTGAACCCTTCGGGTGTCAGAAGCGATCTGAGTCACGATGATTCCGACGGGAATCATCGCGACTAAAACCACTACTGACACCCAAAGGGTTAAAGCTATTCGCAGATACAATGGTTCATCAATGTTGTCGTGCCTGAGCTAAGACTTTTCTGCCCTTCTTGTCACAACGCGAGTGAAAGGCACACGTACCAGATGTTGCCTTTTGAGCATAACGGAAGGAACTCTCCTGTGTACAAAGCAGAAAAGTCTTTCATTTACCACATTCTGACTTTTAATCTAAGTTAGTCTCTTTGTCCAACATTACTGGAAGACTTGCTAGTACATTTGTAATGAATATAATGCAGATTATTAACCTTTACTCCCTAGAGTAGGTTGCTTTACTTGTAATGTTGAGAGAGACCAGACCAGACCAGACCAGACCAGACCATAGAAGACAAAGAGTATCTCAAGATCACCTTCTCTGTCTGCATTGAGTGGCTGCCGCAGAAGGTGGTTGACAATGGCAGAGAGACAAGAGTAGCAAGTGGCTCCCTCACAGTCCCAGTTCAGACTGCTCAGCACACTCACCGCCTGGGAGACAGCAGAGATGACATGTCGCAAGGCTGTAGCAATGTGAAACAACACACACAACATGCAACGTTACAGCATCAACACCTGTAGGACATTGGGGCTAGACAGGTTAATCCAATACACACAACATGCAACGTTACAGCATCAACACCTGTAGGACATTGGGGCTAGACAGGTTAATCCAATACACACAACATGCAACGTTACAGCATCAACACCTGTAGGGCGTTGGGGCTAGACAGGTTAATCCAATCAGCATTGACACAAAGAAACAAGAAAGAGACTGTTCAGGTTAGTTCAAGGGTGGTGTCACACTGACTAGTTCAGACTGAGCACAACAAGTGATGGATCAACCATGATAATTCAAGGGTTGTGACAGGTTAGCTTGGTGCCTGAGCAGGCAGCAAGCTAATCTGACACAACCTCAATCAATCCATCTCTAATAGCCTGTAGAAACCCACAACAGATGCCTCATTGCTTATCTGCACTAACGTTCAAGTATCACAGTAAATCGTTCTCCCACAGCTAGAAATATCAGTCAATGTCTTGCCCACAGCTCATATAGTCTACGGAACAGGAAAACAAATACTATTCCAACCTCATCGATCTGCCGATGCTTGATGTACTCTTTAGTCAGCTCCACAGGGGAAAATCTCTCACGGCTGACAGCACCCAGGTGTAGCAGCAGCAAAGCTGGCGGACCCCTGCAGGAGACAGGGACGTAAAAACATGAAAACACAGCTCATGCAAACGTACATCCATACAAGGTTCGCGCTAGGATTTTTCAAAGCCAGTCCCTCCATCTTCCACCCCTCCTGTTTCTTTTCCAGTTCAGATCAAAACCGGTCCCCAGGAAATGCTTTCCGGTAGACAAGGGACATAAGCGCGTTGGCCTATGACAGGTAACTGGTACAGCCAAAATAAAACCAGTCCCTGGGACCGGCAGCTTAAAATATTTCCGATATTCTCTGTTCACAGTAAAATACCGGTAATTACCGGTTATTGCGAACCCTGCCATATGGATCATCATCATCATCATCATCAGTCCCTTGCCCGAACTGGGCGTTGGGGGGACTGAAAGGCAGCAGCAACAGACAGTGCTCTCCACTGAGTTCTATTTTGGGCGGTGGCAAGCAAGTCTGGCATCTCGAGTTCGGTCCATTCTTTTATGTTTGCGACCCAACTCTTTCTCTGACGACCTCGCCGACGACTTCCTTCGAGAGTGCTTTGGAGGATAGTCTTGGACAAGGTGTTGTGTCGGGTCACGTGGCCAAACCAAGCAAGCTTGCGCCGTTTCACGGTTGCCAGAAGGGGTTCATGTGGGCCCACCCTGGTGGGCCATATGGATGGTGCATTTTAATTCATTCACTAAAATTGTTCACACAGTGTCTTTGAAATCATGATGAATTCAACCAATAACGCTTTGGGTGTAAGTAGTGGGTATTTGTGGCGATGATTCCTGCAGGAATCAGCACAACAAAAGCAGCGACAAACAGCCAAAGGGTAAAACCCCATTCATTCAAAGAAACAGCAAACAATGTCAGCAAAAGACAAATCTCACGAGTCCCATATCTTCCATGGCTCATGAGATTCTTTGCCTCTGTTATTTGGGCGGTGTCACGACACGGATTTTTTTCGTCTATTTTTGTAGGAGGGTAAGTTTAGAGGGGTGACAGGATTAGTTAGTCATCGGGTAACGATAGCGTAGGTGTGTAGTATTTGGCCTTTACACGAGGGTTTGTTGCTGTGCGAGGGTTGGGTGGATGGCGTGCAGCCACGTGGCCACCCAATCTGAACGTCATCGGGTGGTACCTGCTTCACGTGTTTTTACATCACGTGAGGTAGTGAGCAGTATTTTTGCCAATCTAACGGTATCAAAATTACTAGTCATTCGCGTTTCACCAGCGAACAGGAACAGTCATCTTTTTTCAACATAGTCTCTGAGGGGGGTTTGTGCGGGCATGGTTTTCCATTTGCCGCCAGCCTCAAGTAGCTGTGTCGTCCCTCTGTGACGGTCCTATGATACGGCCCTGGTTCGAGCCCGGGAGTCGGTGTCCTGTGACGAGAGAAGAAGAGCTGCGACGACTGTACCCCTGGCTTGTCTTGTCTTGTTTGTCTTCATCCTAGCCGGGGTGTCTTCACGGATGAAAGTAAGTGCACGCAACAATCCTTTAGTGGCCATTTGCTCGGGGGGTTTGGTTGTGTTTGCTTGTTCTGTATTATGTTGGCTAGTGTGTATTAGGGGGGTAGGCGTAGAATAGAGGAGAGTAGGGTGTAGAAGCGAATGCTAGTTATTGTACGTTGTTTTTAGAGTAGTTAGCGGGGTTGAGTTATTGGGATTTAACGCCGAGCAGGCGACTAAGACTATTTCAGTATTAGCGTATGGGTAGTGTAAATATCGGAAGTGAGTCAGGTGGTGAGGTGTAAATATGTATTTTGAAGTTTGCATTTATTGTTGCGAAGAAGCGTATTGCGAACATGTATGTTGTGGAGGTTAAGTTTAAAGTTGCGGGAGGGGTGATATGATTATCCTGTCTTTTGTTAATTATTTATATGAGTATTTTTGCACCTGTGTTTTAGTGCATCTTTGAGATACGAAGAACTAACCAGCTAGTCTGCCACCGTGCTGTGGTACTCTGCGTGGGAGCTGACGTCACTCCGCCTTGTGGGCTACGACACCGGACCTGGGTGCCTTCGCGAGTGTCGCAGCACGCCTCGTATGTAGTCAGGTCGGGTCATCCCATAGTTATTTCTACTTTGTTTACGTGAAGTTGTGTATAATTGTTATAAGGAACGTTAGTCTATTTCATATTCTCCTTGTAGCGATTGTATTGCTAGAGGAGCTTTTGGTACAGTAACATTTGGAGTTATATTATTGTTTAAAGTAGCCTTGTGTTACGGAAGACCTTGTCGCGGAAGCAAGAGCGTCGAGTTGAACTGCGCTCAACGGTTGTGCTTCCGGCGAGAAGGTCCCGTCACGTGAAATATATTATTTATTCAACTTTCAGTTACCTTAAGTTATGTGATATTGGTTAGTCTCCATTTGCATATGCGATGTTTAGTCTCCATGTGCTTATGCGATGTTTAGTCTCCATGTGCTTATGCGATATTACTCTGAGACATACTAGTTAAAGGAACCTTGTGTGTCCTGAGACGTGCTAGTTAAGAGCCTTGTGCTGTCAATGTATAATTTGCTAGTTTAATCCGAACTTGTTGTTCGTGGTCCCTTTGGGGAGATATAGTAGCATACGAATTGTATTCACTGTTCTCGATCTTTATTTGAGTTAGTAAGCAAGCGCATTTAGTCCATTTAGTTGTTGTGCTATTTGAACTGGCATATTAAGGAGCCACGTGTTGTAATAGACTCTCCGCGGAAGCAAAAGCGCTGGTATAACTGACGTTAGCGCTTGACGCTTGTGCTTCCGGCGGGGTCTAGTGGCGTCTGGTTTAAGCTTCTCAGCTTCTTTGGTATTATTAAGGATAGTAGTTTTATTATATTGTGTTCAGTTGTACTTTAGTTAGGATATTAGTTATTATATATTAGTTCCTTCATCCTGTTTTATTAGGGATATTTAGTTTAGTTATCCGTTACTTTGTTATTTTGTAATAGTATTTAGTTTGGGGAGTTTGGACGTATGTGTGTGTGAATGTGATGGGTGAGTGTGTGTTTAAGATTGTGAATTGTTGGTTTTTGTTAGGGTATATTTAATAAACGTCGTTGTTATTGTTCCTCTGGTGTTTGTGTTAGGTTTGTGTTAGTGTGGGTTGGGTGAATCTCGAGTGACAGCACTCATAGTTCGCACCCCGGAAGCGGGGTCATGACAGGCGGTGTTTGCATTTTGCAAGCAATGAAAAGATTCCCACACCGAGCTACAAGTCGCATATAACAACACTGTCTCAGAGGTGCTGACCCTACTTCTTGTACACAAATTACTTTTCTTACAACAGACTTCAGACATGACAACAACAAACAGTTCAGGTTGCCTGGCACCGTGTTATATCCCAAGTTTACTGCATACAGACATTCCTACTCCCCAAAGAAGACAATCACTTATCTGATGATAATGTAGGCAAGCTTTATCTGATGATAATGTAGGCAAGCTTTATCTGATGATAATGTAGGCAAGCTTTATCTGATGATAATGTAGGCAAGCTTTATCTGACGATAATGTGGGCAAGCTTTATCTGACGATAATGTAGGCAAGCTTTATCTGATGATAATGTAGGCAAGCTTTATCTGATGATAATGTGGGCAAGCTTTATCTGACGATAATGTAGGCAAGCTTTATCTGACGATAATGTAGGCAAGCTTTATCTGATGATAATGTGGGCAAGCTTTATCTGACGATAATGTAGGCAAGCTTTATCTGATGATAATGTGGGCAAGCTTTATCTGACGATAATGTGGGCAAGCTTTATCTGACGATAATGTAGGCAAGCTTTATCTGACGATAATGTAGGCAAGCTTTATCTGATGATAATGTAGGCAAGCTTTATCAGCCCTTTCACTGCTGACAAAAAGTCAACACAATTCAACTGCAAGAGGCATAGATCCTCATGAGCCCCCTCGAAAAGCGGGGGCTCATGAGGATCTATGCCTCTTGCACAGACCAATCTGTATCCATGTTCCTCAGCTACTGACTTTTGGTCTTTGAACTAAGATTTCCAAAAAGAAATATGCGTCTGGTGGAAGGGAGGGGGTTAACCTCGAAACATGTAACTGACAAATGTGTCAGCAAAACACCATTGACTGCTCATTTTACACTTACTTTTCAAATGTCAGGAACATGGCATCCATGTAATCCGTGACATTCTCTGAGCTCTGAGGGTCGAACATGCACCAGTCTATTGACTTCAGCGTCACCGATGTCCTGAAGAAAAACAAGTTGCAGATTTCATGGCCAAAGTCTACCATATTGTTTGGAGCTCAGATGCGTTTATCTTTAGGAACATTCACAGTTGTTCATATTTTTAGGCTTATAATGCTGATCCATTTTCCTCCTCTCTAAGCCAACCCCTGATCAACACACATCGGTGCAAACAAATAAAGACGGACACACGGCGCTTCCCGCCATGAGTTCGCTCTGTGGGCTCGTGTAGCGACAGGAATCCATCTCCAACTCTAATCCACCCTCTCACCCACACACACTGGCACACAGAAATAAAGACGGACACACGGCGATTCCCACCATTGGTAAGCTCTGTGGTCTGGCGTAGCATAGCTATTCTGAAGAAGAATAATAGCACAAGCAACGAAATGACGTCACTTCAAGCTTCACGTCATGGCATCATTAGTCCCATGATGCTGTGTTCATAGTGACGACTCGATGTTATACGTCACTCATCGCAGTACTAACATTCGACGTATCAGTGAATCAACTTTGCAATTTTCTTGCTGATTTTCACGCCGAGGGCTTACAGGTCGCAATTTGACCTAATCCTACCCCAGGGCGGGGACAAACAGCAGACTTGCGCAAGCACTGTCTATAAAAAATCATGCAGGTAATAATGAGAAGATAGTTTTTTTTGTAAAAGAAAAATTAAAATTACATTAGCTGTTTTACATATGACTCCTAAAAAGTGGTGCAGAACATTGTCTGATTTTCACACCTAGGGCATACAGTTCACAATGGACCTAATCGTACCCGACAGCCGAGACAAACTGTAGGCTTATGTAAATACCATTCTATACGAAAAATCATGTGATTATTAATGAAAAGATTGGTTTTTTTATAAACAAGATTCAATTGTTTTAAGATTAACCCATATAATTTGTGAAATTAATCCCAAAACATGAAAATATATATTTTTCAAAAAATATTTAATTATCACAAAAAGTTCTAGAGGTACAATGCTGGTTAATGAACTCATTTAATATCTCCCTTTTATCTAGCTATACGCAAAATATCTAATAAAAATAAGAAAAATTACAGACTCCAGTGTGGATCAACCGGTTTTTGTGAAACGGCCATTTTCTTGCCAATCAGCATCTTAATAAAAACATTGAAAAAAAAAAGGTCCCGAGATAATTCGTTTAGGGACAATATCCTAAAATGTCAAGCTTGTCCGTCTTCAAATGCAGGCTCTAGTCGCATTCACATATGCACACACACACACACACATATACAGCGACTTGGCGCCAAAAAGACGTTCTCTAGCAAGGTTTGCATAGCTAGACTTGACGTCATTTTTATCTTGTTACTTCTTTGCCAGAATTTCTGCCCCGCACACCAAAAACATCATGTGCATGCTCCGGAATGCGCTCCGACCAACCCCATTTCAAAGTCTACCTTACTTTTTTAATACGGTAGACAACAAAAAATGCAAATCAGCACATTAACATATCAGCTATCACAGAATAATTAATTAACATTAATTAACATTTGCCTCGGGGTTCAGTGCATTAACTGGCAGGTCTAATAAGTTGCTGATAATGTGGAGCAGGCTTACCTGAAGAGGCGACTAATTTTCAGGTATTTCTCAGGTTCAGGGTCTTCTGTAATGAACTGCGCTCTCAGTGGTGTCAGTGCCATGTCAAACACCTGAGGAAACAGACAGACAGATCAAACTGAAATATTTCTGTACAGTAGAAGTTTCAACTTTTTACGGAAATTGTAGGGGGCTTTTAAAGTCAGTAAAAGATTACCTCTGACCACGCACCAAGGGAAACTTGTAACACAATATGTATAAGTAAGTAGGCTAAAAAGAACAATACATGTAATTTATTTTTTTATTTTTTTTTATAACACAAGGAAACACAAACAACACTTAGATAAGCACAAGATAAGCACAACATGGACTGCAATAAAATGACTGCATGGGCTTGCGGCAGAGTGTGATTGTTGGGTGTATAAGATGTGTATCAGAGAGAGAGAGAGAGAGAGTTTGATTGTTGGGTGTATAAGATGTGTATCAGAGAGAGAGAGAGAGAGAGTTTGATTGTTGGGTGTATAAGATGTGTATCAGAGAGAGAGAGAGAGAGTTTGCCTTAGTAACTTAGATTCTGCTGCCAAAAATGCCCGCAATGACCCTGTCCCTGACCCACAGACTGTTTATAGTGATTTTAAACCTGTGATTAGTGTGTACATAGCCCGCGAGTGGCAGTCCGAGTGGGACAAAGAGGAAGCTAACAAGCTGCATGAAGCTCTTCCTAAGGTATCCGACAGTCTACCTTCCCGCTGCTGCAGCCGCCGTGAGGAGACTATCCTTGCTCGGCTCCACATCGGGCACACGTATGGCGCACTCTTACTTACTAAAACAGGATGAGCGTCCATGGTGTCATGCCTGTGACGAGCAGTTTTCTGTTCGACACTTTTTGCTGTCTTGTGCCGATCTAATCAACACAAGATATAAACACTTCACAGCAGACTCCTTGAAATTTTGTTCTGGGATGTTCCCCCAGACAAAATCTTCAATTTCTTGAGAGAATGCAATATTTTTAACAAGATCTGAGCATTCATAGATTATGTAAATTTCATTATTTTGCCCTTTTTTGGAGTCTGTAGACGTTTCTTTTAAAGACTCATGCGACATTTTAGCATGACATATTTTTAAGGTATATTTACATCTTGTCTTAAGACCTTACTTTTAGTCTGGCTGACCAGATTTTTACCCATCCCGCCGTGAGATGGCCGTAGTTACCTGCTCGGCGTTAAACCCCCAATAAATAAATAAATTATAGTAGGTAATGTCCCTTGGTTTGACCAGCTGGTTAGCTTGTAACCTTGACTTTGAACTTAACCTTTTTGAACTCTTTTAGTTCAGCCTAGAAACTTCCAGATATATTTGTGTGCTGCACGTAAACAGTGAATTGTTACACTATAAGTGTATACGACCAATATCACGGTCGGGTAATGTTATAATTTCCCTTGATATGAAAATAACGAGAATATAATTAGTACCACGGGCAGAGCACAGAGAGGGTTATGACACGGCCCACTTTGGCTACCACGGGCTCACGTGAAGTTGACAAGTGGCCGGCCCTACTAAGCTGGGACTAATGAATGATAATTGCGAGTGGAAATACATCAATCTCACTTTAGCGGTCCCGATGCGGGCGGTAGCGAACTGGGAGCTGGGACTAATGAGAGTCAGTAATAGGTTACTGGTCAGCTAAGATCAGAGGACGCTGGCCACCATAATAGATGTGGGATAATTAGGAGAGACAGTAATAGGTCCCTGGTCAGCGAGGATCAGAGGACGCCGACCACCATAATAGATGTGGAATAATTAGGAGAGACAGTAATGAGTTCCTGGTCAGCTAAGATCAGAGGACGCTGACCACCATAATAGATGTGGAATAATTATGAGAAACAGTAATGGGTTCCTTTGATAGCTAGGATCAGAGGACGCTGACCAGCATAATAGATGTGGAATAATTATGAGAGACAGTAATGGGTCCCTGGTCAGCTAGGATCAGAGGGCGCTATCCACCAGAGCAGATGGGGGATAGATTATGGGCGACAGTAATAGCTCCTTTGACAGATAGGGTCAGGGGACGCTGACCACCCTGATAGATGTGGAATAATATGGGTGACAGTAATAGCCCCTTTTGACTGGTTGAGACAAAGGGGCGATGCCCTCGGCCAAAACGGGTATATATAGTGGGGGGAAACACCAGCACAGGGGGAGATTGATTGATTGTACAATGCTTAACGTCCCGACAGCAACAAGGCTTTCTCAGGACGTGCCTGCACTGCTTGTGAAAAAAAACAACTAAACAGAACATTGAATGTATGTCGCCAGCCGGTCAAATACATTAAATAAACCTAACACATGGGGCCTAAATAAAGCTAAGACCATTTAGCAACACACATCCAATATCAAGAGCTACAGGCAGTGCAGACAGTAGGGAGAGTTTTAAAAAGGCAAATACAGGTGAATGGACAAAGGGTAGACAGAAACACATGCCCCAGAATAGAGAGAAAAACTCACCCTGTGGGGCTGACCAGGGTGACCCTGGGAACTAAAAAGTACCTAACCCCACCCAAGTCCCCCAGGGCAGACCCGGGTGGGGGCACAGGGGGAGAGCTCACAACGAAGGGAACGAGATAGAGATAGAGAGCTCACAACGAAGGGAACGAGATAGAGAGGGAGCTCGCACAATGAAGAGAACGAGATAGATAGAGAGTACACAACGAAGAGAGTGAGATAGATAGATAGATAGAGGGAGCGGAGAAGCGAGAGACCGAGCTCCGGGATTTTCGCCATTTTAGTATGCCATGCTAGTAGGTTGGTGGTGCCCAACCTATTAGACCCACGATGACCAAGAAATAAAAGACTCTTCTGGAAACACTCTTGTCTGGCTGCGTCTTCCATCTACAACACCTTGCGTGTGGCTGCGGTAGTGTAACACTACCTTATCTTCTTATTTGGTGCCGTGAAGCAGGATCTCGGAACGGGAAGAAACAGAGGAACGAAGAAACAGAAAAACTAGACTATCAGCACCAAATCGACAGCCAACGACGCAAGGGTGGAAGAGCAGACCAGAAAGAGAAGAGTGCAAGCCAACAACCCGAAGAGAAGAGTTCGAGCCCACTTCAAGAAAAGCAGAGTTCGAGCCCACGTCAAGGAAAAGCAGAGTTCGAGCCCACGTCAAGGAAAAGCAGAGTTCGAGCCCACTTCAAGAAAAGCAGAGTTCGAGCCCACGTCAAGGAAAAGCAGAGTTCGAGCCCACTTCAAGAAAAGCAGAGTTCGAGCCCACTTCAAGAAAAGCAGAGTTCGAGCCCACGTCAAGGAAAAAACAGAGTTCGAGCCCACGGGACGTCTGCGACTCATTCAAGACCAACAGCCGAAAGGATCACAGGGTAAGTGACTTTTTTCGTTTAACTCTTGTTGAGTCTTATATAGGAGCCAGACCAGTTAGCTAGAGTTGTGTTGTTGTTACATTTAAAAAGAAACAAAAATGGCAGAGGAAGTGTTTAGGATTTTAGGCGAAAAAGTAGAGGAAATGAGTCAGGCGATTAACGCCCAGAGTATAGGGCAGATGGTAGGAACGTTTGACGGAAAGCCTACCAAATTTAGGGAGTGGATAAAAGAAATTGACAAATATGCAGTGCTAATAAAAGCCCTCAACAGGCGCCCCGTCATTGCTTATCAAGCAAGCTCGGGGGTGGCGAGTGATTTTATCCATCGATTCTTACAAACGGAAGCGGCAGGGGATTGGGATGAACTGAAAAGGCAGCTAACCGTAAGGTTCGGCGAAATCGCCGATGAAAATCATGCTCTTGCGTTGCTACAGCGGGTGAAACAAAACCCAAGGGAAAGTGTGCCTCTGTACGCAGAGCGACTAATGACTCTGGCCGGCGAAGCCTTCCCGAGTCAGATGGGCGCTGCTGTGGTACAACGGCAACTAATAAATTTCTTTGTTGACGGATTGGCGCACGACTTTCTTAAGATGAAAGTCCTGAGGGACAACTCAAATACGTTAGATAGGGCCGTGCAGGTGGCCATGCAGGAGGAAAACCTTCGCCATAGGTTTGAGCTACGCACGATAAACAATCGGCCAGTTAGTCAGCCGAGAGCGACAGCTAGGGGTGGAGAAGAGGCTATGGAAGTAGACCATGCTCGTCACCGTAATTGTTTTAAATGCGGGAGAGTAGGGCACCAGGCACGAAATTGCCGAGTGATAGGGACGGTTGGTCAGCAAACAATGCGTCCCCCGATTCAATGCTGGAAGTGTGGGGAACGAGGTCACATTCAGCGGGAATGTAGAAAGGCCAGAAACAGGCGGCCACAAGGTCAAAGAAGGTTTCCGCCGAGGCAGGAAAACTAGAAGGTTCTGCGGCACACGAAGCCGTTACGCAGGACCGGAAAAGTAGAAAGAGTCAGTTGTTTAGCATTAATGTAGCGGGTAGTCCTAAGTGCATAGTGTTCAAAATTGGGAAGCAACGATTTCGTACCTTGATCGATACGGGAGCAGAGGTGTCTTTGATTAGCAAGGGGGCTTACGATAAACTCAGTCATAAGCCAAAGTTAGGAAAGGGAGATGTGTCGTTACAGTCAGTTAGTGGAGAAGCTTTACAAGTATTGGGGAGTTCAGAATTAGAATTTACGGTAGCGGGGCAAAAGTTTAAACATAAGTTCTACGTGGTATCAGGGCTCAACAGGAACTTTATTTTGGGAAATGACTGGTTAGACAAAAACGGGGTGAGGATTTATTTTGACTTGAAGAAACTCAGAGTCGGAAGTGTTTATGTGCCCTATGAACAGGACATCCACATTTCGTCTTTGGTCAGAGTGACTAAGACGAAAGTGATAAAACCTCAGACGGCAGAAGTACTCCAGGTACGGATGAAGAATGCTCCGTATTTTGCAAGAGAGACACTCTTAGAGATTTCGGAAACAGACAAGGGATTTATAGCACAAGAACCGGGACTGTTAGTGACAAGCACGGTAGTCAGGCAAAATAATCACCAGACGTATCCCATACTGATAGTAAACAACACAAACAAGACATATAGAGTTAGAAGGGGTTGTGTTGTAGGAAAGGTAACAGCAGTTCAGGAAGTACATGAAGTACAGATAACTCCACCAGGGAGGCCCCTTTGGGGGCTTAACTGCCTGTCCCAAGTCAGGATAAAGGAGGAGGGTTAGGCGTGGGGCTAGCGACTCCACCCTGTAAAAAGAAACTTGCTACGGAAACGACAACAAGGGAAAAAGCGACAACCGGCGCTGGGAGCGAAGCAGACCAGGAAACTGGACTTATGACGGATGGGGACCAAAGCCGCAAGGACGTCTCCACCCCGATAGCGGAACTCCTGACGCCAAAACGATGGATCAGAATTGGATGCTGGAACGTGCGAACGCTCTACCAGACTGGAAAGCTGGCGCAAGCAGTAAGTGAACTGAACCGCCACAAACTAACCCTCATGGGAGTAACAGAAGCAAGATGGACTGGTGCTGGCAGACAGAGGTTGAGCTCCGGAGAAGTCATCATCTGGTCTGGAAGAACAGACAACGAACACCGAGAAGGAGTTGCTGTCATCATCAATAAGAGCAAGGCCAACACCGTTCTACAGTGGAAACCTGTGAACGAGCGCCTGCTGTACGTCAGGATGAATTCCAAATACGCAAAGCTGTCTATTGTTGTGGGCTACGCACCGATAGACGACGCGGAAGAAGAGGATAAGGATGCATTCTACGACGCCCTCCAAGCTGTTTTGGAAGACATCCCTCGACATGACGTGCTGATGCTGATCGGTGACTTCAACGCTAAGGTCGGCTGCGACAATGAAGACAGAAAGAGGACCATGGGACGACATGGAGCGGGTGTGATCAACGACAACGGGGAGAGGCTGGTCAATTTCTGCGAGGAGAATGACTTAGTCATAGGAGGGACCCTGTTTGCGCATAGGGAGATCCACAAACTCACATGGAAATCACCAGACGGCAAGACCCAGAACCAGATCGACCACATCATCATTAATGGTCGCTGGAGGCACTCTCTGCAGGATGTGCGAGTGATGCGACATGCTGACATTGGCAGCGACCATAGTCTTCTGGTGGGGAAGGTGACATTGAAGCTTAGGAAAGTAAAGATAGGAGACACCAGAAATCAGCGCTACGACGTGGCCAAGTTGAAAGACCCAAAAGTGAAAGAAGAGTTTAGGTTGGCCCTCAGGAATAGATTTAGTGTTTTGGAAGATGAAACAGCGCTGACTATTGAAGATTTCAACAGAGCCATGAAGGAAACAGGAGGGGAAGTTTTAGGATACAGAAAGAGCAGGAAGACAGAGTGGATCTCAGAAGACACGTGGGCTCGCATAGAAGAGAGAAGACAGATCAAGAAGAAACTTTTGGATACCAAATCACCAAGACTGAAGGAAAGAATATCAAGAGAATACAGAGAGAAAGATCAAGCGGTGAAGACATCAGCGAGAAGAGACAAGAGAATGTACACAGAAAGGCTGGCAGAAGAAGCGGAGGCAGCTGCAAAACAGAGAGACATGAAGACAGTGTACCAGAACACCAAGAAGCTGAAGGGCGATTACGGGCAACACCACGACCTTCCAGTGAGAGCTGAAGATGGAACTCATGTCACAGTAGAGGAAGAGAAGCTGAAGAGATGGAAGCAACACTTCGAGTCCATCCTGAACCGCTCAGACCCACCAACCCTCACTGACATTCCTGAAGCGGAGGAGGACCTGGACATTAACCTCGGCAACATTACTATTGCAGAAGTCAAGCAGGCCATTCAAAAGCTGAAGAACGGGAAGGCACCTGGCGATGACGGAGTGGGCCCCGAGATGCTGAAAGTAGAAGATACGGTAACGCCGCAGCTTCTTTGTCAGATTTTTCAAAAGATCTGGGACACTGAGGAAGCGCCGAGCGATTGGAAGACCGGCACCATCGTCAAACTTCCGAAGAAAGGAGACCTGGGGAACTGTAACAACTGGCGAGGCATCACCTTACTATCCCTCACCAGCAAGATCTTCAGCCGCATTCTCCTTGAACGCATTACGACAGCAGTGAATGGCATCCTTCGCCGGGAGCAGGCAGGTTTTAGGAAAGGCAAGTCCTGCATTGACCATATTTTCGTACTGAGACAGATCCTTGAGCAGTCTAACGAATGGAATGGATCCCTCTATGTGGTCTTTGTAGACTTTGAGAAGGCCTTCGACAGTCTGCATCGAGACTCCCTTTGGAAAATCCTGCGATACTATGGAATCCCCCAGAAACTTGTCAACGTCATCAGGTCCCTGTACAAGAATTTTGAGTGCAGAGTCGTCCACAACAACCAGCTCACCGAACCGTTTAAGGTGGAAACCGGAGTGAAACAAGGATGTATTCTTTCGCCAATCCTATTCTCAATGGCAATTGATTGGATCATGCGCCGCACCACAGAGGGAAGGAGGCAGGGAATTCAGTGGACGCTGACCTCAATGCTGGATGACCTCGACTACGCCGATGATATCGGGCTGCTGGCAAGCAGAAACCAGGACATGCAACAGAAGACACAACAGTTGACACAGTCAGCAAGCTCCATAGGTCTCGGGGTCAACATTAGGAAGACTCAAGTCATGAGGAAGAACACCATAGTGGGCGACCCAATCACCATCAATGACCAACCTCTGCAAGAGGTGGACGAGTTCACGTACCTGGGCAGCAAGGTTACCACAGATGGAGACTGCACAAGGGAGATCACCACAAGAATCAGCAAAGCCAACCAAGCCTTCGCAATGCTGAAACCCATCTGGAGGACCACAAGCCTGAGCATCCACACCAAGCTCCGTATTTTTAAGAGCAACGTGCTGAGTGTCCTTCTATATGGGTCAGAATGCTGGAAATCCACTACCGCTACGGAACGCAAGCTGGATGTCTTCCAGAACAAGTGCCTGCGACGGATCATGAAGGTCTTCTGGCCAAACATGATTACAAACGAGGAACTACGGAAGAGAGCAGGCGCAGACAGCATCGCTGAAACCATCGCCACACGGAGATGGAGATGGCTAGGCCACGTTTGCAGAATGTCACCTGACTCATTACCAAGGGTGGCACTGAGATGGACACCACAGGGGAAGAGAAACCGTGGGCGACCAAAGGAGACGTGGCGCCGAACCGTGGAGCGAGAGCTCAAGAACAGAGGCCTTACTCTGCAAACAGCACCCAAAATAGCAGCTGACAGACAAAAGTGGCGCTCCCTTGCCGTCGCCTCAAGCACCAGACGGCGCAGAGAGGACTGAATGAATGAATGAATGAAGTACAGATAGGGTCGGTTGATCGGCAGGTATCGGCAGTCGACTTGACGGAAGTCACTGCGCCGGAGAAGATGAAAGGTGTAGTGTCAGAGCTCATTACGAACAATCAAGACTTGTTCGCGAATAGCGACCTTGATTTAGGGGCTACTGACACTGTCACGATGAAACTAGATACCGGCGATCATCCTCCCATTAGTATAAAACCGTATAGAATCCCGCTTCAAGATAGAGAGATTGTTGACAAGGCTCTAGAAGAGATGTTACAGGCAGGTGTGATAAGACGTTCTCAGTCCCCATGGTCTTTTAGTTTAGTGATTGTATCCAAGAAGGATGGGTCGAAACGTTTATGTGTTGACTTTAGAAAACTGAATGATTGATTGATTGATTGTACATTGCTTAACGTCCCGACAGCAACAAGGCTTTCTCAGGACGTGCCTGCACTGCTTGTGAAAAAAAACAACTAAACAGAACATTGAATGTATGTCGCCAGCCGGTCAAATACGTTAAATAAACCTAAAACATGGGGCCTAAATAAAGCTAAGACCATTTAGCAACACACATCCAATATCAAGAGCTACAGGCAGTGCAGACAGTAGGGAGAGTTTTAAAAAGGCAAATACAGGTGAATGGATCTCGGGTAGACAGAAACACATGCCCCAGAATAGAGAGGAAAACTCACCCTGTGGGGCTGACCAGGGTGACCCTGGGAACTAAAAAGTACCTAACCCCACCCAAGTCCCCCAGGGCAGACCCGGGTGGGGTTAGAAAACTGAATGAGGTTACAAAGAAAACATCGTACCCACTACCGCTGATAGATGACATTCTGTCACTGCTTGGAAAGGCCAAGTATTTTACCAGTCTGGACCTTAAGTCGGGATACTGGCAGGTCAAGATGGCGGATCAGGAGAGTAGGGATAGAGTAGCATTTGCATGCCACAAGGGATTATTCGAATTCACGAAAATGCCTTTTGGTTTGGTGGGAGCACCGGGATTGTTCATGATGCTTATGAATATCGTGCTAGCCGGTTTAGAAAGTTTTGCCTGTGCCTATCTCGATGACATTTTGATCTTCTCAGAAACAATAGAAGACCATCTGTGTCACCTTCAGACAGTCTTTGATCGATTGAGACAGCATGACCTGAAGCTGAAACTCAAGAAGTGTCAGTTCTTTGAGGAAGAAACCAAATACTTAGGGTTTGTCATTAGTAACCAGGGGATAAAACCGGATGAGGAAAAGGTAAAAGTCATTAGGGCTATGGCGGCTCCGACCTGTGTCAGAGAGTGCCGTTCGTTCATTGGTATGATTGGGTTTTACAGGAAAATGATTCCTAACTTCTCCCAGATGGCTGAACCAATCATAGCACTGACACGAAAGTATGCGAGATTCAGTTGGACAGAGGAATGCCAGAAAGCATTTGATTTGATGAAGGAGACGTTAGCCGTAGCACCAGTGTTAGCCTATCCAGATACACGGCGTCCGTACATCCTTTACACCGATGCCAGCGACACATGCGTGGGGGCATGTCTCGCGCAAAAATGCGATGAGGATTCAGACATTTCCCCAGGCTCGAAGGTAGAAAGACCTATTTACTTTCTATCCCATAAACTTAGTACCAGTCAGAGGAAATGGTCGACAATAGAGAAAGAGGCTTTTGCGATCCATTATGCGCTTCAAAAGCTAAATCACTACTTGCATAATGCGGAGTTTGTAATCCGCACGGATCACATGCCTCTTAAGTATTTGCTTAATTCACCAATGCAAAATAAGAAGGTGCAGATGTGGGCCCTTGGCATTTCAGGATATAACTGTACTATTGAATATATCCCAGGTCCTCAAAATGTTTTGGCAGACTTACTATCCAGAATGCCGAGTGGTACTCACATGCCAGAGCATGAGGAAGAAGAAGAGTTAACCAGAGAGGTCAATGACAACGCTTTTGTCATTGGAGTCATAAACTCCAACCAATTCACACCCAAGCAGTTTGCTAGTTGTACAGTAAGGGCAGGGTGTGACGAGAAGCTGGAAAAAGTTGATCTTCCAGGGTTTGATATTATTGAGGAACAGGAGAAGGATTCTGAAATAGTGCGCTTAAAGGACTTATTGATTAGTGAACAAGGAACCATGACAGTCAATAGGAGATACATGCTGATAGAGGATGTTCTATATTTCTTGTCTCATCCTGATGATGAACCAGTAGCCAGATTGTATGTTCCGTCTCACTTGGTAGAGTACGTAGTCAGACAGTACCATGACGAAAATGGTCACTTAGGAATAGACAAGACGCATGACACAGTCAGTAGAAAGTATTACTGGCCTAACATGTACAAACAACTGTATGAATATGTTAGTGGGTGTGTCATCTGTCAGTCTAGAGTGTTACAAAAGAAAAGGGTCCCCGTACAGGAAATGGACATTCCTCCATACCCATTCGCTAAGTTGTCATTGGACTTGGCAGGTCCGTTTGACCGCTCCCTTAGCGGGAATCGCTATGTCATAGCATTCATCTGTCATCTGACAGGTTGGGTAGAGGCGTTCCCTGTACCAGATAAAACGCCGCAGTCAGTGGTACAGCTGCTCGTAGAAGAAATTCTACCCAGACATGGCTGTCCATTGCAGATAGTATCAGACAATGGATCTGAGAATGTGAATACGGTTATTTGGGTTTAACGACGAGCAGGCGACTAAGGCCATCTCACGGCGGTGAGAATGTGAATAGGGTTATGGCAGAAACGCTGGCAGAACTGAACATAGATCATGTCACGACCAGTCTTTATCATCCACAGTCCAATGCTAAGGTCGAACGTTTCCATAGAACTTTTAACGACATTCTGTCCAAAAAGATACAAGAGGATTTTTCGACATGGGACGTACATATTAACCAGGTACTAGCAGCTTATAGGGTTTGTGTTTCGGAAACTACGCAGGAATCTCCTTTCTTTTTACTGTACGGTCGCGATCCAGTGCTACCGTTAGATAACATCCTTAGACCCCGAAGAAAATACGCTGGTGAAGATTTTCACAAGATAGCGCTTGAGCAGCAACACAAGGCCTTCACCCAGGTGTATCGGCGAATTAAGAAAGCACAGAAGAAGGGGGCTAAGTATGCTAATAGAGGTGTACAGCCTGTCGAGATTAAGGTCGGTGATCCAGTGTACCTTCGTAATCACCGTAGACACAATAAGTTAGACAGTAAGTGGAGGTCGCACTATAGAGTGGTGGAACAATTGTCGCCTGTCACATTCAGGGTACGACATCAACTAGATGGCACCGAGGTCAGTTCACATGCTGAACACTTGCGGATAGCCAAAATTAGCGAGTGGCCGATTCCAAAAGCCAGGGGGAGAACATTACGTAAAGCCACACAGGTTGTAGCTCCAGAATCATCCGATAGCGACAGTGACGATGCAGTAGGGCAAGAGAACGCACGAGACAGACTGACTAGGGGGGTGCGAAAAGAGCGTGAGAATTCTTCATCCGAGGAGGACGTTCCGTTAATGGAGTTAAGAAAGCGCCTAAAGACAAGAGAGAAAAGATCTCTCTCAGCAGTAAACGTTAGTTGTAGCAAGGGCACATCAGACAGTTCTGATGATGGGGAGATCGACGACAATCGTTCGATTCAGCCTAGTTTACAGACTAATGGGGTTAGGGAAATTCTTGAAGCGATACTGACTCTTCTGCCAAAGAAGGCTTCAAATTAGAAATGTGACTCTCAGACGGTATCTGGGAGAGGACTATTGTAATGTGTAAATCATGAAGCATGATTTGAGTTTTGTCAGAGACAGTGGTGTAAGTCTCTGGTGATATCTCGTACTGCAGACAACAACAAGATGAAGTTTTTTTTGAGTCTGATAGTATTGGGGCTAGCGCAGGGTTTAAATATTAATCACAATGTCGTATTTCAAAAACTTGATGAAGTTACCACTAGTAACTGGAGATTCAGGTCGGCCTGCGCCAGAATCAATGACGGCTCAGTATGACTTAGAATCCACAACAATAGCAGTAGACGCGCAACGTACGCGGTTCGCGCTCCTTACGGAAGCTGAACTTGAAGCTTGTTCCAAACCCTTGATAGGATTCTGTGCGATTCGAAGTGCAATATATCCTATGAACATTAATCAGTTTTGTGTTACGGCGCTGTTTTTAAACAATTCAGACGTAATTGCAACACACTGCCAAACAAAGGTCAAGTTGGGTACAGTGTTACCTATGGCACGGTATATAATGGATGGGCTATGGGTCATTAGTAATCATAGTCCACTAAAGATGAGTATTAGTTGTCACGGTAAAGGTGTCACGTACCAACAAATCAACCCACCATTATCGCTAATCCGCCTCAATGAAACATGTACGGCTATTAGTGATAGATTGATGTTAACCCCTTACTACCAACAAGAGAGCCAGTATCAGGTGGAAGACAAATTGTTAGGATAGATGGAAAACTATGCATTTTCCAATATAACATTATGGAAACCATTTCATAGCGCTTTACCAGACTACGATCACATCTCTTTGCCCAAAGAGTTAGATGAAATTAAGGAAATGCCAATGGATCATCTAATTGCTCGACTTCAGAGCGATTCGCTAAGCCAAAACAAGAATGGGCGATATGGAAACAGATCATCATTGGTTCTATCGTAGGGACAGTTGTAGTGATCATAATTCGGGTAGGGTGTATACGATATAAAAAAGAAAACTAGCGCATGGTTTGGCTCCATACTATCACGACTCAGGAAGGGTGAACGTGAGGTCACTGTGCCTACGTTGATTTCGGCGGCTGTGCAATCAGCAGACGTGAATGACGTCGCAAGAGCGAAGGACTCTACGCCGATGATGGAGGGAGGAGTGCAGTTACTCCCCGCCTCGAACGTTGTCAAGTTTTACCCGTCGTTGGGGTAACCAAGGATCAACGCTGTTGCGATCCAGGAAGGATCGTGAAGAATAACGAACACATGTGCAAAGACATAACTGAGTCGACGATTTTGATGTGAACATTTATTGGCGTGATTACGCCGGACAATAATAATTTTTAATAAGGAGTGATCGATTTAAATAAGCGGTCATTCCGAAAAATGATGTATTTTGTGGATAACATGTTTAATTGTTTGAAATGATTTTGTGGTCTGAATATTGTGTAATGAAAAAAAAACGAATCTTGTGAATTAAGATTCCTTTTTTTTCGGGTAGGTTTGGGAGGAATTGTTACACTATAAGTGTATACGACCAATATCACGGTCGGGTAATGTTATAATTTCCCTTGATATGAAAATAACGAGAATATAATTAGTACCACGGGCAGAGCACAGAGAGGGTTATGACACGGCCCACTTTGGCTACCACGGGCTCACGTGAAGTTGACAAGTGGCCGGCCCTACTAAGCTGGGACTAATGAATGATAATTGCGAGTGGAAATACATCAATCTCACTTTAGCGGTCCCGATGCGGGCGGTAGCGAACTGGGAGCTGGGACTAATGAGAGTCAGTAATAGGTTACTGGTCAGCTAAGATCAGAGGACGCTGGCCACCATAATAGATGTGGGATAATTAGGAGAGACAGTAATAGGTCCCTGGTCAGCGAGGATCAGAGGACGCCGACCACCATAATAGATGTGGAATAATTAGGAGAGACAGTAATGAGTTCCTGGTCAGCTAAGATCAGAGGACGCTGACCACCATAATAGATGTGGAATAATTATGAGAAACAGTAATGGGTTCCTTTGATAGCTAGGATCAGAGGACGCTGACCAGCATAATAGATGTGGAATAATTATGAGAGACAGTAATGGGTCCCTGGTCAGCTAGGATCAGAGGGCGCTATCCACCAGAGCAGATGGGGGATAGATTATGGGCGACAGTAATAGCTCCTTTGACAGATAGGGTCAGGGGACGCTGACCACCCTGATAGATGTGGAATAATATGGGTGACAGTAATAGCCCCTTTTGACTGGTTGAGACAAAGGGGCGATGCCCTCGGCCAAAACGGGTATATATAGTGGGGGGAAACACCAGCACAGGGGGAGAGCTCACAACGAAGGGAACGAGATAGAGATAGAGAGCTCACAACGAAGGGAACGATTGATTGATTGATTGTACATTGCTTAACGTCCCGACAGCAACAAGGCTTTCTCAGGACGTGCCTGCACTGCTTGTGAAAAAAAAAACCCACAGAACATTGAATGTATGTCGCCAGCCGGTCAAATACATTAAATAAACCTAACACATGCGGCCTAAATAAAGCTAAGACCATTTAGCAACACACATCCAATATCAAGAGCTACAGGCAGTGCAGACAGTAGGGAGAGTTTTAAAAAGGCAAATACAGGTGAATGGACCTCGGGTAGACAGAAACACATGCCCCAGAATAGAGAGAAAAACCCACCCTGTGGGGCTGACCAGGGTGACCCTGGGAACTAAAAAGTACCTAACCCCACCCAAGTCCCCCAGGGCAGACCCGGGTGGGGGCACAGGGGGAGAGCTCACAACGAAGGGAACGAGATAGAGATAGAGAGCTCACAACGAAGGGAACGAGATAGAGAGGGAGCTCGCACAATGAAGAGAACGAGATAGATAGAGAGTACACAACGAAGAGAGTGAGATAGATAGATAGATAGAGGGAGCGGAGAAGCGAGAGACCGAGCTCCGGGATTTTCGCCATTTTAGTATGCCATGCTAGTAGGTTGGTGGTGCCCAACCTATTAGACCCACGATGACCAAGAAATAAAAGACTCTTCTGGAAACACTCTTGTCTGGCTGCGTCTTCCATCTACAACACCTTGCGTGTGGCTGCGGTAGTGTAACAGTTCACGCAAACTGGTTCAGCTATTTGGCATAACCTTGTGTCACTTTTACCTTTGCTTTTGAAGGAGCAACTTGAGCTATTGTCATTCTCTTTATCTGCATTTGGGTATCTTGATGTGGGAGAACCACATATTCTGTAAGTGTAAGTACAACTATTTGATATTTTGCTTTACTTGTGTATTTGAAACTCACCTGTGTTGGTTTCACTCTTCTTTTAATAGTAAAGATCGGGTTTGCTGATCATTTTGGGGTTTTGTGGAAGCATGTGACTTACCTGTAAAAAATAATAATAATAATAATACGTGGTATTTATATGGCGCATTTCTCATATTTATAATATAACTCAATGCGCAGGCGAAAACGACACATGCACACTGTCACGACACGGATTTTTTTGTCTAATTTTGTAGGGGGTAAGTTTAGAGGGGTGACAGGGTTTAGTTTGTCACCGGATAACGATAGCGTAGGTATGTAGTAGTTGGCCTGTTACACGTGTATTTGCTGCCGTACGAAAGTTTGGATGTTGGCGTACCACGCGTGAATCGCCCTGTCTGAACGCAATCGGGTGGTTAGTGTTCCACGTGTTTGTACATCCCAAGACTTGGTGAGCGTTTTTTCGCTAACCTAACGGTGTCTAAATTACTAGTCATTCGCATTCCACCAGCCTCGCGCTGGGACCATATGGCGTTGAGGCGCGTCCCCTGGGTGGTGGATAGGGGGTCCCTTGTGAGAGGGGTGCACCGAATGAAATAAGGTGCCGTGAACCAACATGGTCTAAGGGAAGGTGACCCCGACAGAAAACCCCTGGTCCTCCTAGTAAGGGGGTTGGGCGTGGGGGTAGCTTTCCCACCCTGCAAAAAAGGAAATAGCTACAAAAACGCCGACGAAAAGACTAACAGTAATTCCTTTCCTGGAGGAGGAAGGTTCTTCTACTAGAAGACTTATGACGTCCTGTGGTGAAAGCCGGAAGTCTTCGGAAGCCACAGGACCGAGCCGCCTCTCTCTATCCAGGGACACAACCAACCCCAGGGAAAGAGGAAAAGAGGTAGGCCGAGAAACTCCTGGCGTCGAGACCTCCAAGCTGACATCAAGAGACTGGGAACCACCTGGAGTAGAATCGAAGGAGAAGCACAGGACAGGAGTTGCTGGAGGTCTCTCGTCGACGGCCTATACCCGGGTAGGGGTGACAGGCAAGTAAGCATTCCACCAGCGAACGGAAACAGTCGTCTTTTCAACATAGTCTCTGAGGGGGGTTTGTGCGGGCGTGGTTTTCCATTAGCCGCCGCCTCAAGTAGCTGTGGCGTCCCTGCGAGACAGCCCTGGTTGAGCCCAGGAGTCGGTGTCCTGAGAAGAGAAAGAAGAGCTGCGACGACTTTACCCCTGGCTTGTCTTGTCTTGTTTGTCTGCATCCTAGGCAGGGCGTCTTCACGGATGACAGCGAGTACACGTAACAACGTAACTCAACAGCGAACAGCCACAGTCATCGAAGACAGCAGCGGCCAACTCCTTACGGAAAACACTGCTGTACTAAACAGATGGACTGAGTACTGCCGAGACTTGTATAACTACAAGGCTGAGCCAGACACCAGCATCCTCCAAAACAACCAGGCTGGGGCCAGGAAGGCTGAAGACCTGCCAGTGTTAGCTGAAGAGGTGGAAGCAGCCGTACGCGGCCTGAAGGGAGGAAAGTCTCCAGGTGTAGACAACGTACCTGCTGAACTGTTGAAACATGGAGGAGAAGTAACAACGAAGGTCCTCACTACACTCTGTCAAAAGATCTGGGAGCAAAAGAAATGGCCAGTAGAATGGACACAGTCTCTAGTGATCCCGCTCCCCAAGAAAGGAAACCTGAAACAGTGCCAGAACTACAGAACTATCAGTCTGATAAGTCACCCTAGCAAAGTAATGCTTAGAATCATTCTCAACCGCCTCAAAACTTTCGCCGAGGAACTGCTGGCAGAAGAACAGGCTGGCTTCAGAGTTGGAAGAAGCACTGTAGAGCAGATTTTCAACTGCCGCGTCCTGATCGAGAAACATCTGCAGCATCAGCGCGAACTCTACCACAACTTCATTGATTTCAGGAAAGCATTTGATCGCGTCTGGCACGACGGACTCTGGCAAGTCATGAGATCGTTCAACATAGAGGAGGGAGTGATCCAAATGATAGAAGCGCTTTACAAGAACGCCTGCAGCGCGGTTCTACTTAACAATCAGTCAGGCGAGTTCTTCAGGACGACGATCGGTGTCCGTCAAGGATGCCTGCTCTCTCCTGTCCTTTTCAACATATTCCTGGAGAAGATCATGCAGGAAACCCTCCACGACCACCATACTTCAATCTCTATTGGTGGCAGATCCCTGTGCAATCTTCGATTCGCAGACGACATTGACCTCATGGCAGGCAGCAATAGTGAGCTCCAAAACCTGACAGACAAACTTTCAAGTAGCGCAGGGTCTTATGGCATGGAGATCAGTACGGATAAAAGCAAAGTGATGATCAACACCACAAGCGACAGCAGCAGCAACATTCACATGAACGGCCAGAAGCTAGAAGAGGTCAATAGCTTCAAGTACTTGGGAGCCACCCTGTCCAAAGACGGTAGTTGCATAGCAGAGATCCGTATCAGGATAGGTACAGCAACATCCGCAATGGCCAGGCTGGACAGGATATGGCGAAGTAACTCCATCAGCTTCACCATCAAGTACAGGCTTTACAAGTCCCTCGTAGTGTCTATTCTACTCTACGGCTGTGAGACTTGGACACTGCTTGCAGACTCAGAAAAGAAAATCCAGGCCTTTGAGAACAAGTGCCTGAGGAAGTTGCTCCGCATCTCGTACCGCGAGCACAAGACCAACGAATATGTACGGAGCATCGTCACTTCCCTGGTGGGCCCACATGAACCCCTTCTGGCAACCGTGAAACGGCGCAAGCTTGCTTGGTTTGGCCACGTGACCCGACACAACACCTTGTCCAAGACTATCCTCCAAGGCACTCTCGAAGGAAGTCGTCGGCGAGGTCGTCAGAGAAAGAGTTGGGTCGCAAACATAAAAGAATGGACCGAACTCGAGATGCCAGACTTGCTTGCCACCGCCCAAAATAGAACTCAGTGGAGAGCACTGTCTGTTGCTGCTGCCTTTCAGTCCCCCCAACGCCCAGTTCGGGCAAGGGACTGATGATGATGATGATGACACGTAACAATCCTTTAGTGGCCATTTGTTTGGGGGGGGGGGGGGGGGGGGGGGTTGTTTGTGGTTGCTTGTTCTGTATTATGTTGGCTAGTGTGTATTAGGGGGCAGGCGTAGAATAGAGGAGAGTAGAGTGTAGAAGTGAATGTTAGTTATTGTACGTTGTTTCTAGAGTAGTTAGTGGCGAAGTAGTTATTGGGGTTTAACGCCGAGTAGGCGACTAAGGTCGTCTCAGGATTTAGCGGAGGGTGTATTCAGGAGTGAGTCACTTGGTGACGTGTAAATATGTATGTTGAGGTTGTATTTATTGTTGCGGGAGAGAGGTGAAGAGAATATGTTGAGGTTAATTTGTTGTTGCGGGAAACGTGATGCGATTGTAAATATGTATTATGTTGAGATTGAATCTACCGTTGTGGGAGAGAAGTGATGGGAGTATAAAAGACGACAGTTAAGTTGCGGGAAGGGTGATGTTATTATCTTGTCTTTTGTTAGTTATTTATATGAGTATTTTTGCACCTATGTTTTCGTGCATCTTTAAATCCAAAGAACTAACCGGCTAGTCTGCCACCGGGCTGTGGTACTGCGTGGAAGCTGACTGTGTCACTCTGCCTTGTGGGCTACGACACCGGACCTGGGTGCCTTCACGAGTGTCGCGGCACGCCTCGTATTTAGTCAGGTCGGGTCGTCCCATATAGTTCTTTCTAACCTGTTTACGTGAAGTTTTGTATAATTATAATGTTGTAAAGAACGTTAGTATATTTCATCTCCTTGTAGCGACTGTATTGCGAGAGGAGCTTTGTTAAGGGGAGACACGGTACCCCAAAAACGTCAATTTTGGTGTCCGAAGTGTTTTTGGGTTGACTGGATTTTTGGGTTGTTTGAACCCCCTAGAACTTGGCAACAACCATAAAATATCATAAAATACCTTTTATTTGCTGTAAAAAAATAAATAAAGTGAAGCACCTGCTCAATGTTTCAAGCATTTGCGACGTCTTTTGCTCGAAAACATCCAATGTTCGGGTCTTTCCGACCGTCCCACAATGCACCATTACGCATGGCATACAACTCGATCAAAATACGAGAATCGCTCATTCAGATCACGCATTTTCAACGTGTGCATATATCCAAGACTGAGAAACCATTTGCTTTTCATTTTCTCATGAAAAATATGTTTCTATATGTGGCTATTCAATGTTTTTGTTGTTTTTTTTTGTTTCGTTTTTTATCCCATAGGTGTTTGTTATGGCACAGTACTCCGTTTTGCTTGTCCAATCTTTTGGGACCGTTTTCTCAAAATGTGATTTTTCGACCAAATAAAAGGTTGTATCTTTTGAATGGCTTGACCGATCCATTTCATATTTGGATATGATATTTGTAACATGTGTTGCAATATATCTGTGCATGGAATATGAGTTTAGTGTATTAGTTTGTGTTTGGTGACCATGTGAATTTCTGTTTTCGGTCTCTTGATGACTGCAATTTATAATGATTATTTCTAGTGCTCATTATAAAATTACTGATGTACTGAATGCAATTTCCATGCACAGGTCTATTTAGCACATAAACAGATTTAAAAAAACAAAAAGAAGTGAGAGAATATATGCATTAGTTCAGACACAAGAACATTTTGAAATTAGCTAATTTTGCAACGTTTTTCCCAGTTTTTGATGCATTAAAGTCATAAAAATATTTTTTTTGACATTTTTCAAAGTCTATATATAATCCAACAGTTATTTTACATCATAAAATGACAACAAACAGCCAACAGTTTCTGACACAAAAAAATTCATTATTTGACTACCATGTCTCCCCTTAAGTGACATTCTGAGTTATTATATGGTTTAAAGTAGCCTGTGTTACGGACGACCTTATCGCGGAAGCAAGAGCGTCGAGTTGAGCTGTGCTCAACGGTTGGGCTTCCGGCGAGAAGGTCCCGCGACATGAAATATTCATTTTTCTCTAAAAGGTATTTTTTCAAAAAATACTTACCGATGACATGACTTTATGGAAGTGTCTACTACTTACTCAATTCTAGCCTAAGAACCCGTTGTGTTACCACACAACCCAGGAGGCACTCGGGGAACCCCGAGGTGGCTGAGAGTTGTCTCCCGATACTGCCCATCCGGTTCCGAGTCACGGTGTGACTAATCAGTCAGGATACTTAAATCACCAGCGGCGAGTGGGGCAGGTGGGAGGGTCGTCCGAGTCATGTCATCGGTAAGTATTTTTCGAAAAAATATCTTTTAGAGAAAAATGAATTTGTTTCTTCAAAAACATTACCGATGACATGACTTTATGGAAGAATTGTGAACTGGAGGAGGGTGCCGCGCCCCAGCACACCTTTAGGGCTCAAGAGCCGTCCTCCCTGCCGCAAACTACCGACGACCCTAGGTAGGTGTATACCTACGGCGCCGAGGCGCCAGGAGGGAGTGTTGCGCCACAGTGATGTCCCCCACCAGCGTGAAAAGTCTCGCTGGCCTGCCAGAACCCTGAGAAGAAGCAGGTGAAGGTAGAATCGGCCTGCCAGCGCCCGGCAGCCACGATGTGTAAGACAGCACAGTTCCGGTCGAACGCGACGTTCGTGGCTATGGCGCGTACCTTGTGTGCACGTATCTTTAGCCTCTACGCTCCCTTGGGGAGGGATCCTGGTAGGCAGACCGTATGACTGAGCGTAGCCAGGAAGAGATCGTCTGGGCTGTAGTGTCAGTCCTGCCGGGTTAACGGCAGAAAGGGCGTGCGTGTCCACTCCGGACGGCTTGTGACGGCGTAGGTACACGTGTAGGGCTTGCACAGGATCTTGTTGCCTGGTCTCCTGGGGAAGTACGTCCCTCTCAGCGGCCGTAAGGTGATCACCTGTGGCGCGGCCCAAGGAGACTAGGTCATGGCAATGGATGCAGGGTCCGAAAGGAGCAGTAAGGAAGGTCCGCTCGAAGCTGCAGGCAGGCAGGGCGCGCCGAAGCGCGTGTAGCTCGCTAACTCGGGCCACCGTGGCGAGAGCCACCAGTAAGCATGTCGGAAGAGTCATGTCTGCAACAGGCCATCCTTGGTCTCCGAGAAGCCAGAGGAAGAAGTCCGCAAGCTTGGTAGTTAGGTCGGTGGGGGGAGCGGCGACGGACGCCGCCCAGGAGCACAGTACTCACCATCTTCCCTTATAGAAGCGTCAAGCCGGGTGCTTGTGGGTTGAAGCGATAGCCTCCACTGCTGCCCTCGAGAAGCGCCTAGCGTCGAGGGCCTGCGGCACAAGTCCAAGCGTGAAGGAGGAGGTGCCCCGGGCAAAGGTGGGACAGCAGTCTCGCGGTTGCTCGAGGAGGAAGGGGACGAAACTGTTCGGGGGTAAGTGGAAGCGAAGAGACGGTGCCACAGAATGGACATGTGAAGACTGACCAGGCGAGCGGGACTGGGATCAGGGAGACAAGCAGGGGGAGGCTTGTGAACCACCTCGTGGTGAACAGGCTGACACGTCGTCTCCCACTGCGCGCCGAGCATCTGAAGGCGTCCTGGCGTAAGGTCCACTCCGTATGAGGCTAGTGGCCGCGACGGGAGAGGAAGGAGGCCAACACACTGTTGGCCGGGTCTCTGCTCATTCTTACTCTTCCATCCACCTTCGCTTCCTACTCTTTCCTTCTTATCCTTTGCTTGTTACTCGTCTTCTCTCTTCCACCCTCGTCTTCTATCTTTTAAGCAGTGCCGAGCACGGAGGGAAGGTTGCGGTCCTCGCACCCACGCCACAGAAGGAAGAGGAGCATGCAAGCTGGGTGAACGCGCCCCACCGAGTTACTTGTATGTACGCCATCACTGTCACGTTGTCGGAGAGGACGAGCAGTCCCTGGTGACTGAGTGTTTTTTCCATGTGGTGCGGATCTGCCAGAACGGCTTGCAGCTCCAACGTGGGTGTGTTTGCCAGCGTACCCAGACGTGCAGCTGCAGCGGCTGGGCGTAGAGACGACCGAGGAGGAGTAGATCCGGCGCCGCATGTTCAACCAAGGAGCGGAAGCCAGACACTGGCGGAGGCTGTGTCCTGCTGTGCTATCTGGCTGCAAGTCAGCCAACCTAGGATCCGTGGCCCCAGCAATGCACCTGTAGAGGACGAAGGGGAACTCCCAGCCGAGATGGACGAAGCGACGAGAGGGTGTGAGGACCGACTTGTCTGTGGTGACCAGTCACCCCAACCGAGGCACAGCCGCATCAGGGCATCCTTGTCCGAAGTTTGGTCGCGTCCACAAAGCGCACGAGGAGGTCGTCAAGGCAGGTGGACCTCTGGCGACGGGAGCCGCGGCTAGGTACCCCTGTGTCCATGAAAGGTGAGGATCCAAGGGCAGAGGACCAGAAGGACGGCAGCGCCCAAACTGGTAACTACTCCGTCGCCGAAGTACGGCGATACTCTCTGGAGGCCGAGTGCACGGGGACCTGGAGAAGGGTAGGAAGTGCAGGCTAAACGCATAGTCCAACTGAAGGCGGAGCCGAAGACCACACGGCGAGAACCACGGGCTAGCGGCGGCAGGAGCGAAGGAGGAGTCCTGCGACGTCCAAGGTCCTAGAAGAATCCTCCAGGGTGCTCGAACGCACCGAAGAGCAGGGCCGCCCAGGGAAGCAAGACGCGGGAGAGTCGTCATCACCGAAGGGCAACCCGCGGCCGGACGTCAAGGAAGCCAGGAGTCCTTGAAGCGACGGACGAAGGCTTGGGTCAGGAAAACCCGAATCCCACGCAAGCTAGGGAGTGACGGACAAGCGAAGTCACCTAATCCAACTGCCGAGCCGCAACCGGGTCCACAGCAGGCAGGAAGCGGAGGCACGCCTGGGAGAGTCCCGAGAACCAGTCGTGATAAAGGCAAGCCAAGCGGCCGGACATCCAAGGACGGCGAAGCATACCGAGTTCCGGGAATCTGACAGGAGGGGCGCTGAAGGGCACAGCGTAGGTGACGAAGCCGGAAGCCGCGTCCGGAACGAGAACTCCTAGCTGTCTTCCCACGTCCAACGAAGAAGTCAGAAGACGTAACGTGAGGCGAAGGCAAGAGACTCAGTCCTCCGGGAGGATACCGGCACGGGTAGGGCATCCAGAGGGCGAAGCGACTGTTGCTAGGCGACCGGCGAATCCGAGGAGGGGGAATGGGCCGGGGGAGGGGAAGAGGGACGGGACGAACGGAAGGTCGGACACAGAAAGGTTAGTTAGTTATCTGGGTTTAACGCCGAGCAGGCAACTAAGGCCATCTCACGGTGGGAAGGGTAAAAATCTGGTCAGCCAGACTAAAAGAAAGGTCTTAAGACATGATGTAAATATACCTTAAAAATATGTTGGGCTAAAATGTCGCACAGGTCTTTAAAGGAAAACGTCGAAAGACTCTCAAAAGGTCAAAATAATAGAAACATCATAATCTATAAACGCTCAAATCTTATTAAAAATATGGCACTCTCTCAGAAAACTGAAGATCTTGTCCGGGGGCACATCCCGGAACAAAACCTTCAAGGAGTCTGCCGTGAAATGTTTATACCTTGTGTCGATTAGATCAGCACAAGACAACAAAAAGTGTTGAACAGAGTACTGCTCGTCGCAGGCATAACACCATGGAAGCTCCTCCTGTTTAAGTAAATAATAAGAGTGCGTAACATACGTGTGGCCGATGTGGAGCCAAGCCAGGACAGTCTCCTCACGGCGGCTGCCGCAGCGATAAGGTAGACCGTCGGACAACTTAGGAAGAGCTTCATGCAGCTTGTTAGCTTCCTCTTTGTCCCACTCGGACTGCCACTCATGGGCTATGTACGCACTAGCCACATGTCTAAAATCACTATAAACAGTCTGTGTGTCAGGGACAGGGTCATTGCGGGTATCGTTGGCAGCAGAATCTGCGATCCTGTTGCCTTCGATGCCCACATGCCCTGGCACCCAAATAAAAATGATATAATATTCCTTCATCAAATCCGCGTGGAGCTCTCTGATCTGCACCAGCAGTGGGTGGTCATTTCCCGTGCCCTGAAGGGCCTGCAGGGCAGAAAGAGAGTCAGACAGAATCAGGAAGTTCCTTTCTCTAGATCGATAAGCATGCCTGAGTGCCAGCAGAACCGCCTGCAGTTCCGCACTAAATACAGATGAGTGGTCTGGGAGGCGGTGCTTAAATGGGCGTCTAGGATGGCGAGAGAACACTGCGGCCACAGCCACTCTCCCATCCTCAGACTTTGACCCATCGGTATAGATGCGACAATAGCCAGGAAAAATTGAAAGCATTTCATTGAGGCTCTGTTGGTATATGGCTGGTGGAGTAGAGTCTTTCTTGTGGGCAGTCAAGTCCAGCAAGATGTCAGAAACTGGTAAGAGCCAAGGTGGAGTGATGTGTTGCAGGGATTCCGAAACTCTGTCCAGGTCCAATCCGGCCGCCTGCAGATGAGGTCGGACACGGAAAGAAAGTGGACGGACAGCTCCCGGATGGGTATCGTAAATCTCTGCAAACGATGGTTTAAAAACACAATCATAGGCAGGATTGTCTGGATGGGCCTTCAGTTTCAGAACATAGCTGAGCATGAGGCAGATGCGGCGGAGCTTGAGAGAAGGCTCCCCTGCCTCGGCATACAGACTAGGAACTGGAGACGTCCTGAAGGCCCCAAAACATATCCGCAGACCCTGATGGTGAATTGTGTTCAGACGCTGTAGCACAGACTTGGAAGCTGAGCCATACACCACAGAGCCGTAATCCAGTTTGGACCGAACAAGGGCCCGGTACAGACGAAGTAAGACAGTACGGTCCGCACCCCAGTCAGTACGACCGACGACACGAAGAATGTTCGAGAGCCTTCTGACAAGAGGTTCTAAGGTAATTAATATGGTTGCGGAAGGTAAGTCTTTTGTCAAAAATGACCCCCAGAAACTTTGCTTCCTCGGCCACCTTAATTGGCACTCCAGCAATGCTCAGGCTAGGTTCTGGAAAAAATTTCGTCTGGTTAGTAAAATGCACACAGACAGTCTTGGAGGGTGAGAACTTGAATCCATTGAGAGACACCCACCCCTGGATGCGATCAACGCACAGCTGCAAGCGCCTCTCAAGGGACGCAAGTCCTCGACCACGTGCGCACAAAGCAAAGTCGTCAACAAACAAAGAGCATTCAGAATCATCCTTTACGGCCTTTACAATGTTATTAATTTTAATACTAAATAAAATTAATTTTTCTCTAAAATGTATTTTTTCGAAAAATACTTACCGATGACATGACTAACTGGAAATAGTCTACTTGCTTACCAATTTTAGCCTAAGACCCAAAGGGTCCCCCCAGGAGGCTCTCGGGGATCCCTGATAGGGACGAGAGAGCTTTCGGGGATCCCTAACAGGGACGAGAGTAGCCTCCCCTGCCCATCCGGTCAGGCGCCCAGTGGTGTCTCCTTTAGCCAGTTGTCTACGGAGTTACCAGCGGCAAGCGGGGAGGAGGGAGGGACCTCCGAGTCATGTCATCGGTAAGTATTTTTCGAAAAAATACATTTTAGAGAAAAATTAATTTGTTTCCTCAAAACACATTACCGATGACATGACTAACTGGAAGAATGGCAAAGAGGAGGAGGGTGCCGCACAATCCCTTTTAGAAACCTCTTCAGGGACGAAGACGGCCCGTCACTCCTGATCACCCACTCCCGACAATTTTAGCGAAGTGCCGCCTAAGCGCCGAGGGCGCCTGGAGGGAGTGTTGCGCCGCAGAAGTTGCCCACCAGCGTAAGGTTGTCGCGCTGGACTGTCAGGGCGCGGGAGTAGAAGCGGCAATGGTAGATCCGTCCCGCCACCCCACCGCCGCCACAGTGTCCTTAACCACACCGGCGCGGCGAAGGCGAGACATGCGGCCCTAGCGCGCGTTCCATGGGCGCAGATCTTCAGTGCCCCGGCTCCCTGTGGGGAGAGGTCGCGATAGGCGGACCGGAATACCCAGCGGAGCGAGGAGGAGAACGTTTGGGCTGAGAAGCCGGTTCTGCCAGCGGTCGGCGGCAAGGGACGAGACCGTCCCCTCCGCACGGACTTGGAGCAGGTAGATACGAAGTGCCTGTCCCGGATCTTGCTGCGGAGTGCCCCGAGGAACCGGGTCGTGTAAGCGGCCGAGCGGCGAGGGCCGGAGGCGCTGTCAAGGGAGACCTAGGCTGAGCGAGAAGGAAGGATCCGGGAGTAGCTGCACGGAGCCATCCACTCGGAACTGCAGGCCGGTGCGGCGAGACGCGGGCGTGTGGAGCTCGCTGACGCGGGGCGCCGTGGCGAGGGCCATCAGGAAGCAGGCCTCCGAGTCACGTCAGCGAAGCGGGCCAGATGGAGCGGTTTTAACGGTCCGAAGTCAGTCAGGGGAGGACCAGGGAGGTCCCAGCGCGGGACAAGGGAGAGGAAGACAGGACGCTGCACGCCGAAACGCGCCATAAGGTCGGGCAGGTCCTTGCAGGCGCTGGGTCGGGATGGCCGAGGTGACGGTAGGCGTCGGCGATCAAGAGGGGTAGCAGCTGCCCCAGAGGGGAGCCAACCTTGGTCTTGGACGAGCCAGAGAAGAAGTCCGCGAGCTGAGGAGACGTCAGGCCGACGGTGGAGAGGCGGCGGGGTCAGAGCACCAGGCACGAAGCACGCCACTTTCCCTTGTAGACACGTCTGGTAGGACTGCGGGCTGAAGCGATAGCGTCCGCTGTCGCACTCGAGAAGCCTCCAGCAGACAGAGCTTGCCGCACAACCGCCAGGCGTGTAGGAGAAGTCGCTCACGGCAGGGGTGGAAGAGCGGCTGTCGGCGCTGCTCGAGCATCGTGCGGGGGGTGGGAAGAGGGAGGGTGAGCCCGTGGCGAGACTGAGAAGGTCGGAAGTCCACGATCCGGTCCGGGAAAACGGCTACCCGGAGAAGGACTGCGTTGCATCCCCGGAGGTTGAGCAGGACTTGAGGACCAGGACCGCCGGAGGGTAGGTGTAAAGGACCAGACCGTCCCAAGGGGTCAAGCGCATCGACTGCCCAGGCCAGAGGTCGGGAACGGGGAGATGAAGAGGGAAGCCGGAGGGTCCACTTCGTGGCGAAGAGGACAAGGGGGGAGTCTCCCAACGAGCGCAGAACCAGCGAAGGATGTCCCAGCGTAGGGCGCAATCCGTGTGAAGAAGCTGCCTCCGTCGCAAGAGGTAGTCTGCCAGTACGAACAGGAGACCTGGACTGAGGCGGTCTGGGAGGGAGAAGTCGCTGTCCGCGCACCAGCGAAGGGGGCGATAGAGGAGGAAGCAGAAGTCGGGAGAGCGGGTTCCTCCTGCGTCTGAAGGCAAGCCACGAAGAGGGGTTGTCGGAAGGACGAGGAGGTCCTGTGTCCAAGATCGTATCGCCAAGCGCAGAGGGCCTGCCAACTGCAACCAGTCCCAGCGGGTTGACGTGCCGCGAAGTCAGGTTCGCGGGCCAGCGGCCGGCCGACGAGCGGAATTCGGGAGAAGAAGAGCGCCCCAACCGTCGAGACCGGCAATCACGCAGAGAGAGGGGCAGTGGCGAGGTCAGGGGGGATCCGGGAGCCGAGCTAAGAATGTCCGTCCAGCGAAGCCGATGTGGCGCAGCACATGGGAGATCGGCACCAGGGTAGAGAGATCGCCGGAGGACAGCCTCCAGAGGCGGAGTACAGAAGACCGAGGGAAGGAGATCAGCCGCTGCACTCATCAGGAGGAGGAGCTGGAGCCGCAGTCAGGAGGGGACCGCCGCGCCCGCAGCTACCCACGGGCTAGAACGGCAAGGACTGGATCCGAGGCTCGTGAAGACGCACCAAGTTGCGGACGGTCACCAAAACCATTCCCCGGTGAACAGACGGCGAGGGCGAGAGGTCGGACCGTAGGCGCTGACCAGGGCGACCAGGCGAGCAACCGGAGGAGGAGAGCATCCCTGCCCTACGAGGAGGAACCACCGACTGATACCGCAGAAGCAGGTCGACCAAGGAGGAGAATGGCTGGCGGAAGATCGAAGGTCCCGGGCCACCAAGGCATCCACGATCCACGCAAGGACCCAGGGCTGAGGGGAGACCACACCAAGGAGGCCGAGCTGGAAACGGTCCCGTCGACGGCAAGCGAAGACAAAGGCGGGGGCGGGAGGCATGGGGACGCGTAGAAGCAACGGGTAGGTCCAGGCTGGCGGCGACAACCAAGGGCTGAAGGCGACGCAAAGGGTCCGAGGCGGGGGAGCCGTGCCGAGCGATGAGCAGCATCGCAACTTCCCAAGGAGAGCGGAGACCTGCGCGCGAAGGGCGAGGGCCTTGGTCCGAAAGGGCGGGAACCCAATCCACAAGGGTGGCGTTGGGCCCACAGGCCTAGAAGGGTTCCTTCAGAGACTGCCAGGCAGGGCCGATGGGCGCGGGTACCCACAGGAGCACGGTAGAGCTGCGACGTCGCATCAGGGGAGATGGTCAAGAAGGAGCCAGGCCGCCACGAACGAAGGAAGGCAAGGGGCGGAGGGTTCGAAGCCACGCGGAAGATCCGCTAGAGCTGGGAAGGGTTGCCGCAAGCACGGGCGCCGGCGGAACCACCGGAGGCCGCGAACACGAAGGGAGCGAGAGGCCAGCGAACCGGGGAGCCGAAGGCTAAGACGCCAGCAGGCCAGAGACGAACGCAGGACGCCGAGTCATCCGCCGGAGAGGGTCGGGGAGACGCCGGAGGCGAAGGGTGCAGGGAGCGGGGAAGAGGATGTCCCGAGGAGAACGACAGCGCCGCACCAGGCAAAGGTTGACAGGGACCCCGGAGGGAGTCGAGGGGCGGGCGACGACCGTCGGGCGCCGCAACTATCCAGGCGACGAGGGCGAGGAAGTCGAACCCCACTGCACTGGGTGTACCCCTAGGGGCACCCAACCAAGCGCTAACAGCGCGACGTAGCTTCACTTCGGTGAACAGACGAGAACCGGTGAAACGTGGAAGGCCGTAGGCGCCAGGGGAAACGGCCCGAAGTCCCGAGGTACACGAAGGCCGATCCAGACGCAGAGCGCGAAGCTCAAGTAGGGGGCACGAAGCTGGCTGGGGACTCGACGGCGGAGTCAGCGGGTTGGAGGGAGGGGCCATAAGCCACGTAGGGTACCAACAGGCGATAAGGGTCGCGGTGCCCGGGGCTCAAGGAGGGGGCACAAGCGGCTAGGCGACTCGCCGTAGGAGTCAGCGGGCCCAGAGACTGAGGTCGAAGTGCCGAAGTGAGAACGAAGGAGACAAGGTCGCGGTGCCCGGCTCAAGGAGGGGGGCACACGGACTTAAGCTGGGGCCGAAGGCCGACGCGCGAACTAATTGGCGACCAGGACGCGGTGCCCAGGGCTCAAGGTGGGGGCACAAAGCGGCTCGGCGATTCGCCGGAGGAGTCCGCAGGCTTAGGAGGGGCCGTGAGGCCAACGCGTCAACAATAGGCGACAAGGTCGCAGTGCCCGAGGCTCAAGGAGGGGGGCACGAAGCCGGCTTGGTGACTCGCCGGAGGAGTCAGCGGGCTGAGCAGGTCCGAAGGCCGACGCGTAGACTAGTTAGCGACAAAGTCGCGGTGCCCGGGGCTCAAGGAGGGGGGCACGTAGCCAGCTAGGCGACTCGCCGGAGGAGTCAGCGGGCTTAGATGGGCCGAAGGCCGGTGCTTAAGCTAATTAGCGACAAGGTCGCGGTGCCCGGGGCTCATGGAGGGGGGCACGTAGCCGGCTTGGCGACTCGCCGGAGGAGTCAGCGGGCTCAAGAAGGGCCGCGAGGCCAAGCGTCAACTTCTTCTTTTTTTTTTTTTTTTTTTTTGTATGTAACAGGCGACAAGGTCGCGGTGCCCGGGGCTCAAGGAGGGGGGCACGTAGCCAGCTAGGCGACTCGCCGGAGGAGTCAGCGGGCTTAGAAGAAGGGCCAAAGGCCGACGCTTAACTAATTAGCGACCAAGGTCGCGGTGCCCGGGGCTCAAGGAGGGGGGCACGTAGCCGGCTTGGCGACTCGCCGGAGGAGTCAGCGGGCTTGAGGTTTGGCCGAGGGGCCGACGCGTGAACTAAGGCGACATGGTCGCGGTGCCCGAGGCTCCTTTTTACGGGAGGGGGGCACGTAGCCAGCTTGGCGACTCGCCGGAGGAGTCAGCGGGCTTAACGCGTCTATGAATAAGCTACAAACTTACCAGGGACGAGAGGAGTGGCTATCCCATGTCCGAGGGCAGCTGGAACAATTCCGCCGTGCCGCGGAAGGTCCCAAGGAGGCGGAAGTCGCGGGTCGCTCGGCGGTGGAACACCGGAGTAGAGACCAAGAACCTCCAGTCAAGCAGGGCAGCCAGCGCAGCCGATGACAGAGGAGCAGGTGGCACCCAGTCTACAGTATGGCGGACACCAGGCCACTGGAAGCCGCCGTCCTGGGCAGCAACGCACTTGGTACTGCAACACATACCCATACATGAAAGGTGACGGGCGGCGGGCAACTAACGCCGCCAGATAAAGCTCCGAATTAACGAGCAAAACTCACCGTTAAATGCGGAGAGAAAACAAACAGAAGTCCGAGCCAAGCACGACGTCCGGCCCCGCCGGGGGAGACGTATGTAGCGGACGAGACTTTACCTTTACATGGCGGAACTGCAGAGGGACGAAGCACAAAGCACCGGACACTAGGTCACTGGAAGTCGCCGAACGGGGAAGAGGCGCACTTGGCAACTGCAACCCAAACCCAAACATGAAAGGCGACCGGTGGCGGGTAACAAACCCCGCCATTTAAGGCTTCGAAAATTAAGAGACACGCGAAACTGAGGTGAATGCAAAGACAAACAGGAGCTCGAGCGCAGCCCGACGTCCGGCCCAGCCAGGCGAGACGTAGGAAGTGGCCGATACTCCACCTTTCCATGGCGGAACGGCAGAGTGACGAAGCACAAAGTACCAGCCAGTAGGTCACTGGAGGTCGACGTACTGGGGAGAGGCGCACTAGATAACTGCAGCCCATACCCAAACATGAAAGGCGACCGGGGGCGGGTAACGAACCCCGCCATATAAAGCTTTGAAATCAAGAAACACTCGAAACTCACCGTGAAATGCGGAGAGAAACCAACAGTAGCTCGAGCGAAGCCCGACGTCCGACCCAGCCAGGCGAGACGTCGGAAACGGTCGAGACTTTACCTGTCCATGGCGGAAAGGCAGGGAGACGACGACGGGAGCCTAGAAGGTTCCAGGGCCAGCCAAGAGCATGAGGCACAGACGAGGGCTAGCAGAGAAGACGGAGGCCACGCCAGAAGCGGTAGACGAGAGGCTAGGCGAAGGCAGGCCGGTAAGGGACGGTCGAACCGTACACAGTCTTTCCAAGGGTCAGAGGCTCAGGTAAAAGCGTCCGAACGCTAACAGCGAAGTAGACAACTGGCTAAAGGAGACACCACCGGGCGCCTGACCGGATGGGCAGGGGAGGCTACTCTCGTCCCTGTTAGGGATCCCCGAAAGCTCTCTCGTCCCTATCAGGGATCCCCGAGAGCCTCCTGGGGGGACCCTTTGGGTCTTAGGCTAAAATTGGTAAGCAAGTAGACTATTTCCAGTTAGTCATGTCATCGGTAATGTGTTTTGAGGAAACAAACAGGAGATAGAATGCTGCCCTGCGGGACACCCATCTCCTGTTCAAAGGAGTCGGAGAGGGTGGAGCCCACACGGACATGGAACGACCGGTTAGTCAAAAACTTGTGAATAAAAACGGGCAGGTGCCCTTTAAAACCCATGTCCAACAAGTCAGACATTATGCCATACTTCCAGGTAGTGTCATATGCCTTATCAAGATCGAAGAAAATTGCATAGACATGCTGCTTGTTGACAAAAGCATCTCGAATAAATGATTCAAAGCGGACTAAATGGTCAGTTGTACTACGGAAGCGCCGGAAACCGCACTGGAGGTCTGTGAGGAGACCCTGTGACTCAAGATGCCACACCAGGCGGGCGTTGACCAGGCGCTCCATAGTTTTACATAAACATGATGTCAAAGCGATAGGCCGGTAGTTGCCCGGGTCGGAAGGATCCTTACCCGGCTTGGGGATCAGTACAACCACAGCCTGGCGCCAAGACGGCGGAAAATGACCAGTTCTCCAGATATGGTAAAAGGCCTTGAGAAGTACAAGGAGTGACCTCTCAGGCAGATGCATTAGGAATTGATAGTGGACGGTATCTAGGCCAGCAGCAGAGTCATTACATTTCTGCAAGGCTTGCTGCAATTCTGATAATGTAAATGGGACATTATAGTCTTCTGAGTTATTGGACTTAAAATCACAAATACGAGACTCTCGCTTCTCCTTCTCTCTCTGGAAGAAAGGTGAATAATGCTCCGTTGAAGAATTATGGGCAATGGTGGAGGCAAGCAAACTGGCCACAGCTTTTTTATCTGTAACCAAGCTGGCACCATCTCTAAGATGGCCAACAGAAGCCGAGCCACCCCTGCCCCTAATTCTCCGAACAGCCTTCCATACTTTCTGGGACGGAGTCCGAGAAGTTAAAGATGAGACGAAGCGTCTCCAGGAAGCACGGAGTTCATGTTTAAAAATGTAACGAGCTTTCGCCCTCTGTCTTTTAAAGGTTAAAATATTCACTTGCGACGGATTACGGAAAGCACGTCGCTGAGCAGATTTGCGCGCTATTTGGGCCTTGCGGCACTCTTCGTTGAACCATGGTACTCTCGGCTTTCCAGGGACTGATGCGGAAGTTTTAGGGATGGTTTCACCCGCTACGTCCAACAAAATAGTAGTAAAAGAAGAAATAGGTTCTTCAGATGACATGATCACCTTCTCTGTAATACGAGACTGACAGAGGGAGGCGAACAGAGGCCAGTTAGCTTTCTTAAGATTCCAGCGCCCCACCGGCGGATCCTCCCCACAGCTGACCGATGACAGGACTACTGGGAAGTGGTCACTACCACACAGGTCATCGTGAACCTTCCAGTCAAAGTCCAGCATGAGAGAAGGATCACACACAGTGAGGTCTAGAACAGAACTAGATCCTGAACCTGGGTTAGAGTATGTAGGTGAACCATCGTTAAAGACACACAGGTTAAGTTGAGAAAAAACATCTTCTAACATCTGACCTCTGCCATCATAGTGGTCACTACCCCAAAGGTGAGCGTGACCGTTAAAATCCCCCATGAGAATAAAGGGAGGGGGCAGTTGATCAACTAAATTAAAAAAATCATTACTACAGACCCGCAGGGATGGTGGCAGGTAAATACTGCATATGGTTATGGTCTTCTTCAAGGTAACCCGAGCTGCGACAGCCTGAAGACAGGTGTCGATGCTAACAGGACTACATAAAATTTGGCTACTAATGAGAAGAGCCACTCCACCCGAGTGCCTCTCCGAATCAGAGCCTTTATGTATAATGTTAAAACCATTAAAGGACACAGGGTCAGAAGTCTTCAGGTAAGTCTCCTGAAGAGATATTACTGAGGGGTTATAGCACTTGACTAAAAGACGTAATTCCTCAAAGTTAGCTTGAAAACCACGACAATTCCACTGAAGCAGAGAGTCCATGATTATGTCTTATCTGGGGGTGCGGAGTTTTTCCCCCCTTTTTCCTTTGCCTTGGAGGGAGTTGGAGAAACAGAGGGGGGCCGGCTCCCCGGGCCTCCTCTGGTTCTTAGGAGATGTGTAACGAACGCCTTTAGGGCAGTTTTCGGTCGGACGATGGTGTGACGTCATTAGCAGTTGGACCGAATGTACACATGCGAATAATGTAGAGATAAGCATTGTTCACGAGCGGTAATGTACAGATAAGCCATGTTCACGTGCGGTAATGTAGGTGAGCGATGTTCACGTGTCACGTGTGGGAGTGACAGTGTGGGTTTGGGAATAATTACCAGTTAGAGATGCTATACCAGTCGAGCCGAGCGGTCGTTTTCGCTAGGGCTCCGAGGAAGAATTCTGTCTAGAGAATTCGATAGCTGTATATTGAATACAGGTATTTATTCTTTTAGTACCAGTATTTATAATCTGTAACGCTATTCAGATGAAAAAAGTATTGTTTTATGAATTATTATTAGAGTGCAGAAGAGCCATGTTGGAAGGAAATGCGATGGCTCGTGTCAATACTTGTTTAGTCATGTAATTATGTGATATAGTTTATAACTAGGATGTCATGTTGTATTCATTCATATGTGAAGATGTGGAACTGAAATAGGAATAGAATTCAGTATATATTTTGGGATCTAATGATGAAATGTGCAGTAATATGTTACGAATTGAAGGTGAGCTGTGATTGTAATATTTGGCTCATAATTCATTGTGTGTAGGTACGTAAAATGTGTGTACAGTGTTAAAGTGGCTATAGGAATTGTGTGCACTGTGTTAAAGTGGCTATAGGAATTGTCATAAGAATTATGACAATAGTGATTGTAGTATGGTGGCATAAAGAAGACATTTTTCAGAGGAAATGATCTAGAGCGCTCTGAAGTATAATGTGTCGAAGACACATTCAGACTTTTGGGTATGAGAGCGAACATTTATGAGTGTATAAATGTTGTGTACAGCGGGGCCGGTACGGAGCGGACACCCCTGGTGTAGGGCCGATGAAGCTGTCCTGAAGGCATCACGTACGTGAACAGATGCGGACATCATCAAGCCTTCATCTCTCCTTCGTCCTACCATCACTGGTGCTACGAGCAGCAACGGTAGCGAAGTAAGCCACAGATTCGTGCTACAGGACCACATGCAGTGTTCCGTCAGTGTAGCTATTGTCGCCTAGCGCCGTTAATTTCACGCCTAGGAATGTTCTAAATCTGTGAGTAGTCATTGAATAGTAATATTCAGTTCAGGAATCTCCGTCAAGTCGTCAATGTGATATTGACTGTGTCGACACTAGTATAAAGAGGAGTCGAGTGACGTCTCTCGAGAGAGACAACGACCTCTACGGTAGCGAGTGAATGTGTGAGCGCTGAAGTTGTAAATAACCTATATGCCACTTGTTACTGTTAGTTATTTGTACAGATTGGTTTATATGATGTGAATTGTGTGGTTTAATGTATGTTATGAGTGCTTGTTAATAGTTAAAGAGGGCAAAGAGATATAACTGTGTGGCCTTTGTCCTTCGTTTGTAAGCGCGTGTGTGGTGGATGAAAGAGTATAGTGAACAGAGATAGTGCACCCACCTTTATACTGATTATCAGAACAAACCCACGCACACACTCATTCCATTAGAAGAAACGTCTATATATGTAATAATTTAATTCAGTAGCGAAAACTCCGTCGTTACAAGATGAAGAGGGTGGAGCTGCCGCAGCATCGGCAACTTCCACTCCCTCCATCTGCTCCTCCAATGCAGCATATTTTTTTTGAAGGGGGACATCAGTGTTCCCCTTCTGGGCCCGTGCGCACGGCGGTCCCATAGATTTCTTACACTTCTGGTCCTGGGCAGCGGTCCTGCCGCTAGAGTTAGCGGCCTTAGAAGGCTGACCAGAGCCAGAAACCTTTGGCGTTGACAAACTAGCAGGTTTGGGTGGGGGCTGAGGCTTAGGGGCAGCAGAAGGCGGTGCCACCGGACCGGTAGCGTCCGCCCTCTGCGTTCCCTGGCTCCTCGTCACCACCGGAGGAGGGTTACTCTCCAGGGGCGAGAGGATCCGAGGCTCCGCCCCCAACCAAGAAGTTGGGGTTTGACAAGAGAAGTCTTTGGTGGGGTGCTTGCCTGCCACCGCAGCACTGAAAGTATACACAAAGTTGTTATTTGAGTTTGGCGCAGCCTCAGCTGCACCAGGACCGTCAACCAGTTTTTTTGCGTCCGCAAAGGACAGCCCCTTCTCCACACGCACCTGCTGAATCCTGCACTCGGAGATCCAATGAGGGCACTTCTTGTCCGAAGCCATATGCGCCCCCTGGCAATTCACACACAGGGGGATGGCTGTGCAGGACTCAGCAGAGTGTCCGGGTTTAGTGCAACGGGCGCATAGAGCCTCTGCCTGGCGGCATGTCTTCTGCCCATGGCCATACTTTTGGCACTTAAAGCACCGGAGGGGGAGAGGGACGTACTTTTTCACTTTTAGGGAGTAGTAACCTCCCCAGATGGTAGTAGGAGCGGTGGGGGTGCCAAACGTCAGGATGATGGTAGGGAGACGGATCTCCCTACCACCTCGTTTGGAAATGAAGCACCCGACGTAGGTCACCCCCTGTGACTTAAGGTTCCGTACAAGCTCATCTTCAGACAGTTCGGCCAATGCTTGATCTTTAATCACTCCTCTAGAGGAGTTCATTGTTTTGTGGGGAGTGACCTCCACTGGAGTGTCTCCGATGGAGGAGAGCCTCAGTAGCCCATTGGAGTGTGTCCGGGTACGGCACTCTACCAGCAAGTCACCAGACCTGAGGCGCTGGGCCTCAGGCCTGCCAACACGGCTCCTGAGGGTCTCCCCTACCAGGAAAGGGTGCAGCTTGGAAACAGGCTTCTCTTTAACTTTGCTGTGGATAATGAGAAAGCGAGGCCAGGCAGCCGACGCCTGAGATGTCGCTTCCTCACAGTCAGAGTCACTATCGTTCTCAATGACAATGTCGGCGGCTATGTGCCGCTTTGGTGCCAGTTTTGTTTTTTTGATATTTTCCATATTATAGTATGATAGATATTCATCCCCCGGGGGTCCCCGCCCGCCACCGAGCCCAACAAGGGAAAGTCCAATTGTCGGCGGGTCTCCAGCCGACGCACAATGGAGACTGCCCGAAAGATATACTCAAGGGGGTAAGCCCGATTGAACCGTTTGAGCCACCGCCTTCTATCACACTGTTGAATGCAGGGGAATACTGGCGTAAAGCACCTAATCAGCATCAGAGGCTATAGCATGGTGCTCCGTATAACAACCCGCATGTCAACAGGGGGATAGGGCTCGACGTGACAAGAGCCGATTGACTAGGCCGGTACGACTAGCCTCCCGTTTAGGCAGAAGTCAAGGCCAAAGTGGAGTGTTTCAGCCACCAGGATCCTCTTCTCCCCCGACACGGGTATCCAAGCATGGCAAACACTTGGGATCCAAAGGACCAAAAGCTCACGCGTATTTTTAAGGACCAATCCAACATGGTAAGACCTGGGTAAGCACAGCTCCTTAAAAACCTTAGGATTTGTCCTAATCCTGGACAAAGATGGCACCCCTCTGCTAGCCCACTCAGTCAGGGACTGAGGAGACTACCCACCCACGCCATGTGGAGGCCGGTGCCCAGTGGGCGGACACAGAAAGGGACAAGGCAAACGCGAAGACACCCACCAGCGAGGTGGATCCGGATCCGTGGAGCGCCGCGAAGAGAGGTCCCTCCTATGCACGCTAGAAGCGGCGTGCAGACGTTGAGTGGTGGTAGGCCTCCGTATCACCTGGAGGCTTCGGACGTGTGCGTGAATGTGTCTCCAAGCCGGGCTCGATGAGGCGGGCTATCTGCCGGCAAGGGTACCCCCAGTGGGGGCCCGCGGGCTTTCTAGGAGACGAGTGGGGATCGATAGAGGACCTGGGACGGTGCGAGGGCACGTCTCTCCGAACTGGGCTCTGTGAGGCGAGTTCTCTGCCTGTCGAAAGGCTTTGTCCGGGCGCACTCCCTCCTGGGAGCGCCCACCTCGATCAAGTCCCACTCTGCGCATGAGCTTCGGCGTCCGGCGTGGCGTCTTTTCACAGGGTCCTTCCGGTCTCGAGCGGTCGGTGTACCGGGCACAGTGGAAGGCGTCTCAACTGGGTTCGGCGCAGACAACAGAGTCGGGTGCTCGCGTCTGTAAAAGCTCCATCGCTGCGACAAGCGTAGCCCAGGCCAGGTGGAGCAGACATCCCAAGTGTGGTAAGCGGCACATCCAGTGCAGGGGAGACAGATCCTGAGGCATCTGACGGCCACTGGAACCTCTGCATAGCTAGCAGGTCCTCCACCAGCCACTGCAATCACTAGTAGCCGGGCTGAGCCAACCTGCCGATAAGCTGCGTAGACCTCCTCCAGGAAGCTATCGTGGTGACAGTCGACCTGCTCCGAGAGCGAGGCTCCAGCCCCAAGTCGTCGGCCGCATGGAGGGCTTCCGAGCCGATCCCGAGTGGCAAGAGTGATCCATACCTCTCGAAAACCTCGGACGCGTGCGCAATGTGTCTCCAAGCCGGGCTCGATGAGGCGGGCTATCTGCCGGCACGGGTACCCCCAGTGGGGGCTCGCGGGCTTCTAGGAGATGAGCGGGGATCGGCAGAGGACAAGGTACGGCGCGAGGCGCATCTCTCCGAACCAAGACTCAGTGAGGTGGTTTACTGCCTGTCAGAAAGGCTTGTCCGGGCACGCTCCCTCCTGGAAGCGGCCACCTCGATCTACTTGCTCGCGCACCAGGTCGTAGCATCCGGAGTGGCGTCAGTCCCAGGACGGTCCGTTTCGTGCGGAAGTACGCAGTGTCCGGGAATGGTGCCTCGACTTGATTCAAAACCCACAAGGGAGCCGGTCACTCGCGTCTGTACACCTGTACACTCCATAACTGCAAACCCAGGTCAGGGGGAGTAGGTGTCGCAAGCGCGGTCGGAGGCGCATCCGGTGCAGGGGAGACCGACCTCTGGTAACTAACGGCCACTGCCCAGTCCGTCTTGCATATGGATGAGCAACAGGTCCCTGCAACAGACCACCACCTCGAAGGCGCGCGGACAAGGGCCTGTGGGCCCCCGTCCTGCTAGGGTAACCTTCGCAAGAAGTCCCGGCGAAGCTCACTGCGCAGCCCAGGCACTCAAGCAGCCAAGCGGGCAGCTGCCAACGAAGAGGGGACAACAGTGCCACGCAAGGCGCAGGGAGGACCGACGAAGTAGAAGTCAAGTGAAGAAACCAAGTCCGTAGAAGACTGGCGAACCGGTCAAATCCCAAGTCCGTAGGATAGAGCAACACGTCTGAACAGCGTGAGCCTAAGTAGACTGACTGGTTAGTCACACCGTGACTCGGAACCGGATGGGCAGTATCGGGAGACAACTCTCGGCCACCTCGGGGTTCCCCGAGTGCCTCCCGGGTTGTGTGGTAACACAACGGGTTCTTAGGCTAGAATTGAGTAAGTAGTAGACACTTCCATAAAGTCATGTCATCGGTAATGTTTTTGAAGAAACAAATATTGTTTGTTCAACTTTCAGTTATATTATGTGATAATGTTTAGTCTCCATTTGCATATGCGATGTTGTTTAGTCTCCATGTGCTTATGTAATATTGTTCTGAGACGTGCTAGTTAAAGGAGCCTTGTGTATTCTGAGAAGGGATAGTTAAAAGAGCCTTGTGCTGGTAATGCCTAGTTTGGCGTTCGTACTCCCGCTGAGGAGGGATAGTAGCTTTCGAACAATCTTCATTTTTCTCGATCTTTATTTGAGTCAGTAAGCGAGCGTATTTGGTTCATTTAGTTGATATTGTGCTATATGAACTATTGTATTACTCAAGGAGCCACGTGTTGTGATAGACTCTCCGCGGAAGCAAAGGCGTTGGTACAACCGGCGTTAGCGCTTGACGCTTGTGCTTCCAGCCGGGTCAAGTGGCGTATGGGTTAAGCTTTTCAATCTGTTATATTAAGGATAGTAGTTTTATTTATATATTGTTCGTTTGTATTTTATTAGGGATATTTAGTTTATTATATATTTGTTATTTTGTATTGTGTATTAAGGGTATTTAGTTTGGAGAGTTTGGGCGTGTGTGAGTGTGAATGTGAGGTGTGAATGCAAGGTTAGGACTGCATGAAAATATTTAGTTTTTGTTAGGGTATTATTTAATAAATGTTGTCGTCATTGTTTCTCTGGTGTTTGTGTTAGGTTTGTGTTAGTGTGGGTTGGGTGAATCTCGAGTGACAGCACTCATAGTTCGCACCCCGGAAGCGGGGTCGTCACACACACACACACACACACACACACACACAGAGTCTGCAGGGAGAGAGGGGGGGGGGGAGGGTGTACAGAAAACCATAGAGATTACACGAAAGTCTGCGAGAAAAGGTAAGTTTTTAACTTTGCTTTGAACTACGTAAGGGGGGAGGAGTACATCTGTAACTTACCTGAGCTTGATCTATCTAGGATAGTGGTTTTTGGTTATTGCCAGCTTAAGTAATTCATCAAACCATGTATTGTAGCTGAGATTAGTTGGTTACTAGTGTTTCCAATCTTTTACACTTGTGCCATGTTGAAGATGGTGAACATTGTTTTCATGGAGTTACATGTTTCAGTGAGGGTGATGTACATCTGTTCCACTCATGACTAGTAGTCTGCAACTGTTAGTTTTATGATTGCATTGTTTCTGTTGCAGGACATTTATTTTCCTACGTGTCCTAACAAAAGTCTAAGCAGAACCCACCCCAGCGTTGTCTTTCATCCAAATGGGGAGATAACTGCTATACAGGCTGATATGCCCATAAAGTGTCATTTACTGACGCGCACCGAGAGTGGTAAAGAACTGCTACTGGACCAACCTGAATATCTCCATGACCGCTGGCTGCAAAAACAATCGTGCCACCAGGATGCCAGGCCAGGGAAGCAGGGATCTGTCGACAAACGCAACATTTTGACCTTCACTTCAACACGCTCTCCCGAGACAGAATGGACTATTCCGTGAACTCTGTGCATGCAGGTAGTTGTATAGAAAAACAGACAGCTTATTTCAGCAGACTACACAGATCAGTCAATAGAATATACACAGATCAGTCAATAGAATATACACAGATCAGTCAATAGAATATACACAGATCAGTCAATAGAATATACACAGATCAGTCAATAGAATATACACAGATCAGTCAATAGAATATGCACAGATCAGTCAATAGAATCCTTCTGCATCAATGTATTTAACCCATTAGCACTTGATGCACTACATCAGGAGATGAATGAATGATAATTCAAGGGGAGTGCCAGATTAGCTTGGCGTCGGATGGCACCAGGCTAATCTGGCACTAGCCTTGAATTTTCATGGTTGATCCATTTCCTGCAACTGGCACACAGTCATTAGGTGGGAAATATGGCTTTGGAGTTAACAAAGACTTGTTCTTGTGAACATTTTTTGTTCAGCTGATATCACTTCAATATTACAATAGTCACAAACCAGATAGGTGAGGCTAGAGCTGGTAGAATTGTACATATACCAAGGGGAATCACTCAGCGCTGGACAGACAAAGTTAGATCCCCTGCCCCCGCCTATCAGGCACCCAATCGCCAGCCCAATTGGGCTGGTGATTGGGTGCCTGATAGGTGGGGGGCAGGGGATCTAACTGTTTGTCCAGCGCTGAGTAATTCCCCTTGGTATGTGTACGATATTACAATGAACTACGCTACATCCTCAGTTAAACCTCTGGGTGTCGGTAGCCATTATGTTGGGGTGATTCCAGCAGGAATCACCTCTACCAAAATGGCTACCGACACCCAAAGGGTTAAGGTATTGTCCACTGCTATGCAGATTATACACAAAGCACAGTTTCATATAAATGAAAACATGACCATGGAATCAGAAAGTCCTAAAATGCTGAGCCAACCCGGCTGTGCAATGTTTAGCACAAATCACGTGACTTCCATACTCACCACCGACGCTCGGGTGAAAAGTGTTACCTTCTTGTGCTGATCATACATCACCTATTCACAAAGAGCACAAATTACTTGACTTCTATACTCACCACCGACGCTCGGGTGAAAAGTATTACCTTCTTGTGCTGATCATACATCACCTATTCACAAAGAGCACAAATCACGTGACTTCTATACTCACCACCGACGCTCGGGTGAAAAGTGTCACCTTCTTGTGCTGATCATACATCACCTATTCACAAACAAGAAGAACAAAGTCACAACAAAAGCAACATAAGTCACGGCATTCGTTTACCTGTACCACCAACATCACCCCCAATATCTTCTGTATTTGCTTCCAAATTTCTTCCCCCAGTAGCAAAACGCCTTCGGGACCACAACGGGCCTGGTACGACTGTGCTCGGGCCCACTGTGACCATCATGGCCCCAAGGACCTTTGCTTACGGAGTGTTCTCCCTTGAACACATTTGCTTTGCAACTTGAATGTTGCTCCAACCCCTAAGAGCTGTTCTTAATTGGATGAACTTTTGATCGGCAAACCTAGATTGGAGAAGATCGGCGATCTTTTGGTTTGTTTCTTAATTTAGGTTGAACGAACCTAGGTGAACTTCAGCAAACCAGGTTTGCCATGGTTCTCTTTCTTAACTGAAGTGCTTGATTCAGCGTACTTACTGTCTGCGAAGGTGTTCAAAATGGCTGCCGCTATGCCGCTTCGCGATTTGAACGATGTTTGTTTTTGTACTCCTTGCAGTAGCGACCCCACAAACAGCGCTGCGCCTCCCACAAATCAATAAAAATAGGTCTTGTTTTTCGCACGAGTGAAATATCACCGTCCGCCATATTTGTTGTTATCGGTGACTGTCTTCTTATCTACAACGCAGAAGAGGGTAAAAGTTTTGACCAATCAGAGAAAAGGTTCGCCTTTGTTTGCTCAACACGTTGAGCGAACCTTTTCCGACAGCGAACTATGGTCTGCCGAGGTTCGTGAACTACTTCGAACTAGGTTCGCCGTATCTTTAGATCATCCAATTAAGAACCAACCTGGTTCGTCCGAGATCGTGAACTGTAGTTCGTCAGAGTTCGCGAACTAAAGTTCGTTTAATTAAGAACATGCTTAAACAGCCATAGTACACAATGAAAGAAGAGACCGGAGAGTCACACTAACCATTGAACCGTCACTGCACCCAAGCAAGAGCTTGTCTTCGGCAGGATTCCTGGCCTGGCACGTGATGGTCCCTGCAACATCATCAAAACGTAATAAAGATTAACCCATTTAACCCCGTGTCTGCATTTCCCAAATAGTCAAGGCGCCATCGGACGACTATGCACCAGCTGCAGGAGATGGATCGACCATGATCATTCAAGGGTAGTGCCAGATTAGCTTGGTGCCTGACGGCACCAAGCTAATCCGGCACTACCCTTGAATGATCACAGTCGATCCATCCCCTGCTGTTGTGTGTTGGGGATAGCAATACGGGTCAACTAAAAACATGGATCCTCATAAGCCCCTGCAATTGTGGAAGGTCTGATGAGGATCTATGGTTTTTGCAGCTGGATTGCGTTCACAATTGTCCCGCATTCAAAGGGTTAGTGTGTAAACACAATAATACCTTTCAGAGGGAAGTGTGTAAACACAATCATACCTTTCAGAGGGATTGTGACAACTGCTGCTGTCTGCATCTGCAATACAAAAATAATGGTCACAGACGTTACAGCACTCCACTTCCAGCCCAGGAACAGAACACTCTCACACACCATACAGGATCAGCGTGTGCAATTAAAAAGCATCCCTTTGTAAAATAAAGTTGACTTCGCTTATAACAAGGTCGACTATAACAAAAGTCAGATAGAACGCTGCTTACGCACAGGTCCTGACCACAGTTGTCTATGTAACAATTAATCTGCATTTTATAAACTTTCGATACAAACACAACAAAAATGTGGCCCATGGCATTTTATTATTTGAAATTCACTGTGCTTGATCAAACCTAGATGTGGTACAGGAAAAGCTGTATCATTTCCCGCAGTGGAAAAACCCAAAACATCCCTGTAAAAATATCACACGATCTGACCTTGCCACGAATAATCTCCAGTATGCATGTCCGCGCTGTGACATCACCGCGAGCTCCTATACTCTGTTCCACCGTGTAGATTTTGTGGGGCTGAATACAGCTGCACATTAAGAAAGGAAGAGCGGTAAACCAATGCTAAGAAAGGAAGAGCAGAAAACCAATGGCCAAATGCAAACAGCACAGAATCTCATAATGCCTCACACCCCCCTCCCCACCATCCATCTTGCGTGGCTGAATATAGCTGCAATTTAATACTGAAGGCGACTAAAGCTTGACTGATGAAGTATCAGGTTAACAGCCAACTGCAAGAGGCATGGGTTCTCATCAGCTCTTGCATCTGCGGGGGCTCGTGAGGGTTCATACTTCTTGCTGGACACATTTACATATTATATTGATGTACCTGAAGCAGACGAGTGCATTAACCCCCTTGCTGCAAAGCACACTGATCATCAGCCAAACACATCTGATGCACTACAGCAGGAGGTGGCTTGACCATGATAATTCAAGGGTAGTGCCAGATTAGCTTGGCGCCTGAAGGCGCCAAGCTAATCTGGCACTACCCTTGAATTATCAAGGTCGATCCACCTCCTGCAACTGGTACAGAGTCGTTGGGTGACCCCTGTAAAAATGGAGTGGAAATGCAGCCTTGGGGTTCAATGGGTTAAGCAACAAGTAACCTGACACAATTCCTACGCCCCAAGACGTTCAACGTTTAGGGCTAAATGTCTTTTGTCCACCACGAAGGTGATTTTCTAAAACGTGGCACCGAGTAGGGTCTAAGCCAATTTTGACCCCAGGACCTTTTGGACGAGAGTCGGACACTCTACCACCGAGCCACCCAGATCCCCTCCTACACGCCAGCAGTGACGGGGTTGTACAATATACCAGCTGGTGCAATTAGCAAATGATATAATTAAATTAATCATCACACTGTACACAAGCACAGGACATCTGCAAATAATAATAACTCAACATTAAAATAGCAGGAGCAGAGTCCACAAATATCAAGACATAGATATCGTTTGGCATGGCCATGAAATAAAACCATGCACCGTCTTCATACATTGTGCCTGAGGCATGTAATGATCATTTGGCATGGCCATGAAATAAAACCATGCACTGTCTTCATACATTGTGCCTGAGGCACGTAATAATCGTTTGGCATGGCCATGAAATAAAACCATGCACTGTCTTCATACATTGTGCCTGAGGCATGTAATGATCGTTTGGCATGGCCATGAAATAAAACCATGCACTGTCTTCATAAATTGTGCCTGAGGCATGTAATGATCGTTTGGCATGGCCATGAAATAAAACCATGCACTGTCTTCATACATTGTGCCTGAGGCACGTAATGCCCACATCTTGGAGTTGTCCCGTCCCCTGAGGACTACACTACAGTTCAAGGGACAGATTGACCATGATAGTTCAAGGGTGGTGTCAGAATAGCTTGGCACCTATAGGTGCCAAGCTATTCTGGCACCACCCTTGAACTATCATGGTCAATTCATAGATATCTGTGGTGTGTCAGGGCTGAATGGGTTAATACAGTAAACTCCAAGCAATTACACTGGGCCCAAGCAATTACACTGGGCTTAAGCAATTACACTGGGCCCAAGCAATTACACTGGGCCCAAGCAATTACACTGGGACACTTTGCGACCACTCCAAGCAATTACACTGGGACACTCTGCGACTCTATTTTCATTGAAGAATTAAAATGCCGAGAAGGTAAAGCAACACATGAAAATAAAGAACAAAACAATATAACATGTACCTGAATCCCGCATAGACTGGATCACACTCTGTCTTGCTGTGTGTTAACACCTCAATGAATGGCCTGGTGAAATCAACAATTACATTTTTTTTTAAAATGGTTAACTTGTTGCTTGTAGGTAGTGCTTTTTGTCAAGGTGATTCTTGTAGGAATCACTTTGACAAAAATCACCGTCAGCCAAACAGTTAATCTGTACACTGATGAAGACAATTCCCATCAAAGGCATTTTGCATGGAAACAAACACCAATAACTTCAGTAACTGCTCAGTCCAAGACAAGATGGCGGCCATACAACACCTCCAGGCCACCCGCTCCGGTAGAAATGGTCGCCACCCGCAGTCTAGCAGTCATTGGGGCCTTCGTTTGATATATGATGTGGACCCTGCAATGCTACATCATGACTGGTGTTTCTTTTGGATGACTTTTGGGAATTTGTTGTGCTGTGGCTGTTAATTGGACTCTCAATAGTTTCCTCCGCCGTCAGTGCAATGCTAGTTTATACACGCCGGCTGATCAGTTTTTGTTAGTGCCATTGGAATTCCGATCTCAGAAGAACAGCGCACATTACACTGTGGCAAAAAACCAACGTGCTTTTCTCCCCTTTCAAGCATCTCAGGAGTGGCTCTTCCCACGCCACGCTCAACATCACTGCCTGAGAAGTAGCGTGAGTGCGTGTAGCGAGGCGGGTGCTGGCAGGCTTCGGGCCCCCACATTCAAGCCGAGGGACGTGATGACGGAGACAGTGACTGTGTTTCTTACAACACTGACTTAACAGCGTGTGCATGTGTGTACTGTGCTTTAGTAACAATTTTGGACTGCCGCTTTTACGTTAATGCTGTAGTTTTACTATTATTGCTTAAAAATTAGTACTGAGGTGTGAAGTTATATATTAGTTAAGTTATAATTAAGGTGGTGACTGTTTAATAATAATAATAATAATAATTATATTTATAAAGCGCAAACTCCCTGCAGTGCAGGCTCTAAGCGCTGTACAATGCAAATCAAAGTTAAAACCTAAACACAAATCAATAAACAAAAAACCCCACAAAATACAAATATTACAATACAAATTCTAAAATTAACAGCACATAAACACACCCAAAGCACAAACAACCATCGCAACAAGGACTGGCACAGGATTATGCCGGAGCGACTGTCTATGCCGGAGCGACTGTCTAATAGCTGGCACTGTTCTTATAGCGACGGGCCCCCAGGTAGCAACTGTGAATGTATAATTTGTTTTTTTGTTCTGTTGATGCGTATCTCTCATTTGTGCAACTAGTATTAGCCAAGCAGAAAGTTTAAAAACATTATATTACGTGTTTAAGAGATACTATGATAGGGCTGTCCTTAGTTTACTTTGCGTTAGGGAGGTTCGGGTCGGGTTGGGGCCGTTGGCGCCGGCCATGAGATGCCTTGGCGACGGGCTTCACCCGTCCCGAGCCATTGTCCATTTCAGTTTGTGTGTAAACTGTTGTGTGAGTTTGGGTGATTGCGAGTTGCACCTGAGGTGGCGAAACAAATTTTCCTGTACGTGGCAACATGTATTTGGAAGAATAAAGTTGATTCATTCATTCATTCATTCATAAGCAAAGTTCCTCGGGCCCCACTGTGGCCGTCGTGGGCCCAAAGATGTTTTGCTACTGTGATGTCAACACAATGCACCTGAATCAAAAGCATGATACAACTATACTAGAAATGTAATCCACACAGATCTATCACTGACAAGTCACTCTGACACAGCCACAAGCAGACCTACCCGTTGACAGCCAGAACAATCAGGTTTGCACGCTCCACGTCACTAGACATGGGTGACCATGGCCAGAGTTCCGTGCTTGATACTGACCACCATAGCAGCAGCTAAAAAATATTAAAAAAACACAGAGGTGTCACATTATGGATACTTATTTGTGGTGAGTTTGTTTTACTTTGGATTTTATATTTGGGGGGTGGGGGGGGGGGTGGAATTGGGTTGGGGTGGGGGTGGGGGGGGGGAATTGGGTTGGGGTGGGGGGTGGGGGAAGGGGTTGCTTTTTTTTTTGTCGTTTGTTTTGTTTCCTCAAAACAAATTACCGGTGACATGACTGTCTGGAAATAGTCTACTTGCTTACCAATTTTAGCCTAAGACCCAAAGGGTCCCCCCAGGAGGCTCTCGGGGATCCCTAACAGGGACGAGAGTAGCCTCCCCTGCCCATCCAGTCACGTGCCCGGTGGTGTCTCCTTTAGCCAGTTGTCTACTTCGCTGTTAGCGTTCGCACGCGTCTTCTGAGCCTCTGACCCTGCGTAAGCTGTGTACTGTTCGACCGTCCTTACCAGCCTGTCTTCGCCTAGACACTCGTCTCTGCTTCTGGCGTCGCCTCCTTCTCTGCTAGCCCTCTTCTGTGCCTCGTGCTGTTAGCTGGGCCTGGGGCCTTCTTCTGCTTCTCGTCTTCCATCGCTCACGGTGGTTTGTGCTTCGGCGCTCCGCCATGGAAAGGTAACGTCTCGGCCGCCGCCTACGTCTCGCCCGGCTGGGCCGGACGTCGGTCTCGTCTCGAACCTTTTGGTTCTCTCTCGCGTTTCGTCGTGAGCTTCACTCGTTTACCTGGTTCGGAAGTTATGTAGGCGGGTTAGTTCCCACTGCCGGTCGCCTTTCATCTTTGGGTTTGTGTTGCAGTCATCAAGTGCGCACCTGTCCCCGATGCGGCGACTTTCAGTGGCCTAGTGACCGGCATGAAGTCTGTCTTCCGTGTTCTGGCTGCTCCTCGGACCTCGCCTGCGCTGTCTGCTCTTCGTGGCCGGAGGTTCGTTGGTCGGAGCTTTGGAGGTTCTACCGGCGCGAGCGACCTGTCACAGCACGCCGGGACCCAGTCAAGCTCCCCTCCTCGGAAGTGGAGAAACGCACGCCTCGTCTGCCTGGTAAGACTATTCCTGCTACGGTGTCCGCACCGCCCTTGCCCGCTGACTCCTCCGGCGAGTCGCCAAGCCGGCGTTGTGCCCCCCTCCTTGAGCCCCGGGCACCGCGACTGTTGTCGCCTGTTAGTAGACGCGTGGGCCTTGTGGCCCCCCCTAAGCCCGCTGACTCCTCCGGCAAGTCGCCAAGCCGGCTCCGTGCCCCCCTCCTTGAGCCCCGGGCACCGCGACCTTTGTCGCTCGTCGATACACGCGTCGGCCTTTCGGCCTCTCCGTCTAGTTGTGCCCCCCTCCTTGAGCCCCGGGCACCGCGACCCTTGTCGCCTGTTACTAGACGTGTTGGCCTTATGGCCCCCCCTCCTAAGCCCGCTGACTCCTCCGGCGAGTCGCCTAGCCGGCTACGTGCCCCCCTCCATGAGCCCCGGGCACCGCGACCGTCGTCGCCTTCTACCCTTCACCGTGGCCTTTCGGCCCCAGCTGCTAGTCCGCAACGTGCCCCCCTCCTTGAACCCCGGGCACCGCGACAGTTGTCACCTTTTCCTCCTCCTCGGGACAGAAGAGACCGTCCCCGTTCTTCCAGGCGCCATGATGTCAACCGTCGGCTTAGCCCTCGTCGCGTGGATAGGAGACGTAGCCCCCGGCATTCATCGTCCTCTCGCTCGACTTCCTCTTATGCCTCCCGTCGGTGCAGCCGTTCTCCGCAGCGCTGTTCCTCTCGGCGCCCCTCACCACACTCCTCTCGTAGGAGTCGTAGAGACGACAGGACTCCGCCTTGTTCTCGGCGCAGTAGTTCTCATCGGGATCGACGCTCTCATCGTTCCCGACGCCCTTCGCCTCATACTTCCCCGCGCCGGCGTCAGCGTAGCCCCTCGGCTCCTCCTCCACCGCCTGCGCGCGTCGGTTTACCTACTGTGCTTCGGTCTTCCCCGCCGCCATCGCCTGCCATCGATGGAGAGACCTTAAGCCTGCTGCCGGAGGACTCCATGTCAGCCTTGCTTGGGTCCGGCAGCCGTTCGCCCTCTCAGGTGGAGGATCCAGCGTCTCCAGCTACCCTGTCCACTCCTCGTGGCGAGACTCTCCGAGCCTTGGACGACGCCGCCCGTCTCATCGCGGCGTGCCTTCCAGCGGATTCCTGCCCACCTTCCCCACCGCTGAAGAGGAAAGCGGCCGCCTTTGTGGACGCTGCTCGGCAGGTTAAGAAATTCAAGTCGCTTCCCCAGCCGCCTGCCTTCCGCGACCTAACGGACGCCCTGTCTGCGCACCTCCAGCGAGATTCCGCTTCCGACTCGGACTTCTTCTCTGACCGCCGCTGGCCTTCCGGTGTTGACATCGCCTTTCGGCAGTCCTGGTACGCCGGCCAGTCACAATCCTTCTCGTGCTCGCTGCCTCCGGTGGATCCGCCTGCGCTGGTGCTCGCCGGCGGCTCTTCCCAGCTCAACCGTGTCCTGCCTCACGGCCTGGAACGTACCGCCTCACTCGTCCGAAACGCCCTCGCTTGTTCGGGTTTTTTGGAGCTCCTCACACAAGCCTTCATTAGCCGTATCGAGGCAGCCTGGCTTCCCTCTGCTCCGCCCCTGCTGTCGGATCTTCACACCTTGGCAGTTGCAGCCAACCGAGCGGCCTACCATTCGTCCGTCGATGCCATGGCAGCGGCCGCCAACTGTGACTTGATGCGGCGTGATGTGGTGCTCCAGTCCTGCCCGGGTCTTTCCCGTGATGTGAAATCCCAGCTACGCCGGGCCCCGGTCGGCGCTCCGCTCCTCTTCGGCCCTTCCTGGCAGTCCCTGAAGGAAGCTAACAAGGACCGTTGGCCCAGCGCCCCCTCGTCTCGCTTTCCGCCAACCCGCAAGGCCTCGGGTCGCGCCCTGCGGTTTGTCAGACCCTCCGCGACGGCCCCTGCCTCCGCCTCGGCCTCCCGTCCTCTCTCCTCTTCCCGTGCGCCCGGTCCTGGCCGCGCCCGTCCTGCCCGTTCTGCCCGTCCTGCCGTCCCGGCCTGGCCCAAGCCCGCCCGCCGCCCTGGGCGTGGGAGGGCCCCCTGACTTCTGCTCGCCTCTGCTCCCGCCGACCGCTTCGGGGACGCCTGTCGGCGGGAGGCTCGCCCTGCATGGAGACGTCTGGCGCTCCCTGTTTCCGGACGACCCGTGGATCCTCTCCCTTGTCTCAGTCGGTCTTCTCATCTCCTTTCGTTCCCCGCCCCCGCTTCGGCGCTCCCCCCTGTGGACCGAGATTCCGTCAGACCCGCCCAAGGCCGATGCCCTTCGCGGAGAAGTCGCTGCTCTTCTCCAGAAAGCCGATACGGAGGTCGTCTCCTGCCACGACTCCCCCGCCTTCTACAGCCGACTATTCGTAGTCCCCAAGCCTGGAGGCAAGTGGAGGCCGATCATCGATCTCTCCGCCCTGATTCGGTTCATCGCCGCCCCGTCCTTCCGGATGGAGACAGCCAGGTCCCTCCGTGCTGCCGTCCAGCCCATGGACTTCGCCGTCAGCCTGGACCTGTCCAATGCCTACCTGCACGTCCCAATCCTTCCTACCTCCCGCCGGTACCTCCGCTTTGCCATCGACGGGACTGTTTTCCAGTTTCGGGCCCTCCCCTTCAGTCTCAACCTCAGTCCGTGGGTGTTTACGCGGATCATGAACGCCGTGGTAGCCAGAGCCCGTCGTTCTTCTTCCAGCCCGATCTCCAACTACTTGGACGACCTTCTTCTGCGGAACCAGTCGGTGGCCTCTCTTCTCCTGGACAGGGATGCGCTTCTACTCCTGTTATCTCGCCTCGGCTTCCTGGTCAACGCCGGCAAGTCCGACCTCACTCCCTCTCGCCACTTCGTGCACCTGGGGATGGAGTTTGTGACCGACCGCAACCTAGTGCGTCTTCCCGAGCCGCGGATCCAGAAACTCGCCGATCTCGCCCATCTGGTAGCTCAGGAAGCGGCTGTCCCCGCCAGGGTGTGGCTCCAGCTCCTCGGCCTGATGAGTGCTGCGGCAGATCTCCTTCCCCTCGGTCGTCTGTACTCTCGTCCTCTTCAATTGCATCTTCTCCTCCACTGGAGACCGTCCTTCGGCGACCTCTCCACCCTGGTGCCGATACCCCCTATGCTGCGGCCCCATCTGCTTCGCTGGACGGACGTTTCTTGGCTCGGCTCCGGGATTCCCCTGACCTCACCACTGCCCCGTCTCTCTCTCTGCGTCGATGCCAGTCTCGCCGGGTGGGGCACTCACCTTCTCCCGAGTTTTCGCTATGCGGCCGGCCGCTGGAACGAGGACCTGGCTTCGCGGCACATCAACTGGCTGGAGCTGAATGCGGTTTGGCAGGCCCTCCCCGCTTGGGAACCCGATCTTCGGACGCAGGACCTCCTTGTCCTCTCCGACAACTCCACGGTCGTCGCTTACATACAGAAGCAGGGAGGGACCCGCTCGCCCGACCTCTGCATCCTTCTCTACCGACTCCTTCGCTGGTGCGAGGACCGCGGCATCTCCCTACGAGCCCGTCACATTCCAGGTCACCTGAACGTTTTGGCAGACTCCCTCTCTCGGCGGGGCCAGCTTCTTCACACAGAATGGACCCTGCGCCAGGACATCTTTCGCCTGATCTGCGAGCGTTGGGAGACTCCCCTTGTCGACCTCTTCGCCACCAGGTGGAACCACCAGCTTCCCCTCTTTGTCTCCCCGATTCCCGACCCGCTGGCCTGGGCGGTCGATGCGCTCTCGATCTCTTGGGACGGACTAGTTGCCTACGCCTACCCTCCGACGGTCCTGGTCCCCAAAGTCCTGCTCAATGAATCAATGAATCTTTATTTTACAACGGTGAAGATATTAACACAGTCAGTGACTATGTCATTTTTCGTACCTGCCGTTGCTACAACTACGACTAACTAAGTACAAAGTATACATAAAAAAGAGACATCAAAACACAATAATACAAAATATATAGTCCACTAAACACAAACAAGCGCATACGCCGCGCACAAACGCACTCACGCGTCCACACACACACACACACACACACACACACACACACACACACACACACACACGCACACACACATACACATGATTGTTATAATATACACGGACATTCGTGTGTCTATGAATAACTAGATATTATTATTTGAGTAATGTCAGATACTTATAAAGACTTGCCTTGAAACGAGATAATGTCGGAGTGGCTTTAACGTGATGTGGGAGTGAGTTCCACAGTGTGGAACCCGCAAATGACAAAGTAGATTTAAATATATCGATTCGGGGTTTTGGAACAATATAAAGACCCCTCATGTTCCCATAGCAGGAATCTGATTTTTTAAACAACTCTTTTAGATATTCTGGAGCGCTATGGTTCCACACTTTAAACATCAGTACCCCTTTGTTATATTTAAAATGATTTTGAAGGGGCAGGAAACCAGCTTTACTGAGTTTTTCCTCGGTCGTCAAGTGCGGGTCGGGAAGAATTAATTTTGACATTCTCCTATGTAAAGAATTTAGTCTTTTTAAGTGGACATCACTGCAACAATCCCACACCGTCGATGCGTAGTTTATATGTGACATGATGTGTGCACTACTGAACAATTTTCTGGTTTCACTATCTGTGTAATACTTTAATTTCGATAACATAAAGACATTTCTAGAGACCGTTTTACAGACATTGTCAATGTGCATCTGCCACCTCAGCTGATTATCAATTGTGACCCCCAATAGACGATGTTCGGCTACCTGTTCTATGATGTCGTCGCCGAGTGATAGATTAAGCTTTAAAGGTTTTAACTGGTGCTTTTGGCGTGTTGCAATAACCATAGATTTTGTTTTAGTAGGATGCAGAATCATTGAGTTGACTTTACACCATGCTGATATATCGTCGAGACTTTTTTGAAGGCCGTTCTCAACTTCACGTATGTCTTTGTTAGCTGTGTGGATTGAGGTATCATCGGCGAACATATCACACTGTGTTGCTTCGTAGGTGAGACTTAGAGGCAGGTCATTGATGTAAATACAAAATAAAAGAGGACCTAAGATTGACCCCTGCGGAACCCCGAGTTTAACATCTTTAGTAGAAGAGTAGGCTCCATTAGCAATTACTTTCTGTTTTCTGTTTTCGAGGTATGACATAAAAAAGGAAACAGCCATGTCGTTTCGAAGATAATGCTTAAGTTTGGAAATCAGTATTGTATGGTTCACTAAGTCGAAGGCCTTTTTAAAGTCAAGATAAATTACACCTGTCAGCTGCGAATTATTCATATTTGAAAGCCATGTGTCTGTTAATCTGCTCAGAGCCGTATGACATGAGTGCCGAGGGCGAAATCCTGACTGAGACGAATGTAGCAACTTTCGCGATTCTAAGTAGTCAGACAGGTGTTTATGTATATGCCTTTCAAGGGGTTTAGATAATACTGACAGCAGAGAAATGGGTCTATAGTTGTTAGGGTCAGTACGATCTTTTGATTTTGGCAGTGGAACGACTTTTGCAACTTTGAGGTCTGTAGGGAATACATTCTTTTGAATACATAAGTTATAAATATAAGTAAGGGTCTCTATGATGTATGGTACAGACAACTTTAATATTTGTGGGTTGATATCATCATGGCCGGAGGACTTCTTATTAGCTAGGTCACTAATTAGTTTGCCCACTTCGTGTACAGCAAGTATGGGGATATTAAATGGTAGTGTGCCAGTTGTTTTTCTGTTGCAGAAATTAACTAAGTAATCGGGGCATATGTCAGCCTCTGTATCACGACTAGGAGTAGTTATCAAATCCGCAACAGACAAAAAATGTTCGTTGAATGTGTCGGCGGAGAGATTACTGGGGATGGTTGTTGACCTACTGCTATTGCCTCGAGTGATCGAATTCAGTACCCGCCACACTGCCGACACATCTTTGTTGTCCTTGACAGTGTTGCGGATAAAGTCCCTCCTCGCGGCGCGCACCATTGATCTCACACGGTTTCGCTGCTTTTTATATTCATCAAAGTTCTTTTCTCTTTTTAGGTCATTTCGCACCGACATGGCATGCATTATTTCTTTTGTCAGCCAAGGGGGAAGTATCTCACTCTTCACTCTTTTTGTTCTAATCGGCGCATGTCTGTCTAATACTCCAAGGAATAATCTGTACCAAGTGGACAGCGCAATATTTGGATCATCTGTGAGAAGGACATCGTCAAAAGGAGTGTTATTAAGATCGTGTAGAAACTCATTACGACTGAAATGCTTAAACGACCTGTAGGTTGTTGTGGTATGATGATGTTTCTTTAACTTGGGGAGTTTCATAGACCAGCAACAAATCACGGGGCAGTGGTCACTAACACTAAGATCTGAGACTCTAACATCGGACACCGCCTGCGGTTTGTTTGTATAGACGTGGTCAATGAGCGTAGAGCTCGCGGCGGTAATTCTGGTGGGGGATTTAACTAGCTGTACTAGGCCAAATAAAGAAAATGTAGTGTCCCATGCGGGATGGGGTTTAAGCATATCTATATTAAAGTCACCAAGAAGAATGACGTCATTTTGCCCTTTATACACTTTGTCTAGGTTGCTAGTAAAATTGTCATACCACTCGAAGTTAGACGCCGGATTGCGGTAAAGAAAACCAACAAATGACGGTGAGCAGTACGGGTTTTTGACCTCAATCCACACACACTCTATTTCAGCCGTTTCTAAGTCTTTACGCCTACGGACTAAGTGTTCGATAGAGTGATGAACGTATACAGCAATGCCTGTTTGACCGTGACAGGAGGAATCTCTTCTCATAATACTAAAATTAGGAATTTTCACGGCATCATCACTGATATTTGAATTTAGGCGTGACTCGGTAAGGCCGAAAATGTCGAACGGTGTGGGAGTATTAAGAAACGCCGACAGGTCAGATACCTTATTATAAAGATGGAAAACGTTGAGGTGACCCACTCATAATTTATGTTCTTTTTGTTCGCCTCTAGCCATGAGTATTTCGCTAACAGCTGTATTTTGTTTCACAGTAAAATAGCAACTGCAATAGCCGTGGTTGAGCAAACGTCAATCAAAGATAGAAAACCAATGTAAAAAAACAAAACAAAAACAAAACAATCAAAGAAAACAATAACGTATAAAGACAAAAATTAATGTGATAATCAAACGTTCAGGAATTACAAGAGCTGAGCGTTACGAAAAGAAAAGAAAAGAAGAAGAAAACAAAAACAAAACAAAACAAAAGACTCTCCCACAACTGAAGTGTATGCGGGAAATATCAATGTACGCTACCCTGAAGGAGCAATGTCAAAAAATACTCTACGTCTGTTTAGGAATTGTTTGTTGCCGCGGATAAATACATGCAACGACGACAAAAACAGAACGTACGCCGCGGAGCACTCACAATAAGATAAATCGCTGTAAAGAAAACAGTCCATCAGTGCTCACAGTCAAATTTCCTGCAATGTTTATAGTACGGCTTAATAAACGCCGATTTAGGTGAGAACGCTTAAATAAAGCTTCGACACGGAGGTGCTCAGTGGAATGTAAGTGAAAGCGCTACATCAACGCAGCGTTCACTTAAGACACTCAGTCTAGTCCGCAAAGAATGTGAGAGAAGTCCAGAATTCCGGGCAAGTCAGTCGTGTATCAACAGAAGCTATGAAAATACGGCACCATACACACTTTTATCATGCAGTACTAAAGGTACTAATTTACACTCGTGAGAAACACAGATGTGAGTGTAACCTGCATGAGGCATCTATCCTTATGAGCACGTGCACCTGCAGGAGCTCATGAGGATCTATGTCTCTTGCATTTGAGGCTTGTAGATGGCATGTGGTATTTATCCTCATGAGCCCGTGCATGTGCAGGGGCCCACGAGGATCCATGCCTCTTGCATTTGAACGGGTAATTGGCGCGGCCAGCATGAGGTATCTATCCTCCAGAGACCGTGCAACCTCAGGGGCGCATGCAGATCTATGCCGTCTGCATTTAGAATTTGCGGTCAGCATGAGGTATCTATCCGCATGAGCCAGAGCAGCTGCAAGGGCTCATGAGGATCTATGCCTCTTGCATTTGTATTTTTTAGTCGGCATGCATCCTCATGAGTCCGTGCAGCAGCAGGGGCGCATGAGGAACTGTGCATTTAGCATTCAGATTGTCAAGTTAGTTTCGTTCCGCAGAGGTCACACTCTGCGTTCCGGTATTGACGAAGTAAACAATTAAACACATGCAGGTAGATACGGCAGCAGCAGCTGTGCCATAAGCTGCATTGTTTGTAAGGGATTGGGAGGGGTTGTCTCTGTTGGTGGCGATTGTTCCCATCCTCTGGGCGGCGCTTTTGCTGTAACTGCGGCGGGCGCAGCGAAGGGGTGACCGGCTGGTATGTAAGTACTAGCCGCTGGCATGTTGGGGAATTCTCCCTGTGACGTCACGACTGGTCCACCCTGACCTTGCTGAGGACGCGGGGTAAAGGCGTGGCCGGGCTGGCGGGTGTTGTAGGCCTGAAGCTGGTCGCGCTGTGGTTGCTCGTAGTTCTGCAGAGTTCTACCACGTCTCAGGTCCTGCTGTTGGTGTCTGGCTCCGCTGAATGGCCTGAGGGACTCTTGCTTCTGATTATAAATGAAAAGAGGTTGGCTGCTGGCACGGCTGCTCTCCTCCATCCCGTGTCCGCTGTGGGACTGGCGTGGAACACCTGCAAAGCGAATGTTCAGTGCCAGCTTCATGGCACCAGCAGTACTCGGGTGGGTGCTGTCCTGGTAGAGCTTCTTTCGGGGGGCTCTGTTGGCTGTGAGGAAGAATGGAGGTGTGGTCCGTGAACAGAATCCTCATCTGCTCACAGGCCTCCCTTAGGGCGTCATTGGAGATGGAGGCGGGGGCAAAGAGGGGGTGGTTCTGACCTCTCGGGGGCATGATGGCAGAGGCCTGAATGCGGGCATTGGGGAAAACGGAGGTCAGAAGACGGATGAGCTGTATCCACGCCGGCTTGGTGACAGGGCCCTGTTGCATGCAGCTGTTGATGCCGACGTGAAACACAACTCTGCGGATGTGTCGTGACTGGCGCTGATTGCGCAGCCATTCCGCCAGTTCGCTGACACTAAGCCCCGACACCGACATGTTCTGCACGACGGCGCCGTCCACAGACATCCTCCGGGCATCGACCCTTTTTAGGACAGAGTCGCCGATGAGGAGCGTATTAACGTCGGGTCTGATGGTCTGGGCTTGCAGATTGTCCAACGGGGTGACTGGTGATCCTGGGGTATTGGTCTCACGGGAGTCGGTGGCAGCGTTGAGTGCGGCACCGTCGTCAGTACCAGCACCTGGAACCTGCTCCTTCCCGTCGCCATTTGACAGGGCTTCAAACATGTTCTCCACGGCTTTACCAGCCAGTGCTGGCGCCTAGCACTTAGTTCGCTTCCAGCTGCCAGCGAGATAAGGCGCCGCGAGGTTACATTCCACTCTCGCCCGCTCATTCTATTTATATCGCTTGCTACTGTGGGGTACACGGCGTGACCGGCGCTCTGCCGCTATAACAACTACCTACACATTTGTATTCATAACACATCTCTGCCTACAGTGACTGTTGTGGAAGCAACATCGTTCAAAAGTTGAAATTCTCACCTACACACTGATACCAAATATGACAACATTACGACTTGCACTTGTGTAGCAGGTTATGGTGAAAATAAAGAGAACGGGAATTTGTTGATGTACGATGTCGGTGTTTGTTGTGAAATTGACAAAGTTCCCACAGCCATAACACGAAGACGCTACTTTTCCCAACGAAACACACTTGCATGCATAAGGGTCAGCATGCCTACAGTAAGTATCACTTACCGGATTTTGGATTCATGGTGGGGGACGAAAGCAGGAGGGTGGTTAATGAGGTCACTGACAGGTCGCGTGTTGTGCGGTACACGGCGTGACCGGCGCTCTGCCGCTATAACAACTACCTACTGGTTTGTATTCATAACACAAATCTGCCTGAAGTGACTGTTGTGGAAGCAACATCGTTCAAAAGTTGAAATTCTCACCTACACACTGATACCAAACATGACAACATTATGACTTACACTTGTGTAGCAGGTTATGGTAAAAATAAAGGGAAAGGGAATTTGTTGATGTCGGTGTTTGTTGTGAAATTGACAAAGTTCCCACAGCCATAACACGAAGATGCTACTTTTCCCAACGAAACACACTTGCATGCATAAGGGTCAGCATGCCTACAGTAAGTATCACTTAGCGGATTTTGGATTCATGGTGGGGGACGAAAGCAGGAGGGTGGTTAATGAGGTCACTGACAGGTCGCGTGTTGTGCGGTACACGGCATGACCGGCGCTCTGCCGCTATAACAACTACCTACTGGTTTGTATTCATAACACAAATCTGCCTGAAGTGACTGTTGTGGAAGCAACATCGTTCAAAAGTTGAAATTCTCACCTACACACTGATACCAAACATGACAACATTACGACTTACACTTGTGTAGTAGGTTATGGTAAAAATAAAGGGAACGGGAATTTGTTGATGTCGGTGTTTGTTGTGAAATTGACAAAGTTCCCACAGCCATAACACGAAGACGCTACTTTTCCCAACGAAACACACTTGCATGCATAAGGGTCAGCATGCCTACAGTAAGTATCACTTACCGGATTTTGGATTCATAGTGGGGGACGGAAGCAGGAGGGTGGTTAATGAGGTCACTGACAGGTCGCGTGTTCTGGCATTTCTCGCCCGCAGCCGTCTCGGTACTCCACAGACTGCTATTGCAATCCCGAAATACGATCAGTCCATAACAGGTCACAATATTCAACAGTGTTTTTAAACATACCTTGAGGTTTAACACATTTTCTGACACACTAGACATAAGAACCGTTTTACGGGGAGTAGACGTCGGCGGAATAAAAACTTGTATACCACTATCACCTTCATTAGTGCTGTTATCAGTGTCAGTGTTATGAGTGTCACATTCCGCGGATCAAAACGATCGTTTCTTTCCATGCCGGGAACCCCGCTTCGCTGGTCGTCCTCCTTTACCTAGCTGCATGAAGTGAACACACGCGACACATTCTTCAACACTCGTATTTGGATGGAACATGGTCCAAATGTGTTGTGATGAGGCAATATCAGACGCCGCATTTCGCGTTGTCTCCTCGGACACACGTGTTTCAGTCGATACAAAGAAATGACTTTTTATCCGTGTATCTCTTTTGTGATCTCTCGCCACATATTCTGCACAATGCATTAACTCTCATTGCATGGAACACACCTGTGTGTACGCAGACTGTACGCGTTTCATCAGACTCCATCATGATCAAAAGTTAAATCAAAAGTACATTTACAAGGTTGACTGTTAGTGTTACACTATTTCCCAAGAAAGAAACATGGCTATCTCCTCAATAGTATCCGTGTAACTAAGCCCTCTCTTTCCCCAATGCCGGGAGTGTACACCAAGTCGGATGTCTGGAACTTGTCTGTCGACACCTGTCAGTGACCTCATTAATTACCCTCCTGCTTCCGTCCCCCACCATGAACCCAAAATCCATTAAGTGATACGTACTGTAGGCATGCTAACCCTTATGCATGCAAGTGTGTTTCACTGGGAAAAGTAGCGTCTTTGTGTTATGGCTGTGGGAACTTTGTCAATTTCACAATAAATTCTCGTTTTCGTACATCAACAAATTCCCGTTCTCTTTATTTTCACCATGACCTGCTACACAAGTGCAAGTCGTAATGTTGTCATGTTTGGTATCAGTGTGTAGGTGAGAATTTCAACATTTGAACGATGTTGCTTCCACAACAGTCACTTTAGGCAGAGATGTGTTATGAATACAAATGTGTAGGTAGTTGTTATAGCGGCAGAGAGCCGGTCACGCCGTGTACCGCTCAGTAGTGCGATATAAATAGAATGAGCGGGCGAGAGTGGAACTCGCGGCAGCCTTATCTCTCTGGCAGCTGGAAGCGAACTAAGTGTCGGCTATGGTAAAGGCGTGTCTCGATGATGACGTCAGGGTGGGGGGTGTACTGAACAGTACTATTTCCTGAAGATTTGGGGGAACTGGGGAATGTCGACTTCAGGGAGGATGGTTTGGGTATGGTGGTGGGAGAGGCGGAGAGAGCAGGCTTGGGTTTGTTTGACTCTGCTGCCACACTTAGTGCCGTAAGCTTCCGCTCCATGTCGTGTAGCTTGCTGGCATGGCTGTCTTTGCAGGACATCAGCTGGTTTAGGCGGTCGGTATGGCCTTGCTGTGTTTTTGCCACTGGCTCTAGCGATGAGTTGATCGCTTCAGTGACAAATCTGTCTGTTGCCCTGGAATAGTTTTTCAGTTTGACGTCACTGTCGCGGGCGAGACTGTCGAGCTGTGCCTGACTGTCAGACAAGGAGGCACAGCGAGCTTTCACTTCTGATAGCTCTCTCCGCGTCAGATGTAGCTCTGCCTGTAGTGTGCGGATGGTGGTTTGCATCATGAGCATCCACTCCAGTACAGGCCCCTGACACAGCGCAGAGAGCTCGATAGATGGCGGGGTGATGAGGTTAGTGTTGAGAGGACTGATGACATCAGGGCGCGGCGTGACCTGATCAGGTTGAGCCAGTGCGTTGACCGGCGGGGAGTCATTAGGGCCGCTGGGGGAAGAGGTCCCTCTAGGTGGGGTAATGGGATTACCCTCGTCCGCTGGGCGGACGGTGGGGGTCGAGTCGCAGGCGAGCGGGGATTTCTCCACGGCTGGCTGGGCGGAGACACCTGGCGAGCTGGACGTTAAGGGCAGGTGTCCGGGGTTCGCTGCGGTTTCTGACACTTCATTGCTTGAGCTGCACTCAGCCGAGACAGGATCAACGGCAAGAGGGGGCGAAGGACTGGCATGAGGGGGCTGGGAGATTAGAGCGCTGGCCATCTTGGCAACGCTGTCCCTTAGTGCGCCGAACTCGTCGTCAACCCAAGTTTTACAGCAGTTGCCTTGGACTAGGCCTGTCCCGGTGGTATAGAACAGTGTTACTGTAATTAGTTTCCGGGTCCCGTTTAACAGCTGAATGATAGTTTCATAAAGTTCACTGGGGTAGGGAGGGCTGATTGGAGCACTGGTTTTCAACGCTTCATGGTCTTTATCTCTGTCTCTCCAAGAGAGGGTTACACCAGGCGGCATAGGCTCCTCGCCATAGAATTTGTGTAGGGCTCTCCTCCACAGGGGTATCTTCCAGCCCTCAGTTTCAAAAGTCACTTGAATTGGATCGTTAGTCCGTATTATCTTTTCTAAGGACAGTCTTGAGCTGGCTGCAGTGGAGCGTGTGACTGGCATAGTGAAAGTATGGCGGTGCCGCCATAATCAGTTTATACTGGGGGTGTCGACATGTTTGCTGATCAGCTCGGAGTTAGTCGCCGTTACACAGTACAGGACACTTCAACATCTGGTTTACAATGATTTGCACTGGGTAATCTTCGGCGGCCAATTTTGACAAACCCATGGCTCCACGAGAGTTGAAACTCTTATTTCTCCTATCTCTGCTTTTATGTTTGACAGATAGAGGCGGTCGGATGATGAGGTCAGACCCCTGACCCCTGGGCCAGGCATCTGCGCTGGTGTGTTTACACAGTGTTGGGACTATGATGACAGGCGTAGCCAGGTCTGACGCCCCCTGTCTACAAAACACTCGAGGCCATATGAGTCACCGCACACGCGTACAAAATTTGAAAATGGCAGACAAGAGAGTTCAGTGGAAATCACATATGAGAAAACTGTCATAAGTCACTACTCACGAAAAACTCCATCCTCCCGCGTGAAAAATCGTCAGAATGTAGGAGACACAATCACAAACCCGTGTGCCAAATATCACACCTGGCAAATTCACTTAAGACACATGAATCCACCGCGAGCCGGAGCACGAGATGAATGCGTGCTGACGCTCCCTGAAGGCTGAGAGAGAGGCTCAAGCTCCGGGGGTGCAACGCAGTCCTTCTCCTGGTGGCCCCATTCTCCTGGGACAGATCGTGGACCACCGACCTGCTCAGTCTCGCCACGGATCCGCCCCTTCCACTTCCCACCCCTCGCACGATGCTCAAGCAGCCCCGCCAGCCGCTCTTCCACCCCTGCCCCGAGCGACTTCTCCTACACGCCTGGCGATTGTGCGGCACGCCCTCTCCGCTAGAGGCTTCTCGAGTGCGGCAGTGCACGCTATCGCTTCAGCCCGCAGACCTTCCACCAGACGTGTCTACGAGGGAAAGTGGCGAGTGCTTCGTGCCTGGTGCTCTGACCGTCGTCTCTCCCCCGTCGATCTGACGACCCCTCAGCTCGCGGACTTCTTCCTTTGGCTCTTCCATGACCAACGTTTGGCTCCCATCACGATCCGTGGCTATCTCTCCAAGATTGCCGACACCTACCGTCACCTCGGCCATCCCGACCCTGGTGCCTGCAAGGACCTGGCCGACCTTATGGCGCATTTCGGCTTGCAGCGTCCGGTTTCCCGCTCCCTCGTTCCACGCTGGGACCTACCCTGGGTCCTCACCTGGCTGAATTCGGACCGTTTTGAACCGCTCCATCTGGCCAGCTTCGCGGACGTGACTCGGAAGACCTGCTTCCTGGTGGCCCTCGCCACGGCAGCCCGCGTCAGCGAGCTCCACGCGCTCTCGTCTCACCCTTCCTGCCTGCAGTTCCGGGTGGATGGCTCCGTTCAGCTTCTCCCGGATCCGTCCTTTCTCGCTAAGACTAGATCTCCCTTGACGGCGCCTCAGGTCATCGCTATTCGCCCGCTTAAGGGGCCCGACCTTCCTCGGGAGACTCGGCAGCAAGATCCGGTGCGTGCACTCCGTATCTACCTGCGTCACTCCAAGTCCGTACGGAGGGGACGGACTCGTCTCTTTTTGCCTCTGACCGCCGGCAGAACTGACATCTCTGCCCAAACGATCTCCTCCTGGCTCCGCTGGGTAATACGGTCCGCCTATTGCGACCTCTCCCCACAGGGAGCCGAGGCCCTCAGGATACGCGCCCATGAAGTTCGCGCTATGGCCGCAAGTCTCGCCTTTGACCGCAACTGCGCGGTTAAGGACATTGTGGCTGCAGTGGGATGGCGGGCCGAAACCACCTTTGCCCGCTTCTACCTCCGTGACCTGACGGTCCAGCGCGACAACCTCTCTCTGGTGGGCAACATCTCTGCGGCACAGCACTCCCTCCAGGCGCCCCTGGCGCCTTAGGTATGCACTTCGCTAAAATTGTCGGGAGTGTGTGATCAGGAGTGACGGGCCGTCCTCGTCCCTAATGAGGTTTCAGAAAGGGATTCTGCGGCACCCTCCTCCTTTTTGGCATTCTTCCAGACAGTCATGTCATCGGTAATGTGTTTTGAGGAAACAAATTAATTTTTCTCTAAAATGTATTTTTTCGAAAAATACTTACCGATGACATGACTCGGAGGTCCCTCTGGTAACTCCGTAGACAACTGGCTAAAGGAGACACCACAGGGCACGTGACCGGATGGGCAGGGGAGGCTACTCTCGTCCCTGTTAGGGATCCCCGAGAGCCTCCTGGGGGGACCCTTTGGGTCTTAGGCTAAAATTGGTAAGCAAGTAGACTATTTCCAGACAGTCATGTCATCGGTAAGTATTTTTCGAAAAAATACATTTTAGAGAAAAATTAATTTTTTGTTGGCTGTCTGGGGAAGGGTGTTCTGGAGAGGAGCTGGCTCACTTCCTTCTGTGCAAACAGACACACACATGTACACCCTGACACACTACAATAGGATATGGGTCAACCAGGATAGTTAAAAGGTGGTGCCAGAAAGGTTTGGTGCCTGGGGCACTCATGGCAGAGACAGCAAATTATTCTGGCACCACCCTCGCGCTATCTATTTGTCTCTTTACTTTTATTTTGTGGTATTTGAAAGATAACTCCCACATTTCTGAAGTTCAGACCAAAAGACTTGATGATCCGATCAGATCATCCCTACCATATCTTGATGTATGTTGCTGGAAAACCTGCGCTCCAGTCGTCTCCCTTTGGGCCCCGGGATGTCAAGCTGAACAACCTGTACAGCAGACAAAGCCAGTATGCAGGTCAGCCTCCGCACAACGCTTACTTACTTTAACCCATGTAACCCCACAGCCACATTTCCCAATTTGGGAGGAGTCATCTAATGACTCCGTACTAGTTCCAGGAGATGGACCGACCATGATCTGATCTGGCGCCTGAAGGCGCCAAGCTCATCCGGCACTACCCTTGAATTATCATGGTCAATCCATCCCACGCTGTTGGGTGTTGGGACTAAATGGGTTAAGATACAAACAATTAAAGGGACCCACTGCCCAGTAGTTCACACAGCTGAAAATATATCTGGTGCAGGCGAGTGCAGTTCCTAAATTGTGAGTGGAAAAGTTAGACTAGCAGTAGAAGTCTCCCACATCTAGAATCGTACGAGTCTGCCTGACAGTTTGAACAAAAATCCAACACCAACACCAGACTGCCTGACAGTACACATTTTCCCGAAAATTCCTATTTTTATTGAAAATTTTTCTCTTTTTTTAAAAAATGGGACATTCTGACATACTGGACATGTTAAATCCATCATCCACCACCTATCCATCCATCCATCCATCCACTCCTGCCCAAAAGTGCTGTGCTACACTTGACCTATTTCGATAAATCGATGTTCAGCACTCAATCTGGCTGTGAACGAGATACCTTGGGTTCCCATGTGGATAGCTTGTCCAGGCGTTTGGCTGCCTCGTTTAAAGGCGGACGGCGAGTAAAATGTGCGTAGTCCACACGAGGCACGTCAGCATGGCAGGCAATCATATACTGATCCGTCAAGAAGGCTGCGTAAGTGCACAAACAAAATAAATACAGAAATACAGAAATAAAGAAAAGAGAAAAGAAATCATGATTAGAATTTAACTGTGTTCTCTTTTCATTCTACGTTTATATCTTAATGCTTACTACATATATTATATATATATATTTGTTTTCATCCCTACGTCACACGACCAGTCCCTTTAGCACAAACCGTACCATGTGACCATGATACAAAAACCCTTGTAGCGACAAATGGCGGACTTTTTGTAGCCCTCTTTGTGACGCATCTTGGATGCGAGTTTGTTCTATAAAAGATCACGAAAACGTTCTGAAGTAAAAGGTTGCATAGTGTTGTTCAAAACAACAAGCACACTCAGTACTGGAGATGGCAACATCATGAAATATTTTAAATTACATCATCAGTCTATTATGTATAAATGTATATCTTTTGACATCAGTCATGTCTGGCGTGATCCAGGTCGGAAGATGTCTTCTTGATTTCTTTTACGAAAATAGTGGAGGAATGAAAACAAATACGTGATTGGTAGCAGGGGCTTGCTGCACGGACCCTTATAGGCCTTCGGGAAGTCAAATGAACCATTGTACCCCTCAGGCCTTCGGGATACAATGGTTCCTTCGACCTCCCTCAGGCCTACAAGGGTCCGTGTAGCAAACCCCTGCGACCAATAACTTATAATCTCATTGTGCCCGAGGTACGAAATACCCAAGTTTTGGAGTTATCTTCCGAGGACTGCATTACAATTCAGGAGACAGATCAACCATGATAGCTCAAGGGTGGTGGCAGAATAGCTTGGCGCCTATAGGCGCCAAGCTATTCTGTCACCACCCTTGAACTATCATGGTCAAGACGTGGTGTCTCTCGGGAAGAATGAGATATACACAACACACTGATCCATCACTATAGGTGATGGCAGAATACAGGGCTGCCAACCCACCATCATGTCAAAGAGTAGCATCCTAACCTATCTGGAATAGCATTTAAGAAGAAGGAGTAGCATGCGTGGGCTAAGCTATGCGTGGACTACAGCGGTTAGTCAATAATCTCTCTGTCGTCTGCATCTGACGTCTGCTTTGGCAACTGACTCGCTGACAACGACTGAGAGAAAGCGCTTCATTCAAAAGGCACAGCAAGAAACTGCTGCCGTTTACTGAACGCACCACCGGCCAAGAAAAAAAAGGGAGCATTATTAGCACAGATTTTCCCCCGAGGTCGAAACACAACGCAATTGGTCATTTACTAGACACGATTCCAGGTAAAAAGTTATTTTTAGTTCAGTCAGTGACTGGCAACCTTTTTTTTTTTTTAAATCGTAGTTTTCAGGACCGATCGTAGCATCGTAGCAAGTATGTCCAAGTCGTAGCATGCTACGCCTAAATCGTAGCACTTGGCAGCTCTGAGAATAGCTTGGTGCCTACTGATGCCTAACCCCCGTGTGCATGCATCCAATAGTGTTATCGTAAGTACTAGTGGCTACGTGCGTGGATATTGATCAGTCAAAGATGCATTAATGGTTCCCGCTTTTTAAATCTGCACTGTATGCATGCTGTTAATCTGATAATATTTTTTTCAGAAGAAATCATTTGCTACCATCGCCTTCTGTTAAAACAGTAAAACACTTAACCACTTCACAGCCGGAACACAGCCAGCAATACCCAAATGCAATATGCTTAGATCCTCATGAGCCCCCACACTTGCAGGGGCTGATGAAGATCAATGCCTCTTGTTGAAACCTCTTTGTAACCATGTTTTGTTGATGGGTGCGCGGATCTTTGACATAGAATTTCAGTGGTTTTTACACAGCGGCCTGCATCCACTGGCAGTGAAGGGGTTAAAACCAGGGAAATCGCAACGTCAACACGAACTGCCGATAACCTACCATGACAAACAGTTTCCTGACTGAACTTTCCCACCATGGACCTGTCGATGAATATCCGCTCCACATCCCCGGAGTGACCGCACACCACCAGACTGACGATGACGCCATTGCTCAAAACCAGCTAAAACCAATCGATCAAAGAATACATATTGTTCTTTTACTACATACATCGGAGCCAAGATGTATGTTTATTTAAAGAGTGAGTGCGTTCTAATTTTTTATCCTTTTTAATTTTTATTTTTTATTTTTTATGTGCTGTAAAGCGCTCCGAGCTTGCTGTTCGTGGGGAAGGGCGCTATATAAAAACTATGTATTATTATTATTATTTTTAAGAGTCGTGCATGCTGCCGAAGGACAGTAAATATGGGGTCACTTTAGTTTAGTTCGTTTAGTTTTAACCCATTCAATTCCAATGCACAACAGCAGGAGATGAATCAACCATGATAATTCAAGGGTAGTGCCAGATTAGCTTGTCGCCATCAGGCGCCAAGCTAATCTGGCACTAACCGTGAACTATCATGGTTGATCCATGTGCAGCTGGTACATAGTCTGGGAATTAACTCTACAGGGGCAGTTTCCTGTGTTAAAAAAAATGCCAAAAGCAAAAATACAATGCAAAACAACATCAACTCAAGATAGTCTCAAGAGAGAGATCTATGTGAATGCCTGTCAGAGATATATGTGATTGCCTGTCAGAGATATGTATGTGAATGCCTGTCAGAGATATGTATGTGAATGCCTGTCAGAGATATATATATATGTGAATGCCTGTCAGAGATATATATGTGAATGCCTGTCAGAGATATATATTTGAATGCCTGTCAGATATATATATGTGAATGCCTGTCAGAGATATATATGTGAATTTCTGTCAGAGATATATATGTGAATGCCTGTCAGAGATATATATGTGAATGCCTGTCACGATTGGTCTAAGTTAACTCTCTCGTGCATGCGGCCACCAGTACTGTAGACAACACTGGTGGCTGCATGGGCATAAAGGTTAAATTCACTCCCTCCACTAGCATCCGTTGTCCTACCTGTAACAACTGCCGGCTGCGCCATCGCACCTGCACACACCTGTACTGACTCAGCAACTCCTGCAAACAAACACTGGATGGTACAGCCATAAGTAACTGATACGGGTCATCATATTTTAGTTTTACAGTGTCAAGTCAGTTTCAATCTCTAACTTCCAAACTTGCTTTACTACCATTGACAATAAGTACTAATACTAATAATAATAATACATGGTATTTATATGGCACATTTCTCATATTTATAATATAACTCAATGTGGAGTGTGAGCTGTGTTCATACGCCTAACAGGCAGAGTGAAACCGTCTCTCATTGTTTTGTGTCTAATCGTGGCAAGGCTGATTGAATGTGTTGGATTATGACATCTTCATGTTCGTGATGAATTGGGCGTCGTGGTGGTACCTTTTTTGTGGACCATTTCCTCCGGAGTGGAAAATGATTTGGTTTTTACTGTTTTCTATTCTACTGGTTCAGTGGCAGTCACGCCTGACTGCTCCAGTTACAACAGTGAATCTTTTCAGTCCTCATGTGAACCCACATAGTCTCCCCTCAGTTTCACAGTTGAATTGTGTCACCGGTGGCATTGTGAATACATCCAGTCTACTTGTGAACCCCTCCAGTCTGCCAGCTGCGACACAGTTTGACCTTGTCACTTGTTCCATATCTGGTTGTACCGAGTACCCATCCAGTCTGCCAGTAAACTCCTCTAGTGTAGCCAGTGTCAGCTCTAATACATGTGTTCCCTCCTCGGTCTCACAACACAAGTACTCCAGGGATGATCTGCTATGTGTCCGACCTGTGGCCTCACGCCTTGATCCCTCTCTCATCCCCCACCTTTGAACATTGGGGATTGGGTGTAATCTGCCTCGTAAGCGGACCCGGAGAGGTGGTAGGAGGAAACAGAAGCAAATCAAAGTGTTTATTACAGACAGGTCAAATACATCGCCTAGTGCATTCTCTACAGAAGTTCCTACCCCCTCTCATGTTGTGGTTATCTGTCAGGTGCTTTAATCGGGACCTAATGGCCATTCCGTACGTCCCGCCAGGAAGCATGCGAGCCTCTTCCCTGTGATCTCCCCCCTCCCCCACACGATTTTCGCGGATCATAGAGGTGGGTGCAACTTTCACAATTTGATTCATGTTCCCATCACTAATCCTGAGCGCTCAGAAACTACTGCATTGGGTACATTGAAGTGTGTCTGCTTCAATTCACAATCATGTCGTAACAAGACCGACGAAATTAGAGAGCTGATTGCAGATGATGAAATTGACATTGCATTTATCACAGTCTTGGTTGTTAGAACATGGCGACGAGGCGCTGCTGGCTGATATGACGCCACCTACACACAAGACCATGTCTTTTCCGTGCATTGGGCGCCGCGGCGGCAGCTTAGCAGTGGTCTTTGCCAAGCGTCTTGATGAATGCATTATCTTCCAGAAGCTCAGTTTCAGCTCTTTTGAAGCTTGTAAAGTCAGGTTTGCTCACAAAAACTCATGTGTTTGTGTCTGTCTCTATCGTCCTCCACCTAGCAGGAAAAACAACTCGCGCCAAGCGTCAGGACTTCTGTTCCCGCCTGCAGGCCTGCTCTAGCACTAAAACCTTGTTCAGTGTGTCTGATGAACTCCTTGGGGTACGCAAGGACATTTCCTTACCCTCCGCCGTACCAGCGTCCGATCTCGCGGACGCTTTCTGTCAGTTCTTTGACAAAAAGATTGAGGACATCCGGCGTGAACTGGATGCTTCTGACAATACTCCTGAGATCACTAGCTATCACAGTCCACAACTTGCAGAATTTCAGCCTGTGTCCGAGGACTTTGTTCGTGACATTATTGCACATGCTCCTCTCAAGTGTTGCTCTCTGGATCCTCTTCCAGCTAGCCTTTTCAAATCATGTATAGCTGACCTGATTCCAGTCATCATCAGAATCATGAATGTGTCACTACAGACTGGTGTAGTGCCTGAATATTTCAAACAAGCAGTCGTGACACCTTTGCTGAAGAAACCTGGTCTCAACAAAGAATGTTTTAATAACTATCAGCCCATCTCCAATCTCCCTTTCTTATCAAAGCTATTAGAACGCATTGTTCTGTCTCAGCTCCAAAACCATCTCATTTCCAACAACCTCCTAGAAACATTTCAGTCAGCTTACAGAAAACAGCACAGTACAGAAACTGCTCTCCTGCATGTTACAAACAGCCTTCTGTGCAATGCTGACAACAAGCTGGTTTCCATTCTTTGTCTGCTTGACCTCTCTCTCCTGCATGTTACAAACAGCCTTCTGTGCAATGCTGACAACAAGCTGGTTTCCATTCTTTGTCTGCTTGACCTCTCTCTCCTGCATGTTACAAACAGCCTTCTGTGCAATGCTGACAAGCTGGTTTCCATTCTTTGTCTGCTTGACCTCTCTCTCCTGCATGTTACAAACAGCCTTCTGTGCAATGCTGACAAGCTGGTTTCCATTCTTTGTCTGCTTGACCTCTCTCTCCTGCATGTTACAAACAGCCTTCTGTGCAATGCCGACAACAAGCTGGTTTCCATTCTTTGCCTCCTTGACCTCTCGGCGGCATTTGATACCATTGACCATACTGTACTCCTAGAGAGACTTAACACATCCTATGGCATCTCTGGCAAAACACTTAGCTGGTTTTCCTCGTATCTGCAAGGGCGTACTCAGAAGGTTGTTGTCAACCAATCAGAGTCGCAGCCCCTCATGCTGAGATACGGCGTCTCCCAAGGATCTGTCCTTGCGCCTGCCCTTTTCAGCCTTTACAAACAATCCCTCTCGGACGTCATCATCCGACATGCCTGTGAATTTCACAAGTATGCCGATGACACCCAGCTCCACAAAGGTGCTTCTCCATCTAAATTTCCTGCTCTTGTGAAAGAGATTGAACTTTGTATTTCCTCTGTGAAAAAATGGATGCTGTGCAACAAACTGAAGCTGAACGACGGCAAGACTGAATCACTTTGCGCTGGTTCCGACCACTCCCTTAGTCAGGTCCCACCAGGGGCCTCCCTCGTGGCTGGCGACAGTGAAATAACTTTTAGCCAGTCTGTACGTAATCTGGGAGTTCAGTTCGACTGCAGTATGTCCATGCACCATCACATTACTAATGTGTGCAGGACGGCGAACTTCCAGCTGCGAAGGATCAGCTCTATTAGACCATTCATCACCCGGTCCACCACTGTTCAACTTAATTGCTCCCTTGTCCTTAGCCGCTTAGACTATTGTAACTCCCTTCTGGCAGGTGTCCCCCAGAAAGAACTCTCCCATCTGCAGACAGTCCTCAACAATGCTGCCAGACTTGCTTTTGGCAAATCTAAAATGGACCATGTAACTCCCCTACTTCAGGAATTGCACTGGCTACTCATTCAGTTTAGAGTCGAGTACAAGATTGCAGTCCTGGGTTTTCGCTGCTTTGATGGATCCCTACCGCCATATCTCTCATCCCTCCTCAACATCTATCAGCCCTCCCGTTCCCTTCGTTCCTGCTCTGAGAAGCGTTTCTGTGTCCCCAGCATTTCCTCTAAGCGGTTTGGCTGCCGGACATTCCAGTATCAAGCCCTTGTTGTCTGGAACTCACTTCCCCAACACCTCCGGAATGCTGAAAACATTGACATCTTTAAGACCCAACTTAAAACCTACTTCTTTCAGCTTGCGTACCATTAATCCACAGATTGTGTGCGATAATGGGCTGGTCTGCATACATATTTCTGTGGCTTATGATGCCTCACCTAGTACCATCATCGTGGCATTTATTACCTCGGTCCTCCTTTTGTTGACCGTGTAGCACCATCTTGGTGGCTTCACTTTACATCCTTAGTGTATTGACCATTTGGTGGCTCAGACGATCACAGGTCATCTATTTGTAGCGCCATCGCGGTTGTGCCGATCTTGGGTCCTCCTTCTGTTGACTTTGTAGCACCATCATGGTCCTTCTTTTGCTGACCGTTTAGCACCATCGTGGTGGCCTTGATATTAGGTCTTCCTTCTGTTGACCGCGTAGCACCATCGTGGTGGCGCATCAGCATGATCAAAATCTGTTTAACTCGTGATTGTGAATGGTTTTGTTTTGTTATGTGTGTTTTAGTTGTATGTGTGTGCGTAGATTAAACTTTTTTAAAGGTAGTGAGATTCTGATACATTTTTTGTAACGCACTTAGAGCCCACTGCTCCTGGGGATTCCGCGTGATATAAATGCTCTTTATTATTATTATTATTAATGCGCAGACGAAAACGACACACACACGCACACATGCACGCACGCACGCACGCACGCACACACACACACACACACACACACACACAGTCTGCAGGGGTGGTGGGGGGGGGGGGGGTGTGTACAGAAAACCGTAGAGATCACAATAGTCTGCGAGAAAAGGTAAATTTTTAACTTTGCTTTGAACTGCGTAAGGGTGGAGGCATTTCTCAGCTCATTCGGTAAGGAATTGCAAATTAAAGGAGCAGTACATCTGAAAGAGCGTTCACCGGCAGATTTGAGATGGTACTTTGGAACTTTGAGAAGTTTCTCTCCCGATGAAGTACTACCAGTGACAATAAGCTGAACCCACTCAGCCATGATACGCTACCCAAAAATATGCATTGACCATGATAGTTCAAGGGTGGTGCCAGAATAGCCTGGTGCCGAGAGGCGCCAAGCTATTTTGGCACCACCCTTGAACTATCATGGTCGATCTATTTCCTGAACTAGTAGATTGTCATGAGAAGACAATAGACAGATTTGATGGTTTTGGCGTCAGTGCTCAATGTGTGATTAACCTTTTGGCTGTCCATAGCATTTTTTTTAGGTAAATCCTGCAGGAAACACCTCAACAAACAAGCTATGGACAGCTCAAGGATTAAACGTGTCACCATCTTGTCCAAATTCACCTTTACAGCTGTTTTCTTTCTGTGTCAAACTTTAACACACTAACAAGCCTGCGCACACCAAAAATTAACCCTGTTGGTTGTTGGCAGCGACTTTTGTCACAATGATTCTTGAAGGAAACATTGCAACAAGTCGCTACCGACACCAAAGGGTGAATGTGTGTAAGGCAATGCCAGCTGTGTTAAAGAAAGTAAACCTGATTTAATGCCAAGTAAAGAACACATGAATGCAAGTACCTCCACTTCTTTTATTGCATCTCGCAGGCGTTCTGGGCGCTTGTTGCGGGGACCCCAAATCATATCCCGCCCTGAAAAATTAACCAATACTATCACAGATTTTTGCAATTGATGATTTCCAGAAATCAGAAATATGTCAAAATTGCATGTTTCAACGAAAAAAGTGGATTAAAAACCCAGGCAAAAATCCAGTATCGCGTGTTTGTCTGGGCTTTTAATCCACTTTTTCTTGTCAAAATATGTGCAGTATTGACCTACTTCTCAACGTCTTCACACACATAACCGTGCACGCACATAGAAACACACACACACACATAATCACACACAGAGATACTCTATGCAAAAAGGTGAAAAAATGGCCATTTGATGTTGACGTGATTGTGATCGACATGTGAGCATATACCTTCTGTATACTGTTGTTTCTCTTCACTGTATGGGTGTTCTTGAGCACTCCCTGTGGCACAAAAATAAGTCGTAATTATCAACAGTATGAAACAACTGATTACAAATTAGTTATCTGGCTTGGTCTCAAATACAATTGCAACACACTCCCCCTCTCTTTAATATACTTAATATACAACACACCTCGTGATTTTGCTGAGAGAGAGAGACAGAGAGATGATACATGAGAAACAAAGTGGGAAAACACAACACCTCAGACATGTTAACCTACATTTTCGACCAATGGCCTTCCTCAGGGGGAGGTGGGGGGGGGGGGGGGGGGGGTGGGGGGGGGAGGGGGTGGGGGGTGGGGGGGGGCGTGGGGGGCGGGGGGGTGGGAGGTGGTAGAGAGGGGTGCATATTATCATTACAATTATTTTAGTTGTAAAAATTACATCCGCTGCTTTTTCTTTTTTCCTCTTGTCTCGAAATAAAGCAGAGACACATGACGTACTGCCGTGAAGACGAGACTGAACAATTAGACTAAACAATTAGGTCAATGGTTCTGCAGGGATCGTGTTTATTGCAGGTTTCTTGCGTAAATCGTGCACCTTTGTGAGGCATTATACATTTTTTGACGTATTTGAAGAATGCTGGGGAGGGGGGGGAGGGGGGGGGGGGGGGTGGGTGCAACAGGGGTGTGTGCGCCTTTAGTGACATCAATTACAGTTTGATTCATGTTCACGATAAACAAGACAAATTAAATACATTCTTTTTCAAATGGTCTCAGATGCATTTTTACCCACCCTGTGCATACACGTACCCAAAACGGAGTTCTAATTCTAGCATGACCTCTGGTTATAGTTTCATTAAAATCAAATTAAAAGATAACACTACTCAATTTTCACAAGCATTCTGTTACCTTGCTCTCCTTTGTCGTGATAAACATGAACTCCAACCAAGTGATCTGGAACACATCATTTAAACAAACATGATAATATGGTAAGGCAAATCAATCTGTACTCTTTGGCTGTCCATAGCCCTTTTTGTCAAGGTGATGCCTGCTGGAATCACCTTGCCGTTTTGAGCCCTGAAAACTGTGTTCAGCCCTGACAAATCAATAATTAAGATTATATCTAGGTAACCATGACACAGTGAGAATGGTGCCAAAATAGCTTGGCGCCTGGCACCACCCTTGAACTATCATTGTCAATCTGTATCATAAACTGTATACATTTAGTCTTCAGTACCACTCCAAGATTTGGCGATTACAACTGTACGCCTCAATCAGTCAATGTATCATTCAATCACCTTTGTCTTGAGTGAATTTCTATTTCACATTAACTCATTCAGCCCCGACACACCACAGCAAGACATGGATCGAACATGAGCATTCAAGGGTGGTGCCAGAATAGCTTGGCACCCATAGGTGCCAAGCTATTCTGGCAACACCCTTGAACTATCATGCGCCCGATCTGTCTCTAGAACTGTAATACAGTCCTTCAGAGGACACCTTCAAAACTTGGGGATGTTGGTCCTGGGGCAGAATGTGTTAACATGGTTCATTTTTGGAGTGTGCCCTGCGCCACTGCTGCATTTTTTTCTTTTTTTAAACGGCCCAGAACATTTTGAGCAGAGGGGTCAATGACCGATAGGTTTCTGTGGGCAACAGGCCCTTCTTTTCACGTAATCCTAAAGGCCCACCCATCTGTTTCCTCTCTTGCTGCCTTCCCTTCCTCACAAGCTCCCGCTTTTCAATATTTCTGCGGCTGTGGCGTGATATTTTGGCACATTTGGCCCATCCCGTTTTAGAAATGATCCATTAGATTTGTACTCTGCAGGTCAACAACCCATGTGCGTAAATTTTCAGAATGAACCCTGCATTACCATCTATCTCTAGCCATAGGGCTCAGGAAGTTCCCCGCGTTGCCTAGAAGCGTCAGCCGCCATCTTGAGAGGATACGATAATCTTCAGATAGTAGCAAAGTAGTGTTTCAACACATTTTTCTTCATGTTTCTTTCTCTTTGGAAACAAACAAAAACAGAAATAAATGAAAAGAAAAGGGGAGACTGCCAGTGCTAATATTTTAGGAAGATTACAAAGTGCTTCTACCTACTTTACTTTGTAATCTTCCTAAAACAAAAACAGATTCTGGTTAGCGGTTTCCTACGGTGATGACAAGACTTGCTGTTATTGCCTATAGCAGGTCAGGACTTTCCTGACATTGTCCTGACAGCAATTTCCTTATGAGCGCCTTAGTCGCGTATCCTCTCAAAATGACTGCCACGACTAGCGTGATGACGTAAGCTTCCCGAGCCCTATTATGTGTGTTATATGGCTCATTAGTCATAAAAAGTAGTATATTGTTTGTTATGTAATGTTTACCTACCTGGGACAGCATACTGGTTTTTCAGTGACCAGATAAACAATTCACCGAGACAGGATGCCATCACATTCTTAAGTCTTCAAAATATTAGGATGACGGTACTGAAACACACCATGAACTGATTAATATTATAACAGTGTGCAGGAACATTTTTTTCACTGGGAGGGCCCAGCATGCCTGACTTGCTTTTTTCAAGAACCTCCCCCCCTGCCCCCCCCAAAAAAAAAAAAAAAAATTCAAAAGACAGGGTTAGTGGGGTGGGGGGAGGGGTGGGGGATGAATGGGCAAACAGTTTAACCCCTAAAGGCAAGTGACAGTCCAACCTTCAAAAAAAACAAGCATGATAAAAAATCTTTTTATTTAACAACAAACAACTTTAGGGCAAACAATAACACAAAAATACAATCTTTTTATTTTGTTTCCTCCCAAAATCACCTCCAAAGTTTTCTTTTTCTTCTTCCTCACGGTAAAGTGGTTGACTCTCTGCAGAGAGTATTATCCCAATGTGCGTGCGCATATTGTGCGAATCGAAGATAAAAGCAGCTTAAAATATGGCTAACAGGGAAGGGGGGGGGGGGGGGGGGAGCTGGTTAAAAGCATGACACTAGGTAGATGGATTACAGGGAGGACTTGAGCCAGCCTTCGACAGATGATCTGAAGGTGGCTACAGATCCCACACTGGTCGTTTCCTGTGGGAAGTGTACGTTCCACATGTGGACTGCAGATGAAACGATGGAGGCCTTGATCGATTTGCCATCTTTGCTGGAGTGTGGTTGTAGGTTGAGTTTGGACATGAGGGGGTGGGGGGTGGGGGCAGGGGATACTCTGGCTTCCCCCTACATTTTCACTGAATCCCACCCCCACTTCTAACGGCTGTGCACACAGCATAGGGTGAATTATTTTTCATTCTTTACATAAAAAGACTGGAACGTCTGAGGGGCGATAGGAAAGAGACACACACAAGATTGCATAATGGCTGGTCTTTTACATAACACTCGGGGATACATTTTACATGAGGATCCGCGCAGCTGACTGGACCACAATTTTTCTTGGCATAACGTACACAGTGAAGAAAGAGAGGTAGATTCTAAGTCTAATCTATTTATTTCCAAGTTTTCCAAAAAGTGTTGAGACTGAATCACGCCAAATCAACATACTGCTATGCACTAGGCAGTGCGGTTTCAATCAACACTATTTTTATAAAAAAAATTTCGTGCACACAGCAAAGATCAGTAAAGCACTACCCCAAAAAAATGTACAGTTGACTTTACCGTAAATAATATTATTTGGAACAGACGGCAATGACGAGTTGCCTCCCCGTCATACAGAATTTAACACACATCTATGTGTATAAGTTTCGTAGGATGACGGTCAACTCGCCCACATGTTATCTCGCCAAGTTAATTCGCCATGGTCAGAGACTGAGACACCAAAGAAAGAAGCGCGCTTAGAGAAGACAGTTACAACACAATTTTCTCGATATTTCGAAATAGACAACAAACAAGTATACAATTCGCTAGCAAAAGCAACAACTTGCCTGAGTCATCTTGCAGTGAGAGTCCGTCAGTCGGTATCCCTGGGCGCAAAGGCCATTGGGCCTATGTCACCCATACCATACCATGTCTCTTGTTTCTGCAGAGATACATATAATAATCTTTGCCTCTTCTTTTTTTAATATAGAATCTCAAGTTACACTCTACAGGGGCAATTGAGAATCTATTTCTCTTGCTTTTACAGGGACATGAGAATCTATGTCTTTTGTTTCTGCAGGGACACATGAAAACCTTTCAGCTACTGGTATTTGCCTCTTAAGGCCCCACCACACATGCTGATTGTGCCCCGATTTTGTAGCCGATTCCGATCTGATTGCGAGCAGATGACGTCAGAATGCCTCTTTGCGTCCGATCCGATCCCAATCGGCTGGGAATCGTGTGTTTAGAGCCTGCTCTATATTTCCAACATGAATCAGCCCCGATTGTAAGCTTCAACCAATCAGAGCTGCGCGTCTCGCGAAGCACGTCGTTTCAGTGTGAAAATAATAATAATAATAATAATAATTACGGTATTTATAATGCGCTTATCTTATAATAATTATAACTCTAAGCGCGCACTCACAACTCGCGCACGCATGCGCACGCTTTAAACAATGCCTCGCGTACACAAACAGTGGAATACATTACGACGGTCAGCTTGGGGTGGGGAGTGTGGTGATATAGTGCTAAAACTGTTGAAAGAGGTGAGTTTTGAGGGCGGACTGGAAGGAGGAGAGAGAGTGTTTCTGACGGAGAGAGAGTGGGAGAGTGTTCCAGGTGGATGGACTGTGGACGGAGAAGGAGCGGGGGCCGAAAGTGTTAAGTTTGGTGCGAGGGATATGGAGGCGGAGAGGGTCAGAGGCAGAGCGGAGGGAGCGGGAAGGTGTGTAGGGGTGAAGTAAGTTGGAGAGATAGGCAGGAGCGCAGTTGTTCAGGGATTTGTAGCAGAGAGACAGAATTTTGTATTGGATGCGTTGGGGGATGGGGAGCCAGTGAAGGAGTTTGAGCAGGGGTGTGACGTGGTCGGATTTTTTCTTTCTGAGGACGAGGCGGGCAGCATTGTTCTGAACGCATTGGAGAGTGAAAATGGTGGAGTGAGGGAGGCCGGAAAGGAGAGAGTTGCAGTAGTCGATGCGAGATAAGATGAGAGAGACAGCAAGTTTGGTGGCAGCTTTGGTAGTGAGGTATTTTCTGATCTGACTGATGCGGCGGAGGTGGAAATAGCATGCCTGGGCCGTGGCGGAGACGAAGCCGGTCATGGACAGAGAGGAATCGAGGATAACGCCGAGGTTCTTGGCCGAGTCAGAGAGGGAGATGGGGGTGCTATCGAGTTGAAGGTGGAGAGAGGGAGGGAGCTGGGAGAGTTTCTGGTGAGTGCCTACCAGCATGGCTTCCGTTTTGTTGTCGTTCAGTTTTAGCTTTTTGCTGTCATCCAGTTTTTCACGTCTTCGTAGAAGTCAGCCGTGCGAGTCAGTAGTGACTGAGTGTTGTCGAGTTTGTCTTTGTCTAGCAGTTGTGAGTCGTCAGCATAGAGGTGGTGGTGTATGCGGTGAGACTGGATGATGTTGGACAGAGGAGAGGTGTAGAGTGTGAAAAGGACCGGGCCCAGGACGGACCCTTGTGGAACTCCGCAGACTGGGTTGGAAGAGACGCCGTTCAGATGGTGACGGACTGCTGTCTGTCGGAGAGGTAGGAGAGAAACCAGGAGTGAGCAGAGTCAGTGATGCCAAAGGAGTGGTGGAGTCGGTGGAGGAGGATAGAGTGGTCTATAGTGTCAAAGGCGGCAGAGAGATCGAGTAGTGTAAGAAGAGAGATGTTGCCCGAGTCGGTGGAGAGAAGCAGATGGTTTAAGATATGTAGAAGGGCTGTTTCAGTGCTGTGATGTTTGCGATAGGCAGACTGGAATGGACTGAGGAGGTTGTTGTCGGTGAGGTGGAGGTTGATGAGCTGGTTGAGAACAACCTTCTCAAGAAGCTTGGACAGGAAAGAGAGATTGGAGACTGGGCGATAGTTCTTGAGTTCGTTTGGGTCGAGGTTGTGTTTTTTGAGGAGAGGACGGACGATGGTGGACTTGAAGATATCGGGGACGGAGCCGTTTTCTAGAGATGTGTTGATGATGTCGATAATGAAGGGCATAAGTTTTGGAAGGCCGTCACGGTAGATGACGGAAGATCAGTACCACCTTCATTGCCGATGTTTCTCTTCCCGACTATGATGCAAAACTGCTGCTAATGCAAGCACATCATCATCACTGTCAAAACTAGCAGCCATTTTGCCAGAACAGGAAGCTGTTTATGACCTTGATCTTCGGTTCAAACCTGTCGGCAAAAAAAAGTCGGGGAATGTGTGGCAGTGCACACTTTTTTGTAGTCCGGCCTGATCACACTCCGATTCGAAACTGCTCAGAAATCGGCCCTCAAAATCGGCATGTGTGGCGGGGCCTTTAAAACTTTAGAAAAGAAGTACCCAACGGAGAAAGAAACACGCTTAGAAAGACGGTACAACACAATTTATTAATATTTTGGGTAAATACCTTTGTCAAAATAGACAAACAAACAAACAGAGAGATTAGCCGCTACTTATCTTCATTGGCAGAAGGAATGTGGCCTGGCCACACGCTTGGCAGTCACCTTTTTGGTCTGGATTGCTTTAAAACTTTAATTTGCCGAGATGACAATACTTTGGGCGAGATAGCATATGGGTGGGTTGACCGACGACTGCTTCGCGATAGGTAATGCACACATTTTCACTTTCTTTTAGGCAGAAATTGTTTTAAAAATATACCGTGTCAATGACACAACTTTATAATGCGTTTGATACACATACGAAACTTATCATATAACTTTACATTTTGCAACCTTGAAGAAAGGCCAACCTTGACCTTAGTCACCGGCGTCTTGGCAATTTCGTAGTGCCACTATTGCAGGAAGCCACTACAGTAAAATACTACGCCATCAAAATGGTAAGCGGCATGTCTCTGTTATGTGTTGAGAATTTGTCGTTTTGTGCCAGTGTACAACTGTAGATTGTGCCTTTTAATGTAGAACTTTCATTTTTTTTGGTCTAACGGGACAACGTGAGGGTGAGAAATGGGGGGGACTGACCTTGACTGTGCGAGGCAGTGTCTGCTGGTGCGGTCTCCTTGGGGTCGTTTTACAATGTACACCCCGTGAAGAAAAATAAATAAGTAAATTTTTTTTTTTTTTAAACCCACCATGTTTCTGTCAAGTTTCCTTATTTAGAAAGTGCATGTCTCAACTGCATATTGTGCAAAATATATTCTTATGAGCATAAAATAATGTCCTTGCCCATTGCTTGATGTAGCAGGAAAATAAATACCAAAATAGTGCGTTAGTAATTAATGAGTAAATTAGCAACGGCAAGCAGGGATCCTGTTTTCGCAACAGCTTTAAGGGTCTGTAGACCCCAAAGTGTAAATTGTAGAGGGTACACAGACCCCCCCCCCCCCCCCCCCCCTCCCAATCTCGGCATAATATAAAGGGTGAGAAATTTGATTTAAGAATACTGCATCATTTGTAATTTGTTGTTGTTTTTTAATATGGTGACCCATTTCGCTCTCTCGCTTCTTTAAATGAGTTTAAATTACAGTATGTCACCAAAAGACAGTTTATTTTACACGACAAACTAAACTGCAAGGGGAAGAAAACCACACATCCAAAACCCCTCCCAATAAACGCAATGAACGGCAAAGCAATGCTAAATTGCTAGAATAACCTGCCATTGCAACAAGAACAATGAAATGTGGCCATCTGGATACAACCCATTTCCTAGAGATGCCATAATGTGCTTAAAGTTACACAAGGTCTTTAAAGACAGTGTTTTCACAGGATTAACCAATCCAAACCGTACGGGAAAGAACACTACACATCCCATCCATGAGTAAATAGGATAATGTATTGTGTTTACATCTGCAATACATTTGCTGCTGGTCATGAAATGAATAAGTCACTCCTGTCACTGCTAACAGTAACAACGTGTTTTAGATGCATATGAGTGTTTGCATCCATCTTACATCTATGTATCGGGGAGAGGGGCACGGGGGATATTGTTTTGTGACATGTTTAAGCTGTAAATATTGCACCTGATCTTTCGTCACAATGGAAACTTCATCAGATTTTGTAGAACTGCTCCTAACAAGTAAACGTTGGCCTTCAAGTTTATGTGCTGATGTCAAGATCATGTTTTCAATGTGGATAAACTGTAATCTGAAGCCATGTTCAAGGACAAGGTTAAGGGCATACATGAACCTCCTGAATGGACTCAAGGGCACTATAGACATACTGTTTATCAGAGGTCAATCAGGACCAAAAAGGTGACTGCTATGCCTAAAGCGTGTAAAATGCAAAGAAGTACCCAACGGAGAAAGAAACACGCACGCTTAGAAAAGACAGTTACAACACAGTTAATATTCGTGTAAATTCCCTTTGTCAAAATAGACAAACATACAAATAGAGAGATCAGTGACTACTTTAACTTCATTTATCATTTGCCACATTCCTTCTGCGATAAATGAACTTGAAGATAAGTAGCCACTGGTCTCTCTATTTGTGTGTTTGTCTATTTTTAAAAAGGGTATTTACCCAAAATATTAATACATTGTGTTGTAAATTCTGTCTTTTCTAAGCGTATTTTTTACTAAGTTGGGTACTTCGTTGTTATAAGGGGTCACACTCACTTTTGCAAAACTGCATACACCAAATGCAATACTGCCCCAAAATTGCGTATGATGTAACCTCACTTTAAAAAAAGGTCACCTGTGCTGAATAATCTTGCAAGACAATGTGGGCCAGTGACAGTCTGAGATCGACATCTTCACTGAGAGCACAAATATCAAATAGCAACCTAACAAAGGTCACTTGACCTTTGTTAGGTTGCTATTTGATATTTCTGTGTCTGAAAGTATCAGTCCTCTTCTCTCCTCACAGTCACTCACTCACACACACACACACACACACACACACACACACACGTATTGCAGTGCACAATACCATTAGCCACGGTGCAGTGTTGCCTATCGGGGTTTCCGACCAAAATCCAGCTTATGTTCTGTGTAGCCGTACATGCGGAAAATGTCCTTTTGTTTTGGGCAAGTTTTTTTTTCTTCTTGGCTTGACTTCGCGAACGAAGATTTTATAGGGGTTGCCCACGACGTCTGCAGGCCTGGGCAAGGTATGATCATGTCAAAATTGAGAGGAGACTGTTGTATGGTTTACTGGAATCACTGTGCTGGCTTCAGAAATATGAACAGCTTTCTTGGTAAAAACTCTCAGTCAGTTTTGATTTTTCGCTCAACATGGGATGAACATCACAGGCATCAGAACTGTCCGATTTTCGGCGATTTTCAGATTCTTCATGTGCTTAGTTAATAACACTTTTGACTTCTTATGTGCCAGGAAATGGCTTTAAATAACTCTACAATTCTTCAAAATCGCCGTTTTCAGATTTGTTTTGGGTGAACAGTTCTGATGCCTGACATTAGGTTGACCCACGTAAGAACAAGCAGAAACAGAGAGGTACCAGTGACTAGTACCACAGAGAATGACCTCTGAATGGATGTATTTGGAACAATAAAGTTGATTGATGATTGATTGACGCTTTGCTGGTGTTTGAGCAATGTCAGTTGTCACTGAAGGTCACTGACCCCCAAAGCTGGACTGACATTGACAATGTGCAACTGTGTTATTTAGCACTCGGGACACGCGCGCGCACACTGATTGTTGAATCGCTGATTTGTGCACCAACATTGTCTGACTTTAAGTGTCTTCAGTAATTTTGTGAAAACATCTGAACTTTAGCAAAAAGCATCTTGTTGTAAATTCTAATCAACAGATGCTGTGTTTATTCAGTGCTGGTAGGAAAAAGATTTGTAAAAAGGTGATAATAATATAACGGTGCTGACGGTCTCTCTCTTTGCTAAACAGCAGTAGGTTGCGATCACTAACAGTAACCCCTTCCTTTCCATCACCGCTTTTTACAGTGTTTGAAAAGGGTTCCCAAACATGTTTTGTGTCGATTGACCTTTTTAGGAAACTAATCATCATTCCTCATTCCTGCCAGATATTTTAGCAATGCCAAACGCATTTCGTTCTAACCAAAGACATGTTTTTGCATGATAATTATAGCAAACGCATACCTCTCGGACAACTGCATATAAAACGCAAGGTTTATTCTGTAAGTGCTATTCAAGTCTACTAAAAATGGACACTGCTAATAAATAGAATAAGCCAAAAGAAATTGATTGTTGACATTACAAAAAACAAAGATGTGCAGTTCAATTTGAATGATTGGTGTAACTCCATTGTGCAGGCAGTTCACTGTACTGTGCAGTCACCGCCATTTGCTGCATGGACAAGAGGGTTAATCATTACTTTTAACCCCCTGTGTATGCAGCCACAAGTACTTTGTTCAGTGCTAGTGGTTGTACACAGAAAGGGTTAACTCATTCGAGACATGCCACCTCCGGATACGCGGCTTATTCTGAGGCAGCACGCCTCGAAAGAGTTAAGGCTGATGTCAGATCCAGAGCGATTGCAGGTGTCTTCATGTTTAACCCCTCATTGACGTGCTTTTTGTCTGTCTACAGTCTGAACCAGTGAAAGTCTGTGTGACTGGCGCTGCGGGCCAGATTGCCTATTCCCTGCTGTACTCTGTCGCAAAGGGAGATGTCTTTGGGCCAAACACAGTAATGTACCTTTCACAATTTGTATTGAATTGCTTTTGCATATGGATTGAGAGGGAATGATCCTGTCAACTGGCAGAGGTGTCAGTGTCAATAGGACAACTAAGACTTTCCAATAAGAGGCATTGATCCTAATGAGCCCATGCAGCCTGTGGGGGATGAAAATGGTCGATGCCTCTTGGGTTGTATTGCTGTGGAAGTGTCTTGTAGTTGTAGGGTTCCCACTGGCAGTGCTATATGACACTTATGCAGCTTTGATGCTGGGCATCTTGAATGAGTTAAAATTAAATGGTCATCTTATTGTTACTACTAGTACTACATGATGATTTATGTTGGTGAATGGACAAGTGTGAATGACTGATTCACAAATGCTGACAATTTTTAGGAATGAAGAAACTTGTTAACACATTTTACCCCAGGACCAAAATCCCCACATTTTGAAGTTGTCTTCTGAAGGACAGTATTACAATTCTAGACAGATTGAACATGATAGTTCCAGGGTGGTGCCCGAATAGCTTAGTGCCTAGGGGCCAAGCTATTCTGGCACCACCCTTGAACTATCATGCTGGATCGCTGTCTTGCTGTGGTTGGTGTATTGGGGCTGAATGAGTTAATACGGCCAGAGGTTCTGTGTGCTATCAAAAACACTATCTGTCACAATGTTACTCGATCACATCAAGTTCTGTACTTCTTTACTTTTTCTTATTTGTTTCACTTATGATGGCTATATTTCACGTTTTTCCTGTGTTGCTAGCCAATCATCTTGACCCTGTTGGACATTGCTCCAATGGAGCAGGTGTTGGGTGGTGTGGTGATGGAGCTGATGGACTGCGCCATGCCTCTCCTGAAGCGTAAGTTAATCCTGTGTTCAGAAGGCTAATCTATTTCTGGCTAGGTGAGCACTGCGAGTCAAGCTTTTTACAGTCTCTTGAGCCAGAAAATACGGGTTTTGACAATTTCAATTTTTAAAAAATATAGAAAGAATCCAACATGTTTCTGCTTCATGTGTAGCTGACCCACTGTCAGATCCAGTTTTTGTGATCGAAGCTCTAGCTCTCTTGTCGGCCCACAAAAGGTTAGCTTGTTCCAACTCTTATGTGCATTTGAGCCTGTTTCAAAGCAAAATGTCATCCTGCAATTGATGGACAAGCCATAATTATAATGTCTGTTACTGGTGGAGGCGTTTGAAAACTTGCAGCCAGTTGATACAGATGATGTAAACAATAAGTGGGGTGGGAATGGTTGTTACTGATGATGAAGCTGTTCAGGAGTTTCCATTTCCTGCTGCAGTGCGTGGGGGATAGATGGGTTAGATAATCAACAGTACATATATATATATATATATATATATATATATGAACGTTTCTGGCTTTGTCTGACTTAGTTTTTCAAGGAATAGATTGTGCTGTGTATAAATTGTGGGATTTTTTTTCACATATTCTTGTAGGTCTTTTTAAAAGTAAAACGAGTCAGTTTTGTGAAACGTTTATTTGAAGAGTTTCTTTGTGGCGCTGTTGACTTTGACGTGTTGATTTTTCTACAATGGCAATCGTTGAATACAGGTAGAATATGTGGCTACTGATTGATACCTTTTGTTGATGTGTTGTTTTTTTCCAGAGGTGATCCCCACATGCGACGAGAAGACCGCCTTCGAGGGTGTGGATGCTGCGTTCCTTGTTGGTGCCATGCCTCGCCGTGAGGGTATGGAGCGCAAGGACCTCCTTGCGGCCAACATCAAGATCTTCAAGTCTCAGGGCCAGGCCCTGGACCAGTGGGCCAAGAAGACGGTCAAGGTCGTCGTGGTGGGCAACCCTGCCAACACTAATTCCCTGATCTGCAGCCGCTACGCACCTTCTATTCCCAAGGAGAACTTCTCCTGCCTGACGCGTCTTGACCAGAACCGCGCTCAAGCACAGGTAAAGATGAAAAAACAGTGAAGAACAAACTGCATTTTTGGATAGAGGAAGTCGATATATTAAGCTTGACGAGCTGGGGGGGGGGGGGGAGGGAGGGGGGGTGGTAGTCTGGAGTCAGAAGGATGGAAGAAAATGGGAAAACGAGCCACTACTAATTTACTATGAACCGGTCTCTACCATGGAAAGGGGTTGACTGGGGGACTTCAAACCGGCTCAGTCTAATTAATGGTCCTTACAAAGTCAAAAACTTTCACAAGAGCTTTCAAAACACTGTACGCTCGTTCCAGCACATAGATTGACCATGACAGCTCAAGGTCAGCAGTGACTGATCAGCCTGGCACCTTGGCTCAAAGATAAAGGGGCACTAAACATTAGCCAACATAAACAATCCTTTTGCTGCAGTTGGCCACAAACTAGCAGTACCTATGCTAATGTCTTCATGACACAGATCTTTATATGCCACTGCTAGGATTGGGGACCAACACAAGTTCTGAGTCTTGCCACTTGTAAATCTACATCTGTGTTTGTGGCATGAAGGGGGTGACCCAGTGTTCAGTGATACACTGAACAGTCCTAGAACCAATGTCTATAGATTATGGCACCGCTACCTCGCATCTCTTTTCGTTTAGCTGTTTGGTGTCACACGCCTGTTGACGACGCCTCGCTCGACTGGCCACAGATTGAAAGGCATTTTGTACATTTTGACCCGCCCTTCTGACATGTGGAAGGTAGCACTTTCACACAAATAACTGCTAATGACAACTTCTTTTTTCGTCAACGTTATTTAACTCATTCTACCCCAAGACCAAAATCCTTAAATGTTGCCGCTGTCCTCTGAAGACTGCATTGCAGTGCAGGACACAGATCGACCATGATAGTTCAAGGGTGATGCCACAAGGGCGCCAAGCTATTGTGGCATCACCCTTGAACTATCATGGTCGATCCTTATCTTGCTGGGGTGTGTCTGGGGTAGAAAGAGTTAAGCACTTGCTAATGTGTTTTGTTTGAAGTCGCCACCGATAGGAGTAATCCAGGTAACCCTCTTAATCCCACGGCCACATTGCCAAACTGCTGGAGGAGGCATCTGTCGACTATGTACCTGTTGTAGGAGATGGATTGATCGGAGGAGGCATCTGTCGACTATGTACCTGTTGTAGGAGATGGATTGATCGGAGGAGGCATCTGTCGACTATGTACCTGTTGTAGGAGATGGATTGATCGGAGGAGGCATCTGTCGACTATGTACCTGTTGTAGGAGATGGATTGATCATGATAATTCAAGGGTAGTGCCAGATGAGCTTGGCACCTGCTGCAGAGTCACGTGGCTAAATGGGTTAAACTGACAGCCAGTGGGATGTCTCATGTATTGTATCACAACGGTGAACAACTTCCACCTGAGACAAACCTAGACTTTCAGTATTCATTGTGTCACAGGGCCCTTCATGCATAATCTTTAAGTGGAGGAGGAGGATATGGATCAACCATGATAGTTCAGGGGTGGCGCCAGAATAGCTTGTTGCCTATAGGCACTCTCACTGTTATTTTCTCTTTTTTCCCTCCCTCTTTTCTCTGTACATGGCTTGCCATATCATTGGTCAAGAGTTTTTTTATATCGAATGTTACCCCCCTTGTGCATTTAGCCACCAGTCTTGTTTAACCCACTTAGCCCTGTGACCCTGCAGCAGGAGATGGATTGATCATGATAATTCAAGGGCAGTGCCAGATGAGCTTGGCGCCTTCAGGCGCCAAGCTCATCTATTATCATGAGCAATCCATCTCCTACAACTGGTACATAGTCATTAGATGCCTCCAAAAGTTTGAATATGCGACCGTGGGGTTAGGAGGGTTAACTTCCTTTTTGTGGCTGCATGCATTTAACCCAACACACTGTAGAAGGAGATGGATCAACCATGGTAATTCAAGAGTAGTGCCAGATTAGCTTGCCATGATAATTCAAGGATAGTGCCAGATTAGCTTGGCACCTGATGGTGTTGAGCTAATCTGGCACTACTCTTGAATTATCATGCTTGATCCATATCCTGCAAGTGCAACTGGTCATAGTTGTTATGTGACACCTTATATAGGAAATGCAGGCCATAGGGTTAAATGAGTTAACATTTGTTGGATATTCTCGCAGATTGCAGCCCAGCTCGGCATCGCCAACTGGTCATAGTCGTCATGTGACACCTTATATAGGAAATGCAGGCCATAGGGCTAAATGGGTTAAACGTTTGTTTGATATTCTCGCAGATTGCAGCCAAGCTTGGCATCGCCAACAGCGATGTTAGCAACGTGATCATCTGGGGCAACCACTCCTCCACCCAGTTCCCAGATGTGCGTCACGCCAAAGCCCTAGTCAACGGCAAACAGGTCCCCGTGCCAGAGGCGGTCAAGGATGACAGCTGGATCAAGAACGATTTTGTCTCTGTAAGAAACTAGTATACCACATTTCATATTTCAGCCTGCAAAAAGAAATTTGAATAGTATTTTCTTAATTACTTACTTACGCCTGTCACCCCTACCCGGGTATAGGCCGTCGACGAGAGACCTCCAGCAACTCCTGTCCTGTGCTTCTCCTTCGATTCTACTCCAGGTGGTTCCCAGTCTCTTGATGTCTGCTTGGAGGTCTCGACGCCAGGAGTTTCTCGGCCTACCTCTTTTCCTCTTTCCCTGTGGGTTCCATGACAATGACTGCCTAGTGATACTGGAAGCTGGCTTTCTCAGACTGTGACCGATCCATCCCCATCTTCTTCGCCCAATTTCATTCTCTGCTGTTATCTGCTCTGTTCTCTCCCAGAGTCTGACGTTGCTGATCTTCTCTGGCCAGTGGATTTTCAAAATTCTTCTAAGGCAACTGTTCATGAAGGTCTGTACTCTGTTGACTGTGGTTTTTGTCAATCTCCAAGTCTCTGCTCCATATAAGAGAACTGCTTTTACATTGGAGTTGAAAATCCGGACTTTGGTGTGTTGTGACAGCTCTCTGGAGCTCCACACTTTTTTCAACTGGAGAAAGGCTGCTCTGGCTTTACCGATTCTTGCTCTGACATCTGCGTCAGTGCCGCCTTTTTTGTCTATGATGCTCCCGAGATAGGTGAAGGACTCCACCTCCTCCAACGGGGTGCCAGCAAGCAAGACTGGTTCTTCCCTGGTTGCGTTCAGCCTCATTGTCTTTGTTTTCTGTTTGTGAATGGTGAGGCCCACTTGGGACGAGATGTCAGCAAGCCTCGTGGTCTTGTCCTGCATTTGTTGATGAGTGTGGGACAGTAATGCCAAGTCGTCTGCAAAATCGAGGTCGTCAAGCTGTGTCCACAGTGTCCACTGTATTCCACTTCGTCTGTGCTCTGTGGTCATCTTCATGACCCAGTCTATGGCCAGTAGGAAGAGGAACGGAGACAGCAGACACCCCTGCCTGACACCGGTTCTGACCTGGAGCTCCCTGGTGAACTGCCCTTTGTGGATCACGCGACATGTCATGCCATCGTAGCTGCTCTTGATCAGGCGGACGAGCTTTGTGGGTACACCGTAGTGTCATAGGAGTTTCCACAGAGTCTCTCGGTCCACACTGTCAAATGCTTTCTCATAATCCACAAAGTTGACGTACAGCGGGGAGCTCCACTCCAGAGACTGTTCCACGATGATGCGGAGAGTGGCGATCTGGTCTGTACATGATCGGTTCTTCCTGAATCCTGCTTGCTGGTCTCTCAGCTGGGGGTCAACGGAGCTCTTCATTCTCTCCAGGATGATCCTGTTGAAGACCTTTCCTGGTACTGACAGCAAGGTGATTCCTCTGTAGTTGGAACACTTGCTGAGGTCGCCTTTCTTGGGAAGCTTGATTAGGTACCCCTCCTTCCAGTCCGCCGGCATCACCTCCTCTTCCCAGATCTTTCCAAACAGTGGGTACAGCATCTCCACTGTTGTCTCTAGGTCTGCTTTCAGAGACTCCGCTGGGATGCCATCTGGGCCTGCTGCTTTGCCGTTCTTCAAGAGTGCCACTGCTTATTGTTTTCTCAAAACACATTACCGATGGTATTACACTTAGGAAATGGCTCTTAGCTGGCCTAATTTTAGCCAAATTTGGTTGTGTCCGTATAAGGGGGGTGTTGGCAGGAGTGGGGCGCCATAGACCATGCCAAACCCGAATAGCCTCCCCTTACTCACATCCGGTACAAGGTTACCCAGCATACCCCAGTTTTAGTTCTTAGCTGGCAGAAGTAGGTTGTGTCTGTTCGAGCTCCGCTTTGGTTCTTGGCCGGTCGTTTTCGACCTTGACTGTTAGTTCGTCGGAACTTGAACTGTGGAGAGGGTGGCGTGACTGGGGGTAGTAGTGCTCACGCTGTGCCGCCTCGTCGACCTGTGTGTTCTACGGGCCTACGGCTTGTACCATGGAGACTGTGACTTGCGGCTTCCGGACGCTGCTTCGGCCTGCGCTCCGACCCGGTCGTGCTGTGTGGCGTGCTGTTACGATATGGTGATACGTGGGTTTGCTCCTTTTTCCACCATGGCCAGGTAATATCTCGGTGAATGCCCTCGACCGGCGCCCTTGGGTGGGAAGGAGCGCCGAGCGTCGGCACGCGCTGTACACTCGTTTGATTCGACTACATATTCAATTATGTCCGATTCGCCAGCGCGCGCGCGTTGTTATTGCGTGACCTTAGAGGCCACGCTCGCTCTTTCATCTTGTACCCTCTTGTTGCAGTAACTAGGTTCGTATCTGCACGATGTGTGGTGACTTTCAGGGCCCCTCGGACGAGCATGCGGAGGGCCTTCCCTGAGCAGGATGCGAGTCGACCCGCACTGGGGAGGTGTCCGCCTCATGACTGGAAGAGAGATGGTTAAAGCTGGGGGGCTTACCTCCGTTTGCGTCCAACTCTATCAGAGGTCGGCCGACAGAGATGCCCAAGATTAACAAGGAGGGACCCAAGTCAGAAACAGGGACTTCGTTGTCCCGCACAGAGATAGGGACTTCGTTGTCCCGCAGAGAACGTACGACGCCTCAAGTCAGAAACAGGGACTTCGTTGTCCCGCACAGAGATAGGGACTTCGTTGTCCTGCAGAGAGCGTACGACGCCTCAAGGCAGGAACAGGGACTTTGTTGTCCCGCACAGAGATAGGGACTTCGTTGTCCCGCAGAGAGCGTACGACGCCTCAAGTCAGGAACAGGGACTTCGTTGTCCCGCACAGAGATAGGGACTTCGTTGTCCCGCAGAGAGCGTACGACGCCTATCCGAGATCGCCAGGCATTGATGTCCGAGATTACAAGGTGCGACCCAAGTCAGCAGCAGGGACTTCGTTGTCCCGCAGAGAGCGTACGACGCCTATCAGAGATCGCCGGGCATTGATGTCCGAGATGAACAAGGTGGGTCCCAAGTCAGAGGCAGGGACTTCGTTGTCCCGCAGAGAGCGTACGACGCCTATCAGAGATCGCCGGACACTGATATCAGAGTGTAACAAGGCGAAACCCAAGTCCGAAGCGGGGACTTCGTGGTCCCACAGAGAGCGTACCACGCCTATCAGATCGCCGGGCAGTGACACCTGGCAGGGACAAGCTGGGACCCAAGTCAGAGCAGTGGCTTTGTTTCCCCACAGAGAGCGTACCACGCCTATCAGATACCGGGCAGAGACGCCTGACAGCCACAAGGTGGGACCCAGGGCACAAGCAGTGGCCTTGCTGTCCCACAGAGAGCGTGCGACGCCTATCGGAGATCGTGGACACGGAAGCAGTGGCTTGGTTGCCACATCCCTCATACGAAACGAATAAGTAGTGGCTGATTCTCTGTTTGTCTATTGACAAGGGGTATTTACCTAAATATTACTAAATTGCGTTGCTACCTTAGTGGCTTGGTTGCCCAGACCTGTTTACCATACACATGCGGCGTATTGAAGTGCACTATTTTGCTTGGGGTACACATACATGTACACGTTATACACAAATACACATTTGGAGAAACTGACAACTCACTGGCTTGTGAATAATACACATGTGAGTCCAAAGTACACACTTAGTCAGTTGAAAGTACACTGACTGCACCCAGGGGGTAAACAGGTCGACAAGTTGTCACTCAGAGAGCGGTCGGCGTCTATCAGAGCTCGCCTGACAGAGACGCCCAAGAGTAACAAAGGGGACCCCAATCAGAAGCAGTGCCTTGCTGTCCCACAGAGAGAGTATGTCGTCTGTCAGAGATCGCCGGACAGAGACGCCCAAGAGTATTAAGGTGGGACCCAAGGTGGTCCCGGACCAGTAAAGCACAAGATACCTTCTTCTGGGCTCTGGTCAGCAGGAGAGGTAGCTGACAACCTCTACTTGAATGGCTAAACCAATGATTCTTCCACCGGCCCGGGACCCGGCCTCAAGAGTGACCCGCTCCACTGTCCTTCCGCAGGCCAGAGTGGACAAGCAGCAGGTGGACAGAGCAACAAGGTGGGGCCCATGTCAACGGCAGTGACCTAGGCGCCCCGGCCCAGTAAGCTTGTAGTCGCTGACTGCGGAGGGCTGGCGTCGACTACCGAACCTACGATGCTTCCAGTCCCGGGCCAGACGACAATTCATAAAAGGACATGCAGAAGCGACTGCTCGGCTTCTCAGGCTCAGGACAGTGACTAGTGTCTGTGAGAGCATGTGGGCGCGGTAGCGAACACGTATGAGTATGTACGTTTATCGTGGTGCGCGACACAGGGGTTAAAAGGTTGCTTTCCCAGCGGCTCAGCGGTTCGCCAGGCCGCTGGGACGCGACACCTATTATCCTTACAAGGTTAGATTCCTGGAACCTCTAAACCGATTTCTTTGCTTTGGGCAATAGAGATGAGAAAACAGAGGGGTATTCTGTCTCTCATATTTTAATCTAATTCAATAACTTGATTATCCCTTAAGGGCTATTACAATCAAATAGGGCTCATGCATTAAGCATTGATTAGTTTAATTTTTGTTACTAGGTTGGGCGCCCTCGCCCGGGCTGCTCACCAGTTTTCTATGGCTTGTGGCGACCGCAAGGGCTACAGGACCACTGCACTTCGCACTGCAAGATCCCGGCTCAGTGATGTTGGGCCACGCCTCGCCCCGACCATGCAGACGAGAGCCGCTCTAGATGCAGTGCAGAAGAGACGACCTCATGATGGGATCCGGGTTCCGGCATTCGCTCATGATCTTCAGTTCCCCTTCGGAAGCAGGGGCTCACCTCACAGAAGCCAGGGGTACGAGAGGAACAGGAGACGCCGTCCCAGTTCCATGGCTCGCTACGCAAGGGAAAGACGGGTGCTCCGAGTTATCGCCACCGTTCGGGGGAGCGGCCCCCTGAGACTACGTTGTTCCTTCCAAGTGCGGGGTCCGCCTTCGTTGGATCGCCGCCGGCCGGAGTTCCCCGGACTTTGGAGGGGTTGGACATCCCTTCTCCTGCGGGCGGGACATACGGTTCCCGCTGGACGCCAGAGGACGTCATTCGCCGTGGCTGGACGAGGTTAGCTTCTCTACGTCGCTACGCTCGCAGTTCCGAGAGGTCTTGCGTTCGCCGTCTACTGCGGAGATTTACAGGAGAGTCTACTCGGGCCTGGGACTAAGCAGGTCCCCTCATCGCGTCCAAGCATTTCAAGTCCCTGCCCCTTCTGATCGGCTTCTGTCTCCGCTTCAGGGCGCCGGTGGCTTCAGCTTGATCCTACTTTCTTCCGCTGCCAACGGTTGCTGCGTCCGTCCTAAACGATTACGCGCGACTGAGTGGAGAGTCGGCCACGCAGGGCACCGCGCAGTGGAGAACTTCTTGGCCCCCTGGGCAGACCGACAAGGAGGCTTACAAGGACTGTCGCTCAGCTGATTCACGCTGCGGGCACCGCCGGATGTAGCAGTCTTCTTAAAACACTGTGGACCGTCAGACAGGATTGGCAGGGACCACTCTTCCGCGGAGGCGCGGTTCGTCCGATGCACCGGATTGGGCGACTTACATCCGAGAGACGGAGGCGGCGACGTGACGCCATCGGCACACTCCTGTGAACGTCAGTGACAGCATACTCCAGGCGAGCGAGGGATAGAGGTCAGCGCGGGTGGAGGACTGGTCCGACAGACTTCACTGCGGACGCCGTCTTCATCGGGGGTATGCACACAGTTCTGATTTAGCTCCGCCTGAGATGTCTTGCAGCTAGTCGCATCATTTCCCCGACGGGGTGCTACTCTTCGCTTGGGCCTGGCCGTAGTCAGCGGTGACCAGGCACTCTTGTCGCCTCCTTAGACGACAGCTTCGGGACCTAGCGGAAGCGTTCGCTTCCCTGGGTGGCGGCGACTTGGAGTTCCGGCAGGCTGCAGCGCCGGACCGGAGCGGATGGACTTACCCTCGGTAGCGCCTTTAGGAAGTTACCATTCGGCGCTGTGGATCCTGCGGCCGGGGGCGCAAGTACAGGGAGTTAGACGGGGCAACTTGGCAGGAATTAGTTCCTGAGAGGTCGTTGCGCTCGGGCCTGTGGCAGTATGGTCGACGCAGCTCTTACACTAGACGGTAGATTGGAGCACAATCTTCGACTCGACACAAGTGCCTCGTCATCTCGGCAGATGCCAGACAAAGACCTGAGAGCAGCGGTGCGTCTCCAGGACCTGGGACAACTCGAGTTTTCGAAGTCGTAACCAGTTGGCAAGCCGGGCGGTAGGCTGGGATCATGCCCACTTCGCCGTCGACTAGAGGGCCGACGCTACGGGACAGGTACTACGTGTTTTCTTTGCCGGGATTCCGTCGAGGATGGAGTGCGTGGTCGTCCTGTTCGAGTGGGACTCCCAGTAGACGGGAGCTGGGCAGTGTAGGAGGGACTCTCAGTACCTTCTTCAGCTCTCTTAGGATGGATGACTTACTAGGGGATCACCGTTCAACCTGACACCTCCTCTGCTTGGAGAAGGAGGGCGTAATTGGGAGAGGCTAGTGCGCGGGAGGCCTGCCGCACGGGGTGGCGTCGCTGTGGCCAGATCTTCCAACTTCACTGCTCGCCATCGAGTTTAAAAGCCGGGTTATCCGCTTGGTTGTCCGCCATTACTTGTTGCAAGTTGGTGGATGTAGGTGCGCACCCGGAGATTGGGCAGCAAGCCCCCTACCACAGAGGCTTCCTACTGCGGCCGTGGGTGCTACCGAGACAACCCGCAGACCCTCAACCACTCGAGTTGCGAGGGTAGACGACGAGCGCTGTGTGACGGGAATGACGATAGCCTTCTTCCTTCCGATCTTGACGAAGCCCCAGCTGGCAGAGTCCTTCCTCGGGGTTTTTCATCTCCTAAGGACGGCCCCCCTTTTCGCCGTTCGGGACTTTTTAACCATGGTCACCGACTCCTACAGGCGATTTCGCTCATCAGACCCGGGTAGCTGCAAACCTCGCCTTCGGAGGCTCCCTTCGCTTGGGAATGCCCAGCTGTGCTGCGCAGGGACCAAGATCTACCTTGGGGGCTTACGGGATCTCAACCTCGTCCGTTGGAACCCGGCGCATGACGCGCCGGACGGATGTTTCAAGGAAGAGAACTGCAGGGCAGTCCTTGACTCAACCTCCAGGCTCAGTACTACGCACGCTGTCCCCACACCCGGGGGGCTGGCAGTGCCAGTCGACCGGTTCATGCTACAGCTACCTGAAACATCTGCCTGGACGAGACGCGGCCTACGTGACGGCGACAGTTGTTTCGCCCTGCGCGTGTTGGACGCCACCCGGGAGAACAGACTTCAGAATCCGGGGACAGCCTAACCTCTTCCAGGGTCAGTATACGTACGCGCTGTTGTCACACACACACAGATTGCTGGCAGTTACGGACGGAAGGCGCCGTGCAACTACTAACGGTACCAGCATTCAGGGCCAAATCGTGGTCACCTTGGCTGTCCTACAGTCGCTGACTGTCCGCCGTACGAGTGTCCGATTCCACTCAGTAGACCAGACAATAGCAACCGGTGAGAGCCTTCCGTGTGTACCTGCGCCGGACCAAGCTGGCGCAGGGGACGCACACACCTGTTTTCTCCCTCTGTCCACAGGTAGACGGGATTCTCAGCCCAGACCTGCTCCTCCTGGTTCCGGGGAGTTATCCGCCCGGCCTCCCCGGACGTTGACCTGTTGATGCCACATGTTGCACATCAAGGCGCACGAGGTCAGAGCCATGCCCGCAAGTCCTGATGCGACAGCACCGGTGCAGTCAAAGACTTGTGGCGGCTATGAGATGGCGAGCGGAGTCCACTTCGCCCGCTTCTACCTGAGGGACCTCTCTTCCCAGCGCCAGAACCTCTCGCTGGTGGGAGACACCGCAGCAGCGCAACACTCCCTCCCGGCGCCCTAGGTATCTTAGCTAAAATTATCGGGAGTGTGCTGCAGGAGGGCGAGTTTGTGGGCAATGTGGTTGGCAGTAGGGGCGCTATAGCGGCACCCACCTCCTCTTTGTGATTCTTCCTAAGTGTAATACCATCGGTAATGTGTTTTGAGAAAACAAATGAATTTTTCAATTAAAATGCATTTTTTTGAAAAATACTTACCGATGGTATTACTCGAAGGTCCCTCCCTCCGGCCCCGCTTGCCGCAGTTCGCTAAGAACTAAACTGGGGTATGCTGGGTAACCTTGTACCGGATGTGAGTAAGGGGAGGCTATTCGGGTTTGGCATGGTCTATGGCGCCCCACTCCTGCCAACACCCCCCTTATACGGACACAACCAAATTTGGCTAAAATTAGGCCAGCTAAGAGCCATTTCCTAAGTGTAATACCATCGGTAAGTATTTTTCAAAAAAATGCATTTTAATTGAAAAATTCATTTTTCTTAATAACACCATGATATCAGTGGATACATTGGCTTTATTATTTTATAGTCTTCATCAGACAAAGTTGCCACGTGAACATCTTTGGAATGGGCAAGGGTTGTTTGGTGCACTGTTGTCGCTTTGACAGGAGCGTGTGTTCGCAGCTCCTAGTCCTGGTGACAATTAGTGTATTGGTATTAATCTGTTCAGTGCCAAGAACAAATTTGAACACCACTCAGCTGCAAGAGGTATAGTTCCTTTGAGCCACCGCCTTTGCGGGGGCTAATGATGATCTATGCCTCTTGTTGACACCACTTTGCATCTATGTTCCTGAGACAGCGAGGGTTGTGTGGTGTTGCATTAACAAAGATTGCACAGTCTCCGTCAACTGGCACTGAACGGGTTAAACCTAGCTGAACACTGCAAACATTGAACATTACAGGGTAAAAGAAACCCACATTAACTGAACACTACAAACATTGAACATTACAGAGTAAAAGAAATCCACATTAACTCATTCTACCCCAGACACACCACAGGAAGATAAGGATCGACCATGATAGTTCAAGGGTGATGCCAGAATAGCTTGGCGCCTATGGGCGCCAAGCTATTCTGGCATCGCCCTTGAACTATCATGGTCGATCTGTGTCCTGCACTGCAATGCAATCTTCAGAGGACAAAGGCAACATTTGAGGTTTTCAGTGTTGGGGTAGAATGAGTTAATTTGGACATGTTTGCTGTTTGTTTAGTCTGGCTGTCGTATATATCCACACTTGCCCCCATCTTTTGTCTTTGTGCTACAGACAGTGCAGGTTCGAGGAGCCGCGGTGATCAAGGCCCGTAAACTGTCCAGCGCCATGTCTGCAGCCAAGGCCACTGCCGATCACATGCGCGACTGGTGGTTCGGCACCGAGGGCGTGAGTACACTGATCCCACTCAGTCCCAATACGCTACCACAATGTGTGGATCAACCATGATAGTTCAAGGGTGGTGCCGGAATAGCTTGGCAGGTGTCAAGCTATTCCGGCACCACCCTTGAACTATCATGGTTGATCCTGGTGCCTGGTCCAACTGTGTGCTAAACTTTAGCATAGCCTTCATAAGAAAATCCTTATTTTTTAAGTCCCTTCAAGTTCTATTTATAGAAGGGACTTTTTAGGACGGGTCGCGGTGGGGCGAATTTAATAGCATGTCCATGATGCCAAAGGCGGGCAGGCTAAACCTCTAACAATTGAAGTAACAAGATAAAAATTACATCATGTCTAGTTACGCTAACCTCGCTGCTGAACGTACATTTGGTGCATAGCGCCGTATGTATGTATGTGTGTGCGTATGTATGTAAACAAGAGAATCTCCGATATTTCTGTACACACAAGCTTGAAACGTGGCGAAATACTTTCTTAAGTGGGTGGCTAAGAGAGCCTCTGAGCATATTGTAATTAAATGTCTCATTGACGACATAAACAACCGTTTATAGGAAGTCGGTTGACCCAGATTACAGTCCATAATTTTTGTCATATTTACTTGAACTTTTGCAAATAGCTAGTTTGGATAAAGACGTTGGATGAGTTCGTTAGCCAGCTTTGTATCCTTTCAACTTCTTTAGTAAAAATTAATTCTTTTCAGAAAAGAATTAAAACACTAAAAAAAAACTTGACTTCTAGGGAAAGTCAGTGGCGGTGACGTAAAAGAGGCAACTTTGTCACCACACAGACACTGACATGTATCTATCTATCTATCTATCTATCTATATCTATCTATCTATATCTATCTATCTATCTGTCTGTCTGTCTGTCTATCTATCTATCTATCTATATCCCGTAGTCTTGCTGACTGATGACTTGGCAACCAGCTCCCTCCATTCCAGATAAGCTGGACACTGACATAATACTCTAAATATGACATCATTCTCTCTCGCGCGTGCGGCTCTCTCTCTCTCTCTCTCTCTCTCACACACACAAACGTGTGCATCTCCAGGAGGAATAGATCCTCATGCACCCTCCAGGCGCATGAGGATCTATGCCTCTTGGAGATGTTTGGAGCGTGCATGCATACACTAACACGCACACATTCATCGACATTGACGCGCTTTCAGAAGAGCATGCAGGTGACCCGTGTACTTAGTATATCATGTAGCTAGGGAAAATCAACTTGCTTTCACACAAATTATATCAAGACTGAAATTGTACAGTGAAATTATAGTTTTGTCACCATTTTCTCAAGCCTATGAAGCGAAAGTGAAACAAACTCATATCATGAAAAATATTAAATTATGTAAAAACTAAAACTTACGTCATGACAAATGACGTTTGACAACAATTACGCTTATGTCCTGCGCCATTTTATAGAACTCACTGACGCATTAGCAGATCTGCGAGACTTTTTCAATAGGAGATAATTCAACATCAGAATCAGGTCAAAGACAAGAGGTAGAGACCATTGACAGTGAGGACAGCTCTCATATAGAAGGGACTTTGTGGGTTATGGTTCATCCCATCTTGTTTATTTTAATTTAACCATGGGGCTCCATTTTAGTGAAATAATTTATACAGCTTTGGCTCATGTGCCAAGCAAAAGTGTCTATGGTCTGGTTGTTCATCCGTCATTGTCCGTGGTAAAGTATTGTTGGCATTTTCTCTGAAACTATTCAGGCCACAGTTTTCTAACTTGGCCCAAGGATACTTTGTGGTAAGACCTTTCTAAACATACATGTATCAATTTCATTGACCTCTCTCAAAGGTCACATGCACAGGGGATCAGGAACTAGGTCCCAAATACCCATATTTTGACCCAAATTTTTTTTCACAAATGCTATTCACAACTTTAAACCCAAGCTTGGTACAAAGATACCTTTCTATGCATACTAATTTGGATGACCCCTCGGAAGGGCGAAGGGTCACAAGAGATCAGGAAATAGGTCACAAAGAGCTATTTCTTGACCTCCAACAATTGTTTTTTTCAATACTATTTACAACTTCAAACCCGCACTTGGTCTAGGGTCACAAGAGATTAGCAAATTATTTGCAAAAAGTAGAAATTTATCTTTACTAGCACGTCTGCTAAACTTTTTAACCAAACTTGACAGAAAGGTAGCTGATAAAACCTTTCTATGCATACTAGTTTGGTTCACTACTCGCAGAGGTCATTTGAGATTGACCAAAGTGTGAGAAATGCTTACATTACTTGGATCAATCATATACGTGAGCCACAAGGGCTTTGCAATTCTTGTTTTAACCTATTTAGCCTCAAGGTCCCATTTCCTACATTTTGGAGGTGTCGCCTCTCAACTATGTACCAGTTGCTGGAGATGGACTGACCATGATAATTCGAGGGTAGTGCCAGATTAGCATGGCGTCTAATGGCGCCAAGCTCATCTGGCACTACCCTTGAATTATCATGGTCAGTCCATCTCCTGCTGTGGCATTTCAGGGCTAAAAGGGTTAAACACCGTTCTTCAGCTCAGTACTTTCCACTTTGCACAGGATCGCTGGGTGTCGATGGGCGTGTTCTCCAAAGGGGCGTACGGCATTCCCGAGGGGGTCATGTACAGCTACCCTGTGCGCATCAAGAACAAGCAGTGGACCATCGTGGAGGGCCTGGACATCAACGATTTCGCCCGTGAAAAGATGGACATCACTGCCAAAGAGCTCCTTGAAGAGAAGAAAATGGCTGAGGAAATATGCGATCAGGCCTGACTTGATTCGCGGCTGTAACGGTCGATAGAATGGAAGGCAAAACTGACCCCTCTTGACTGCTTTATCTGTGGGAGGGACACCGCCAAGGTCATTCTGAAGCTAGCAACAACTCTTCAACAGCTTTTGGCTCTCTGTGGCGTGTTCGGTGGAGGGGAATCCTGCTGGTATCACCTGCACCAAACGTGAAACAGAAAGCCAAAGAGCTGATGGCCAGCGTCTGTCATAACAAGATGACATAGCTCAAAAGTATTCCTGTAAATTTCCAGCTTGCTTGGACTTGCACTATTATGTGATGCAAGCATGTGGACTATTTCTGTAGGCTTGTGTTCACAGATTCTGTTGCGAGTCAAGTGTTGTCTGTGCTTTTCTGTAGGCCCTTCTTTGTGGGACTTTGGTTTACTGTCCGCTGGAGCTTAGACATTACTGTGGTGTATGAAACAAATAGTACTTGTTATTATTTTTTTCGGTCTGTGGACCATCTTTCATGAGACTTTTAACCCTTTTAGCCCGGGGGCCCTGAAGCAAGAGATGGATTGACCATGATAATTCAGAGGTAGTGCCAGATGAGCTTGGCGCCTGAAGGCGCCAAGCTCATCTGGCACTACCCTTGAATTATCATGATCAGTTCATCTCCCACAACTGGTACACAGTTGTTAGATGATGCCTGCACAAGTTTGCAAATGTGGCCATGGGGATAAGAGGGTTAACTCCCTTGTACTCGTAGCCTATGGTACTATTTACGGTGCCTGTGGCTGCATGCAGGCGTGGATGACTATATGTGTGCTGTGTCATTGCTAGGGAACATATTATTTAGTTAGATAAGATTATTTTGTACAATGTACAAATGTGTAGTTCATTTCAGAATGTGTAGAAGTCTTAAGTTGTCTTTCCATCATATTTATGTCAGCTGTAAGTTTGGAAGATGTGTAAACAAAGAGTAAGTCTATGAGCAGCTTACCGGGTACCGGAGATGACATTTTTCCTTCCACAAGATTACATTGTAACCTTTTGCTCCAATTATTGTCAAAGTTTATTTCTGTCATTCTTTTCTGGCTTATGTTGTAAAACAGTGCAGTAATGTCAAACCGCTGTTTAACTCATTTGAGACATGCTGCCTCCAGATAAGTGGCTTATGCCGCGTATCCGGAGGCAGCATGTCTTGAATGAGTCATTATTTTCATTATTATTTAGGAGTAGTTTCAAAGTATGCTAGTAAACTGTCCAAAATCTATCATAATATGATCAGATGATTATCTCAGAGACTACTACATCCGTTTCCAATAAAGATAGATTTATCTTTCATCATTTATGTCCAGTAATTTAGATTGTTTCTCAACAGTGATACTTTTCTGTACTCCAGAACGAAAAATTTGATGTACATCATCTTTCTTACTACATGGACTGGCATAGATCTATCTCCAGCTTTGAATAACTCTGCTAGAGACATGTATTGGGAATACACAATAAAATACTGAAATTAATTTCTGTGGATGATGTTTAGTGTGTGTGTATGTGTGCATGCTTGAATGTGTCAGTATATTGTAGTTTGTGTGGACGTGCATGTGTAAGTCCGCATGTCTTTTAGTGATGGTTTTACTCCTTCCAAACTCGCTTGCTAGAGTCTAATGGGATCTGACACTCTACAGTCACACAAGACAAGACTAGCTTAGCTACAAGTACATAGACCTGGGGTGTGATGTTTTACTCCTTCCAAACTCGCTTGCTAGAGTCTAATGGGATCTGACACTCTACAGTCACACAAGACAAGACTAGCTTAGCTACAAGTACATAGACCTGGGGTGTGATGTTTTACTCCTTCCAAACTCGCTTGCTAGAGTCTAAAGGGATCTGACACTCCACAGTCACACAAGACAAGACTAGCTTAGCTACAAGTACATAGACCTGGGGTGTGATGTTTGTTCAACCCTTTTTATCCTGACACACTTTTGCTTGAAAAAAGTTTGACTGATAGTTCAAGGGTGGTGCCAGAATAGCTTGGCGCCAAGCTATTCTGGCTTAAAAAAAAGTGTGGAGTTCCAAAGAGCAGTCACAACACACCAAAGTCCGGATTTTCAACTCCAATGTAAAAGCAGTTCTCCTATATGGAGCAGAGGCTTGGAGATTGACACAAACCACAGTCAACAGAGTACAGACCTTCATGAACAGTTGCCTTAGAAGAATTTTGAAAATCCACTGGCCAGAGAAGATCAGCAACGTCAGACTCTGGGAGAGAACAGAGCAGATAACAGCAGAGAATGAAATTGGGCGAAGAAGATGGGGATGGATCGGTCACAGTCTGAGAAAGCCAGCTTCCAGTATCACTAGGCAGGCATTGTCATGGAACCCCCAGGGAAAGAGGTAGGCCGAGAAACTCCTGGCATCGAGACCTCCAAGCAGACGTCAAGAGACTGGGAACCACCTGGAGTAGAATCTAAGGAGAAGCACAGGACAGGAGTTGCTGGAGGTCTCTCGTCGACGGCCTATACCCGGGTAGGGGTGACGGGCGTAAGCAAGTAAGCAAGCTATTCTGGCACCACCCTTGAACTAATATGGTTGATCTGTCTCCTAATCTGTGCTGTAGCCTTCATAGGACAATAAGCAAATTTTAAAAATCGGCCCCAGGATGAAATGGATTAAATCGATGTAAGTAGTAACAGTTTTTGGGTACTGATATGCACATACCCAAACTGACAAACCTTGCATGGCCATATGGATGGTCACCATTGGTGTATTTCCAACCATTTAGCTGCAACGCACTACAGAAGCAGACGGATTTACCATGATAATTCAAGGGTAATGCCAGATTAGCTTGGCGCCATCACGACTTTGGTATCAATTTCAGCCCAATTAATCAAATTTCAAATATAAACGATTTGAATTTCCAAAACGTTAGTAACTCACTTGAGCTTGCCCTTAGCACCAGGTGAATGTTCTGTGTTTATGTACAGTGTGTGAGTGAATGCGCGTGTTTCACGTGAGTGTGCTTGTTGGGTTCAGTTCGCGGCGGCGCTTTGAGCCGATTTTCAGTTAGGATAAAGCGTCTATTTAATGCGCTGATTTCTGTATTATGGTCGAGCCATATCCTGAAACTGCTACAGTCATTAGGTGACACCACCAACAGTGGGAAATGAGTCTGGGCTGAAATGGGTTAATCCTTTCACTATCATTGTACACACCATTGTGTCATTGTACACACCACTGTGTCATTATACACACCATTGTGTCATAATAATGGCTAATTTCATTGTTAAGCCATTTGTTAAGCCATAAGCTGATTTCGTAAAATTTGCTTTCTGTCCTTTGATGGCAACATGACAGATTAGGAGATAGATCAACTCAGGCGCCAAGCTATTCTGGTACCCTTATGGCCGATGTCAGTATCGGGATGAAAAGGGTTAAACCTGACCATTCAAGTTAACAGCAACGATGCCAGTAAGAGGCCAGCAGCAGCATCAGTCCCAAACTATGGTGGCACATGAGATTTAGTTCGATGGTGCTGCTGCCACGAAATGGTTAAAATTCACCATATTCAGTACATGGTGGTAGGCGTATCAGTACAGATGCACCGACATGTACTGTAATGGTACAAATGTACCTCTGCTAAGGGCAGTCAACATGGACTTTGTAGCGGCCTCGTGTTACAGTGTGCAGTCAGAAAGAAGGTGTGTTTCACTTTTGTTTGTGTGTACTTTAGTTTATTATGTAATTATGCATGCAATGTCATAATTCTCCAACTCTTAGAATTCGTCTTATGTAAACACTCGTTAGTGTGTGTGTGTATTCGGCGCAACCCCAACGGAGAACCGTTTATAGTCCAGCAGCTTTTCGCAATTTCTGCAGACTAAGTAGTTCGTCAAAAGAGTAACAATGGTTTGCAGGTACGAAACGAAAGTACTAATGCCATATAGTTTATGCATGGCAACAATATTTGTCCTTAGGATGGAGACATTTTTGTAGAAGTGTTTTTCGAAAGCTATTTTTCGATGTGAGGGAACCAGTCCTCGTACACCGCCCGGATAAGGTACAAGACATTTTTTGTGCATAACATTGAAAATTTCAAGCATACAAGTTACAAGTTTATTCCAGTGAGTAAATTAAAATCATCAGCAAGTAAACATGCATACATATATACAATAAAATAAGTTTAAAAGTATTATTTTTAATGCGGTAAGCATAGTCGCGTCGCTAGTTTCAAAATGGCGGTCAGCGAGAAGCCTTCTAAAGAAGTCAATCAGACGCGCACGGTTGATGAAGTTTTACTTTGCTCCTGAATTGAAACAGAGATTATTATCGATTTGAACATCTTATCAACGTCAAATACGTTATTTTTCCTGGTCTTGAAAACAGCCTTTTCCACAGAACTCGGTCTTTTGTGGGAGGAAAGCATATCGAAAGTAAACTCCCTTTGTGCATGTTGTGCAATGTGTCAGCCGACCATCTTCAACATTCTTTGGCCGGATACAACATGCATGTTGTTCGTCTGTTTTTCAGCCTAACGGCTCTAAGTGCAGGTCTGCTCTTTTTTTATTTATTTTATTAGTGGAGATGGGATTTTTAACTGGTCAAGCACACTCGTATCCGACTGGTCTTAAGCACAAGCCAGGCAGAGTGAAATCCATCTCCGAACCGTTTCCATCAAAATCACCATGTTCAGCTAAACACCTAAATATAAAATTTTAGTTTTTGCAACCAATTCAACCAATCCGCACTCAAGTACTCACAAGGACTCTTATGATTAAGCTTTATCAGGACTGCATGAGACACAATACAGATAGTAGCCCTCTCTATTATATTACAGGTTTTATTTATTTATTTTTTATTGATTCATGTATGTATTCACTTACATATTTATTTATTATTTATCCTTTTAATTATGGATGGAAGGAATTCCTTGATGCACATGATCACTATAGTGGTATGGTAGTGGTCACCAAGGAGAGGAAATTTGTTTTCAATATGCATACATCTGTGCATATTCATAATCTATCCTTTACTTAACATGCATATTTATAGGTCCCAGGTATCCCCAACTTATTTTATTAATTTATTATTTTTTTGTTTGTTTGTTTGTTTGTGATGTATGTTTGCACATACACATCAGCATAAAATGATTGATTGTACATTGTTTAACGTCCCGACAGCAACAAGACTTTCTCAGGACGTGCCTGCACTGCTTGTGAAAAAACCCAAACTAAACAGAATATTGAATGTATGTCGCCAGCTGGTCTAATACACTAAATAAACCTAACTAGACCCTTTAGCAACACACATCCAATATCAAGAGCTACAAGCAGTGCAGACAGTAGGAAGAGTTTAAAAAAGGTAAATACTGGTGAATGTACCAAGGGTAGACAGAAACACACGCCCATGAATAGAGGGGAAAACCCACCCTGTGGGGCTGACCAGGGTCACCCTGGGAACTAAAAAGTAGTTAACCCCGCCCAAGTCCCCCAGGGTAGACCTGGGTGGGTATGAGAACATACATATACACATATATGATGTGAACATAACATGTACACATATGGTAATAGGTGCATACCATGCACTCCCCACCCCACATACAAAACCACAGAACAAACATCTGTGCATGTTCATAATATATCCTTTACTTGGTATTCATATGTCCTAGTTATTTAAATTTATTATTTATTTTTATTTGTTTGAAAAGTAGGTTTTGTTCATATGCTGATGTTCACATACACATATATGGTAATACTGCCCACTCCCAACCCCACTCCACAACCAGAGAACACCCACCAAACGACACTTACATCTGTGCATGTTCATAATCTATCCTTTACTGAGCATTCATATGTCCCAGGTATCTTGACTTACTTTATCTTTTTTATTTAACCGCCATGAGATGGCATTGGTCGCCTGCTCGACATTAAACCCAAATAAGTATATATTTAAATTATTTATTTATTTTGTTTGCTTGTAATGAAGGTTTTGTACATACACATCAGCAAACAATGATTGATTGATTGTACGTTGCTTAACGTCCCGACAGCAACAAGGCTTTCTCAGGACGTGCCTGCACTGCTTGTGAAAAAAAAAAAAACTAAACAGAAAATTGAATGTATGTCACCAGCCGGTCAAATACGTTAAATAAACCTACAACATGGGGCCTAAATAAAGCTAAGACTGTCTAGCAACACACATCCAACATCAAGAGCTACAGGCAGTGCAGACAGTTGGGAGAGTTTTAAAAAGACAAATACAGGTGAATGGACCAAGGGTAGACAGAAACACATGCCCCAGAATAGAAAGGAAACCCACCCTGTGGGGCTGACCAGGGTGACCCTGGGAACTAAAAAGTACCTAACCCCACCCAAGTCCCCCAGGGCAGACCCGGGTGGGGGCATCAGCAAACAAGAAAATATACACATATATAGATGGTAATAGGTGCCATACTGCCTGCTCCCAACCCTTACCTAAATACACACATAACACCGCAGAACACCTACCAAAAGAAGGACATACACATCTGTGTATGTTCATAATTTTTAATCTATCCTTTACCTAGCATGCATATGTCCCAGGTACCTTAGACTTACTTTATCTTATTTATTTAAATTATTTATTTATTTTGTTTGTTTTGTTTTGTTTGTTTGTAATGTAGGTTTTGTACATACACATCAGCATACAGCTCAAGAACATACACCATGGTGCCCCTGTGCATGTGGCCACCAGTACTATTCTGACAGATCTGTCACACCCAGCCAATCATCTCTTCGAGCTTCTGCCCTCTGGCCGGCGGTTTCATGCTTTTAAAGCCAGAACCTCTCGATTCAGATGCAATTTTTTTTCCAGAAGCTGTCCTCAATACATCACCATGCACGGAACAACGTGATTCCATGATTTGTGACATATGACTGATTTGTGTTTAATATTGTGTTTATCTATCTTTTAGTGCTGTATATAGGATGATCGCCAACTAAGTGTATGACATGATGAATGCCCTACAAGTGAGGACATATTTTACTGTCGCCATGCCACACAAAAATCCTTGTAACGTTTTACTTGGTGAATAAATGTCTTATGTCTTATACACGTACATGGTAATAGGTGCAGTATCACTCGCTCCCAACCCCAATCCAGTTACACACACAAAACCGCAGAACATCCACCAATGTACATCTGTGCATGATCATAATCTATACTTTACTTAGCATTCTTATGTCCCAGGTATCTTTGACTTACTTTATCTTATTTATTTAACTGCCATGAGATGGCCGTAGTCTACCGCGCGGCGTTAAACCCAAATAACTATTTATTAAAATTATTAATTTGTTTGTTTGTAATGAAGGTTTTGTACATACACGGTAATAGGTGCCATACCGCCCCACTTTCAACCCCAGCCCACATACAAAACCACAGAATACCCACAAAAGACATGCACAATTGTATACTGATGGGCATTAGTGGACTGTAAAATCTATATATAGAGACTTCAGGTTAAGCAAGTGGCTTGTATTGACTGCCTGTATTTTAGCTGCCCACCTACAAATTTCATGTGTCCAGTTAACCACACTGCACATGCAGCCATCAGTTCTGTGAAAAGTACTGTTGGCCTCATGCACAGGGGCACCAAAACTTAGAGATAAGGCCACACCTGATAACAATAACAGTACTAATAATAATATGCCTACTCAGCCACTAGTTCTGTAAACAGCACCTTTGTAAACAGTACCAGTGGCCAAATGCACACATACATCATGGTTGTTGCTACCACTGATCACTTCAAACAATAGGCTGCCCAGTTCACATTTTGATACCGTGAACTAGCCTGCACATGCAGTCATCAGTTCTGTAAATAGTACTGGTGGCCACATGCACAGCGGCACCAAACTTAAAGGTGAGGCCAAAACTGCCACCTCAAACAAAACCAAACGCTACCTACACACACATATCAATGATACAGTCAACCTCTGTGTGCGTTAGGGGGAACACGCTTAAAGTATGTGACTGTAAATCTTACAGCGAAATGTCAAAACCAGTAAGAAGATAATGTAACAGCAACAAGTACATGTATTTTGTAAACCACTCAAAACATGACAACTCATCGAGTCTAATGGTGTTATGAATGGGTGATGGAAACACTGAAAAAAATAGTACGTGTACATTATAAAGTATGTGCCTCCTTCCCCCCCCCCCCCCTCCCATAACTAGCTGTTTATCATAAAACATAGATATCTCATTCATTTGATCACTTGACTGATTTATTAAATCATCTCTGTGTCACCTTTCTCCGTTTTCTTTGTCGTTTTAATCCCAATATGTCAGTGCTAATGTCAGCTGCTAAGAATCCTTGCAGCGAACTGCAAATGTCTATATGCAGACAAACTGCAAATAACAAGCAGCAAAATAAGTTCCTCTTTTGTGCAGTAGCAAGATAGTGCTTTTGTGCTAGCAAGATAGGGTTCAATTTTAAACAAAGCATTGCATGAACTTCCAAGCGTGTTCACATTGTACTGTGTATTTTTTTTTTCAGTGTGAAGTGTACTGTACCATCAGTGATCACTGAGACTGCAAAATTGGCACTGGCAGTGATCGCACATCACAACATAGCTTGTCAGTGCAACTGATTAAAATAAATGTTACTGCTGCATAAAATAATTAATCAAGTTCCGAAACTTTGCTCAGCCATGACAGTTAAAACCAAGTGGTGTGGCACTCTTTTTCTTTTACAGAATGCAGCATAGGTTTTGAAGATAGCGTTTGTGTTGTGGGTTACGTTTTGTTTTGGTGCTGTGTTGTCGAATGAAACGGGCAAAGCGATGGTAAAGTGAATGGAAATAAACGTGACAAACCTTTATCAAGCCGTAAAAATGCACACAGCAACTTGACACGTTTGCTTTTTTTTTTAAACAAACAAGCTTATGTAGAACAAATAAAAAAGAACCCGTCGGCACACAGAAATTCACGTCCGCAGAGGTCGTGGCGTCACGTGATGTTTTGATCACGTGATTTTGGGATACCTTATTGTTGCGAAACGATATTAATTTTGCGTTCAAGGCAAGCGTTTTCGTAATTGTTTCTTCTCTTAATATATCTAAGTGTGAAAATATTACTTTAAAAAATGAAATCCTTTTAAGTGACATATAGTGCATACTACCACTGAATACATGAAAAATGAGACCCGTGTAAACTACTGATCCCCTGTAAACATGGCGGTAAGATCCTGGTTTCGTCTGCAGCCATACTGGAAACAAAATGTGCTACAGAAAAATGTCTCCATCCTCCGGCGGTTTAAAACGAGTGCGCACTGCTTTTATTCATACTAGACTTCATTTTGATATACCCAAACCTTTGTTACTCTCTAGAAAATCACTATCTCGTAAACGGCTGATCGTCTATGAAGGGCAGCTGCTAGACTATTACTGTCAGGACAGTGTAAAGCCGTACTTAGGCAGCCCTGCAGGAACCACATCGAACTGTTTACTGTTAGGACAGTGTAAAGCCGTACTTAGGCAGCCCTGCAGGAACCACATCGAACTGTTTACTGTTAGGACAGTGTAAAGCCGTACTTAGGCAGCCCTGCAGGAACCACATCGAACTGTTTACTGTTAGGACAGTGTTAAGCCGTACTTAGGCAGCCCTGCAGGAACCACATCGAACTGTTTACTGTTAGGACAGTGTTAAGCCGTACATAGGCAGCCCTGCAGGAACCACATCGAACCGTTTACTGTTAGGACAGTGTAAAGCCGTACTTAGGCAGCCCTGCATGAACCACATCAAACTGTTTACTGTTAGGACAGTGTTAAGCCGTACTTAGGCAGCCCTGCAGGAACCACATCAAACTGTTTACTGTTAGGACAGTGTTAAGCCGTACATAGGCAGCCCTGCAGGAACCACATCGAACTGTTTACTGTTAGGACAGTGTTACGCCGTACTTAGGCAGCCCTGCAGGAACCACATCAAACTGTTTACTGTTAGGACAGTGTTAAGCCATACTTAGGCAGCCCTGCAGGAACCACATCGAACTGTTTACTGTTAGGACAGTGTTAAGCCGTACTTTTACCCTGCCCTGCAGGAACCACATCAACAAAAGCGCTACTTGCAGGTGTAACCTTTTCATCCTGATACACTATTGCAAGAAATAAATGTGAGTATGATAGTTTAAGGGTGTTGTCAGAATAGCTTGGTGCCTCTGGCACCACCCTTAAACTACCATAGTCGATCCATCTTGTAATCTGTAATGTAGCCTTCATAGGACAAAAAACAATGTAAAAAAAGAAATGAGCCTCAGGATGATTTGGGTTAAACACTGCCCAGTTGCATTATGTGCACTGCACAGTTTTAATGACTGTCCCAATAATTAAGGCTGTATTAATGATTTTGATGATGATTATTAGTCGTGAATATTTTTATTATAATTATGAATATTATCATCATAATCATTATTATTATTCTTATAATCATTTTCATTAATATGTACATTATTATCAGTTTGTTAAAGATAATGATGGCATCGCCAGAGGACCCAGTGGAGGTGTGTGTGTGCGGAGGCAGCAGGCAACATTTGGATGCAACTCTGCTGGTTCACAGGCTAGCTGCTGGAGATATGCTCGGACCTGCCCAGGTATGACATTGTTTTGGTGTGTTGTATGAAAACACAAAATGTGTGTCGGGAAATCCCCATTGCTAGGCTCAAAGCACTCTACAAAGCACGTGGTGTTATGCTGTTTTGTCATTAGCCCATTCAGCTTCAATGCACTGTAGTAGTAGTAGTGTGAGGACAAAATAGGCTGTGAGGCCTTTGCAAATGTCCTTTCTTTCTTTAATTACTTTATGGGTCCGTTATGCATGCACATTTTCCTATAAATCATTCATCATAGCAATAGAAAATCTCTTTAAATTTTGGTAATTCGTCCTATTCATAATAGCAGGAGATGGATCGATCATGATAATTTGCCCAATGGCGTCAAGCTAATCTGGCATTACTCTTAAATTATCAAGGTCAATCCATCTCCTGCAACTGGTACATAGGTGTTGGTTGACAAATCCAAAGATTGGGAAATGCCACCTTGGGGTTAAATGGGTTAAGGTGATTCCTGCATGAATCACCAACAATTAAGTTACTGACAGCCAACGGGTTAAGGCAGCAGCAAAGTAACAGTCTGATTTTATTATGCGCCCAGGAACTGGGAAACATACCGAATCTGGCCTGTCTGTTTCTGCAGATAGTGTCACGTATCTGCAAACAAAACACCTGCACATATAGGTCGTTTGACATCAGTCGAGCGCATTAAGTTTTTTGCAAATATCTCCGCAAAGAACCACATTTCCATACCAATCTTAGAACACATATCATTCAGTGACAGTTGACCTAATGCCATCTACTTTTGGAGAAGCTTAAACAATGTGTCAGTTTCGCTGTACTCTCGTAAAAAAAAAATCAGATTTTGTTCATGAAATGTCTGATTTTACATCCCTAAATGTGCCCCAGATACATTAAGCCCAGTATAAAAAAGATCCATTTTCACATGAATTGGCAGTTTTCAATCCTGAAACAGCCCAGGCGTACATGAAGTCTGCATTCTTGACCACGATATTGAAATCTGCCGGGGCTCTATTTAGGGTATTGGACATAGCAATTGTTCTTGTCTTTTTTCCAAAAGGTTATGACTGCACAGCAAAGTCAACAAATCACAGGCGTAAAGTAAAAATATTCCATAATAGATCAATCGGTGCTAAATGATATTTGTTTTTAAAGTTGTACAGAAAAGGTCTTTCGTTGTGGAGATATTTGGCAAAAACATTGTGCACTCTGATGTCAAACGACCTATATACATTTCTAAATGTCAAAAATAATTTTTTGACAGACTATCCAGCTGACACTCACTAATGATGCTGACAGACACGAAACACTGGCAGAGATGGCATGGGACTTGAATGATGCATGCTACCCACTGCTAAAAAGTAAGATTTTATCCTCTGTGTGTGTGTGTGTGTGTATGTGCGTGTGCGTGCGTGCATGTGTGACTATATTCTCCTTGAACTGAACTCTAAGGTTGAAAACTCCCAACTTGAAAAGGCACACTGGCTAGATATAGTACAGGAGACAAATTGACCATGATAGCTATAGGATGGTCCCAGGTCAGCTTGATGATGCCGAGCTAACCTGGCACCACCCATGTGCTGTCACGGTCGATCTGTCTCCTGTTGTAGTCCCAGGGACGAATCAGTTAACCCATTTAACCCCTTCACTGCTGAGATAAAGTGAACACGATCCAACTGCAAGAGACATAGATCCTCATCAGCCCCCGCCACTGCGGTAAGTTAGTGCCACTGAGGGGGCTCATGAGGATCTACGCCTCTTGCTGAGACCAATTTGTGTCCACGTTTCTTAGATGGTGTTGGATGGCGTTGGTTGGCGTTGGCTTTTGGCTGTTGACTGAACCCAAGTTTTGAAACAAAAATGTACGTACAGTGGCAGGCAAGGGGGTCAACGCCAAGGCCCCTATTCTCAGTTTCGAAGGTGTCATCTAACTGCTTGTACTTTGCAGGAGATGGATCGACCATGAATTGTCACCCTAGAATTATCATGGTCAACACATCTTTTGCTGTAATGTGTCTGGGCTAAATCAGTTAAAATTTGTGTGTTTTTTTATACATCTTCCGTGTGTACGTACGTGTGTACCCCCCCCCCCCCAACCGGGGTCTGCCCTGGGGGACTTGGGTGGGATTAACTACTATATAGTTCCCAGGGTCACCCTGGTCAGCCCCACAGGGTGGGTTTTCCCCTCTATTCTGGGGCATGTGTTTCAGTCTACCCTTGGTCCATTCACCTGTATTTTCCTTTTATAAACTCTCCCTTCTGTCTGCGCTGCCTGTAGCTCTTGATATTGGATGTGTGTTGCTAAATGGTCTTAGCTTTATTTAGCGTATTAGACCAGCTGGCGACATACATTTAATATTCTATTTAGTTTTTTTTTTCACAAGCAGTGCAGGCACGTCCTGAGAAAGTCTTGTTGCTGTCAGGACGTTAAGCAATGTACAACCAACCAACATACGTGCGTGTGTGTGTATGTGTGTTCGTCCAACAGATGTGAGAACAGACACGGATCTCACGCACAGCTTTACCTCTGCCGACTTCCTCTTACTCTTGGTGCCAGACATTTCTGATGACCGGCAGCTGCTAAAACGATATTCATCAGCTTTGAACGGTGCCTCTGGAACTGGCTACAAGGTTGGTGGACATGATTTGGTTGTAATTGTAGCTGTAACGACAATACTTCCACATCCTATCTTCTCTGCCTTGCCAAACAGTTTTGTGATGACACAGGTATCCACGTGCCAGTGTTAACCCTCTTAGCCCCGGGACCCTGCAGCAGGATGATGATGATGATGAAACTTTTATTTTTCAATGGTAAAAAGTTTTGACAGAAAACAAATCGTCATTTTACAAACTTGCCGTTGCTAACATCTACAGAATATAATACAAAATAATAATTAAAAATAATAATAAATAAAAAAGGGAAACTATAAAAATATATATTTACATACAAAACCCAATAGCATCATTATATACAGAAAAAATAATAACCCTCATCACACACACATGCACACACGCACGTGCGCCGCTCACACATACACCTACGCGCACAAACAAACACGAGCACACACACGCACGCACACATATAAAAAAACATCTGTATGAAATACATGAGGTACAGGAAATATTACAGTACCTGAAAAAAGTACTAAGTTTGACTCGGGTAATCAAAAAGTTTTGTTTTAAAACTTCCTGGTGAGGTAATAGTTTTAAAATGTGCAGGGATAGAATTCCAAGCAAACGGACCAGAGAATGACATACTAGTTTTTAAAAGGTCGATTCTTGGCAGTGGTAGGGGTAAGGTATTGTTTCTTGAGGTCCGTTCATGTTCTTGGTGAGATATAAATTTAGTGATTAGATACTGGGGTGTCATATTATTCAGTATCTTATGCATAAAGACGCATTTGTTTAATGTAAGTTGGTGATGCAGACCGAGAATGTTTAAATGTCTAAATTTGTCTGTGGTAGGGATGGGGCGTCTATCATTTTTACAGCTCTTTTGTATATGGAGTTTAACCACTTCATGTGGACATCACTGCAGCCGTCCCACACTGTGGAGACATAATCAACGTGGGACTTTATATGAGCATGAAAAAACAATTTACAGGTATATCCGTTACATGTCTAAGCTGGGACAATAAGAAAGTGTTTTTAGCAATGGTCTTACAAACAGCATTTATATGGGTCTCCCAGCACAGTTGTTCATCAACATGTATTCCTAAGAATTTACGCTAGTGACTTGTTCAACAGGTTCAGCGTTTAATTGTAATTGTAATGGCTGTAGTCGGCGTTGATGTTTTTGCCGCGTGGCGATTAAGATACTTTTTGTTTTTGCTGGGTGAAGAACCATATGGTTCTGTCTACACCAGTCAGATACCTCATCGAGACTGCATTGTAAACTATGGCTAATGTCCGTCGTTTTTTTACCAGAAACATGAAGACTCGTATCGTCAGCAAATAGATTACAATTAACGTCCGAATTAGTGATATGCAACGGTAGATCATTAATAAATAGTATGAATAGAAGAGGGCCCAAAATTGATCCCTGGGGGACACCGTATTTGACATTTCCTTGTTTAGAGTATCTTCCATGGGCGTACACCATTTGTTTTCTGTCTTCGAGATATGATCGGAAGAATGCTATAGCGGTTGCGTCCAAGTGATAAACTGTTAGCTTATTTAGGAGAATGTCATGGTCCACAAGGTCAAACGCCTTTTTAAGGTCTAAGAAAACTGCTCCTGACTTCAGGCTTTTATTGATTCCAGCCAGATGTCTACAATATGTGTCAGTGCTGACTGACAAGAATGTTTCGGTCTAAAACCAGACTGGTGAATATTAAGTAATTTACCTTTTTCGATTGATTGATTGATTGATTGTACATTGCTTAACGTCCCGACAGCAACAAGGCTTTCTCAGGACGTGCCTGCACTGCTTGTGAAAAAAAACTAAACAGAAAATTGAATGTATGTCGCCAGCCGGTCAAATACATTAAATAAACCTACAACATGGGGCATAAATAAAGCTAAGACCATTTAGCAACACACATCCAATATCAAGAGCTACAGGCAGTGCAGACAGTAGGGAGGGTTTTAAAAAAGGCAAATACAGGTGAATGGACTAAGGGTAGACAGAAAAACCTTTTTCGAGAAAATCAAGGAGATGTTTTTGAATGTGCTTTTCAAGGGGTTTTGACAAAGCTGACAGAAGGGAGATTGGACGATAATTATTAATATCTTCAAGATCTTTAGATTTAGGGTTTGGGATTACCTTTGCTTCTTTAAGAATGATTGGAAATGAACTTTGTTTTATGCAGAGGTTGAAAATATATGTTAGTGATTCTACTGTATACGGTAATGAGATTTTGAGGCTTTCATTATCAATGCCAGGAGACTTTTTGTTGGGCATGCTAGAAATATATCTGCCGACTTCCGCAACTGTAATATCAGGGATGGTGAAAGTATTTGATATATTTTTTTTAAAAAGTGTTCTCTGAGAGAACTCGGCACTTCATACGGTTTACTGTTATTTGCAGCTGACAATGCCAATATTTCGGCTGTCGTTAAGAAATGGTTATTTAATATATCAACTGACATATGAGATGGGATTTCGGGTGCTGATTTACCCTTCGTTATGACGTTCAGAGCTTTCCAAACAGATGCCGTGTCCTTTTTGTCTCGAATCATTTGTTGGAAAAAAGACTTCTTAGACGCTCCAACTAAATATTTGACGTGATTGCGTTGTTTTTTGTATTCTTCGTACTTTTGCTCTTTTTTCAGTTCGTCTCTAAATGACATGGCCTGCTTGATATCCGCTGTTAACCACGGTGGTATGGTGGAATGTTTAACTCGTTTTTCACGTATTGGCGCATGTTTGTTGAGGACACTGAGAAACAGATCCATCCAGCACGACAAGGCACTGTCAGGAGATTGGTAATCATAAACCTCAGTAAACGGAGCATTGTGCAGGTCCCACAGAAATTCGTCTTTATTGAAGTGTTTAAAGGAGTGATATTTTATAGTTTTATGTCTTGTAGTTTTTTGCTTGTCTAGTTTCATGGAGACTTTACAACATACTGGGTTTATGATCGCTGACAGCTAAGGATGGAACCTGCACATTTTATATTTTATCGTCATTTGTCACGTAAATGTGATCAATTAAGGTTGAGGATGTACTTAGCTGTCAGCGATCATAGTGACTATGCACCGTTTGTAGGTTATGGATTGATCATGATAATTCAAGGGTAGTGCCAGATGAACTTGAGGCACCAAGCTCATCTGGCACTACCTTTGAATTATCATGATCAATCCATCACCTACAAACGGTGCATAGTCGTTATGATCGCTGACAGCTAAGGAGGGAACCTGCACATTTGATATTTTATCGTCATTTGTCACGTAAATGTGATCAATTAAGGTTGAGGATGTACAGGAGATGGATTGATCATGATAATTCAAGGGTAGTGCCAGATGAACTTGGTGCCTTGAGGCACCAAGCTCATCTGGCACTACCTTTGAATTATCATGATTGTAACGCACGCAGACTTGCCCACAGTCGTACGCACAGACTCTCACGCAACAGACGCATACACCGCCACTGACTCAGACGGGCGCATTCATGCGGTAAAACACAACACACGGGCTCCCTTTCTAAAGTAACCTTTATACACTATAAATGAAAAAGAAGGACTTAAATGACTATCAACTATATACAATGCTCTCCTATCACACACTCAAATCACAGTATCTTTGCCAGGCTAGGTTTTAATCTCTCAATGTCTCCAACCTGTTTGATGTTGTTGCCTGGTTACGTTGGTCCTTCTCACGTCTAGGCGTGAAAGTCCTTCGTCGTACGCTTATTGCCGTCCTGTCTCTTCGGGCACGGACGTCCTCGTTCTCATACGGTACTCAGTTCTCACTTTGACTTGGGTGTCTTGGTCCCAGTCAGAATCACTCTCAGAAGAGCTGGAGGGATGACCTCACGTAGGTCCCACCTGCGACTCGACGTCTCGGCGTCCGTCTTCCACTCTCGTTACAAGAACTCTGCATAGACAAAAGTCCCAACGTAACACTTGCTAAACACACAACATATTGGATCAATGAGAAACGTCACGTAACCTGGCTGATACAAATAACTCACACGTTCATTCACACACACACACGTGCTTCATAAACTATCTTCGTATCACCCCCATATCTGTCACTATCTTAAAATACACTATAGCCTAACTGACACTCTTGCTATACATTACTCTATACCCTGCTTACCCAACCACGTACTATCTTCATAGCGGCTTAGACATACACACTTCATATTCCTTTAGTCATCTAACTCGGTAAACAACTGTATACAAAAACACCGGTTACTTCACCGAATTCTAAATATATTCTAAACCAAACTGGAACACCTCTATACAACCACATTAATCTTACCACGCATACTGTTTTTAACTAAACAACTATCAATACTACGTTTATAGAAACATACCTGAAATCTAGGCTTCAGAGTCTTGGAATGCGGGCTAGGTAACTCAACAACCGTTCCATACGACAAAACAGCCCGCACTAACCAAACTAGACCTCTGACAGACACAGCTTTTGCTTAAAACTCACTAAACAGAACTCACCAACACTCCGTGCTAACCATGCCTTACATATTCCACGTGGACAGCAGGCCCCACGGACTTTCGGCACAAACAAACCGCTAACAAAAACCGTACCGTACTAATCCTATTGTGCGAGCACTATGCACAAGCATAGAGCTTCATCACAATGTTCAATCCATAACCTACAAACGGTGCATAGTCGTTAGGCAACACCTCCAAAATTTGAGAAATGGGACCTTGGGGCTAAAAGGGTTAACTCTTATCATCCTGATACACCCATTGCTTGAAATAAATTTGACTGATAGTTCAAGAGTGGTACCAGAATAGTTTGGTGGCTCAGGCGCACAAGCTTGTACTGAAACAGATGGAACTATCTCCTGATCTGTAATGCAGCCTTCATAGGACAGCCCCCACCCAGGCCTGCCCTGGGGGACTTGGGTGGGGTTAACTACTTTTTAGTTCCCAGGGTCACCCTGGTCAGCCCCACAGGGTGGGTTTCCCCCTCTATTCTGGGGCATGTTTTCTGTCTACCCTTGGTCCATTCACCTGTATCTGCCTTTTTAAAACTCTCCCTACTGTCTGCGCTGCCTGTAGCTCTTGATATTGGATGTGTGTTGCTAAATGGTTTTAGGTTTATTTAACGTATTAGACCAGCTGGTGACACACATTCAATGTTGGGGTTTTTTCACAAGCAGTGCAGGCACGTCCTGAGAAAGTCTTGTTGCTGTCGGGACGTTAAGCAAGGTACAACCAACCTTGATAGGACAACAAGCAAATGTTACAAAATCAGCCTCAGGATGTAATAGCTTAACCTGCCCAAAGCCTCAGTCTCACTGAGGCTATACATATACCTATGCCCAAATGTTAACCCACTGCCTGCCGCAGGACGAACTTTTCATTTCTGAAATCTTTGCTCATTCAGCGACCAAAAGCCACATCATTATCATTATTATTGTTACATGGTATTTATATGGCACATTTTTCATATTTATAATATAACTCAATGCACATCCAGCCCAGGGACATGAAGGCTAATTGTTCGCATCAAGATTCATAGATCTTTATGAGCCCCTGCGACTGCAGGGCGAATGAGGATCTATGACTCGTGCATTTGGATCATGCTCTTTTTCTGGAAGGTATTAACTGTAGTTTGATTTATGAATTGAAGGCAGTTATCAAAGGTTAGCTCTGTTGGGAGACTTCTTGGAGGTGCCTGTAAGACTGTACGATGCTGGAGATGGATAAGACACAATAGTTCAAGAGTAGTGACAGATTATAGCTTAACTGGCACTTTGGACTGTGGCAGAAAATTAGCCACGAGTATGAATGGTTCATCCAGTATCACTAGGCAGGCATTGTCATGGAACCCCCAGGGAAAGAGGAAAAGAGGTAGGCCTAGAAACTCCTGGCGTCGAGACCTCCAAGCAGACATCAAGAGACTGGGAACCACCTGAAGGAGAAGCACAGGACAGGAGTTGCTGGAGGTCTCTCGTCGACGGCCTATACCCGGGTAGGGGTGACAGGCGTAAGTAAGTAAGTAATGAATGGTTCAAGGATAGTGCCAGTTTAGTTGGCACCTTCCCAGGCGTCTGGCTGATCTGGCACTTCCATTGAACTATATAGCCAGACCCTCATCTACTGCAGTGTCTTACCCCATTCAGCCCTGATGCACTACAGCAGGAGATAGATCGACCATGATAATTCAAGGGTAGTGCCAGATTAGCTTGGCGCCTGATGGCGCCAAGCTCATCTGGCATTTCCTTGAATTATCATGATCGATCCATCTTCTTCAGCTCGTGCAGTCATTAGATGATGCCTCCAAAATTTGGGGTATACGGCCGTCAGGTTACGTGTGCCTGTGTTATGACTTGTGCAGGTGTATTTTTCAGGCAGTGGTACTGGCGGGCCAGAATGCATCAGCTGCAGCAGGCGTACTGAAGGGGCTGGCACCTCACCTGTCTGGTCGATTGCTGTTGGCCATCGATACACCTGGTTTCAGTTCATCGCACGCACAGGTGATCAACAAATACACATTTTTCATCTTCAGCACCTGACAAGATTACAAACTGACGTGCGGTAGCAGGAGATGGATTGACCATGATAATTCAAGGGTAGTGCCAGATTAGCTTGGCGATCCATCTCCTGCAACTGATACAAAGTGACACCTCCCAAATTTGGGAACTTCAGCTTTTTAGCTAAATGGGTTAAATAATTTATCGAGCGCAGCCAGACCTGTGTGTCCTGTGGCCTTGTCCGTAAGATCCAATTCACAGACCAGCACACCCATGATTAACCCCATTTAACCCAAGGCTGAATTTGCCAAGTTTTGGAGGTGTGACCTAAAGACTATGTGCCACCTGCAGGAGACTGATCAACCACGATAATTCAGTCAAAGGTAGTGCCAGTGCAGCAGAGGAGCCCTCTGCTATCGCTAGTTGCTGCCTGACTCTATCCAGTCTGGTTACACCAGTTTAGCTTGGTGCTCTAATGTCACGTACCAAGCTAATCTGCCACTACTCTGGAATTGTCATGGTTTGTCCATCTCCTGCTGGGCGTGAGAGATCCATGGTAAACTAGACCCATATTGGTGTGATGTTGAAAGGCACTTGGGTGGATGGGGTATAGCACGTATGGGCCTTTCCGAATGCAGAGAAGGTGCCAAGCTAATCTGACACTACCCTTTATTATCATGGTCAATTCATCTCCTGCTGTAGGGCGTCAGGGCTAAAGGGATCAAACACTCCATCTTTGTTTACGTTGACATGTTCATCACAATTTGTCTGTTTCAGCATGGAGGCCATCGGCTGGCCCGGACTGTGTGTAATCGCGTCAAGCAGTGGTGGACTGGAGTGCAGGTATGTAACTGTGCTTGGACAGTAAACTTCGCTTTTAACAAGGAGGGATGGTCGATATCACAACACGTCTTCAGAAAAGTCCTGACGACACTTTTTGTATGCCCAAAAATGACTTTGCTTACAACCAACTTCAGTTGCAACAACCAACAAATGTGGGTCCCCGGGTGTTTTGATATATCCAAAGTTTTCTGTATTTCTGAGTGAAGATGATGACTTACATTAACCATTTTAGCCTTGAGTCCCTACAGCAGGAGACTGATTGACCTTGATAATTCAAGGGTAGTGCCAGATTAACATGGCGCCTTCAGGCGCCAAGCTAATCTGGCACTGCCCTTGAATTATCATGGTCAATCCACCTCCTGCAGCTGGTACATAGTCGTTAAGTAACACTTCCAATATTTGGGAAATGGGACCTTGGGGCTAAAAGGGTTAACATTCTTCCTCTGCTTGTGCAGGAAAGTGAGAATCTCGTGCTGGGCGTGGGTTTTCATGGGATTGTCGGCATTCCTCACGGCTGTGTCTTGCCCGTGCCAGTCAGTGTCACAGCTCCTCTGACCGCCAGTGTTGAACAAGACGCAGAGAAGGACTGGAAGTCTATTGCCACCTCTGTGAGAAGCTTTGTGGAAATGGCCAAATGTCTTGGTCTTGATGAGGCCGATATTTTGAGAAGTTGTGTCGAAGCAAAGCTGTAACGGATTGAGCCCGTCAACCCGTTTTCCACCCCCATGCACTACAGCAAAAGATGGATTGACCGTGATAATTCAAGGATAGCGCCAGATGAGCTTTGTGCCTGATGGTGCCAGGCTAATCAGGCACTACCCTTGAATTATCATGGGTGATCCATCTCTTGCCTTCACCCATTTAGCCCTGATGCTTTACAGTAAGAGATGGATTGACCATGATAATTCAAGGGTAGTGCCAGATTAGCTTGGCGCCTACATGCACTAAGCTAATCTGGCACTGCCCTTGAATCTCCTGCAACTGATACATAGCCGTTAGGTGACACGTCCAAAATTAACTATTGGCACAATTTGGGAATTGCAGCATGGGGTTGAATGTGTTTAGACCTACACTGCTGTACTGGAGTTGTTTGCATAACCCTTTTAGTCCCACGGGTGCTTTTCCCAAATTTTGGAAGTGTTGCTGAACGACTATGTACCGGTTGCAGAAGGTGGGTTGATCATGACAATTCAAGGGTAGTGCCCGATGAGCTTGGCGCCTGAAGGCTATCATGGTTGCTCCTGATCCTGTATATAAGTGTGGATCAAACATACTGTAGTGTCGGGGATGAATAGTTTGAGTTAACATGGATTCCCAAATCTGATTCCCCGTGATAGCATGGATTCCCAAATCTGATTCCCCGTGATAGCATGGATTCCCAAATCCGATTCCCCATGATAGCATGGATTCCCAAATCCGATTCCCCATGATAGCATGGATTCCCAAATCCGATTCCCCATGATAGCATGGATTCCCAAATCTGATTACCCTGATAGCATGGATTCCCAAATCTGATTCCCCGTGATAGCATGGATTCCCAAATCCGATTCCCCATGATAACATGGATTCCCAAATCCGATTCCCCATGATAGCATGGATTCCCAAATCTGATTCCCCGTGATAGCATGAATTCCCAAATCTGATTCCCCATGATAGCATGGATTCCCAAATCTGATTCCCCATGATAGCATGGATTCCCAAATTTGATTCCCCATGAACCCCTTGCGTGTTGGTAGTGGTTTTTGTAGCAATGGTTCCTGTAAAAATCTATTATTACATTGTTACCATGTGGTACTTTTTACCTTGAACACAATGTGTGCATCTCATCCATCAACAATTTAAATAACAATAAATGTGAAATGTTACAGGACAGAAAACGTTTTGGTTGTTTGGTTGGCATGCGTGCAGAGTGGGTTGTTTCTCGTTAGCTCGTTCAGTGCAAGCCCAAGAAAGTTTGAACACGACCCATCTGCAAGAGGGATATATTTTCATGAACCGCTCATGAAAATCTATCCCTCTTGCAGATGGGTCGTTTGAATCCATGTTCCTGCGACAACTAGGGCTGTTTGTTGTTTAATTAACATTGCAGTCTCTATCAGCTGGTACTGAACGTGTTAACAGTAAGTGTTATACAACCTGAGCCGACAGGGCCCCAATTCCCTCTGTCCAGCACGGCCAGGAGCCTGCAAATTTCAGAATATATGTATTGCTTTCTTTTCTTTTTTTAAATTATTTGTTTGTATTTTTTATGATAATGTCGATGCAGATGTTTATTTCTAATGGGCTTACAGGAGGTTAGGCCTAAATTTAATGTCATGTGAATAAAGACAATAAACGAAAATGGCTGAGTTTGTCATCCGTTCACAATGACGTCACCGACAGGAAAGACTGCGCACAACATCCAACGGGAAGACGAGGCCCGACACGCTCCACATCATAGGAGTGACTGTTATGCTATCATACTAGACAGTGATGTTATTGTAAATTTGTATTTTTGTTGAATTGTTGCCTTTTTCTGAGCAGTTTTGGCAGTCAAGCGACTCGAGAGGAATTGGTTGAGGTGACTGAGCACCTGAAGAATTAATGTGATGTTCATCCTGCCCAGACAGCGAGCAGTCCAATGTTTCGGTAGAGGGGATAGGCCAACACGCAACAAGTTTGGTTGTCAACATTTCAAATTGTATCAGTCTGGTGCATAAGGAGGCCTTTCATCGTCCAGCGGGGCCGAGGACAACACCGAGGGCCCAAGAGATGGAGAACTATAAGTCAGCTTCTGGCGGCTTTCTACGCCGCCACACAGAGACCCGAGGAACCAGTCCTGGAAGTGACATTTATTTTCCCAACTGAGCGTGCTTGTTGGGTTCAGTTCGCGGCGGCGCTTTGAGCCGATTTTCAATTGGGATAAAGCGCCTATTTAATGCGCTTATTATTATGCTTATTATTATAGTTTCATAACTCAAGCTCCACGCATAGTTCTGCCGATAGCCTACACTCTGACACACTGCCGACAGGCCACACTCTGGCACAATGCCGATATTCCACACTGACACACTGCCGACAGAGTCTGACACGCTTCCGATAGGCCACACTCTGACACACTGCTGACAGGCCACACTCTGAAACACTGCCGTTAGGCCACACTCTGACACACTGCCAATAGGCCACACTCTGACACTGCCGATAGGCCACACTCTGACACACTGCCATTAGGCCACACTCTGACACAATGCCGACAGGACACACTCTGACACACTGCCAACAGGCCACACTCTGACACACTGCCGACAGGTCACACTCTGGCACACTGCCGACATGCCACACTCTGGCACACTGCCGATAGGTCACATACTGACACAGTTCCGACAGGCCACACTCTGACACACTGCCGATAGGCCACACTCTGGCACACTGCCGACAGAGTCTGACACGCTGCTGATAGGCCACACTCTGACACGCTGCTGACAGGCCACACTCTGACACACTGCCGATAGACCCCACTCTGACACACTGCCGACAGGCCACACTCTGGCACACTGCCGATAGGCCACACACTGACACAGTTCCGACAGGCCACACTCTGACACACTACGGACAGAGTCTGACACACTGCCGACAGGCCACACTCTGGCACACTGCCGATAGGCCACCCACTGACACAGTTCCGACAGGCCACACTCTGACACTGCCGACAGAGTCTGACACGCTGCCGATAGGCCACACTCTGACACACTGTCGACAGGCCACACACTGCCGACAGAGTCTGACACGCTGCCGATAGGCCACACTCTGACACACTGTCGACAGGCCACACACTGCCGACAGAGTCTGACACTCTGCCGATAGGACACACACTGCCGACAGAGTGACACACTGCCGATAGGTCACTCTGACACAGACACCGCCGACAGCAGAACTACGCGCTGAGCTTGAGTTACAGAACTACGCGTGGAGATTGCGTTACAGAACTACGCGTGGAGCTTGCGTTACAGAACTACGCGTGGAGTTCGCGTTACAGAACTCAGTTGGGAAGAGAAATTACTGACACGTATAGGACAAATGGAGCAATCCTTGTCATAATACAGCAATCCTTGTCATTATACAGCAATCCTTGTCATAATACCTCAGCAAGCACAAGAGGACATGCTGAGGAGTTGTCAAAACACATACTGCGGGACCATTTTATTGCCCAGCTCATTGATTTTGAAATACCCCTGTGAACAGGTTACTCGATCAGGGCCCCAAATGTGGAGTTCCATGACTGTGTCATCAGGAATTACACCATCCGGTGGGCAGGGGGAGATTATCACCCTGCAGTTCAGTCATGCACTGAGTGAGAGAGGCCTGTAAAGACCTATTAGAAGGGCTCAGTGATGAATCGCCAGACAGTTGCTGAAGACTCAGTAAGTGGCAGGACTGGGGAAGCATCGAGAGGACATCGTGACCCCAAGAGGAAGCCACACTTCACGAAAAACGGACGGCCCAATTCTGCCCAAGATACTACAGCAGGAGTTGGGTTTGACATGCTAATTCATGGGTAGTGCCAGATTGGCTTGGCGCCTGATGGCGCTACCTCGGCTTGAATTATCATGTCGATCCTGCTGTTGTGTCTTGAACAGAATTTTTAAGTGCAACTGGTACATAGTCATCAGGTGAAACCTCCAAAACTAAGATTTGGGGATATGCGACCTTGGGGCTGAGTAGGTTAAAATGCCAGCGGCCAGGACACATCGCGAGGACATGGCAAGCAGGGGAAGGCCATGTTGGTGTGGGTCACCCTACAGAAGGCGGTGAGGCGGACCCATCGTCTCTGGCTGCCGGAGCGAGTTGTAGATAACCAGGTTACTGTTATGATGGCCGGATACACGGTCCCAGCGATCGTATACTCGGGGTCGCAGGTAACAGAGAGACCCGTCACACGGAAAACCCGGGTTCGGTCTTGTGGCCAGATTTAACTCGATCCAAGTGATCACACGACCTAAAAAAACACATCCGGGCCAAAATACATGACAAACATGTTTTTAAAAACTGAATCCGGACTACGTTTTGAGTGATCACACGACTGATCGAGTTATCTCGGACTAAACAGTATCGAGTTATGTTGATCACATGACCTGCAAACATTACCACTGTTAAATTATTGCGGGTCAGCTAATCCACCACTGAATGGAGGTGGGTGAGCGACTTGTCCCGAGACAGTATAGTCAGGGAGACGAGTGACACAGGACCGCATACTTGTTGACGGGTAAAACGATTTCCACGCATTCGCATTGCAACTGTAGGACTGTTTTGGCCTTGCTCAGCTCATGACTTTCACTCTGGGCGGAACGTGCAATATGATATTGAAATAGGAGAGAGTGGAGTGCAAGAGTACAACTGCATGCAGATCAGAGAGGCGGATTTCAGTGGGGTCGGGGGACAAGCTTCCTATCCGGGCTTCTCCACCCCCACCCCCACCCCCTGACACCGACACAAACAGATACACAAACACACGCACACACATCGTCATTAGTGATGTACGGCAGCCCGTAAGGATCTCTACCCCCACCATCCCCACTCCCCAAGACCACTTTGTGATGATTAAAAGCAAGACTTATGATTGTACACACACGATTATGTGCCCATGAAAGAGAAATTGTGCGTATATGGATCTTCGCTTGTCATTCTCATAATTTCTGTCTTCAATGCCATAATATATATCTATCCACCGATTTATTGACCAACAATCAACTCATGCATTATGCAACGAGTCCCTCCCTCCCCCCCCCCCCCCTTTCTCAAAACTGCTTGCTCGACACTGCAAGGGACTCGAGATGCCACGTATTTTTCGTGTGAAAATTGACTTTGACCTGGTTCTGAGTCAGTGTCGCCTAGTCACACTTGGAGGACTATTCAAAACGAGGCTTTGAAACTCTTTGATAATTAGTTCAACCAAACTGACGCACCACGCCGTATGTGTCTTCAGTTAACCCGAATACCAAAACAAGAAGCCGACTTTCCATTTCACATTTCAGCGTTTTTCTTTTCCAAACACAAAATGACACACTGCTTCATTAGTCTCAACCTCGCTGTCAATTTCAGTGTTAAGGGTAATGAATATGGTCTAGTCTTTCAACCGGCAGTCCCGATTTTGTTAGTCACCCGAAAGTTCGTCAAAGTTAGCAAACACGCTCTATTCTGGCCCGCGTCACTTTTCAGCCCCCCCCCCCCCCCCCCCCCCCCCCCCCCCCCCGTGTGATCAGTATAAACCGAGATAAATGCCCGTCGTTAACCCGGTCTAAATCGCCCGTGTAACGGCGCTCTATGATTACGGAGACAGTGCTCGGAAGACCGTCATTCAGGAGTGCCCGGACAGTATTAATCCCAAATATAGTTAGTATATTGAAATATATAGTAACAGTAGTCACTATAATAATAGTTAGTATGTTTGCTTGCTTGGCTGTTTGTTTCTTGGTTTGAAAAATACCGCTCCCCAATGCGCACTGGGTACTAACGGACTGCGCCTGCCGTACATGTGACACATTGAGGTGGGCGTCCAGGTGAGAGGCAAGGTGGCGAGACATCGAGGCATCCTATTGAAAATCAAGAAGCAACCCTCTGTTACAGCCTTCATGTCTACAGTCACCCTGGGAACCAATCTACTCGGAGAGGTCGGGTTATGACATGTCCAATAAAGCAGGGGTTTGGCAGGATAGCAGGCGGGACGCCTGTGTACATTCCAGCACGTCCTCTCACAAGCACAAGAGCAACGGGCGGAGAACATAGTCAGCCAGCAGCAGAGATAGTGGTAGAGGTTTCACCGTTTGCAACGAACGACTCCCAACAACTGATTGAAAGCTAAGTCACACCCGGCACAACTGATTGAAAGCTATGTCACACCCGGCACAACAACTGATTGAAAGCTAAGTCACACCCAGCACAACAACTGATTGAAAGCTAAGTCACACCCGGCACAACTGATTGAAAGCTAAGTCACACTCGGCACAACAACTGATTGAAAGCTAAGTCACACCCGGCACAACAACTGATTGAAAGCTAAGTCACACCCGGCACAACAACTGATTGAAAGCTAAGTCACACCCGTCACAACAACTGATTGAAAGCTAAGTCACACCCGGCACAACAACTGATTGAAAGCTAAGTCACACCCGGCACAACAACTGATTGAAAGCTAAGTCACACCCGGCACAACAACTGATTGAAAGCTAAGTCACACCCGACACAACAACTGATTGAAAGCTAAGTCACACCCGGCACAACAACTGATTGAAAGCTAAGTCACACCCGGCACAACAACTGATTGAAAGCTAAGCCACACCCGGCACAACAACTGATTGAAAGCTATGTCACACCTGGCACAACAACTGATTGAAAGCTAATTCACACCCGGCACAACAACTGATTGAAAGCTAAGTCACACCCGCCACAACAACTGATTGAAAGCTAAGTCACACCCGGCACAACAACTGATTGAAAGCTAAGTCACACCCGGCACAACAACTGATTGAAAGCTAAGTCACACCCGGCACAACAACTGATTGAAAGCTATGTCACACCCGGCACAACAACTGATTGAAAGCTATGTCACACCCGGCACAACAACTGATTGAAAGCTAAGTCACACCCGGCACAACAACTGATTGAAAGCTATGTCACACCCGGCACAACAACTGATTGAAAGCTAAGTCACGCCCGGCACAACAACTGAATGAAAGCTAAGTCACACCCGGCACAACAACTGATTGAAAGCTAAGTCACGCCCGGCACAACAACTGAATGAAAGCTAAGTCACACCCGGCACAACAACTGATTGAAAGCTATGTCACACCCGGCACAACAACTGATTGAAAGCTAAGTCACACCCGACACAACAACTGATTGAAAGCTAAGTCACGCACGGCACAACAACTGATTGAAAGCTATGTCACGCCTGGCACAACAACTGATTGAAAGCTAAGTCATACCCAGCACAACAACTGATTGAAAGCTAAGTCACACCCGGCACAACAACTGATTGAAAGCTATGTCACACCCGGCACAACAACTGATTGAAAGCTATGTCACACCCGGCACAACAACTGATTGAAAGCTAAGTCACACCCGACACAACAACTGAATGAAAGCTAAGTCACACCCGGCACAACAACTGATTGAAAGCTAAGTCACACCCGGCACAACAACTGATTGAAAGCTATGTCACACCCGGCACAACAACTGATTGAAAGCTATGTCACGCCTGGCACAACAACTGATTGAAAGCTAAGTCACACCCGGCACAACAAATGAATGAAAGCTAAGTCACACCCGACACAACAACTGATTGAAAGCTATGTCACACCCGGCACAACAACTGATTGAAAGCTAAGTCACACCCGGCACAACAACTGATTGAAAGCTAAGTCACACCTGGCACAACAACTGAATGAAAGCTAAGTCACGCCCGGCACAACAACTGATTGAAATCTAAGTCACACCCGACACAACAACTGATTGAAAGCAAAGTCACACCCGGCACAACAACTGATTGAAAGATAAGTCATGCTGAGCACAACTGAATGAAAGCTAAGTCACGCCCGGCACAACAACTGATTGAAAGCTAAGTCACGCCCGGCACAACAACTGATTGAAAGCTAAGTCACGCCTGGCACAACAACTGATTGAAAGCTATGTCACACCCGGCACAACTGATTGAAAGCTATGTCACACCGAGCACAACTGAATGAAAGCTAAGTCACACCCGGCACAACAACTGAATGAAAGCTAAGTCACGCCCGGCACAACAACTGATTGAAAGCTGAGTCACGCCCGGCACAACAACTGATTGAAAGCTAAGTCACACCCGACACAACAACTGATTGAAAGCTAAGTCATGCACGGCACAACAACTGATTGAAAGCTATGTCACGCCTGGCACAACAACTGATTGAAAGCTAAGTCACACCCGGCACAACAACTGATTGAAAGCTAAGTCACACCCGACACAACAATTGATTGAAAGCTAAGTCACACCCGGCACAACAACTGATTGAAAGCTATGTCACACCCGGCACAACAACTGAATGAAAGCTAAGTCACACCCGACACAACAACTGATTGAAAGCTAAGTCACACCCGGCACAACAACTGATTAAAAGCTATGTCACGCCTGGCACAACAAATGATTGAAATCTAAGTCACACCCGGCACAACTGATTGAAAGCTATGTCACGCCGAGCACAACTGATTGAAAGCTAAGTCACGCCCGGCACAACAACTGATTGAAAGCTAAGTCATGCACGGCACAACAACTGATTTGAAAGCTATGTCATGCCGAGCACAACTGATTGAAAGCTATGTCACACCCGGCACAACAACTGATTGAAAGCTAAGTCACACCCGACACAACAACTGATTGAAAGCTATGTCACACCCGGCACAACAACTGATTGAAAGCTAAGTCACGCCGAGCACAACTGATTGAAAGCTAAGTCACACCCTGCACAACAACTGAATGAAAGCTAAGAAGTCACACCCGACACAACAACTGATTGAAAGCTAAGTCACACCCGACACAACTGATTGAAAGCTATGTCACACTCGGCACAACAACTGATTGAAAGCTAAGTCACACCCGACACAACAACTGATTGAAAGCTAAGTCACGCACGGCACAACAACTGATTGAAAGCTATGTCACGCCTGGCACAACAACTGATTGAAAGCTAAGTCATACCCAGCACAACAACTGATTGAAAGCTAAGTCACACCCGCACAACAACTGATTGAAAGCTAAGTCACACCCGGCACAACAACTGATTGAAAGCTATGTCACACCCGGCACAACAACTGAATGAAAGCTAAGTCACACCCGGCACAACAACTGATTGAAAGCTAAGTCACACCCGGCACAACAACTGATTGAAAGCTAAGTCACGCCCGGCACAACAACTGATTGAAAGCTAAGTCACACCCGGCACAACAACTGATTGAAAGCTAAGTCACACCCGAGCACAACAACTGATTGAAAGCTAAGTCACGCCCGGCACAACAACTGATTGAAAGCTAAGTCACACCCGGCACAACAACTGATTGAAAGCTAAGTCACACCGAGCACAACAACTGATTGAAAGCTAAGTCACACCCGGCACAACAACTGATTGAAAGCTAAGTCACACCCGGCACAACAACTGATTGAAAGCTAAGTCACACCCGGCACAACAACTGATTGAAAGCTAAGTCACACCCGCACAACAACTGATTGAAAGCTAAGTCACACCGAGCACAACAACTGATTGAAAGCTAAGTCACACCCGGCACAACAACTGATTGAAAGCTAATGTCACACCCGGCACAACAACTGATTGAAAGCTAAGTCACACCCGGCACAACAACTGATTGAAAGCTAAGTCACACCCGGCACAACAACTGATTGAAAGCTAAGTCACACCCGGCACAACAACTGATTGAAAGCTAAGTCACACCCGGCACAACAACTGATTGAAAGCTAAGTCACACCCGGCACAACAACTGATTGAAAGCTAAGTCACACCGAGCACAACTGAATGAAAGCTAAGTCACGCCCGGCACAACAACTGATTGAAAGCTAAGTCACGCCCGGCACAACAACTGATTGAAAGCTAAGTCACACCCGGCACAACAACTGATTGAAAGCTAAGTCACACCTGGCACAACTGATTGAAAGCTATGTCACACCGAGCACAACTGAATGAAAGCTAAGTCACACCCGGCACAACAACTGAATGAAAGCTAAGTCACGCCCGGCACAACAACTGATTGAAAGCTGAGTCACGCCCGGCACAACAACTGATTGAAAGCTAAGTCACACCCGACACAACAACTGATTGAAAGCTAAGTCATGCACGGCACAACAACTGATTGAAAGCTATGTCACGCCTGGCACAACAACTGATTGAAAGCTAAGTCACACCCGGCACAACAACTGATTGAAAGCTAAGTCACACCCGACACAACAATTGATTGAAAGCTAAGTCACACCCGGCACAACAACTGATTGAAAGCTATGTCACACCCGGCACAACAACTGAATGAAAGCTAAGTCACACCCGACACAACAACTGATTGAAAGCTAAGTCACACCCGGCACAACAACTGATTAAAAGCTATGTCACGCCTGGCACAACAAATGATTGAAATCTAAGTCACACCCGGCACAACAACTGATTGAAAGCTATGTCACGCCGAGCACAACTGATTGAAAGCTAAGTCACGCCCGGCACAACAACTGATTGAAAGCTAAGTCACGCACGGCATAACAACTGATTTGAAAGCTATGTCATGCCGAGCACAACTGATTGAAAGCTATGTCACACCCGGCACAACAACTGATTGAAAGCTAAGTCACACCCGACACAACAACTGATTGAAAGCTATGTCACACCCGGCACAACAACTGATTGAAAGCTAAGTCACGCCGAGCACAACTGATTGAAAGCTAAGTCACACCCTGCACAACAACTGAATGAAAGCTAAGAAGTCACACCCGACACAACAACTGATTGAAAGCTAAGTCACACCCGACACAACTGATTGAAAGCTATGTCACACTCGGCACAACAACTGATTGAAAGCTAAGTCACGCCGAGCACAACTGATTGAAAGCTAAGTCACACCGAGCACAACTGAATGAAAGCTAAGTCACACCTGGCACAACAACTGATTGAAAGCTAAGTCACGCCCGGCACAACAACTGATTGAAAGCTAAGTCACACCGAGCACAACTGAATGAAAACTAAGTCACGCCCGGCACAACTGATTGAAAGCTATGTCACACACGGCACAACAACTGATTGAAAGCTATGTCACTCCCGGCACAACAACTGATTGAAAGCTAAGTCACACCCGGCACAACAACTGATTGAAAGCTAAGTCACGCCTGGCACAACAACTGATTGAAAGCTAAGTCACACCCGGCACAACAACTGATTGAAAGCTAAGTCACACCGAGCACAACTGATTGAAAGCTAAGTCACGCCCGGCACAACAACTGATTGAAAGCTAAGTCACACCCGGCACAACAACTGATTGAAAGCTAAGTCACACCGAGCACAACTGAATGAAAGCTAAGTCACGCCCGGCACAACAACTGACTGAAAGCTAAGTCACACCGAGCACAACTGATTGAAAGCTAAGTCACACCCGGCACAACAACTGATTGAAAGCTAAGTCACACTGAGTACAACTGATTGAAAGCTAAGTCACACCGAGCACAACTGATTGAAAGCTAAGTCACACCGAGCACAACTGATTGAAAGCTAAGTCACGCCCGGCACAACAACTGATTGAAAGCTAAGTCACGCCCGGGCGGATAAGCAGCTTGTACCGTAAGCGGCATAGACAACACCCCAAACCTCCCCAAGTGGCATATATCTTTGTCAGTCTCTTGGGGATGTTTGAAATGTTGTCTATCCTTATGATAGACTGACGTTATGAAAGAACATGTCAGACATAACATCTTTATGGTTCAAAAACGAAATTTAATTTGTAAAATATACCGAGGGTTGACTGCCGAAAAGCAGTATCTTGCTTTTTCCTAGTTTTGCAGGAGAGGCTTTTGAAATTTTTGACCTACTTTGAACCTTTCTGTACAATGCAAGAATTTAAGATGCCCCTCAAAATTTTACAATGTTATTGGGCAGCCTATTTTATTATGCATATCCATGGTATTATGGCTATATCTAAATTCTGGTTTGAATTATTAAAGAAACCGTAACACGAGTGAAGATACTATATGTCTGGCAATCGGAAAGGCGATAAATAATGGCAGCAGAAACACCGTATCTCAACATACGAGAACCTTTCGCTGACAGAGCCTGCAAAATGTTGACTGCCGAAACACCGTATCCCAACATACGACAACCTTTTGCTGACAGATCCTGCAAAGTGTTGACTGCCGAAACACCGTATCTTAACATACGACAACCTTTTGCTAACAGATCCTGCAAAGTGTTGACTGCCAAAACACTGTATCTCAACATACGACAACCTTTTGCTGACAAATCCTGCAAAGTGTTGACTGCCGAAACCACGTATCTTCACATGGCTCCCTCACTGTGTTAGAAAACCAAAGGTTTCAGAGAGGAAGCGGGCAGCCACATTCATGTAAATTGTTCTACTTGGCATCTGCCGTGAACAAAGTAGACAGAAAGTGTGTCTAGAAATGATTTATTTTAAACTAACACTATACCACAGGTAATTCTCCAGCCTGTCGTTCGCGAATTTTGTTTTACTATTTGAAGTATTTGGTGATAATGCATTAGAAAAGCATTTATTTACACACATTATACGTACTCATAGCACACTGATTTGACTTATTTTTAATTGGTATAGTCGCTATACTGCCAGTACGTTGAAGACAACTATTGTGGAAAATCACGTTATGTGGCAACCATGCAACTCTCACAATACATTAACAAAACATAATCAAATGTATGTGAGAGAGAGAGAGAGAGAGAGAGAGAGAGAGAGAGAGAGAGAGAGAGAGAGAGATGAAATGAAACTTTATTCGCCAACGGATAAAGTAATTAGCACATGGGACATTTTTCGGTCTTGACGTTTTTACTCTACACAAAATAGTCAAACAGTGCATCGAGATATAAAGTGTAGTTTCACACACACTCTCGTACAATCATGTTGACTGGCTTGCATATATATTATAATGCACGGCAATAGAATAGTTTACAGTAAGAGCATGGTGGATAGATAACATGTTCAGGATTAGTGGATCATGAGGGGAAAAAAACAACTCTGAAGAGTTTATACTGGACTTAATGATTGGTGCTTAAAGAGGATTTCTATACACAAAGAGAGCGATCTGCAGTGCGTTATGCTCGATGGCAAGGTGTTCCATAATGAGCCACTGGAAAATGCATGGCTAATTTTAAATATGTCAATTCTGGGACGTGGCATCATAAAATTTCTTCTGGATGTGGAATAACCCAGGTCAGATTTAGTAAAACGTTTGCATAGCTATTCCGGAGAGACAGACAGAGAGGATAGCAAACTATTTTACAGCTGTACCTTTAAATCCGGTGTTAACGACTGACTGCTCCATTTACAAAAATATTATTCCAATAGAGAAAATAACACTTCATCACGTTGTTGACCATTTTCGCGCCGTCACAATAAGACAGCTTTCGGCACACACTGGTAATGCTGTCAAATTGTTCACGAGTATGAACCTCACAATTTCCACAAAGACGATTAGCGTATACTTAATTGTAGTAAAGTCTTTGATGCACTGACAAATGTTTTGTTTATAGGACGATTTTCACAACGCAAGCTGTGTGTCACAGTAGTACATGAAGTTGGCTGTTTCGCATGGCGTGGTCTAGAACTTTCTGAGACTGACAGTGTTGAAAGAAAAAACTTTTTGCAAACCCGCTTTTTTCCCCCGTCTACGTTTAAAAAAAACTCTGCTCAGGCTCCGTTTTGGGGGATAGGGGTTTGTTGTCTTCTCCTAGCAGTGTTTTTTCCTCTACATTTGAACAGATAAAGGACTTTTGCTTTTCACAGACGCCCAAGATGTAAAATGCCTCAAACAGTGCTTGCCGTTCTCATTCATAAACCCTGCTGCATTTAAAACGGCAATTGGAGCAGTCTATTGGTTTATTTTCTTTGCAGGTACTATTTTCCCGTTTCGGATACATACTCCTTTCCCTGCACCACAAAGCCTTTCTTGAATTTTTCTTCCAAATTTCTTCATAAACAGCTTTTTTTTTTTTTTTTTGGGGGGGGGGGGGGTGAGGGGAGGGGGGGGGGGGGGGGTGGTGGTGTCTTAAACGTGCCTCGTTTTCTTGGTGTTTGTGGTTTGGGGGTGCTGTGCAAAGGCGATAATGAAGAAGTATGTCGTGATCTAGGAGTTTGTGGTGTGTTTGGTGGAGACATCTGTTCAATGACTGGACTATTTGGCGTGTCGTTTCTGCCACTGGTCTCATACATTGTGTCTTGCTGGTTTCTGGCACTGTGTCTGCTGCCTCGCTTGAACCTGGTACTGAGTCTCCTTGTGTCCCGCTTTAACGTGTCGCAGGTGGGAAAGGAAATACAGCATCATAGTGTTGGGCTTCAGTCTCAAGTAGTGACAGAATGATCGGTGATTGATCAACACGAGTGTCACCGGCTTGTGTGTCTGGGTAAAGAATCGTTTCCTAATGAAGCAAGTTATTTGAGTATATTATAACCGGCCTCTTTGTGCAGTCTGCAAGCGCCTTCAGCAGCAGATCAGCTGCGTCGTTGCTCCAGATTCCTGGGGCCCGCAGCTGTTCCACGTTCCAAAAGTATTTTAGGTACCTTTCATTTTCATCATCTTCATTTGTTGTCAGAAAGCAAAATAAAGTAGGTCGCAAATTTGTCCTCAAGGTAATTGCATATCTGTGTCCTCAGATCAAGCACCGTGATATTCAGGTGCATGGAAACTGCCTCGAAGAAACAGTTTCCGCCTGCAGCTACTGAGTACAATCCGTTGGCTGAGAGCAGATTCTGAAGCCGACTTCTGTGCACTTCTTGTTCTCTCTGGTGTCGCTTCATCTCCTGCTTGCTCATTGCCTTGGCCAGCTCTATATTGCTGCTTTTGGGTGTTTGCGTTTTCGTCAGTGAAAGTAAAGGCGTATTTTCGTCACTTTAATCCTCGTTGGAAGACGTCGGCACTACATCAGCTTGAGGTAATTCAGTGACTGGACTGTAAGTGGGATGCTTGATGATGTTGTCATTGTAACTCTCATTTTCTTTAGTGGTCAAGTAGGTTATGTCCAGGCGTTTGCTTTTTATCAAGGGCTCATCATAGTCATCCGAGCAAGACCACCGTGCACCCTTGATTTTCGCTGATAAAGGCTCCAGGTTTGAATGACACCAACTTGCATCCTCTTGCCCTGGCTGCTTGAAGGGTTGCTTGGAGGCTTGAAGGGGCTCATCGTCAGACAGGCACCAGTTGCAATCTTCTTGGATGACTCTGGACTGTTGAAAAGTCATATTTAAAATAAATCAGTTATCATCAGTCTTTATGTTCGGGGGGTGTGTGTGCGTGCGTGCACTGATGTGTGTGTGTTTGTGTGTGTGCGTGTTGGGGTTGTGGGGGTTGAGGCGGGGGGTGTGTGTGCGTGCGTGCACTGATGTGTGTGTGTGTTTGTGTGTGTGCGTGTTGGGGTTGTGGGGGTTGAGGGGGGGGGGGAGCAAATAACGGTACACACGCGCACATCAATTCAGTAGCGGCTAGGCTTCACATAATGATAGTGATACAGATAGAGTTCAAGACAAACTAAAGGGAATCGCTGATAACAGTAAATTGTAAACAAGAACCCGTAACTTATATCTGTTCGACAAGTCTCAGTACACTGTGAGCCACAAAACTGACCATACTCACTCGAAGTTGCTCAGAATTGACAGTGGCATTTAGTGGCCAGATTTAGGTACACATTGCCTTCAGCATCATTCTTTGGTTGGCTGTTCATTCTGTGAAGATGTGCAATTTGTATATGACTATGGATCAGATACAGTAGTAAATGACATTTAATAGCATTGTACCGGGCTGAGGGTGGGGGGAACTTAAAAAAGACTACATTAATTATCATTTTACACTAACCTGCCTCTAAAATAATTTAATGATAATCAATAATAAATTGCAATGAGTATTTTACCAGTAATCGACCCAAATTTAACAGTCAATGGTGACGATTACATTTGTACATAATACTGCACTCCAAAAATAGTATAGATGACAGAAATTATGTTACCTGCAAGAACACTGTGAGGCCACTGACTGTCCGAGCCAAAATACTCCACTGCCCGGGAATGCTGCACTTGCGAAGAGTAGTATGAAAACTGGGGTCTTTCGGATAAAACATCCCACACTCTTGGTAGGAAGTGGAACAAAAAGGATCTGTAGCTCGTTAGTATCCTAATACACTGACATCATGATAACGGTACTCCAGTGCCATGAGATGCGGGCGCCGGTTTCCTGTCGGTGTTATCAACAGTGTTGACAGCGGTAAGGCAGCAGCTAACATATACCAGATTTCAGCGGGGGCGGGCGTTGGAATTAACAGATATACTGCAGGTCGTATTTTGAGATACGCTTTCCCTGCACTCTTAATCAACTAAACAAGCTGACAGCAAACACAGCTTAACTCCAGATACTTGGTTTCGGCAGTCACTTTTTCTGCAAAGATTCGTGAGATAATAAGACCATATAGCCGTATCTTCAGCAACTATGTTTCGGCGGTGATTGATTCTCTCTGTTTGCCTGAACATGTTTTCGGTTCTAATCAATTTTTTAAAAACTAATGAAATTTTTAAAAAAAGAAATAGATCAGACAAAAGAGCATCGTTTCCTGAGTCTGATCATACCAAAAAGTCAAAATCTCCAAAAAAGTGATATACTACGTTTCGGCAGTCAACCCTCGATACAGTCAACTGCGCCGGAATCAGTAGGCCTAATGGAATGTAAAAGGGTGATACACATTCGCAATGATATTACAAACTGTATACATAAATGTTACATATCTTGACGAAAATGTAATTTATTTACTAAAACAAAGCATTGCCGATTGTGTCTTCCAACACCAAAGGGTCTGTTGGCATGTTCTTCCGATAAAGATGATTCCTGTTCTGCCTTGGGATGTCACTATCTATTCCTGTTCTGCGTTGCGATGTCACTATCTATTCCTTTTCTGTGTTGGGATGTCACTATCTATTCCTGTTCTGCGTTGGGACTGATGTCACTGTCTATTCCTGTTCTGCGTTGGGATGTCACTATCTATCCCTGTTCTGCGTTGGGACTGATGTCACTATCTCTTGTCGTCACGTGACAGGCAGGTAAAGTGACCTCCTGTGAAACCTGGCCAGACGTCTATTACTACTGACCTCCTGTTATATCTGGCCAGACGTCAATTACTACTGACCTGTTACACCTGGCCAGACGTCTATTACTACTGACCTGTTATACCTGGCCAGACATCTATTACTACTAACCTGTTACACCTGGCCAGACGTATATTACTACTGACCTGTTACACCTGGCTAGACGTCTATTACTACTGACCTCCTGTTACACCTGGCCAGACGTCTATTACTACTGACCTCCTGTTACACCTGGCCAGACGTCTATCACTACTGACCTGTTACACCTGGCCAGACGTCTATTACTACTGACCTGTTACACCTGGCCAGACCTGTTACACCTGGCCAGACGTCTATTACTACTGATCTGTTACACCTGGCCAGACATCTATTACTACTGACCTGTTACACCTGGCCAGACGTCTATTACTACTGACCTGTTACACCTGGCCAGACGTCTATTACTACTGACCTATTACACCTGGCCAGACGTCTATTACTACTGACCTGTGACACCTGGCCAGACGTCTATTACTACTGACCTGTGACACCTGGCCAGACGTCTATTACTACTGATAATGCTACGATTCCATAAGCACGAATCTGATACGAATACGATCCGAACGACGACCGTGATGCAATTTTCTGTCAAAAATTGTCATTTTTGTTCGAAGCCGGATGCAAATTCAGTTCGTGTCCGCACCGGGCATATGGAAATGCTAACACAAACATGAAAAGGACTCGCACGTGGGTCAAATGGTTGTTGTGGTGCGTCTAGTGTGGTAGTGTAGCGTCTGTGCTTGTCCGTCTCGCTTTCAGCTCCCACCGCTGGCTAGGGGAGCAGAGTATGTCAGTCTCTCCTTGCCAGTACACATCCTCTCCAACAACAAGCCTCGTGTATTGCTTCCTTGTGGCGACTCACGGTAACCGAGCACCTTACGGACTCGGGATGAACTACAGAGGACTCGGAGGAGATCTGGCCCCCAGACATGCGGCATGCAGGCCCATGGCCCATCGATGTGTGGACAAGCCCTGATGTCCATGAACCAGATCCCCAGCTATGGGTAAATAGCCCCACTGCCTTGTGGGTGCCTTGGGAGAGGCAAAGGCTAGGGGAGTAAACCCTATACAAATCCGGGCAGGGATGTTCGATAACCTTGGTTGGCAGATCTTCGAGAAGGAAAACTCCGAGGAAAAACCTGAGTAGATGGGCCTCATAAGCCTTGGTCGACAACCCATCTAGGAGAAGGACACTCCAAAACCAAACCAACCTATGCTCCCAGGAAAGGCCTTTTGACCAGGAGTTAAGGGTGAGGACAGAAACCCCGAGTGCTGAAGACGGAGGTACTGGGCTGCACAGCGAACTCTAATAAGCCACAGTACCACGCATATACAGCCATATGACACTTGGAGATGGATTCAACAGAAATTGTGCTCGCCCTGTGGAGTCTCACCAGGCAGGTGCAGTACCGGGCTCTGCGCCTCTTCGGAGCCCACCCCCAGTGACTGGAGGACCTTCCCGACCGTCTCGAGGAGCCAGGGGACGGGGAAGTAGAGCGACTGGCCAGCGAAAAAACTGACAAGACCAGAGACAAAGAAAAAGTCAATGTGAACATCATGCACTGGAATGCAGAAGGGGTTACCAACAAGAAAACAGAACTAGAGCACTTTCTGCATGAAAACAGCATAAACATCTGCTGTATACAAGAGCCACATAAACATCTGCTGTATACAAGAGACACATAAACATCTGCTGTATACAAGAGCCACATAAACATCTGCTGTATACAAGAGCCACATAAACATCTGCTGTATACAAGAGACACATAAACATATGCTGTATACAAGAGACACATAAACATCTGCTGTATACAAGAGACACACCTGCAAGAAGGGAAACCCTTTAAGGTCAGAGGATATCAGGTCTTCCGAAGTGATCGCCAAGGGAGGAAGAAAGGGGGAGTTATGACTCTAGTTAGAAACAACCTGAATGCCAGCGAAACCAGGAGATTCATGGAAGAGGCGGAATACATCCAGGTCAAGGTAACCACCAGTGACAGCACCCTTGACCTGGTCAACTACTACTACCCTAATGATAAGCTGCTGTCCTTCGACACTATCCAGGTCCTGGACAGTGGATTCATCATCACTGGTGACTTCAACCGTCAGTCCCAGAGTTGGGGATACGACACACTTGACAAGAGAGGAGAAGACATCGAGGAGTGGCAAGATGAAAACCACCTGATACTTGCCAATGACCCTGAGGACCAACCTACCTTCTACTCTCGCCGCTGGCACACCACCACTACACCGGACCTGGCGCTTTGCACTGAAGATGTTCATAAGCGCCTCAGCAGAACAGTAGGACCACAGTTAGGAGGAAGTGACCAGCGCCCTGTCCTCCTCTCCCTAAAAGGAAGCACAGCAGCTAGCTCGCCACACCGACCAAGATGGAACTACCGAAAGGCAGATTGGCGCTTGTTCAGTATCCGAACAAAATGAGCTAATGCAAGACCTTGCTGTGTCTGGAAGGAACATCAACAATGTGATCAGAGATTTTAACGACATTATTAGTAAGACAGCCAAAGAAACTCTACCTCGAGGAGTCCGGAAAAACTTCACCCCATACTGGACTGCAGATCTTCAGAAAGCACATGACAACCTCACTAGGGCCAGAGAAGACGCTTTAACCAACCCCAGCCAAGAAAAACATCAAGCTACAACACAGTAAGGCCCAGTATCTGAAGATGAAGTTGGAGTGCACAAGAAGAAGTTGGAGAGAGAAGATTGCAAGACTGAACATGGAGAGTGACACCACCGAGCTGTGGAGACTGACCAAAGCGTTGAACGATGAGGGCACCAGGGAACAGAAGGTCACCCTGGAAGAAGAAGGGAAAGCACTGACTGGTAGGAAAGCTGCAAACGTGTTCGCACAGATCTATGCGAAAGAAAGTAACATCACTTTCCCACGAATGCTTGAGAAAGAAATCGGACAGGACTGAGAAAGAGAGAGAACAAGAGATGCAAACATCCATGATGCAATGGAAGGACATCACCCTTCCAGAACTGAAGATGGCCATCAAACAGCTGAAGAAGAACAAATCTCCAGGTCCAGACAGCATCTCAAACGAGATGTTACAACACCTTGACAACACTGCCTTAATGAAGCTACTGGACATCTTTAACCACAGCTGGAGAGGACATGTACCCCAGTGCTGGAAGGAAGCCAGGATGATCCCAATTTTTAAGAAAGGGAAGAATAAGTCCAAAGCCCTGAGTTATCGCCACATCAGCCTGGTGTGTGCAAGACCATGGAGCGCATCATCAACAAGCACCTGCAGTCTGGACTCCGAGAGCATTATCGTGCTACAGCAAGCCGGCTTCAGAAGCTACAAGAGTACAGAAGACCAGACAACACACCTTGCACAGGTCATAAAAGATGCCTTTCAAGATCAGAAGGTGACATTAGCTGTCTTCATTGACCTACAGAAGGCTTTCGACAAGGTGTGGAAGGATGGTCTCCTTGTGACACTCCTTCGCATTGGCATCCAAGGGAACATGTACCGGTGGACCAAGTCATACCTGCACAATCGCAGAGCCCGTGTGACAGTGGGTGGGTACTGTGGCAAAAAAAGTGCTGCTGCGTAAGGGGGTGCCACACGGGGGAGTCCTGTCACCGACCCTGTTCATACTCTTCATCAACGACCTTGTGCCAGAGCTACCAACAGGAGTCCACGCAGCCCTGTACGCAGATGACCTGGTACTCTGGTGCACAGAAGAGTATGCAACAACCGCTACATACAGGATGCAGCTAGCCCTGGACAGGCTGACAGGCTGGACCAACAACTGGTGTGTGACCATCAACACAGAAAAATCATCAGCCACACTCTTCTCTCTCTCCAAAGCAAAGGCTGACAACCTAACACTGGGCAACACCCCGCTGCCGTATGAAGACCAATAGACATACCTGGGAGTTGACGGCAGCCAAGTCACACCAGCAGACCATTGACAGAGTTTAGAACCAGGCACTGCGTATCATCACCGGCGCAATGATATCCACACCGAATAATGGAAGAGACAACAGGCATCCCACCCCTGCGGACGAGAAGAGATGGCAAAGTCTTGATACATTCCACAAAGGTCAAGTTCTCCAAAGACCATCCTATGAATGTCAGGATGAAACAGCCAACCTCAGGGAGGCTGAAAAGATCAAGCTTTGTGAAGGAGACGAGAGCTCTGCAGAGAAAACACCAGGCAAAGCTCCCTGCGCAGGTAGAGGCTCTGAGTCCCGCTAGTGACCTTCCACCCTGGGAAAGTAAGCCAGAAAACGTCACCATCTCTTCCACGGTACCCTACATCACCACAAAAGATGAGCACAGCACTGTGAGCAAGAAAGCCCTGACACTGGCCATGCTCCAAGAAAAGTATCCCCAGGAAGCATGGATACGGGCATACACCGATGAATCAGCCACAGATGCAGTTCAGAATGGAGGGGCTGGGGTGTACATTCAGTACCCAAACGGAAAATGGCAGGCAGAGGCAGTACCAACAGGCCTTCACTGCACAAATTACAGAGCTGAGGTGGAAGCCCTGGTAACACCCTTAGTCAGTGGCACTGCAGACCCTGATGCCCAGATTGTCTTCCTGACTGATGCCATGTCTGTCCTTGAGGCAACAACAGCACGCAAACGGCTGCCACGTCTACAAGAGGCACTGCAAAACATCAAGTGCACCAGACTGCATGGTGCTGCAGTGGATCCCTTCACTTGTGGCATCTACGGCAATGAAGAAGCTGACAGAATGGCAAAAGTGGCCGCAGAGGAAGAACTAGATGAAAATGGAGTCAGCTTCACAGAGATGAAGACCATCATTAAGTCTGTGTACAGACCACCATAACGGCCCCTACTGAGACAGTTACCATCAGCTAGTCCAGACAAGAGCCGCAGGTGACCATCTTCCGTCTGAGGACCGGGCACAACCGACTCAATTTCCACCTGCACAGACGCTTTCACCTCGTGCCATCTCCCCTGAGCCCTTGTGGAGAAGCAGAGCAGACACAGAGCACATCCTCCAGGACTGTGGGAACCACCAGCTGCTGAGGGAGGAGATATGGCCGAAGCCCGCCACTCTACAAGAGAAACTGTACGACTACGGGCCTGTAGAGGCGCTACAAAAGACAACCAGATTTCATTTTGAGAGCCAAACTCCACTGAAGCCGGCCGGTGTAGTGACGGTGAGAACTGAAGAAAAGGACTCGGCACGAACCTCGCTGTGCGTGTGTTTGTGGAAGACTGAATGTCAGTGGGCAGACGGAGACTTGAAACTGTGACAAACCCAACCAACAAAAAAAAACAAACAAACAAACAAAAAATACTTTAAAAAGTTATCAACATAGACTAAACTAGTTAGTGCAGTAGAAGTTCGATCAGCTGGTGTTAGTCTCACTGAATACTATCAGGACTGAGCAGTGTCACATGCGCCGGCTTTTCATGTTATCACTGATTTTATTTCACCTTTTTGTCCATGCTCCCTTTTGTCACATTCTCAATTCTGCCTTTAGTCTGGTACCCGCGATAACTGAATAGGGACGAATCACGAAATTAAGGCGTCTGCTTCGTGCGACGTCATCTTCGTAAATGATCGGTAAAAATCTTCGTTTTAACTACTTCCGGTGACAACACTCTGTGTCCAACTATGTTGTAAAAGAATTTAATTTGTGTTTTGGATGGTAGCTGTCGATCTTACACTTTTTGAACAGACAAGACATGAATATCATGGTGATAATAGTGTAATATACCTTAGTCATATAATATCAATACTGTTATATATTTTATGTATGTATGTGATCGAATTGCTGCGGATTACCTCACATTCTAGACTGATTTGGTAGCCTGACGGACTACCTCAAATTATGACCAGTCTATTATATGACCAGTCATCTATTATTTTTTTCGCCGATTTGTAAGGCATGACGAACACAAGCGTCGCCTACTTCTCGAAATTATCACCATTTTATTATAGTCATGTGACCATGTGAGAACTTTCACGACTTTCTGCTAGCAGACGCCGACAGGACTCTTATGTTGTTTTGATTTTTGTGATGGCTCACTGTATTGTTTTAGATAGCGATCCTTAAGAAAAGAAGAAGAAAAAAACAACAGATCAAGCGAATTTTCTTTTTTTTTTTAAACGATTACGTTTTGCAAAAGATTTTAAGCAATGGTGGATAAATAATAAATGTTCATTTAATTTACAGTGATACTTTTCTGATGCTTTTTACCATATGCAGTTAGAAGGTAGGCCTATCTAACGCTGTGTTAAGCATTTTTTTTTTGGTGAGAAATATAAACTTTTTTATTTTAAGAAAACTTATAGAAAAAAATTACAATTACAATATTAAATGTGTTATTTCATTAAATTTTTTTTCCTTCATTTTTTCACTAACATTGTACAAGCGTTCTGATTTTTGGTGATTAGTAAGCGGACTAGTTAAGATTCTTGCGGACTAATTCTTTTTTTTTTCTTGAGCTAAGCCGCCAGATGACCTCAGAAAAAAAAAAGATTTGGCCACCCCTGTATGTATGTGTGTGTGTGTGTGTGTGTGTGTGTGTGTGTGTGTGTGTGTGTGTGTGTGTGTGTGCCGCTGTGCATGTGTGTGCAGTCAGAACAAGAAATCAGTCATTCTCAGGAAATGCCTGTAGACAAATTCAGCTATTTCTGGGAAATGCCTGGTTTAGGACAATTTTCAATTATTTACGGAATGAGTGATGTTTTTCGATTCAGAGAATTGAATTTGACATCTTACAGATCTTTCCGTCTAAATAATTTCTAAGTGCAATTATTTACAAAAAGAGTGTTATTTTGTCAATCAGTTAAAAAAAATGCTCATTACTGCCTTAGGCATTTCCCACGAATGACTAATTTCCCATTTTGTCTGTAACATAAGGTATTTATTTTGCACCAAAGTAATAAATTCTTTTAATAGTGTTCTACTTTTCAGTGTTTTAGGGTTGACATCTTTGTCCATGTCTTGTGTGTTATTTTATCTGTGTTGCGAATCGAGTAATACTTGTTGACGCTGAAAATCAGTGTTTTCCAGTACATGTAAGCATAGTCAAAAAACAAAAAGCAACCACTAAGACAAATCTGAAATAAATTTACCAGCTATTTAAGTTCATTTTTCATTGCATACACAAATTATATTATCTAAAAAGATGAATTATGAGAACACTTTACAGCATAATATTTTAGCTGGAAACTCAGTATGAGGGTACATGTTGCATTTTCCCCAGCTGCAGTGCTTCGTCAACTCGGCATTTTCGACGGACAGTGCCATGTCACCGGAAGTAGGCATTTGCGCTCGGAAATCTATTTTTAGAATTTTTTTTCGCGGGCAAGGGTCGTGATTCGACCCTATGATGCACGCAGAAAATTTAATTTACCCGCGAAATCTTGACGTCATCACTAGCGACTCGTTTAAGTTCCGTAATTTTCCGAAAGAACAAGGAGTGTACGCATGCGCCTTGATCGCACACATCCGGTAACGCGAAATCGAGTGGAATTGTTTGGTAGTGTGTAGTACGGTTCTTGCATACAGACGTTTGAGGCATGGTGAGGTCGTTTTGGAGTCTAAACATTGGAAAAAGACATAAGAGAGCCTGTCGTACAACACCTACTGTATTGTCTGCATTTCGTATTTTTTTTTTTTTTTAACTGGCTGGCAGTGAGCTGACAATGCTGGCATGCTACGCAAATCAAGCCTCTGGTGCAAACCTCTGGTGCAAGTGCTGACTTTCAGTGATACTGATACTACTGATAGTCTCACGCGTTTCTTTGTTTCATAAAATAACTGAGTACACAAAACACCAAGATGGATGGCCAGTTTTCGTCTTTTTCAACCGGTCTGACACCGCAATCTCAGCAAGTTCAGGTGGGGATCCGCTCTTTTGGTTTTGATACAGTACAGCACAGCTACTGTCAGTACACTTTTAATTCATTTTTTTCCAGATGAAAAGCCGGGTTCGGCGTTAAACATTAAAGACGCAGAATGGTACACGTGCGTGGCCAGGTACTGTTCATGTACAGAAAACGGTACACGGCCGTATGTTGAGTGGCAGTATACTTTCTTGCCGACCTGTGAATGATGGCGCTGTCAAATTTAACACACTGAATTCGACAAGTTATTTTTGAGTAGTCAATATTAATAAGAAATAAAAATGTCGCCAGATTAAAAAAAACAACTTGTCAGCACACTTTTTTAATCTCACATTTTTACATTTTCAGAGCCCAGGTTTGTTGTCACCGGGGAGTTTGAGCTTTGGGCTTGGGTCCACACCTAATCCTGTGCTACCACCATCCAATGCCAGCCTGTACCCTGCAACACCCACCCCAGGTGGGCCCATGACACCATTTTCTCCAGCCACACCAGCTTCAGAAGGTTCAGGAATCAGACCAACACTACAGTACGTGCAACATCTATTGATAACGTACAATGATTGGGGGGGGGGGGGGGGGATGTTTCTTTTTTCTCTCATAGCAATCAGTGTGCTGTTGATATGCTTGTATCATGCATACTTGTGCACATGCTCATTAAATGAAAAGTATTAGATAAGTGTGACCTAATTATATTCTTGGCCTTCTTGTCAAGGTCTTAGCATGTAAAACTGCATTACTTATCCTACATTTCAATTAACTGCTTTCGAAGATAAGATAATTTTTGCCAGTAAAGGAAAGAAAAGAATTGCATAACTTGCAGATAAAATCACGGATTTATGGTGCTTTCTGGCTAGCTTTCTTTTCTGTTAAAACTGCTTAACTCATTCAGCCCCGACATACCACAGCAAGACATGGATTGAGCATGATAGTTCAAGGGTGGTGCTAGAATAGCTTGGCGCCCATGGCACCACCCTTCAACTATCATGTTCGATCTGTCTCCAGAGTCGTAACACAGTCCTTCAGAGGGCAACTTCAAAATTTGGGGATTTCGGTCCTGGGGCAGAATGTGTTAACTAAACCGGGAGATTTGTCAGATTCGCTGTTTTTGGATAATATCCAAGGAGGAAAACTGTGCACAATGCAGTAAAATTCCTGTTATTTAAAACAAGAACATAAAACTGTAATCACGTGTGCAGATAAGCATTTGACCTGCCTTGCAACATTTAAGTTTATACAATATGACCGTAAACACACTTTTAACTCTTTACAACTTCCTGTAGCACACTATGGGTGTTGAGATCCGCCCAGCCAAAGTTTGTGTGCATGGCGTGTGCCCGGCCATTTCTAGTTTGTGTGCAGGGCGTGTACCCGGCCCTTTTCTAGTTTGTGTGCAGGGCGTGTGCCCAGCCATTTCTAGTTGTGTGCAGGGCGTGTGCCCGGCCATTTCTAGTTTGTGTGCAGGGCGTGTGCCCGGCCATTTCTAGTTTGTGTGCAGGGCGTGTGCCTGGCCATTTCTAGGTTGTGTGCAGAGCGTGTGCCCGGCCATTTCTAGTTTGTGTGTGCAGGGCGTGTGCCCGGCCATTTTTTCTTTGTGTGTGCAGGGCGTGCGCCCAGCCATTTCTAGTTTGTGTGCAGGGCGTGTGCCCGGCAGTTTCTAGTTTGTGTGTGCAGGGCGTGTGCCCGGCCATTTCTAGTTTGTGTGCAGGGCGTGTGCCCGGCCATTTCTATTTTGTGTGCCCGGCCATTTCTAGTTTGTGTGCAGGGCGTGTGCCCAGCCATTTCTAGTTTGTGTGCAGGGATTGTGCTCGGCTTTTTCTAGTTTGTGTGCAGGGCGTGTGCCCGGCTATTTCTAGTTTGTGTGCAGGGCGTGTGCCCGGCCATTTCTAGTTTGTGTGCAGGGCGTGTGCCCGGCCATTTCTAGTTTGTGTGCAGGGCGTGTGCCCGGCCATTTCTAGTTTGTGTGCAGGGCGGGTGCCCGGCCATTTCTAGTTTGTGTGCAGGGCGTGTGCCCTAGTTTGTGTGCAGGGCGTGTGCCCGGCCATTTCTAGCACTGAATGTGTCGTTACAAGCCATTACTTGGCATACGCACTGGATAATAATAATAATTACGGTATTTATAATGCGCTTATCTTATAATAATTATAACTCTAAGCGCGCACTCACAACTCGCACACGCATGCGCACGCTTTAGACAGTGACTCACGTACCACAGATAGTGAAAAAACATTACGCCGGTCAGCTTGGGATCCAGAAATGGAACTCTTAACAAAATTACTTGGTAGTGGCAGATTCCATAATACAGAAAAGTTACTTAGGAAAACAGTTAAATAATTTTTTTGCTTCTCCTGAAAAATGAGGGAAATCAGCTTCCACGATTTGTCTGTGTGCAAGGTCATGTGCAAAGTCTGCAACTGCTGGTAAATCAGGGCTGTCCACTACACATAGTTAGATCCCCTGCCCCCCCCCCCTCCTATTAAGCACCCAATTGGGTGCCTGATAGGAGGGGGATGGTGATCTGTTTGTATTTGTAATTCCCCTTGGTAATTGAACTGTTCTACCAGCGCTAGCCTCACCTATCTGGTATGTGAGAGTGCTGTGCGCTACAGTTCTAGTACACACACACACACAATGAAGAAAATTACATTAGGCCATCATTATGACTTTGGAGATAACACTGTATTTTTTAGGTCTGTGGTGTAGGTGACAGGTTATAGTACTATACACTTCCTAATGCTGCGCTGATTTTGATTGCAGGAACATAGTTTGCACTGTCAACTTGGCATGCAAGCTCGACCTTAAGAAGATTGCTCTTCATGCTCGAAATGCAGAGTACAACCCAAAACGTTTTGCTGCTGTTATCATGCGCATCCGAGACCCTCGCACCACAGCACTCATCTTCAGCTCAGGGAAGATGGTGTGCACAGGGGCAAAAAGGTAAACACTTCAACCAGCTCCTAACCCCTTCACTGCCAAGAACACTGAACACGATCCCGTTGCAAGAGACATAGATCAGGCTTTCCAGTAGGAGTAAAAATTGTCTGTCGTGGGGACGGAGAGCATGACCAAAAAATGCATCCCAGGCACTCTGCCGTGTACTTAAAACAGCATGAATAAGTTCATTTTAACTCCAGATTTGTCCATCCCGGGGACGGAGGGTCCTCCTTTTTTTCCGTCCCTGTCAAAATTTGTCCGTCAAATTTGCCTCTTGCTGACGCTGCTTTGTCTCCACCCCACCCGGGTCTGCCCTGGGGGACTTGGGTGGGGTTAGGTACTTTTTAGTTCCCAGGGTCACCCTGGTCAGCCCCACAGGGTGAGTTTTTCTCTCTATTCTGGGGCATGTGTTTCTGTCTACCCGAGGTCCATTCACCTGTATTTGCCTTTTTAAAACTCTCCCTACTGTCTGCACTGCCTGTTGCTCTTGATATTGGATGTGTGTTGCTAAATGGTCTTAGCTTTATTTAGGCCCCATGTGTTAGGTTTATTTAATGTATTTGACCGGCTGGCGACATACATTCAATGTTCTGTTTATTTTTTTTTTTCACAAGCAGTGCAGGCACGTCCTGAGAAAGCCTTGATGCTGGTGGGACGCTAAGCAATGTACAATCAATCAATGCTTTGTCTCCATGTTGTTTAACTCATTCAGCCCGGCACACATATTTTGGAGTCGTTATCTAACGACTATGCACCTGTTGCAGGAGATGGATCGACCATGATAATTCAAGGGCGGTGCCAGATTAGCTTGGCACCAAGCTAATCTGGCACTGCCCTTAAATTATTATGGTCGACCCATCTCCTGCTGTAGTGGTCAGGGCTGAATGAGTTAAATGCCTCGGGCTGTTTGGCACTGGGGTAGCAATGAGGTTTGAGAAATGCAGTCTGTGTCCACTGGCAGTGAATGGGGTACATGCAAGATGGAAGAAAAGAGCAGGTAGAGTGCACGTGGCAGTTGGGGCCTGCATGTCGGCGTGTAAGCACTGTGCTGCCCACAGGCACCTGACAGTTAACTGTGGGATGTTGTGTCATTTAGCCCTCATGCCCTACCTCAGGTGATGGGTCGACCGTGATAATTTAAGTGTAGTGCCAGCTTAGCTTAGCTCGTAGACCATCCGCATACCGAGGAACAGCGCTTGGAGTCTCTGCTATGTTAAAACCACGTAGGAGTCGTGGCACGGCACTAAACGACAGGAATATTAAGAAAGAAGGAAAAGAACCGAAAAGCTATACGCCACCATAAACTCGTGTAGAATGTTTCAGTCAGTGCACAAGGCACAGTCTGCTTCTGCAGTGTGAAAGATTTCAGACCTCCCACCATTTTGTCCACAAGGATTTGGGATAAATAGATTCCACTTGATAATGATGGTTAAACAAGAACAACATTTCTGTCACTTGACAGCAAGATGACTTCATGTTCTTGGAGTTCATAATATCTTTCACGCCTCATTCAGGCAGTTCATATGAATAGTGTTTTCCAAGAATCGTTATGATTCTTGGAAAACACTGTACTTCTTGAGAAGGCGCTGTATGGGAAGAAAAAAAACCCCAACTAAGTAATTCTGCATCACCAAAAATATTTAGCAAGACAAATCTGCGGCGCAGATAAAAGCATCATGAGATTTTTTCGGTCCAACGATGAAAGCGATTCACCCCAAGCAAAACATCCACTCAACTTACATTGTGCGCCATGGTATCTACAGTGAACTGTTCCTACAGGTTTTTAACATAGCGGAGACTCCAAAGTGCTGTTCTTTGGAATGCTGGTCTACAAGCTAAGTGCCAGATTAGCTTGGCACCAGCAGAATGATAATTTAAGACCATGATAATTTAAGGGTATTCCCAGATTAGCTTGGCTCCTGCTGGTGCCAAGCTGATCTGGGAATACACTTAAACTATCATGGTCTATCCATTTCTTGCTGTAGTGCATTGAGGCTAAATGGGTTCAGATGTGTCTTGTCCACCGAAGGGCATCACAAGTAGTCGAGGGGCGAAAAGATCTTTGTTATATATATTTATTTTATTTAACCCGTTTCATCCTCATACGCTACAGCTTGAAATTAATTGGACTACAATAGTTCAAGGGTGGTGCCAGAATAGCTTGGCGCCTGACTCACCAAGCTATTTTGGCACCACCCTTGAACGAAAATGGTTGATCTATCTCCTAATCTGTAATGTAGCCTTCATATAATGACAATAAGCGCATTTAAAAAAATCAGCTTCAGGATGTAATGGGTTAGTGCATCTGTTGTCTGTTTCAGTGAAGACACAGCAAAATTGGCAGCCAGAAAGTATGCACGCATCGTTCAGAAACTGGGGTTTCCTGTAAGTTTCTGGTGTTTCTTGATCTAATGCACAGGACTTGCAGTTTAGTGTCATTCTGACACGCAGCTTGCTGAGCAAAGACTCCTTGTCACCTCCTGTAACTAACACAAATGATGAACACAAACCTCATGACACGATTGTCAAAATCTGTCATTTGCTTCTCAATATGTGTGTGTGTCATTTTGTCATCTGCTGCAGTTCTGATGAGTGATCATTCTGTTTGATTTTTAAAAAACATTATCAGCAATGTAGAGTCTGCACAAAGAGACTTTTCTGAGTTTGAGCAGTAGGCACAGGAGGAGGTCATGCGTGACATGGACAGTCTTCAGGCCTGCAGACTGATTCAGCTTCTTCAAAATCCCAAGAAGCTGAATATCACTATTTTTGGTTCAGACAAAACAGCCCTCCAGCCTGCCCGGCCCATCTGCTATCATGAGAAAGTAGACAAAACAGCCCTCCAGCCTGCCCGGTCCATCTGGTAGAGGCATACATTGAGCAGGGGCTTGTGAGAAAGTAGACTAAACAGCCCTCCATCCTGCCCAGTCCATCTGGTGGAGGCATACATTGTGCAGGGGCTTGTGAGAAAGTAGACAAAACAGTCCTCCATCCTGCCCAGTCCATCTGGTAGAGGCACACATTCTGCAGGGGCTTGTGAGAAAGTAGACAAAACAGCCCTCCAGCCTGCCCGGCCCATCTGCTATCATGAGAAAGTAGACAAAACAGCCCTCCAGCCTGCCCGGTCCATCTGGTAGAGGCATACATTGTGCAGGGGCTTGTGAGAAAGTAGACAAAACAGCCCTCCAGCCTGCCCAGCCCATCTGCTAATGAGAAAGTAGACAAAACAGCCCTCCAGCCTGCCCGGTCCATCTGGTAGAGGCATACATTGTGCAGGGGCTTGTGAGAAAGTAGACAAAACAGCCCTCCAGCCTGCCCGGTCCATCTGGTAGAGGCATACATTGTGCAGGGGCTTGTGAGAAAGTAGACAAAACAGCCCTCCAGCCTGCCCGGTCCATCTGGTAGAGGCATACATTGTGCAGGGGCTTGTGAGAAAGTAGACAAAACAGCCCTCCATCCTGCCCAGCCCATCTGCTATCATGAGAAAGTAGACAAAACAGCCCTCCAGCCTGCCCGGTCCATGTGGTAGAGGCATACATTGTGCAGGGGCTTGTGAGAAAGTAGACAAAACAGCCCTCCAGCCTGCCCAGCCCATCTGGTAGAGGCACACATTCTGCAGGGGCTTGTGAGAAAGTAGACAAAACAGCCCTCCATCCTGCCCAGTCCATCTGGTAGAGGCATACATTCTGCAGGGGCTTGTGAGAAAGTAGTCTCTTGTTGGCTGTGGATTATGGAGCATAATAAGTCTGTGACTCGTTTTCAGTCATTTCAGTGTTTTTGCACTGTCACCCATGAGTCATTTTTTCACTTTATTTCTTTATGACTGACAAAGAGACACATCAGGTTCATCGCAGTGCCCACTAATAGTAAATACCCTGTCACTGTACCCACAAATACATGAGTACCCGTTGCATGCCGATCAAAAAATTAGCAGTAGATGTATACAGACTTGGTTTCATTTTGAATTTAATTGGCATCTACAGTGATTAGGTTGAGTTTTGCAGTCAATAAGTCATATGGCCGGAGGAACATGAAATCAATAGGTCATTTTGAAAATCCATAAGTCGATAAAAAAAATCACGTTTTCGGCATTTTCGATTTTGAAATGTTAGCAAATGTTTTTGCTATTTTGCAATCAAATGTAATCAGGTTTGCGTTCAATGACTTCCATTACATATAACATGCTTGTTTTAGTAAACGTGTGTGCAAGCACTGAATTACTGTGCTACAGTGAACAGCACAATGCTTTTCAGCAACAAGAATCAGTTTTCTGGCAGAACTGATTAAAGCTTTAGACTTTAGTGTCCAGGACACCAACCACAACACATTTTTGTCAAATTTTCATAGACACCCCCTCCCTCCGCCCTCTCCTAGAAAACAACAAAGCAAGAAACAGATTGTGGTTGTCAGTATACAAGTAATTTCATGATGTGGACTTCAACTACAAGACGTGAACAAGCAAGATTGAGTTACTGATTGTTTAACCATAAAATAAGAACGAAGGTTATAAATATGTGTGAGCACTCAGAGAGACCACTGGTACATCAATTACAACATCTTACATTACAACATTTTGGACATCATTTAAAAATACGCATATCTCTGCAAAAATTACGAAACGGCAGCACTGACAACAATAAAGCCATTGCCTTTGCTTCTATTATGAATACGTGAACTGCTGAACTTTGTGAAAAAAACTGGCTACAGACATCTAGACCCAGTCTGCTGCGGCACCCTCATACCGACTCTGTGGATCAAAATCAGCGTCAATGAGTCTAACAAGAGACTTAAAGTGAATGCAGCCTTGGGGACTGATGAGGAGGTATGCCTCTTGCAGGCGGAAAGCGTTTTGCATCATGTTGGACCGTGTACCTACTCGGGGCCCATGCTTGCAGTATTGTTTACATTTGCTCGAGAGAGGGGCAAGTGTCACTCATCACTGCTGGCAGCTGGCCTCCTGCCTCCCTAATTTTTAGGATGCACTCAGTTCATTGAGGACTGACTGTGTAGGTCTAGAGCTTCATGCTAGCTGGCCATAGCTCTCTCTCTCTCTCTCTCTCTCTCTCTCTCGTACAGGCCAACCAACTCGGTGCGGTCATTTGTCTAAAAAATGAATAAGTCATATGACTGGCTCACTGACAGAGAAATGCGTCATTTCAAATTTGTATGCGTCAATGACCGATGAGCATCCTATACGCTGCATCTGAAGTGTTAAAGCTGTGTAATGTGAAATGAACGGACTTTCTGTACAAGATGTCAGAGTGTTATACACGGTCAAAATTCATCAACTCGAAACAACATTACATCATTTTTCATGTTGTTGTATCCGTGCAAAATTAAATAAAGATTATCTTTACTTTACATGGTAGGACAGCATATAAGATTATAACTGATAATTTGTTCTGTTTATGTTTGATGTCTGCATACTGTTCGGTTATCTCATTGTAGACAAAATTCAAGAAAGATTGGATTGAAAAAATTAGATTTGTCAATTTATGTACCCCTGGTACCGTTTCAGGCCCGCTTTTTGGACTTCAAGATTCAGAACATGGTGGGCAGCTGTGACGTGAAGTTCCCCATTCGACTGGAGAGTCTTGTCCTGACACACAGCCAATTCTCAAGGCAAGCTGGTTCACCTGCACTTGTCAGATGCTAGACTTTGGTTCAGTGTAGTGTACTTATCCATGTACTTGTATTTTGATGGGTGAAATGGAGTATGGGGCATCATGAGTCCGTGGACAGTCCTCGGTCATTTCAGTTTGTTTTACGTTGTCATTTATGCATGGTGCAAGCCTGGGACTGAGGTTCTGACATGTTAACCCATTGAGCCCCGGGACCCTGCAGCAGGAAATGAGTTGATCATGATGCTTCAAGGGTAGTGCCAGATGAGCTTGGCGCCGTCAGGTGCCAAGGTCATCTGGCACTACCCTTGAATTATCATGATCAATCCATCTCCTACGACTGGTACATAGTAATTAGATGCCTCCAAAAGTTTGGAAATGCGGCCGCAGGGTTAAGAGGGTTAAATGGGAGACTGCCTCGTGCAAAAACATGGCAGGTTGTAGAGGGTTAACCATGATAAGTCAAGTGTAGCACCAGATTATTTGTCGGTAGCACGTTTGGTCGCAATTATTCCTGCAGGAATTGCAACCAGGCCGCAATTATTCCTACAGGAAATGTTTCAGCCACATTGCGATTCCTGCAGGAATCATAGCGACAAACAGCACTACTGAAAGCTCAAGGACTAATGTGATCTTGCCCTTGAACTGTCATGGTATATGTGAAGTGTAAATGAATTAAGTAATTTAAAATGTAGTAAAACTGTTGCCGCTAGGGTTTCACGTGAAAGAAAAACGGAAGATAGTGGTAGAAAACCCTTTAAAATAAAAACAAATAACGACGTTTCGGATCAAAGATCCTTCCTCAGGTGACATGGAAACAAACGTAGAACAGAAAAGAACACGACAGAAAGAAAAGACGTCATCCTGTATAGAGAGAATTTAGAATGACGTTAAAAAAAAAAAACCACACACACATAATGACGCAAATACACATGCACAAAACACATAGCACAAAACTTACGTCTATATACATACACGTCACTGCATACATTCGCATTCACTCGTGTCAGCTGCAGCTCACGCACATGCACACACACACACACACACACCCACACACTCAAAGGTAGCATCCAGTATCAACAGTGAGGTCAAGTCTGGCACCAACTACCCATCAGGCCGAGCATACATCCCTAGGGGCGAATGTTCAAGCCGCGTGGATGGTAAGTGCCAAGCCTGTCCGCGAAAAAGGATTCTGTCATTTTGCGGCGGATGAAGTGGGATGTATTTTGCCAAAGGATGCGTATGTTGAAATGTGTGAGGCTATGAGGAGGTTCTTTGAAATGACGTCCAACCTGGTTGTTGTATCCGAGGCGGATCGAACGAACATGCTCCTCGCAGCGTTCAGGGAGTGTACGGTATGTCTCCCCCACATACAACATCTTTGGGCAGTGAGAACATGAGATGACATAGACAATATCCGATGACTGGCATGTGAATGATCGGTGAACATGAAAAGATGACGGGGGTCCAGTGATGACGAGTGAATGCGAATGTATGCAGTGACGTGTATGTATATAGACGTAAGTTTTGTGCTATGTGTTTTGTGCATGTGTATTTGCGTCATTATGTGTGTGTGTTTTTTTTTTTTTTAACGTCATTCTAAATTCTCTCTATACAGGATGACGTCTTTTCTTTCTGTCGTGTTCTTTTCTGTTCTACGTTTGTTTCCATGTCACCTGAGGAAGGATCTTTGATCCGAAACGTCGTTATTTGTTTCTATTTTAAAGGGTTTTCTACCACTGTCTTCTGTTTTTCTTTCACGTGAAACCCTAGCGGCAACAGTTTTACTACATTTTAAATTAATTCATTTACACTTCACATATACCATGACAGTTCAAGAGTGTGTGGGTGTGTGTGCATGTGCGTGAGCTGCAGCAGGCACGAGTGAATGCGAATGTATGCAGTGACGTGTATGTATATAGACGTAAGTTTTGTGCTACGTGTTTTGTGCATGTGTATTTGCGTCATTAATATGTGTGTGTGTTGTTTTTTTTTTTTTTTTACGTCATTCTAAATTCTCTCTATACAGGATGACGTCTTTTCTTTCTGTCGTGTTCTTTTCTGTTCTACGTTTGTTTCCATGTCACCTGAGGAAGGATCTTTGATCCGAAACGTCGTTATTTGTTTCTATTTTAAAGGGTTTTCTACCACTATCTTCTGTTTTTCTTTCACGTGAAACCCTAGCGGCAACAGTTTTACTACATTTTGATTAACTTTGATCCCGCTGCGACCTGTTCCGTAAGTCCTGTTGTCTTTCACCTCCGTTTTACCGTTTTCTTCATGGAATTTACCTGTCACATCGTCCACGCTTTCTTCGTCTGTCTACTGTGCTGCTTGTTGTCACTGTCCTATACTTCCACATCACCAAGCGCCATGCCTTTGTCATCACGGTTTTTCGGCAAAGCGCTGGACTCTCTTCGTCACTTGCCTACTATCCCTCAGTCGCTTGGCATAGCGTATCTGAAGACTGTTTTGGACAAGACACGATTCTGTAGCCACGTGCATTTCCTGCGCACTTGCTCCCGTAATAAGGTAATACCAAAAGGTTTTGCTCTACATTTTCATCATTCGTCTTCTCTTCCACGTTTGAGCCAACGGTCGGTTCAATCTATCCTGACCACTGCAGCTGCTCGCCTCATGAACACGACCATCCATCACTACACGCAGAAGCTGAAAGTCATAGACAAAAGTCTGGGCCACTTTCGCTGTCAGATGCTTACTTTATGTGATCAGACAACTTGCTCTACAATCATACAGATCACGCGCGTGGCACGTGGCCAACGGGGAATTCTATGACTCCCTAGTTGACACTAAGAAGAAAAAGCTCAGTAATCTGTTGCCTTCTCGCAACCAAATCCCCCCACAGCGGACTAACAACATAACCGCCTCTGTAGTAACCATACCACCCGATCTTCAGCTTTCTGATGCTGAGAGACAGGTACTTTCTCGAGGACTCAAGTTTGTTCCTTTAAAGCCTAGAGCTGATCACGTTTCCACTTTGCTTGATGTTCAACAATATTTCCGCCGACTCCGCCTAGCAGCCCACTTTGGCGGTGTTCGAGCCCCTCACCAGAACACCAGTGGTGATGACGACGATGACAAGTTGTCTTTTTCTTATCAACCGAGCATGTGGACGCCAAAAGTAGGTGAATTCAAAGCCTTGGAAAGATACATCAACAGATGTGAAGATGACGTGGCCATGATCAGATCTAAGCCAGTGAAGCATTTTAACATGACCACAGCTGATATGAAGACTCTTCAGGAAATGAAGAAACGTGATGACATCGTCATTAAACCAGCGGATAAAGGTGGCGCGGTCCTAACAAAAGCGTTCGACACTGTGAGCAGGCAAGGCATGTGGCAGATCCTGGAGCGACTTGGCTGTCCCCCAAAGTTCCTCAACATGATTGTCCAGCTACACGAGGACCAGCAAGGTCAGGTCAGACTCAACAATGACCTCTCAGAACCATTCCCCATTCTCAACGGCGTAAAGCAGGGCTGCGTGCTGGCACCGACCCTCTTCACCATCTTTTTTAGCATGATGTTGAAGCAGGCCACAGTGGACCTCGATGATGACGATGCAGTGTACATCAGGTATCGTCTCGATGGCAGCCTGTTCAACCTCAGACGACTGCAGGCCCACACGAAAACCCTAGACCAACTGATCCGTGAGCTGCTTTTTGCTGATGATGCTGCCCTCGTTGCACACACAGAGAGAGCCCTGCAGCGCATCACGTCCTGCTTCGCAGACGCTGCCCAGCTCTTTGGACTCGAGGTCAGTCTGAAAAAGACAGAGGTCCTCCATCAGCCGGCACCCAAGACAGTGTATCGCCCTCCTCACATCACCATCGGCGAGTCTGAACTAAAGTCAGTGCACCAGTTTACTTACCTTGGCTGCATTATCACGTCGGACGCCAAGCTGGACAAGGAGCTTGACAGCAGGCTGGCAAAAGCGAACAGCGCTTTCGGGCGACTTTTCAAGCGGGTGTGGCACAATCAACAGCTGAAAACAGGCACCAAGATCAGCGTGTACAGAGCTGTGGTCCTCACCACCCTGCTGTATGGTTCCGAGTCCTGGGCCCTCTACCGCAGCCAACTACGACTCCTCGAACGCTTCCACCAGCGCTGCCTGCGTACCATCCTGGGCATTCACTGGAGTGACTATGTCACCAATGTCGAGGTCCTTGAACAGGCTGAAACCGTGAGCATCGAGGCTTTGCTGCTGCGGACACAGCTCCGCTGGGCGGGGCATGTCTCCAGGATGGAGGATCATCGCCTACCAAAGATCACCCTGTTCGGCGAGCTTGCTACTGGACACCGTGACAGAGGGGCACCAAAGAAGAGATACAAAGACTGTCTCAAGAAGTCACTTAGTGCCTGCCAAATCGACCACCACCAGTGGTCTTCGCTTGCTGTGGACCGTGACACCTGGCGCTCCACTATTTACAAGGCAGCTGTCTCCTTTGAGGACTCTCGCAGAGCTAGCCTTAAGGACAAGCGGCTCAGGAGAAAGAACAGAGATGCCGCAACTCAGAACTCTGGCCATACCTTCCCCTGCAGCCACTGCGGTCGAACCTGCCTGTCCCGGATTGGCCTCCGCAGCCACGAACAAGCCTGCAGACGTCGTGGGCAACTCCTATAAAATCTTCGTTCGCGAAGTCCAGCCAAGAGAGAGAGAGAGAGAGAGAAAGGTGGCGCGGTAGTAGTTTGGCGTAGGGATCTGTACGTCAAAGAGGTTGAACGTCAGTTACAGGACGGCGAGTTCTACCTACCTATCCCTGCTAAGACAACCGCGTCTGACAACAAAGTGGTGAGGCAAACCATTACCATCGCCATTACTGCGGGAAAATTACCATCGCAGGCCAATTCACTCGTGGTGAGGGAACCTAAGGAGCCAAGATTCTACGTCCTCCCTAAAATCCACAAACCAGACACACCGGGTCGCCCCATTGTTTCGGCTTGCTCTTGTCCCACAGAGCTTATATCCCAGTTCATCGACTCCATCCTCCAGCCATTGGTCCGTGCTCTTCCCACATATGTAAAAGATACTAACCACGCCCTTCACCTTTTGGATCGCTTCACCTTCCCTGACGCAGCAACACACAAGATTTTATTCACTATGGACATAGAGGCTCTTTACACCAACATCCCCAATGAAGACGGGCTAATAGCATTGAAACATTTCATCTGCAAACATCATCTGAAGATCGACACCACAACCATCCTCTGCTTAGCCGAACTGGTGCTGTCCATGAACTCCTTTCAATTTATGGGTCAGCACTACAAACAGAAAAAAGGAGTTGCCATGGGCACTAAAATGGGGCCCTCCTATGCCTGTCTGTTTGTGGGCTACGTGGAGGAGAAGATTTTCACTCAATACACTGGACCTCTGCCAGATCTCTTCAAGCACTACATCGACGACTGCTTGGGCGTCACCTCAAGAAGCATGACTGACACACTTCAATTCATCAATTTCATCTCATCGTTTCATCCGTCTCTTCGATTCATGTATGAGATTTCCGAGGAGTCTGTGCCCTTCCTCGACATCCGAATATCCACCAAAGCCGACTGACAAACTCAATACTACCGTCTATTACAAGCCCACCGACGCCCACACTTACCTGCAGTTTTCATCAAGCCATCCTGCCGCCACCAAAAACGGTATCCCATTCTCCCAATTTCTGTGACTCCGTCGGATCTGCAGCAGCGACGACGACTTCACCAACCAGACCCAAACCATCACCACTTTCTTCTAACACCAGGGATACCCCCAAGACATCGTCAACACCGCTCCTTCTAAAGCTGAGGCCACAAGCAGAAGTGAAGCTTTGAGGGAGAAAACTCACAGTGCTGCAGAGGACCGGCCGGTCCTGTGTATCACGTATCATCCTCACAACATCCCCATCAAAAACATTCTCCTCAGGAACTTTCACATCATTCAGAATGACACAGTATTGAAAGACATATTTCCTGAGCCTCCGCTGGTCGCTTACAAATATGACACTAACCTACGCGATCATCTTGTTCACAGTTCACTTCGCGCATCTAACACCTTACCACCTGGCACACACCCTTGTCAGCAACCACACTGCAAAGCATGTCTGTACATCAACACATCCCCCGTCATCACCGGACCCCTGTCATCTTTTCATGTCCACCGATCGTTCACATGCCAGTCATCGGATATTGTCTATGTCATCTCATGTTCTCACTGCCCAAAGATGTTGTATGTGGGGGAGACATACCGTACACTCCCTGAACGCTGCGAGGAGCATGTTCGTTCGATCCGCCTCGGATACAACAACCAGGTTGGACGTCATTTCAACGAACCTCCTCATAGCCTCACACATTTCAACATACGCATCCTTTGGCAAAATACATCCCACTTCATCCGCCGCAAAATGACAGAATCCTTTTTCGCGGACAGGCTTGGTACTTACCATCCACGCGGCTTGAACATTCGCCCCTAGGGATGTATGCTCGGCCTGATGGGTAGTTGGTGCCAGACTTGGACCTCACTATTGATACTGGATGCTACCTTTGAGTGTGTGGGGGTGTGTGTGTGTGTGCATGTGCGTGAGCTGCAGCAGGCACGAGTGAATGCGAATGTATGCAGTGACGTGTATGTATATAGACGTAAGTTTTGTGCGTGTTTTGCGCATGTGTATTTGCGTCATTAATATGTGTGTGTGTTGTTTTTGTTATTTTTACGTCATTCTAAATTCTCTCTATACAGGATGACGTCTTTTCTTTCTGTCGTGTTCTTTTCTGTTCTACGTTTGTTTCCATGTCACCTGAGGAAGGATCTTTGATCCGAAACGTCGTTATTTGTTTCTATTTTAAAGGGTTTTCTACCACTATCTTCTGGTTTTGAATTAAGTAATTGTTGTCTAAGAATGTGTATTTTCTGTTCACAGCTATGAGCCTGAGCTGTTTCCAGGTTTGATATACCGTATGGTGAAACCCAGGATAGTGTTGCTGATCTTTGTCTCTGGAAAAGTTGTACTTACAGGTTTGTATGACATTAGTTCTGTTAATCCAAAATAACTAAAGTAGTGATGGATCTTAACAGGTTGACAAATGTGCCTTGTAGGTAAAATGCCTTTTGCATAGTATGTTAATTTTTTCCCCCATCTTTTTTGTACAGTTTTTGAGCTTGGCACAAAAGTTAGTTGATAATGAGATTTTTTATTTGTACCAAACTTGGTTCACCATTCCAATTTGTCAAAGGTCCAGGTCAATAAATGTGAAAATTCATGTTGGCAAATTCAGGTCCTGTGACCAACCTCAGGAATTCTATAAAGATACTTTTACAGTTGCTCATTTTTAGTGACCCATGGTGAAGATCACAGGTCTGAGAACTGTCTCGGTCATGCCCCAGTAGCAAGACGTCTTCGGGCCCACGACAGCCGCGGTTGGCGCGCCCACAGCTGTGCATGGGCCCACTCCGGCTGTTCTGTGCTCAAGGACCTTTGCTTACTGGGTGAGCCATGAGGGCTTTGCCATTCTTGTTTTTAAAAGTCCTGTAAATTGTATGAGTCATGTTTTGTGGGAGACGTTTTTACAGTACATGGTGAATGAGCATGAGAAACTTGTGGTACTTGCGTCTCGTAAGCTGTACGTGTGTCTTGACCATTCTGTTCTTTGTTGCAGGTGCGAAAGTCAGGACAGAAATCTACGAGGCATTTGAGAACATTTATCCCATTTTAAAAGGATTTCGAAAACAATGATATATTGTTTGCCTGCGTGTGTGTGGTGTGCAAGTATTGTGTGGATGCTGATTGGAATGGGCAGCATACCTTGATACACTTACTGTCTTCACAGGCGTCCAGAACCGAAGGATGCGTGTTCACCAACTTATTTAGGACAGCAATAATGTGCATGGTGCCTCGCTGAGCTCACCGTTTGGATATGTTTAGAATCAAAAGTCTTGCATTCATTGAGGTGTTGAAGACCAGAAGACCATGCAGCCTGCTTGTTACCGTTGGTCTGAACTCAATGGCGCTGCGGAAGTGCTATGACACTTGAATGAGTTAACCCATGATACTGCCCCAAAATATGGATATGGATAGACCATCACAGTTTTAGGATGGTGCCGGAAAAGCATGGTGCTTGGAGGCAGCATGTTATTCTAGTACCGCCTTCAAACTGTCATGGTCAATCTCTCTCCTGCTTTGTCGCTTGGGGACAGCTCCCTTATTGTGGAATGTCATCTGTTGGGCTGGGTGTGTTCAGACCTATGCAAAATCAGAGGAGGAGTGTTCGTTGAATCCATGAATGTTGAATTACGGGTGTTCGCTCACTAACTCAAGTGTTAGTTCACTTCTTCATTGCTGCAAGGAAGTCCAGCTTGCTGTGACTTTATCATCTGGTCATGGAGACAGAAAATCCAAAGAATGGTGATAGTGATTGAACATCATGCCGAGTAATAAAGAAGCGAGTGACGTGACTGTGCCATGCATGTTTCACCGAGTGTGTGTTTTCTTCATGGGCACTCTTGATGGCAAACTGGGGTGGACATCGTTCAGTTAGCTGGGACAGACATCGTTCAGTTAGCTGGGACAGACATCGTTCAGTTAGCTGGGACAGACATCGTTCAGTTAGCTGGGACAGACATCGTTCAGTTAGCTGGGACAGACATTGTTCAGTTAGCTGGGACAGACATCGTTCAGTTAGCTGGGACAGACATCGTTCAGTTAGCTGGGACAGACATCGTTCAGCTAAGACATCGTTCAGTTAGCTGGGACAGACATCGTTCAGTTAGCTGGGACAGACATCGTTCAGTTAGCTGGGACAGACATCGTTCAGTTAGCTGGGACAGACCTCGTTCAGTTAGCTGGGACAGACATCGTTCAGTTAGCTGGGACAGACATCGTTCAGTTAGCTGGGACAGACATCGTTCAACCTCCGTGTTATCTAAGGGTCATCCTTGCCAGCATGGTGCATACATTCTTATGAGCCTGTGTGTTGAGTATACGATTATCTGTCGTTTGCAAGTGGGAGGACTGGGGGTGAATTCCATGTGCTGGCTGACATGTTTACTGGTGTGAATCTGCTGCCGAGTGGAGTTGCTACAGCTTTGGAGCAAAAACTTTGCTGAGCATTTGAACACTTCTTAGGATTGATCTGTGGCAGTGTTCATCTCCTGAACGGTGAAAAACCTTACCCTTCAAGCCCCAAGGTCCCATTTCTCAAATTTTGGAGGTGTTGCCTAATGACTATGTACCAGTAGCAGGGGATGGATTGACCATGATAATTGAAGGGTTGTGCCAGATAAGCTTGGCACCTGAAGGCGCCAAGCTAGTCTGGCACTACCCTTGAATTATGGTCAATCCATCTCCTGCTGTAGGGACTCGGGGCTAATTTGGTTAAGCCACTTGGTGGCTGTTGATGGAAACTGTGCTGGTCTTGGTCAGTTCAACATCAACAAGCCCTCGCTGCCCCAGGAACATGGATTGCAAGCGGTGTCAACAAGAGGTGTAGATCCTCATCAGGCCCCCCCCCCCCCCCGCAAACTGCAGGGGCTGATGATCTCATGGGTAGGATCGAGAAAAAAAAAGTTGAATCCTGAAGCGAGGGTCTTGGGGCACTTTTTGCGTGAAAGAATGTTTGTTTTTCTTTTAAAAATCCGGAAATCCGGCTGTAGCCGGAAAAGTCCCCCCCCCCCCCCCCATGGAATCTATCCCTCCTGCAGTTGAGTGTTTAGATGTTCTCGGCACTGGACAGGTTCATGTCACAAATGTTATGTTTTGAAAAATGACACGCTTGTGCAAGTCTGTGCCATTGTGGTTTGTTTTTCTTATATAATGTTTTATAAATTGACAGATTGTCATGAAGTCGTGGTTCCTTGCTGTGTATCACAGCTCGTTCATATATATGAGATTCAGCCTGCGAAAATGTGAATCGGTCTGTGCGTCGTTTTTCTGTGCTTGGTGTGTGCACACTGATGCAGATAGGGCTGAGAAAAGATGGTGCTGCTACAATTGAACTTGTACTCTTCACTGCTGCAACACGCCCAACATCCAACTGCAAGAGACGTAGATCCTCATCAGCCCCCGCAATTGCGGGGGCTCATGAGGATCTACGTCTCTTGCTTACCTCACTCATATTAAGCGATGATTCCACAATGGTTTCAGATACATTGTTTCAGGTGGATGGCAATAAAGGGGTGTGTCATGTTTTGGGACATGATGTGAAAATCTACGGTTGTGTGAAGAGTACTGTTGATTTATGGCGTTTGGTTGGGATTTGATTACAGGGTGTTCGTTATATGACCTGGAGGAAGAACCTTGACCTTTGTTGTTTACTTTTTGTGGGGGCTCACGTGCGTAGCAAAAGCGAGTATGTTTTGGGCCAGTGGTCGTCCGTCCGTCGTTCGTGGTAAACTTTAATGTTGGCATTTTCTCGGGGACTATTCAAGCCAGATTCTTCAAACTTGGCCCAAGGATACTTTGTGGCAAGCCCTTTCTAAACATACCAGTTTCAGTGACCTCTCACAAAGGTCAAGACCACAGGGGATCAGGAAATGTCAAAAATATCTATATTTTGACATAATTTATTTTTTTCTCAAATACTATTCACAGCTTCAAACCCAAACTTGGTACAAAGATACCTGATGGTAAGACCTTTCTATGCATGCTAATTTGGTTGATCCTTCAGAAAGGTCAAGGGTCACAAGAGCTCAGGAAATAGATGAAAAATAGCCATATTTTAACAAAAGATATTTTTTTCTCAAATACTATTCGCAACTTTAAACCCAAATTTGGTGCAGAGATACCTGATGGTAAGACCTATCTATGCATACTAATTTGGATCACCCCTTGGAAAGGTCGAGGGTCACAAAGGGCTGGCAAATGTGTGTAAAATGCTGAATTTTGATAAAATTGTAGGTATTGCCAACATTTTTGCAAATTTTTCAGCCAAATTTGGTACAAAGATAGCTGATGATAAGATCTTCCTATGCATACTAATTTAGTCAACTCATCACAAAGGTTAAGGAGGGTTGACAGATGTGTGAAAAATGCTTGTATTTTCAGAAAACATGGATTTTGCTGCTGCAGAAGCCAGCCCTCGTCACAAAGGTCACACATGTACATCGGTCATACACGCGAACCATAATGGCTTTGCCTTTTTTGTTTAAAATGAGGTTGCATTTGTTTCTTGCCTTTTGTACAGTAAGTTACTACCCATACTGTTTCTTTTATTGAAGGAATCAATGAATCTTTATTTTACAACGGTGAAGATATTAACACAGTCAGTGACTGTCATTTTTCGTACCTGCCGTTGGGTGGAGGAGGATGCGTGACCTGCTCTCGAAACAGGGTGAAATAGAGTATTCCAAAATGTTTTTTCAGATTACCATCATTTCTTTCTTTTATTGTTAGATTTTATAAATATTGCTTTACAATGTGAAATGTGATGTTCCAGCTTGTCTGGTGTCATTTTCAGGGGTTATTGGGTACCTGCATTCTAAGTAAGTAATGTTGATGTGCTTTCCTAGGAGTTTAATAGTTTGGCATTAGGAGATTTGGAAAATGAAGATGCAGGTTAACAAAAATGTTAGGTCCGACCCTCATGATCCGTTTGCTGAATACATGTACAGTACTTGAAGAATTGCAGTGAAATAATTAAAATGTCACATGTTGGTATTCTGTCTTTTGGGGCGAGTTATTTTTGTACTGTGCCACTTTTCTGAAACAGTGTCAGCTGACGCAGGCCGTGTTTCTGCAGTCTTTGTTAATTCAACACCAACAAAACCCACATCCCAGCAACGTGGATTCAAAGTCGTGTCTACAAGAGGCGTAGATCCTCATCAGCCCCTGCAACTGCTGGGGCTCATGAGGATCTTTACCTCTTACAGTAGGGTGGTGTCCACACTGAACAGCTTATCTACAAATGATAGGTCATCGATACTTTAACTCATTCTACCCCTGACACACCACAGCAAGATAAGGATCGACCATGATAGTTCAAGGGTGATGCCAGAATAGCTTGGCGCCTATGGGCGCCAAGCTATTCTGGCATCACCCTTGAACTATCATGGTGGATCTGTGTCCTGCACTGCACTGCAGTCTTCAGAGGACGAGGGCAAAATTTAAAGTTTTGGTGTTGGGGTAGGATGAGTTAACCCCTACACTGCCAGTGGATGCAGATTGTGTTTCTGTAATTCTTCGTTACCATAATTCAATGCCAAGGAGCCCCAGCCATCCCACGAACACTGATTTTGGAGTAACAGACATAGATCCTCATGAGTCCCTGCAACTGCAGGGTCTCATGAAGGTCTCTACACCTCTTACAGTTAGGTGGTGTCCCTTTTTGTTTAGGCAGTGAACGGGTTAAACAGTTGTGCTTGACCATACGCCGGGCAGTTGTCTTGATGCACTCTCTGGGTGTTGTAGTGGTCGTGCTTGACCATACGCCGGGCAGTTGTCTTGATGCACTCTCTGGGTGTTGTAGTGGTCGTGCTTGACCATATGCGGGGCAGTTGTCTTGATGCACTCTCTGGGTGTTGTAGTGGTCGTGCTTGACCATATGCCGGGCAGTTGTCTTGATGCACTCTCTGGGTGTTGTAGTGGTCATGCTTGACCATACGCCGGGCAGTTGTCTTGATGCACTCTCTGGGTGTTGTAGTGGTCATGCTTGACCATACGCCGGGCAGTTGTCTTGATGCACTCTGGGTGTTGTAGTGGTCGTGCTTGACCATATGCCGGGCAGTTGTCTTGATGCACTCTCTGGGTGTTGTAGTGGTCGTGCTTGACCATACGCCGGGCAGTTGTCTTGATGCACTCTCTGGGTGTTGTAGTGGTCGTGCTTGACCATACGCTGGGCAGTTGTCTTGATGCACTCTCTGGGTGTTGTAGTGGTCATGCTTGACCATATACACCGGGCAGTTGTCTTGATGCACTCTCTGGGTGTTGTAGTGGTCGTGCTTGACCATATGCCGGGCAGTTGTCTTGATGCACTCTCTGGGTGTTGTAGTGGTCGTGCTTGACCATACGCTGGGCAGTTGTCTTGATGCACTCTCTGGGTGTTGTAGTGGTCATGCTTGACCATATACACCGGGCAGTTGTCTTGATGCACTCTCTGGGTGTTGTAGTGGTCGTGCTTGACCATACGCTGGGCAGTTGTCTTGATGCACTCTCTGGGTGTTGTAGTGGTCGTGCTTGACCATATACACCGGGCAGTTGTCTTGATGCACTCTCTGGGTGTTGTAGTGGTCGTGCTTGACCATACGCTGGGCAGTTGTCTTGATGCACTCTCTGGGTGTTGTAGTGGTCGTGCTTGACCATATACACCGGGCAGTTGTCTTGATGCACTCTCTGGGTGTTGTAGTGGTCGTGCTTGACCATACGCGGGGCAGTTGTCTTGATGCACTCTCTGGGTGTTGTAGTGGTTGTGCTTGACCATACGCCGGGCAGTTGTCTTGATGCACTCTCCGGGTGTTGTAGTGGTCGTGCTTGACCATACGCCAGGCAGTTGTCTATTTACACTCGGGGTGTTGTAGTGGTCATGCTTGACCATATGCCGGGCAGTTGTCTTGATGCACTCTCTGGGTGTTGTAGTGGTCGTGCTTGACCATATGCCGGGCAGTTGTCTTGATGCACTCTGGGTGTTGTAGTGGTCGTGCTTGACTATACGCGGGGCAGTTGTCTTGATGCACTCTCCGGGTGTTGTAGTGGTCGTGCTTGACCATACGCCGGGCAGTTGTCTTGATGCACTCTCCGGGTGTTGTAGTGGTCGTGCTTGACCATACGCCGGGCAGTTGTCTATTCACACTCAGGGTGTTGTAGTGGTCGTGCTTGACCATATGCCGGGCAGTTGTCTATTCACTCTCCGGGTGTTGTAGTGGTCGTGCTTGACCATACACCGGGCAGTTGTCTTGATGCACTCTCTGGGTGTTGTAGTGGTCGTGCTTGACTATATGCCGGGCAGTTGTCTATTCACTCTCTGGGTGTTGTAGTGGTCGTGCTTGACCATACGCCAAGCAGTTGTCTTGATGCACGCTCGGGGTGTTGTAGTGGTCTCGGGATGCCATCTTGCATTTTACCTTATCTTTGTGTCAACACAAATTGTGTTGACCCGTTCAGCCTCTGCAGTAAGATCTAGATCAGCCAGAGCAGTTTGACAGTGGTGCTAACATAGCTAGGCATCTCAATCAATCATCAATCAATAAACTTTATTTTTCAACGGTAAAGGTATTAGCATAGTCAAAGACAAGCCAGTTTTCGCACACTTGCCGTTGCTACAACTACCAAAAACAGGCAGCAACAGTCATGGTTGATCCGTCTCCTGTGATGTAGACTGTGTAGTGGATAACTCCCAAATTTGGGGATTTTACCGGTGGGCGAAGTGAGCGTCGGCTCTTGTTTTCTTCCCAGAGAACAGTCTGGGACCACCTGACCCCACTAGACAGCATTTGGGAACTCTCTTGATAAATGTTTGGCTCTGATGCACACATGTTGGAGTTGCATGGACGTTCATTCCAAACAATGCATGCTTCCTTGTTCGTGTGCAGGTTAACCCTTTGTGCCCTGAAGGACGACGACATGTGGATCCACCATGGTAGTTCAAGGTTGGTGTTATAATAGCTTGATGCCTCTAGGCGCCAAGCCATTCTGACACCAACCTTCAACTATCATGGTCAGTCTGTTTTCAGAACTGTGACATAGGCCTCAGAGGATGTCTCAAGGTGTAAGGAGTTAATACTGCACTTTGCAGGCCTCAGAGGACATCTAAACAAATTTTATAATTTCGTCCTCAAGGTGTAAGGAGTTAATACTGCACGTTGCAGGCCTCAGAGGATGTCTAAACAAATTGGATCATTTTGTCCTCAAGGTGTAAGGAGTTAATACTGCACGTTGCAGGCCTCAGAGGATGTCTAAACAAATTGGATCATTTTGTCCTCAAGGTGTAAGGAGTTAATACTGCACGTTGCAGGCCTCTTGAAAAGGTAATCCGTGCTCTCAATATCAGTCGTTGAAATGTCAAAAACAATTAAAACATTGTGCTTGTATGTACAGAGGAATACTTAAATTCAGTTGTGTTCTTTTCCAGCGTTCCTGGGTTTTTGTCTCGGATATCAAGATTGGTTGTTGAGATGAAATTTGTGGTCTGCAGTAGGTCTTGACTAGAGCCCCAGAGTTTCTCTGCCAATGTCGCTCCATGTGGCCAGTGCTGTAACCTGGCATATTGGTACAGGGGACAGGACTGCAGTACATGCTCTGGGGTCTGTAAACCAGTTTCACACAAGCAGTCTGCAGTGTGTGATCAAACATAGCTAACATGTAAACATATGTTATTTATAGATGCAATCATTCACTGGCGCTTGGGGAAAGGTAGACCAATCTGCTTAACCATGTCAATGATGAAGATCATATTAAAAACATACACATGCTTACCTCCAGGTCTGCGGCACCTTGGCCTTCAAAATTCAACCTTGTGTTCTTCCTTTGCCTGTGTTGCACCAAACCTCGGTTGCCTGAGTGAGATTAGTCCTGCACAAGAAGCACGGTACTTCGCTATAGTGCCACAACACTCGCCCCGCTATAGTGGAGCACCGCGCTTGGTGACTTGCGCAGTGCTAAACTCACTAGTGCAACTGAGCCAGCAGTCAATTGGATATCTTATGCATTTGTAGAATCATCTGTATCTTCAAACTACATGACAACTGCTCGTGTTCCTTCACGCAGGACTGCTCGATAGTACTGGGATAATTTAAACATGTACCTGTGAATTAGCTTGAGGTTGAACACAGAATTTGCAAAATGTCATTTATATCATTGAATGCTAGACCAATGAACCCTCCAGCTGTAAAAACGGTTTGTGGAGGTGATTGTTGTAGGAATCACACTAACAACATTGCTACCCACAGCTAAAGGGGCAAATGCTTGTGTTCAAATACTTTTACAAGTGTGTGTGAAGATGGAAGTCAAAATTAAAGTCTGCTACAGAATCAAAGATATGATCTTTTGCGACGTTTTGTAACATCATGCAGCAGCTATGAGACTTGAACATTGGGGCGGTCCATGGGGTAGTGGTAAAGCGTCTGCCACCAATGCTAAAGGTGCAAGGTTCGATACCCGGTTTTGGAGTCGGACTTTTCTCCTCTAGTGTCACTGTTATTTTAGGCGGACCATCAGGGATTCTTTCTCCGGGTACTCTGGCCCTTCTTTACCCTCTACTTTAGTACCAGTTTCAGGCCAATTTCAAATACAAGCCATTAACATTTGTAAAACCTCAATAGCTGAGCTGACCCTTCATACCACATAAGAATAAGAGTACTTTATTATCTCAAAAGAGAAATTCTTTTCGCCACCTCAGGTGCAACTCGCAATCACACACACTCACACAACAGTTTTCAAACAAATGGACAATGGCTCGGGACGGATGAAGCCCGTCGCCAAGGCGTCTAATGGCCGGCGCCAACGGCCCCAACCCGACCCGAACCTCCCTAACACAAGCAAACTAAAGACGGCCCTATCCTTAGTATCTCTATAACACATAATATAATGTTTTTTAAACTTTCTGTTTGGCTGAGACTAGTTACACAAATAACAAAAATACGCACAAAAAAAAATTAAAAAAAAAAATAAAAAAAGAAGAATACTTTCACAGTTGCTACCTGGGGGCCCGTCTCCATAATAACAGCGCCAGCTATTAGACAGTCGCTCCGGCATAAACAGTCACCACCTTAATTATAACTTAAATAGTATATAACTTCATAGTCATTTTTAAAGCAATAGTAGTAAGACTACATCATTAACGTAAAAGCAGTCCAAAATGGTTTCTAAAGAGTACACGCTGGCACGCTGTTCAGCAAGAAACAAAGTCACTGCGTCTTGGAGGTGTCTGTCATCACATCATTCGGCTGGAATGTGGGGCCTGAAGCTTGCTGCTACTCGCTTCGTTGAATGCACTAGCGCTATTCCGTAGGCAGTGATGTTGAGCGTGGCGTGGGAAGAGCCACTCCCGAGATGATGAAAGGGGAGGAAAGCACGTTGGTTGTATTGCCACAGCATAACGCGCGCTGTTCTTCTAATATCCGCATGGTACAACAAGAATCGGTGTGTATCAACTCATCGCACAGCAGATAAAACTGATCTAATTAACAGTCACAGCACATCAAATTGCCAAAAGTCATCAAAAACGGTCGTGATGCAGCATTGCAGGGCCTGACATCGTATATCAAACGAAGGTACAATGTCTGTTTAGTACTGCCGGTGACGACCATTTCTGCCGGAGCGGGCGGCCAGGAGGTGTTGCATGGCCGCCATCTTGTCTGAGAAGGTAATACTGTCCTGTGTTTGTCTTCAGAGTGAATGAACATGTTGCGTGGTGCTTTGATCTGATTTGCGGAATTGAATAAAGAATTCTGTATAATAACTGGTATTATTTTCACCAGTGAACACTGCAGTACAAATCTGAAGAAAAAGAAAATTAAAAGAAGACGCTGCTCATCTTATTTTTATTTATATGAACATGATTTTCTCCCCCAATTGGCGCCTCTCCACTCCATAATATAGTCTGCAAAGCGCGCCCAAATCCTAATCTGAACAATGCTGCTTAAATGTAAATACAAAATGATCCTTCCGTAACAAAAACAGAAGTTGATATTTAACGGTATCGTACATAATGGGTACTGATGTAGTGTTGCCAAGGGTACCTAGAAGACATTTGTAGAGCAGTTTCCATTAACCCCTTTAACCCTAAGGTTGTATTTCCCAGTTGTTCAGGAGTTGTTAATTAACAATTGTACCAGTTCCAGGAGATGGATCGACCATAATTCAATCTGGTAATACCCTTGAGTTATCATGATTGATCCACCTCCTGCTGTAGTATGTCGGGGCTAAATTGGTTTTAAGATGAGGCTCAAAGCGCTACATGAACTTGAGCACACATACATAGATCAAAATATGTATACAGCACAAAAAACATTCCATGTGAACTAAAGATGCACAAACGCTCAAATCCTGCCACAAACTTGAATACGTACACACAATACATCATTACATGGAATATCTTTTTATGGAAAGGTAAATCACCACGAGGCTGTGGCAGAGGAATTACTCAGGCAAAAGAGCTGAACAGATGCCTTTTAAACCCCGACTCCCTGAAAGACTTCGCCAGGATGTGGATCGACCATGATACTTCAAGGCTGGTGTCAGCATAGCTTGGCACCTTAGGCACTAAGCTATTCTGACAACAACCTTGAAATATCACAGTCGATCTGTCTCCCCAACAGTGATATAGATCTCAGAGGATATCTAGGCAACTTTTTATAATTTTGTCCTCAGGGCATCAGGAGTTAAGTGTTTTTAGACTGAAACTGAGGCAGCCTGGCATATGTGGGAATGAAGGGCATTCCAAACCAATGGCGCCTACAAACAATGAAGAAACGTTTTCCAAACAATGAAGGCACATACTGACTTGCTATGTTGCAATTATACATGGACAAATACAATTTTGAGAAAGGCAGTGTTTTACGTGGTATTTTGTCTTTAATAATTGCACACTCATTAAATCCCTTAAAGAGTCAAGTCTCAGCCATCAAGGGAGCGTAGCCACAAAGTAGTTTCACAAGAGGTACAGATCCTAACAAAGTCCTGCAACTGTGGGGGCTCGTACCTCGTGCAGTTGGGTGGTGGTCAATGTTCTCAACAGTGAAGGGGTGTCATATCAAACATGAAGGGGACTAAAGATCCAATGTGCACAGGTACTAACCCACTTGTGCCTGCAGCCCCCCTGCAGCACTGTATACAGTACTGATAGCTTGCTCTACCTGTTGCCTCATCAAAGCACGCCAAACTTGCTATGAATTTTACCCTGGAAAACTGACCTCAGATGGTCCCAACTCTCCCTTTTTCAAGGGGACAAAACTCATTGCGATGTGCAAGTTATTTAGTCCTAAGAAGAAACGTAAATCGAAGAGAACTTTTCCGTCCACGCTTTAATTTAGAAAGACGACGGGGTGCGCCATGTTTGTGTGCTTATTGACGGCATAGCACCACAATGCAGCAGCCCAGTAGAGTACACGTGCATCACATTTACTTTCATCCTAACTATATATAGCCGCACACACCTCAGATCTCACCGACTTCATTTCTCTCACTGAAAAACTAAGGGATATTCAAGTTGGATTGATCCCATAAACTTCTGAGCAGCAATCTTCGGAGGATGACTGGAGAGACAGACCTAGAAAGACAGCATGCATGAACCTGTGCAACAACCGTGTCTGCATGGACAGTGGAGAGACAGCCCAAGAAAGACAGCATGCAGGAACCTGTGCAACAACCGTGTCTGCATGGACGGTGCCAATTCAAGCTCACTGTGGTGGAATAAGAACGAATGTGTTGTCAAGATGATGACTTGTCAAACACAAATCTTGATCATCATGAACGCATCACTGAACATTCGTCATTTGAAAGAATTGTTTTGGATCACATGGTGCTTGAAGTTGCCCATGTGCAAATAATGGCCTAAAATGGCACGTGTGCACATGCACCTACTGCTCTGGAACACGGGTATGGATAATTATTTCTGTCTGTATCAGCCAAATTATCCTCGTTTGTCACGTTTAACTGCGTGATAACTGCATGAAATCATGCAATGTTAATTTATCACTGAAACGGTGTTGCTAATTGTAAAAATGTCACATTGCAAAGCCTTTGGCCATCAGGGCACTATGACATCACTACCTTCTAGAAATCTGTCTGCTACGGATGTGCGCGCATCAACATGTACCCTCCAGCCAATAGAAAAATCAGTGAAACAAATTTAATTTTAGAGGGTTTAAAGGTAAACGAACTTGGCAAAGCCACAGTTGAATAAGTACTGGAGGCTTCTAAGCCTATTTGTCGTTGCACTTGCCTTTCATTTTACAAGATGTATATGCGCAACAAACCAACCATTTGCCTGCGGAAAAATTATTAACATTAACACATTCTACACCAAGGACCGAAATCCCCAAATTTTGAAGTTGCCTTCAGAAGGACTGTATTACAATTCTAGAGACGGATAAAGCATGATAGTTCAAGGGTGGTGCCAGAACAGCTTGGCGCCTATGGGCGCCAAGCTATTCTGGCACCACCCTTGAACTATCATGCTCGATCCATGTCTTGCTGTGGTGTGTCGGGGCTCCCCCCAGCACTGTGAACAGCACTGCTTGGTAACTGCATACATATGTTTACAGGATTGGTAGCTGCTTGCTTGTGTTACATGAATGTTTTGTTAATTCCTTTGACCATTGGTAGCGGTGTTTGTCAACAAAAAGCACTACCAACAGTCAAAGGGTTACAATTCTGATTTGTGTGTGTGTGTTTGTTTTATCTCATTCACATAATAACTTCCAATACAAACTTGAGAACTGTCACCAGAATAGTCCACCAGGCTGAGTCTTCTTCATCGCTGTCCTTATCCACAGGACTTGTATATTTTGAGCCACCCTGCTTGGCTTGGCTGTCTGACGCTCCCTTGCTTTCCTCATCATAGTCGTAATAGTGGAAAGTCTGAAAAAGCTGCTCATACTCATCAACCTCAGATTCTGCCACAAAGAAAATGTTCAGCTTATAAATTGTGTCTGGCTGTAACGGGCTGCCGTAAATACCAATTCCAAGTGGTCTCTTCATAGTCGAAGGGACTTCCACCACGTCCAGCCCACAGTTTTCTGACTTCAGTTCATTGTTGTAGTACGTTGGGTGGCGAGTCTGAGATGAAACGTACAGATCGGCATCACCTTTCAGGCTATGCAGCTCCAGCCTCAGCACCCCGTCTCCATGCAGTTCATAGAAAGTGATGTTCTCCATGTATAGTGCACCACTGACTGTCTGCATCAAGGACTCGGACAGACATTCATGGAGACAGAGGAACACGACAAGAGCTAGCCACAGGGTATGGGAGCAGGTAGTGGTGACGCCCCGAAGCCCCCTTGACATACCCTTCCACTGCATCGGGCTGGTGACACCTGCAACACAGATAACCATCTCAGTAAGCAAAAGGTCCTTGTGCCCACAGGGCGCAGTAGGAGCATGCTCGACCATCTGGACCAACTGATATCTATCCGTGAGATCAGGAAGACTGGCCGATGCCAGCCAAGGAGATTCACTCTCTGAATATTTCTATTTCTTCACTCTTATTAACCCATTTGGCCCTGACACACTACAGCAGATGGAGCAACCATCATAATTCAAAAGTAGTGCCAGATTAGCTTGGTGCCATCAGGCACCAAGCTTATCTGGCTCTGCCCTTGAATGATAATGGTCAATCCATCTTCTGCAACTGGTACATGGTCGTTAGATCAGTGTCAACACCTCAAAATTTGGGGAAATGTGGCAGTGGCGTTAAATATTAGACTACATCAGGATGTGATTCAACATTCATCAGATCCAATGCGGTGGTGACTGATGGAGGTAACCAATTCACCATGACAGTTCACGGGTAGTACCTGATTAGTTTGGTGCCTCAACCAAGTTCTAAGATTATCAGACATTATGAAGACCCAGCCATCTCGTGCATCTGATTTGTGGGTGCTGGGTATGAAGCTGTGGAAATACTGCAACACATTTTATCACTTTAGTTTTACTCCTTCTTGGGTATTGAACCGTTTCTCTTAGTTTTACTCCTTCTTGGGTATTGAAACGTTTCTCTTAGTTTTACTCCTTCTTGGAAATTGAACCGTTTCTCTCAGTTTTACTCCTTCTTGGGTATTGAACTGTTTCTCTCAGTTTTACTCCTTCTTGGGTATTGAACTGTTTCTCTCAGTTTTACTCCTTCTTGGGTATTGAACTGTTTCTCTTAGTTTTACTCCTTCTTGGAAATTGAACCGTTTCTCTTAGTTTTACTCCTTCTTGGGTATTGAACTCTTTCTCTTAGTTTTACTCCTTCTTGGGTATTGAACTGTTTCTCTCAGTTTTACTCCTTCTTGGGTATTGAACCGTTTCTCTTAGTTTTACTCCTTCTTGGAAATTGAACCGTTTCTCTTAGTTTTACTCCTTCTTGGGTATTGAACCGTTTCTCTCAGTTTTACTCCTTCTTGGGTATTGAACCGTTTCTCTTAGTTTTACTCCTTCTTGGGTATTGAACTGTTTCTCTTAGTTTTACTCCTTCTTGGGTATTGAACCGTTTCTCTTAGTTTTACTCCTTCTTGGAAATTGAACCGTTTCTCTTAATTTTACTCCTTCTTGGAAATTGAACCGTTTCTCTCAGTTTTACTCCTTCTTGGGTATTGAACCGTTTCTGTTAGTTTTACTCCTTCTTGAAAATTGAACCGTCTCTCTTAGTTTTACTCCTTCTTGGAAATTGAACCGTTTCTCTTAGTTTTACTCCTTCTTGGGTATTGAACTGTTTCTCTTAGTTTTACTCCTTCTTGGAAATTGAACCGTTTCTCTTAGTTTTACTCCTTCTTGGGTATTGAACCGTTTCTCTTAGTTTTACTCCTTCTTGGGTATTGAACTGTTTCTCTTAGTTTTACTCCTTCTTGGGTATTAAACTGTTTCTCTTAGTTTTACTCCTTCTTGGGTATTAAACTGTTTCTCTTAGTTTTACTCCTTCTTGGGTATTGAACCGTTTCTCTTAGTTTTACTCCTTCTTGGGTATTGAACCGTTTCTCTTAGTTTTACTCCTTCTTGGGTATTGAACTGTTTCTCTTAGTTTTACTCCTTCTTGGGTATTGAACTGTTTCATGTAAACTGCAATTAATTAGCTTAGCGACTGTAAAATAAAATGCAGTTGTTGTAACATGTACAGAGGAGTTACACTTTTATTCTTTGCACAAATTTTTGCCCTCTCAGCAAGGGCTTCTTCAAAGGAATGCCCAGGGAACAGGTAACTAGGTAACAAAACACAATTTACGTGTGAGAATGTAGTGCGTCAAAATAGAGAGAGGGAGAGAGGGATAGATTTCCCAGTTTCTGACTCACTGACCTTTGCGAAACTTTGTCCGTTTTATTATTCTCATCGCATGTTTGTATATGATTTCTAAGCCTTCAGTTTTCTTGGAAATGCATGTGTGCAAGTTCAAAGTATGATGTTGATGACGTAACAGTATATTTATATAATATAGATACCTTGCTAACATTGTATGACCATGCTAGTAATACATGATTTTCTTATGTCATCAGCAATGGCGTATTACGAACTTGTGCCCATGCTGTTTACTGCAACCTAAAAGTTGGTGTTTTATGATAAATGTGTGCGTGAGAGAGAGAGAGAGCAAGAGAGAGAGAGGAGAGAGAGAGAGAGAGATTCGTGACTAGTTGAACTTAGAAAATATATGCCTTTTTTCTGTACCCATCGCATGATTGCATGAGATCTTCTACGACATTAGATGTTTTTGTTTTGCACGTGTGTGAGTTCTGAGTATGTTGACGATATTGATGACGATGATGATGTACGTAACAGTATACATAGTAATGTGTTATATTTTAGATGCATTTTCTACATAGTACGTCATGCTCATGAGTCATTAACTATTGCAGTCTTCCGGACTGACAGGAATGATGTACTAGAATTTATGCACGTGTATTTTAATTCGGACTATGACGTAAGCATAATATGAAAATTGTGATTGTGTGTGTGATTTTTAGATTTTTCTTGACTGACATTTGAAAATTCTACTAATGATGATTGTGTTAATGCTGATGATGAGGTTATTATTATAAATATTTCATTGCGACATTTTTTCCTTCGCACACTGCCCTGAGAAGGTGAAAATTTGTGCAAAGAATAAAAGAGTAACTCCTCCTAAACTAAGTGGTGTATGTGGATCCTTTCTTCACATTATATATATATATATATATATATATATATATATATATATATATATATATATATATATATATATATATATATATATATATATGGCTTGGCTTGACTTCGCGAACGAAGATTCTATAGGGCTTGCCCACGTCGTCTGCAGGCATTTTCGTGGCTGCGGAGGCCAATCCGGGACAGGCAGGTTCGACCGCAGTGGCTGCAGGGGAAGGTCTGGTCAGGGTTCTGAGTTACGGCAACTCGGTTTTTTCTCCTGAGCCGTTTGTCCTTAAGGTTAGCTCTGCGAGAGTCCTCAAAGGAGACGGCTGCCTTGTAGATGGTGGAGCGCCAGGTGTCACGGTCCGCAGCAAGCGAAGACCACTGGCGGTGGTCGATTTGGCAAGCACTAAGTGACTTCTTGAGACCGTCTTTGTATCTCTTCTTTGGTGCCCCTCTGTCACGGTGTCCAGTAGCAAGCTCGCCGAACAGAGTGATCTTGGGTAGGCGATGATCCTCCATCCTGGAGACGTGCCCCGCCCAGCGAAGCTGTGTCCGCAGCAACAAAGCCTCGATGCTCATAGTTTCTGCCTGTTCAAGGACCTCGACGTTGGTGACATAGTCACTCCAGTGAATGCCCAGGATGGTACGCAGGCAGCGCTGGTGAAAGCGTTCGAGGAGTCGTAGTTGGTTGCGGTAGAGGGCCCAGGACTCGGAACCGTACAGCAGGGTGGTGAGGACGACAGCTCTGTACACACTGATCTTGGTGCCCGTTTTCAGCTGTTGATTGTGCCACACCCGCTTGAAAAGTCGCCCAAAAGCGCTGTTCGCTTTTGCCAGCCTGCTGTCAAGCTCCTTGTCCAGCTTGGCATCTGACGTGATGATGCAGCCAAGGTAGGTAAACTGGTGTACTGACTTCAGTTCAGACTCGCCGATGGTGATGTGGGGAGGGCGATGCTCTACCTTGGGTGCCGGCTGATGTAGTACCTCTGTCTTTTTCAGACTGACCTCGAGTCCAAAGAGCTGGGCAGCATCTGCAAAGCAGGATGTGATGCGCTGCAAGGCTCTCTCTGTGTGTGCAACAAGGGCAGCGTCATCAGCAAAGAGCAGCTCACGAATCAGTTGGTCTAGGGTTTTCGTGTGGGCCTGCAGTCGTCTGAGGTTGAACAGGCTGCCATCGAGACGATACCTGATGTACACTGCATCGTCATCGTCGAGGTCTACTGTGGCCTGCTTCAACATCATGCTAAAGAAGATGGTGAAGAGGGTTGGTGCCAGCACGCAGCCCTGTTTCACGCCGTTGATAATGGGGAATGGTTCTGAGAGGTTACTGTTGAGTCTAACCTGGCCTTGCTGGTCCTCGTGGAGCTGGACGATCATGCTTAGGAACTTTGGGGGACAGCCAAGTCGCTCCAGGATCTGCCACATGCCTTGCCTGCTCACAGTGTCGAATGCTTTTGTTAGGTCGACAAACGTTACGTACAGCCCTTTGTTCTGCTCGCGGCACTTCTCCTGAAGCTGTCTCAGCACAAAGACCATGTCGGTGGTACTCCTGTTGGCTCTGAAGCCACACTGGCCCTCTGGGAGGTGGTCTTCAGCGATGGCAGGTACCAGCCGATTCAGGAGCAGCCTTGCGAGAATTTTCCCGGCAATGGACAGCAGGGTAATTCCACGATAATTAGAGCATTCAGATTTCTCTCCTTTGTTCTTGTATAGGGTGATGATGACTGCATCACGGAGATCCTTTGGTAGTGTTCCTTTCTCCCAGCAGCAGAGAAAGAGGTCATGGAGCTTGTTGTGCAGTGCTGGGCCTCCATGTTTCCAGATCTCTGGCGGGATTCCGTCAATGCCTGCTGCTTTGCCACTCTTGAGCTGGTGGATGGCTGTGTGGGTCTCTTCGGCGGTGGGCGGTTCGTCCAATTCAACCTTTAGTGGGAGCTGTGGGATTTGGAGGATGACTGTTTCTTGAACAGTGCGCTCAGCGCCGAAGAGGTCCTGAAAGTATTCTGACCAGCGGTTCAAGATGGAGGTATTATCTGTGAGGAGTGCCTGTCCATCGGCGCTTCGCAGGGGACTTTGTACCAGGTGCCTAGGGCCATACACTGCTTTCAGTGCTTCATAGAAGCCCCTGTAGTCACCGTTGTCAGCGGGCATCTTCTCCTGCGGTCAGAAAACAAGAAAAAACAATGGATCCACTTTCATGACGACCACGACCGGACTCAACGTAGCATGCTGGAACATCCGAACCATGCTCGACACAGCAGACAGCGGACGCCCTGAACGTCGCTCCGCCCTTATTGCCCATGAATTGCGGAGGTTAAACATCGACATCGCCGCGCTCAGCGAAGTACGCCTCCCGGAGGAAGGCAGCCTCCAAGAACTTGGCGCTGGCTACACCCTCTACTGGTCAGGCAGGCCTGCATCAGAAAGACGGCTCTCAGGCGTGGGCTTCATGGTCAAGACCCCCATTGCGACTAAGTTGGAAAACCTACCAATGGGTCACTCCGACCGCATCATGTCCATGCGCCTCCCACTGAGACACCAGCAATACGTCACCCTTCTCAGTGTGTACTCCCCAACCCTCCTGGCAGAGCCTGCAGAAAAAGACAAGTTCTACTCTGACCTGCGCAGCCTCCTGCAGAGCACCCCCGCAGACGACAAAGTCATCATCCTTGGCGACTTCAACGCCAGAGTGGGCCAAGACTCTGAAGCCTGGAAAGGAGTCCTCGGCAAGCATGGCGTTGGGAACTGCAATGACAATGGCCGCCTGCTGTTGGAGTTCTGTGCAGAACAGCAACTTGTCATCACCAACACTACTTTCCAGCAAAAGGACAGTCGAAAGACCACCTGGATGCATCCTCGCTCCAAGCACTGGCACCTTATCGACTATGTCCTTGTGCGTCAGAGGGACCGCAGTGACGTCCTCCTCACCAGAGTGATGCCCAGTGCAGAGTGCCACACTGACCACCGCCTTGTCCGCTGCAAACTCAGGCTCCACCTCAAGCTGAAACCCAAGAAAAGAGGCCCCCTCCAGAAAAAGCTTGATGTCGCCAGCCTTCAGCGTGATGACAAGAAAGCTGCCCTTCAGACAGATTTACAGCGCATGCTCAAAGACACAGTTGATCCAGCAGACTCCTCCCCTGAAACACTCTGGGAGCAACTGAAAACTGCTATTGTAAAATCTTCTGTGGAAGTCTTGGGCTTTGTTAGAAAGAGGAACAAAGACTGGTTTGACGAAAACGACGTGGAGATCCAGGAACTTCTAGCAAACAAAAGAGCCGCCCACCAGGCCCACCTAGCCCAGCCTTCCTGCCCTGTCAAGAAATCTGCCTTTCGCCTCATCTGCAGCAGTCTCCAGCTCAAGCTTAGAGAGCTCCAGAACGAGTGGTGGTCGAGACTGGCACAGAGGACCCAGCTTTGCGCTGACAATATATATATATATATCGTTTTATATATATATATATATATATATATATATATATATATATATATATATATATATATATATAAAACGATGATACAGTAAATATACATATTTAAAAAACCCACAATGTTGAGCAACAAAATAAAAATGATTTAATAATGACAGCACTCGAAAAGCTAGGTGTTCTGTGGACTTCAGATCGAAATGAATCTGAACTTGGATTAATTTGTCACTAGCATCCAGTAGTCTGGCATGAATGCGGAGTATAGATGTTGGCTGTGAGGAGATTACCGTGATAAATAAATGACATATAGGCTAACTATGACAACAAGCCGACATCCTTTGGCCACTTCCACTGTTAAGGCTTCTAGCATCACGAGGTCAATTTTTAAAACAAAACAAAATCCATCAAAGTACACACTCTAAGTGATACTCATCTCGGTCCCTAATGGTGAATGTTTCTTATTTATGAATACGTGTTTAAAAAAACATAGAAAAAGACCGAGATAAACGTAAAACAC